>OY856409.1:338691557-339891557 GCA_963693085.1 Alisma plantago-aquatica | reverse complement strand
ATCTTAGACCCATCGCTTGCTGCTCCGTGGTTTATAAAATTATAGCTAAACTCCTTGCGACTAGATTGAAGAAAGTCTTTCTAGAGATCATATCACTTGCTCAAGCTACTTTCATAGAAGGTAGATCGATCTCTGATTGCACCACCCTTGCCTCAGAATTTCTACAGGACTTCAAGGTCAAGAGAGGGTCCAGGAAAGTTTGTGTTAAGATTGATTTGACTAAGGCTTATGATAATGTACGATGGGATGCCTTATGGAAGGTCATGGAAGTTTTGGGTTTCTCCAACAGATGGATTAACATCATGAAGGAATGTGTCTGCACCACATCTTTCTCTGTCTTGGTGAACCGGGTGCCGCATGGCTTGTTTACTGCAGCCAATGGTCTGAGGCAGGGGGATCCACTCTCCCCGCTTCTTTTCACCATGGTCATGGAGTGCCTTTCTGCCTCGGTAGAGGAAGCCATGGAGGAGAAGAGAATGGATATCTTCATTCAAGGCTGATGTAAAGTTCTGCCACACATGATCTTTGTCGATGACGTTCTATTCTTTATGTCGGGGAACTTGAAAACTATGAGAGGCTTTAAAAGAGTGATGAAATATTTTGGCGGGTGCACAGGGCTATATCTCAGTATCATCAAATCCAGGGTCTTCTTCTCAAGGTCTTGCGATACCAGAAGGGGGAGACTCAAAGCGACTCTGGGCATGGTTGAGGGTAAGCTACCTACAATGTACCTAGGTATTCCCTTGAGTGGTGGAAGGGCAAGAGGAAGGGATTTCAATGTGTGCATAGATTCCTTGCGGAGCAAGGTGTCTAGATGGACAGGGATTAATATCTCCATGGCAGGTAGACTTGTTCTCATCCGGACTGTCCTGGCTGGTACAATGAGGTTTTGGTGTATGTAGGCTACTCTCCCTACGTTTATTCTGGTGAAGATGCGCAGCATTACTAATTCTTTCCTGTGGGGTGGCAGCAATCATGCTATTGCGTGGGGGACTATCTCGAGATCGTTTGATAGTGGTGGGCTGAACATCTAGGATCCTGCTGAGATTGCTATGGTTAGTATTGCCAAGAGAGTCGATCAGTTTCTTAGGCAACCTGAATCTGGTTGGGCGCGTTGGTTCAGGGACAGATATGGAGGGGAGCTGTCGGTTGAAGGCAAGGGTAAGGTTTTGAGAACTTGGCGTGCCATGTTCTTGATGTGTCCTGAAGTTGTGGATGATTATGAGGTCTGTAATGGCCGTTGGCAGCTGAAGCACGATCACCTCAGACCTTGGATGAGTTTTTGCTGTTTGCCTCAGGTTTCCTGGGCTCCTATCATTTGGGGCAAATGTCATGTCCCCAAATGGAGTTGCACGTCTTACAGAGCTATTTTGGGCAGACTTCCCACTAATGATCGGTTGATTAAGTGGGGTTGTAATGTGGACAGCTGTTGAGTTCTATGTAAAAGGTTTCCTAAAACACATGAACATCTGCTTTTTAGTTGTCCGTATTCAAGATATATCTTAACCAGGATTTGGTTGAAGCTCGGATGGGGTGATAACCCCCCACAGGTGCTGGATGGGATCATTTACAGTATCTTAGAGAAGGCGGACATCAGCTCCTTGCGTAATTTTGCTGGGTTATGCTTAGCTGTTTCTTGTCATTTTTTGTGGAAAGAACGAAATGACAGGATACATGGCTGTGTTGAGTCTGATAATCTGATTTTGTTTGAGAGAATAGGGTGCCAACTTGGCTAGGCTGTTATAACCAGACCTAAGTTGAAAAGTGGGATCAGTCCTTTGATCCTTAAACAGTGGGGGTTTTGTAGTTAGTCCCCAATGTATAGTATACGAGGTTGACCTCTATACTTCCTTTTGATAGTAATATTTTACCTGCTCCAAAAAAAAAATATGAGCACCCAATTAATAAAATTTGACAATGTATGGAAATATCATTTGTAAAAGGGTCCATTCCAACCACACAAAAAATTTCCTAATAAATGATTGGTGGCCATTTGAGATGGTTTAACATAGAATGGTTTTTTAATACTCATCTTAGATGGAATATAGTGTATCCTAGAATTAATGATACTTATTTTTTATCTTCTCAGACCTAAGGGTGAGATACAAGGATGAGTTGTGAGATTTTATTCAAAATCTTTTCTAAAGGATTTGTTAATCGACAAAGAGAAATTTTATTCAAAATCATGTCGAAATAGCTAATACTAACCTCCAACCCATTTCCATTAGTTGATGAATGCCAAACATAATGACTTCAACAGAGGCCAGTTCCACTGCACATGTTTCCATTGGTTGACGACCTTCAGCTTTGTCATATTGCTAATTTATCCTCATGTGATAAGATATGACCTTGTTGAAACAAGATGACACTACCAAGTCTCTCCCCAACAAGCATTAAAAAATACACTTGCTACTATGATGACTATCATCTCCTTCAACCTAAAGGACATGCATCTAGACACCACGGTTGCTCCTTCCTTGTATACTATAGTAACATTCCAAATTTTGGTAATAAACTAAATTTTGATAAATTATACATGATCCTCCCAAATTAAGTTTCTCTTTTGCTAAATTTCCATTCATAATTGAACTTCATTGAATTATCTTGAAATTCAAGAATCAAAATGCAATTTGTCCTTATTTTATTTTATAATATCATTTCAGACCCAAAATTAAATAATTGAATTGAATTATAGATTCTTGTCTTTAGAATCACATAGAAAGATATCATAGCTTTGTGTGGATTAATGATAAGAATGAATTGTTTAGTTATCTTTTATTCATAAACATAGAGAGTTAGTATTTTTAAACCAATGCTTAAATTTTCAAGGAAAGTGGACATATAGATTAGAAGATAGGATTTTTTTGAAGAAAATGGGGGTTTATGACAAAAGAATAAATAAAGGACCTATTTTTCTTTTGGTATCAAGACAAATGGTCTTTGATCATCTTCCTCAATACCCCCGCATGCCTACAGCTTCCTCTCATGACAGTTACTTCACAAGCCATAGCAATAAAGATGGATATCTCCTCCCTCACATCTCCTCACTCTCCTGTGTTGGCTCCCCCATGTTCAGTGTTCACCCTCAGACCCTCAATTAATGGTGAGGAGAAGCAAAATGTCAGACCATTGATGGTTGACGGCTTGTAGAAGAAATGGTTGATTACCTGCTGCCCAGGCCTTGCGTCGTCCCAACCAAACTAATAGAGCCAGGAGTCTCCCATAGACCCCCTAGACACAACCCCAATACCCCTACGGCCCTACCCATATATAACCCTCTAGGTAGGTTGTCGACCAAATACATGGCTTCAACAACCATGACATCACCTTCTCCCCCCTAGACCCTCATATACCCTTTCAACCTCCCCTTTCTCTTTGTCAAGATCTAGATAATGCTTCCTTGTGATCACCAGACTGTGAAGTGGACTCCATAGTTGCCCCCTCCTCCAACTTCTCTTCCTCTAACTTGCAGCACAGTTAACCTATGTTGGGCCTTGCCAACCATCACAACCGCATGGCACTGTCAATCAACGATCACAATAACCACAAGGATGTGAACAATAGAAGCGAGCAACCTAATCGAGTAGTCGAAGTTACTAAAGTTGGATTCGACAATGGTATGTCAATGATGGTGTAGCATGATCTGTCAACTCCTGCAATCCAGGAACACCACTCAATCCCCTTCCATTATTGATGAGGTATGCGTACCTTTTCTCTTCATTCTTTCAACAAACCCAACATCAAAGCATAACTGATTAACAAGTATCAAATATACCCAGTTGTGACCTATACATATATTCACAATTTGATACACATGACTGTAGATCATTAAAATAAGAGGAATACCAATATGTAAGCCATAGTCAAATTATGTATACATTTGGTCTCATTTGACACACATGTGTACATGTATGACCTAGATAATTGTAAAGTGAAAATGATGCACAAATAGGATTTAAAGAAGCTCAATGGAAAATATCCAATCAAAATGTAACCCTTGGTTTAGACCATAGTTGACTATCCATATTAGTGATTAACATAGTGTACATTGCAATCTAATGAAGAATAAAATGAATAAAGATAAGGATATTAAAGGGACATATAAGGATAAATTGAATTCACTGGATTAAAAATATAGTTGTAACTATTTTGTTACTTTTGCAACCCATATAGGAAGCCAAACCCTACGAAATATTTTTCCCTTACATATATGTATACATGTGGCCTATACTAATGTATTACATAAGTGGTATTAGGTAATATATGAATTTATAAATTACAAATATTATGAACATGAGTAATGATTGCTATATCATATGCGTACAAAGATATGACTACATTGATTGGAACGAACCTAATAATTTCAAGATGA
Organism: Alisma plantago-aquatica; assembly: GCA_963693085.1. Taxonomy (NCBI): domain Eukaryota; kingdom Viridiplantae; phylum Streptophyta; class Magnoliopsida; order Alismatales; family Alismataceae; genus Alisma; species Alisma plantago-aquatica. Next base: position 339,887,185 of record OY856409.1, on the reverse strand, counting down.
TACACTATAACAATTACAAGATGATCATTAAATAATCTACTCACTAAGGGAAAATGGTAATTTCACATAATTAGAACGTAGGAAGAGATTTCCAAGAAAATAAGCATCAAATAACCCTAGTACATTTTATCTTGCTAGATTCATGAGAAATTGACATCGTTGATCCTTGTGGACATATTGATTGGAAATACTTTAGAAAAAAGTAATATGAAATATAAAATGGGTATTTCATATTGGTGATAGTACTCATTTTTTAAGTAACACACTAACTAAAAAATGAATATTACATGTGGTTATTCTAGTATAATACCCATTTTTATATCATTTTGTTTTAAAAATTAGTACTAAAATGAATGTTGCATTAGATTTTTTGGTGATAAAATTCATTTTCTAAGTTACACATCCATTGGAAAATGAGTGCTGTGTATCATTCTTTTGGTATAGTACTCATTTTCGTATTTACTTAAAAATAAGTGTTAACCCTATAAAATGACATGTAATACTCATTTTTGAGTTAGTGTGTTACTCAAAAAATAAATACTATCCCAAAAAATATAATGGTATACTCATTTGAATACTTATTTTAAAATACAATGACATAAAACTGACTATTAAACCAAAAAACTACATGAGATACTCATTCTTGAGTTAAAGTGTTACTCAGAAAATGAGTATTATCCTCACTATAGTATACTTATTTTTATATTTCATATTATTTTTGTCAAAAGCATGTCGAAATCAGTCTTGTTTGATTCAATCTTTCATAAGGATCCAAATAGTTTTCTTTTGTCAAAATTTCATTGCGGATTGAACATTATAAGCAAAATAGGTTTCTCTTTCCTCTTTTTGAGCTTTTTTCTCCCTCCTCTTTTCTCTTTCTCTTTCTTTGCACATGCAATGTTATTCCAATTCATAGCAATCACTCCTTCATATTGAAGAAACATGTGTGTCTGGGGTGATGCGAGAATGTTTGTATCACTATTCTTTATATAGTGGAAGGAAAATGATATGTATCATTCCATAGTAAAACCATACCTCATTTCTACTACCATCCTCCCACAAACTCAGAGCTAATTGAAGATCTCCATCCTTGGATAGAGAGAAATTTGAGGAAAATCATAGGTGAGAAAAGATAAGAGATAGAAACTTGTTTTTCTTGTTCAACCTTTAATGGTTTTTTGACAAAACATGAAATATTAGATTAGTTATAAAAAATACATTCCAATAAGTCTAATGTCAACTTTTGAGAAAAATAACACAAAAGATAAACATGAGCATTGTAAATTAGAAATAATACCCATTCTTTAAGTAATGCACTAACTCCAAAACGAGTACATCATGTCATTCTTTTGGAATCACTTTTTATATTATTATATTTTAAAATAAGCATTAAAATTTATAGTGCATACTATTTTTAGGGATAATACTCATTTTTTAGTAACACGGTAAATGAAAAATAAATGAGTATTGCATGTCCTTTTGGAGTGAATGTTGGGCACTGATGAAATAACATATCAACAAAATGAACGTGGCTGAAATATTTATACTAAGATGGATGTGTGGGAAGACAAGAAAAGATCGCTTGAGAAATGACTATATCAGGAATAAAATGAGAGTGACGAACATTGAGGATAGGTTACGCGAGGACCGAAATAGATGATATGTACATGTGCAAGGCAGAACCACTAATGTGCCAATATGAAGCAATGCTATTGAGGTAAGAGGAATTAATAGAATAAGAGGAAGGACTAAATTAACATGGAAAGAGGTTATCAAGAGAAATTTTGAATCTCCACATCTCGAACAGAATATGACCCATGAAAGAGTTGAATGGAAATGAAGGATCCATGTAGCCGAACCCAACATAGTTGGGACTAAGGCTTAGATGATGATAATAATGATGACTCAGAAAATAAATACTATCCTCAAAAGAACAACATGTAATACTTATATTTTAGTTAATGTGTTACTCATAAAATGAATATTATCCACAAAAATATAAGAGAATACTCATTTTATTAATTATTTCAAAATTCAAGGACATCAACAATGAGTATTATACTAAATCAATGACATGAAATACTCATTCTTGAATTAGTATGTTACTCAAACAATGAGTATTATCCCCAATCTCATTCTTATATTTTTATTAGTTTTAAAAAATATGTTGACAATAGTCTTTTTGTATGTATCTTTTTGGGATTCCAACAAATTTTGTTTCGTCAAAAAGCTCATTACAGATTGGAAGTTATAAAAATCATAAGTTTTTCTCTCTTTTTTTCTTTCTATTTTTGTGTTTTTTTCTCATCTCCCTTTTCCTTTCTCTTTCTTGCACATTCAACAACTGTTCCTTGAACTTGAAAAACATTGGTGTGACCATGGTGTAGGTATAGAAACATTACTAAGTGACAATCTTTCCACGAAATATCCCATTTATTACTTATATGGATTAAGTTGTTATCTTATTTTCTCTAACACTATGTTTGGTATGTGTGAATGAAGGAAAAGAGAAGGGAGGGGAGGGAAGAGGACACTTATGTTAGTGTGGTTGGTTAAAATGGGGATGGAAAGGAAAATAGAAGGAATATATAAAACACAATGTAAATATAATTTTTTTGTAGTGATGTGAAATGTTGGTGGTAAATAAATATTTTTATATATAATATTTATATTTATATATTTATTCATATACATTATTTTACAAAAATGCTTACTTATAGATCTAAAAATACAATCATAAGGTGCAGATGAAAGCAATATATATTTTTTATTTGTTATGTGTTGGAAGTGTTACATATGAGATTTTTTTATAAAAATGGTAATACGAGTTTTTTTTATATTCATTGTGGGTATAAAAGTAGTATTTTTATATTTACAATACGTTTTCTTTGTATGTATTTAATTAGTTCACGTCAAAGTTCACCACTTTTTTTAAATTATCTACCTTTTAATTTTTATGATTGTATAACAATATTAAACTAATTGAAAAAGGACAACTTTAAAATTTTCAACTTGGTTGATAAAAATTAAACTTCTAATTTTCCTTCTAAATTATGTGTAAAATTTAATTTTAGTTTTATATTATTTTATTTTTATTTATTTTACAAAAAAAGATTCCTTCTAAATTCTATCAAATACCTTCTAATATTTCATATGTCCCTCCAAGTAAGGTAACACATATATGACGTACTACTTCTTTGCTCATATTAGTTGCAGGCTATACTAATTTTTACCAACATATAATTTATATTTTCTCTCTTATATTTTATGTTTTTCTCTGACCATTTTATTATGTTTGCCGCCAAATCTTTTCCCTTCTCCTTGTCTCCATTCCGATTCGGCGAGGACAGAATGAGAGACAAATGACTGAAAATACATTTGATTTGTTCCCCTCAGTTCTCCTTCATTCCCCGTCCATTCCCTTCCTTCCCTCCTCTTCATTTGCCACGTACCAAACAGAGTAACGCACCGTTCATAAGTTGTGCAACCATCATAACTCGGGAATGACTCTCCCTGGGTGGGATACTGGTTGTCTGGCAGCTTGGAGGGCTCGAACGCCGGCTCTGCTGTGTCAGCTACGACGCCCTGAGTGGTGCGCTCGCCGTCTCAATGCTTGTCTGCGGAGTATCGATATCGGCCCATCTGCTCACGTTCGTCCTCTCATGTTCCACGGCCGTGACGACGAGGTCTTCGCTTGGGTGGAAGGTGTCGTAATCACTTACAAGACTGCCACTGGAGAAGGGAGGATCCTGTGTGAGACGCCGGTTGCGGAGTTTGAGTTCTTGCCTTACATTAGCAGGTTCGTATACGTCAAGATGATCCGTGGCGAAGGCCACGATCAACTTCAGGACGAGTCGCCTCCGGAGGACCAACTGAGACTGATCGAGCTGCTAAATTCGTATGGCCTTCCTCAAATGTCCGGTAGACAACATACCCCTCAGGATCAGCTGCTCCTATTTACTGCCAAGTAACCAAAACAAGTTTTTCTTTTAAGAGCAACCAAAACAAGTTAAATGCAGTATTCCAGCAATGTCGCAGGGAAAATGCAAATAAAAGACGTCGTTGTATATTTATAATAAGAAAATTCAACATTATTCAGAGAATTATCTTTAGAAAATCAAATTATTACACTGTTTACCTTCTATGTAAATTCTATGTATTTTTTCCTTATCATAGCCTGTTTGGGAGAAAAGGACAAATGAATACATTCCCAAAACTAAGAAATTGGAATAACTTCAACTTATTGACTGAATCGGTTGACTCAATGTTTACATATTATATTTTTTTTTGAATTTTTTGGTGTATATATATATATATATATAGGCAATTCACTCGCTGCCCGTGCGGGTAGTGAAGCGAAGTTACATGTGCCTCATTATACATTGCGTTACATTGATCTGAAGTAACGGTGGCAATAATTGTAATTATTTACAGTTGTTGTACGTGTATGAAATGGAATAGCGGTGGGAATAATTGTAATTATTTGCAGCTATTGTACGTGCATGGAATGGAATAGCGGTGGCACTATTGGTAATTATCTTATAAATAATTATATGTGCATGGAGTGGCGGTGCAAGACTAATCTAAGAGTTAAATTAGTAGGTACCAACCACGTCAATATTGGACACGTACCAATCATAAAATATACCAATTCCCAATGTAACAGATCTAAAATCATTACAGTGGTGTCGTTTTGTGGAGACAAATAAATATATTGGAAATAATATAATACTTCAGATCTTATTACGGAATGTCATCCTTAGTTACAAATATTTTTGTTTCATTACAGAATCTATGTTGTCATTACAATATAACAATTATCCTTACAGAATCTATGATACTCTCAGATTGTATTACATAACGTCATTTTTAGTTACAAATTTCTCCGTTCTAGTACAGATTAGATGTTCACCTTACAACATATCATTTATCCTTACAAAGACAATAATTATAAGAAATAGCAGCAAGTAAACAAATGGCATTCTAACGACGTATAGTGAATTATAACGACGAGTAAAGAAAGATGACGTTTTGTAATAAGAAAGAAATGTCCGTAATCAAAATAGATAATTTGTAATGGAAAGGAAGCATATGTAAACAAGGGTGATATTTTGTAATACAAATCTGAATGCATCAAATTCCACTGTCTAAGAGAAATGATATTTCTAGATTGTATTACGTAACGTCATCCTTAGTTACAAATTTCTCCTTTCCATTATAAATTCTCTATTCTCATTACAACATATTATTTATCCTTACAAAGATAATAATTATATGAAATAGCAGCAAGTAAACAAGTGACATTCACGTATAGTGAATTACAACGACAATTATATTTAGTAATGAGGACTGAAAATCCATAATGAGAATGAGTAATTTCTAATTAAGGATGACAATCGATATTTGAAGTTTATTTCATATTCCTTCTTAGCAAGATAATTCAGACTCTTTTTACATATTACAGATTACGTCTGTGTATTACAGCATATCTATGGTATGTACAAATTACTCATTTGTATTACAATATTTTCAAACACATTACAATATGTCCAAATACGTTCTGGGTTATTCTCTTCAACATTCACTTTTTTATTTACCTAACATGAATGTCGCAATGTCTACAACTATCTTTCCCACTACTACATGCACTCATAACAAATTGTCATCTAGCTATTAATAGTGGAAGCACACTCATGCACTAGTAACAGATTTTAAATTAAAAAATATTGCCACCATGTTCCATGCATACGTAATTTACTTTCTCTTAATTACAATAGGTGTCACCGCTTCTCCATACATACGTAAATAAATTATCCATAATTACAATAGCTGCCACCGTTGTCGTGTAAGTGTAATTGATTTTTATTTTAATTATAGATCCTGCCACCGCTACCTTATACACGGGTATTTAGTCTGCCTACCCGCGCGGGCATTCAATATGTACTCATATATATATATATATATATATATATATATATATATATATATATATATATATATATATATATATATATATATATATATATATATATATACATAGCTGACAAGGAATGCTTCAAGTGATCAAGCACGGTGTCCCCTAACAAAGAGATCTGAGTTCGAATCTCAACTGCCGCCTTGATTTACCACCCTCCCGGGCGTTCGGCCTCTACCACAGATGTGGGAGTGGGGTATAGAATGCATCTCTTGGTTTACCACCCTCTCGGGTGTTTGGCCTTCGCCACATACATGAGAGAGGGGGAGAGAATGCCTCTCTTTATCCCATACAACTAAATTTGAAGGAGGAACCAAGAGCCATGCTGCAAGGTTGTGTGAAAGATGACAAGAAGCGGGTCATGTTTGTTGTATTGTGCTACCATATTTGGGAGGAGAGAAATGATAGGAAGCATGGTGGCACACCCACCAATACGAAGAGTATAGCTCTAAAAATCTATAAATGTGTTAAGCTTAACTTTCACGTTAGCTAGAAAGTGAGTTGACTTTTCTTTTGGTATGTAGCGTTGGTCTACATGTAACTCTTATCCTCCTATATTTTTAGGAGAAAGTCGGAATTTATACCTACCTAATTCTGATACATACATATATATACAACATGCCCTCTCCGTCTCCTAGGGTTCCTCTGGTGACCAGCCAAACGATCCTGAGAAGGACCGACGGCCATGGAGGCTCCTAGTCGAGCCCCATCTACCCCTTCTCACACCTCCATCAACAACCCTACCCACCACCACCCAACCCTAATGGATCCACCAATGTTGAGAAAGGAAGCAAGGACAACGGAGGACTGAAGAAATTTTGGTCACACATCATGAAAAGGAATCATGCCCGGGAAAAGGAAAGCACTAAAATGAACATCCTGAACACCACCAAGATCGATGGTCGTGTGGTAGTAACCCTAGAGGCTGAGGAGTATAACAGAATGAAAGATATTTGTGAATTCCCTGTATCCATTTACTTCATGGGCAAGAGGCCCTTCTACTCCCATATCATGGCATGGATCAGGAGGGTTTGGAGACCCAAAGGCGACTTTAATCTGGTATCCAAAGAGAAAGGATTCTTAGTCATACATTTCTAATGATTCAGATAAGCAAGCCTGCCTCAATGAAGGTCCCCTCTAGCTCGGAAATCAACTGGTCATAAACAAAGACTATAAATATGGAGATGTCCTAGCTAAGGATGACCTCACCTCTGTCCCAACCTGGATCTGAATTCCTTCAAATGAAATATCCTGGACTAGGAAGGTTGTTGGTACCATAGCAGTTAGCATGTGAATTGTTCTACATATCGAATCTAGACTTATGGAAGGTTTAGGTACTGACGAAGCCTGTGTCCTCATTAAACTGGTGGCCAAAGAAGAACATCCAAACACTATGTGAATGAACATCCTAGGCAAGGAAGAGCTTCCCTTCAAAATTGACTATGAGCATTCTCCTAAAAAATGTGAAGATTGTTGTGTCTTTGGACATAGCTACAATGATTGTCCATTGAAACTAAAAGAATTTACACCCTCTTCTCAGGATGATGAATTTAAATTTCCAAAGAAAGTTAGGTGCCAAGAACCTCTGGTAAGCAAACCATGGGCCAGGAAACGTCAGACACAAGCATTGATCTAGAGGAGGGGGGGTTACAACCTCCGTAGTTGAGACCTCCAACCCTTTCGATGTTGTAAGCACTCTGACAAAGAGGAAGAGGCCCTTCTAGATGCAGAGCAGACAAAGGAAGGACAGAAATCACCTAATGAGAATAAAGAGAAAGGGAAGGGAAAGGAGAAGGAGCCGCACAGGCGTACAAGGAATAAAAAGTAAGTTATAATGTCTATTCTTAATTGGAATGTGAAGGGAATCTGTAATCCAACCAAGAGAAAGGAAGTGAGAGAATGGGTAAGACACAACAATGTCTCAATAACTTCCATTACTTGAAACTAAAATCAAAAGATGCAATAAAGGATGTACAACATCCATTTTCCCCAAAGGTTGGCATCGTGTCACTAATCACGATGAATTTAAACTGGGGAGGATTTGTCTGGGATGGAATCTGAACATTTGGAAGGTTAACATACATAGGAAAATAGAGTAAATGATAACTACAATCTGCACTAACAAAGGAGGATTGAAAATCTGGTTCAGTGCCATTTATGCATTCCATCTTCACTCTCAAAGGAAAGAGCTATCAAAAGATATAGAGGATCTATCACACATCATCATTGATCCCTGGCTTCTCATGGGTGATTTCAACAATGTGAGGTTACAAGAAGAGAAAAGAGGTGGGCATCTGGTCCAATAAGCTGCAATCAAAGCCTTCAACTACACGATCAATGTCACTGACCTGTGTGAGCTTCCCATGAATGATGATATACTCTATACCTAGAGCAATGAAGGGAAACCTAAAAGAAGAATCACAAGAAAACTTGATAGATCCTTAGTCAACAAGCTATGTCTTCAACACCTATCTAGTGCTCACATCAAGTTGATCGAAGATGACATAAGTGACCATGCTCCTCTGATCTTGCAACTACAGGAAAAGAAGAAGAAGCCTAGACCATTCAGATGACAAATTTCTGGACAAAGTGGGATGGCTATAAAGACATTATTTATGAAGCATGGTCGGTAGAAATAATGGGAAATCCACTATTTTTGCTTGCAAAAAAAGCTCATGAGGGTGAAGCTAAGGCTGAAATTGTGGTCAAAAGACCATGTCAACTTCCCAAAACTCCTAAAGGAAGATCAGGGGTGCACTCTTAAGAGATCCACTAAACCAATCTCTGATCAAGGAGGATATGAAACTAGAATCCCATCTAGAGGACCTAAAGAACGATGTAGAAATATTTGCTTGGCAGCACAACCATCAAGCTTGGATAGCTGATGGAGACCACAACACAAAACTTGACCATAATGCTATCAGGAAGAGGGAAGCACTGAACTCCATTTCATAATTGGTAAACACTGAAGGCACAATTGTGAACATCTAGGAAGACCTAAAAAAGAAAGTAGCCAATTTCTACAAATCTCTCTACAACAAGCACTTCGAAAAAGACAACCAAATCCAAGACAAAGATCTAAGGTGGAGGTATAAACTCACGAACTCTTATAACAATATCTTATTGAAGGATGTCAGTGAAGAAGAACTTAAGTCTTCCCTATGGAGCATTGGGGTTAATAAATCCCTGGGTTCAGATGGATTCAATGCTTATTTCAAGGGAGATGCCTGGGACTTAATCAAAGAAGACATGCTCAAGAGTATCGAAAGGATAAAGAAGGGAGATAGCATGTGTAATGTTTGTTGGGCTTTGTGGAGAAAACATGCATGATGAAAGAAACAAAAAAAACTCCACGCAACCCAAAATAGGATCTCATCGAAAAAAAGTTTTTTAAGAAAAAGTATTTGCGGGATATACCTTATCACGGAGCAAGTCCGGTGATGTCCCGCTGCACGATGGTGTGCAGTGTTGTTGGCCTACATGGACAGAATTTCTCTCTCATTCGCTGAGTGCATTGTAGAAAGATCCAACAGTGCTCCTTTCATGTGGTGATGTACATCACTCGTAGCGCATATGGATGGTCATTGACGTCCTTCGAACGTAGGCGTCTCAGTGTCCGTGTCTCTACTTCGTCCACGCAGATGGACTGGAACTCCATGTCGCACTTCCTAAGCCGGTGAGAAGGAGTCATCTCTGTGTAGTGACATGCTAGCATCATTACCCAATTGAGAGGTTTTATTTGCAATTTATCACTTGCATTATTTTCCTTGTATACTATCTAATCATTATTGATCTTTTTGAGTGATGGGATACCTATTTAAACCTTGGTTTGAAGGTGTTTTCTCCAAGGGTATTTTAGGGTTTACCCCTTCATGAATGAGCTACCTTTAGTAGCTATCAACTAATGAATCATTTGACTGTCTTGGAAATTAGATAAAGGAAAGATAAGTAGGTCTATATGAATGGTGGCGGAGCTTCTTGTGTGTGTGATTTTATATTCTTAATAGTTTAAGGCCATAGACACATGGGGGAGCTACTTTTACACCTCATTCTTGCTTCCATCCTTATCCATGGGCTATATTTACCTCTTCCTTGCCCAAGTACAAAAATGTGCTTGCTTTCTCTTTCCTCTAACCTGTAGCAATGACTCCACCCTATTGTTATGCGGAACCAAGTGCTCTAAGGTAGAAGACAACCTCTTTTTGGAGAAGAAGGTCTCCTAGAGCTCCATCTAACCCTACCTAGGGTTTCTAAGGTCATCTTCTAGGGATTTCGACCAAGACAAGTTGTTTTCTTCCTTCCTTCTCCGTTTCTCTTGCTCTTCTCATTCCTTAGACCTTCCTCCAGGTTGGAACCTTGTTGTTCCATGGTAGAAATTGCCCTAAAGCTCTAAAACCCTACCTTGCTTGCTCCTTATGCTTAGGGTTTGCTCATTTGATGAAGAAAGGTGCTAGATGGATGAGTTCATAGCTTATGCTTGGATTTTCTACCCTACCTACTCAATTTTTCTTCTATGTGGGGTTTCATCTTCTCATTAGTGGCAAGTTTTATAACTTGCTCCACGTTTATTTCTTACCATAAGCTTTCTAGACCATGTTCTTACTTGAAAATGATGATCCATGCACTAAAAAGCTATGCTTGACTTAGATTTTGATTTTTATAATGTTCCCTGTTCTGATTTCAGTTCTAGATGAACTTGTGATAATATGTACGTTATTCATAAGGTATAATATGACTTGTATCAGGTTATTTTGGCAACTTATGGTGCTAAGCACCTATCAACTAATGGTCAATTTTAGGGTTTAAAGCTGATTTCTTCTATAAACCCATGACCCGATGATGGTACCATTCCAACAACCCTATGGTGTTGTCTTTATGACAACTTATGGTAGGTATCAAAGGTGTTATATAATGGTGACAACCTATGGACACCCCATTAGGTCAGGTTTTGGATCAATTAGAAGTTTAATGATCAACCATTAAGTACCCTAATAATGTTATCAATCAATGATGACATTAGCTTAATATTTGATGTTGATTAATGAATATAGTGTTGATCTAACAACCTATAGTGACTTAATAATCACTAATGATGGTGGATCAGATCTACAAAACCTATGGTGAGTTAATCATATAGTTGTAGCATCAATTAAGCCTTAAACCAATGGTTTCTTGGGTCACTTGGTGCAATGGTCGAACCTATACTGTAATTGATGGTTTTAACATATGAACTTGACCCAATGGTCAATATCTAATGTTCATTCCTCCAATAAAGTGGAATAATGACTAATGTAATATGTTGGTCCTAATAATGTGATTTAGATAGTTTCCTTAATATGATCAACTTAAGGCGCTTACTTGTTGATAATGGATGGCTTGTTTTATTTGAACAATCGATTGTGGGTTTTACCCTACTCTCAATGGAACTTTTTGTGTTGTTAATCAAGGGATGTCTAGGGTTAGATGGTGACTATTTCTATAGCACAAATCAAGGACTTCATAGGTGGTTTATCCAAGGTGTTTACTTATGTAAACAACCAATGGTCTTACCTTTTAAACATCCAATGATTCTGGGTGACATTTTGGTATGGTGATATTAGTTGAATGATGATGGAACAAATGGAGGGTGACCCTTAATAAGGTAGTCTTATGTGTCCACTCATATGAATATAAGGGATTATAACCATATTGTGTTGATATGTAACCCTAATGAGGTATAGCTTGTTATACCTAGCTTTAATATAACTAAAAGATGGTAATTGGGTATGAATAGTCCTTGAATGACTAATACAATCATGGAGTACTCTGTTACTATTTTTGAAACCCTAGTCTGGTATAACCCGATGGTTACACCTTGATTTATGTGTGGGTTCATACTTGAGAATAGTATGGAATGTAATGATTATGCATCCATGATCCAATCGGGATGTCATGAGTTAGGGTTTGGGTATAAGTGTTGATTAGTAACATGGATATAATTTATCATGTTGAACCTAACTCTAATGCAAATAGATAAAGAGGAGTATTCATGTTTAACATTCTTATATGATGGAATGATGGTGGAATAACCTCCTTGACATGATCATAACCTTAATGTGTTAATTGGTGGTTATCATAGCCACATGGTTGATACTTTCTTATGCTAAACATGTGTATTATGAATATGATGAGTGTTAATCATATCTAGATTCCTTGCATGTTGATGCAATAACGGAATGTTCTAAATGTTATTATAACCCTGTTATGATTGTTTATGAATATCTCCTAGCTCATTAATCAATTAGTGTGCTGATCTGGTGTATTGTATGTAAGTGATGTTGTTGAGCCTTGTTATAAGGCATGGAAAGATAATGATGATCTTGCAGGGAATAGTATGATAGTCTTAATGACCTTTGGGCATGGTTGAGCCCTGAATGAGGTGTAATCCTCTTGTGTTGATAAGGGTTGATACCCTATTATATTGTGAAAAGAATTTATATCTTGTGATAGTATGATGACTAGTGTAGCCTCATGAATGGCAAGTGAATAGTACCATGTGATGATGAGATGAGATATTATGTTTCACGCATTTTATATCTTTTGAAGTTGTGATATTTATATGCTTGTTAGAAGTGAATTAGGGTTTGTATGTCTACTTTTTTGATGCATCCTTAATTCACCCAATTGGAATAACTAATCAAGTGAAACTCTAATCATGTAATGCCCTATAACATAGATCCATCTGAGTGTCAGAACTTGCCAGATGGTGAAACGAGTATTCCTAAGGGGAACTTGGAGCGCATACTAATGAGTATGTGGGGTGCTTGTCATCCTAAATTCAAGTGTTTAGGGAGGATGACTGCGGTCATACCTAGCCCTCAGTTTGAGAACTGTTGCGGTCGTGTCTCATTGATTATATATGTGACGAGATTGGAGGACAATTGTGGTTGTACCTCGATGGTAGGGTATGCGTACCCACCTCCTTTCACTAGTGTCGTGACCTGTACCAAGGACGGACTAGGTTGTTAGCAGCTTGACCTTATGTGTCGTTGTGGCAGACCCGTATTGTCCGAGGGTGGAGAAGATCTTAGGAGTCTGTCTCTTCCTAGATCTTGTATGGCACTAATTTTGACTTTGCAGTGGTCAGTTGGATTTTGAGTGGTATCCTCAAATTCCTCAGGGCATAATAAAAGATGTAATACATTCGTGTAGCATATCTATTTAGGGTTATACACAACGCTTCATATTGGATGATAACCCTTGTTTGCTTTCTTTTCATTGAGATCATGTATAGTACAATAAGAGATAATTGATATGCGTATGTTGTAGTTATGCTCATGTTGTAAGCATGCTTATGTTGTCAAATATACTAAAATTGATGGTTAAGATAATGCTTCTAGCTATGTTTAATATTGCTAGCCATGCCTATGTAATTATAAATGATGAAACTGCTAATCATGCATATGCAGTTAATTGTTCTATGATGTTAGTTCTACTTATGATATAGATCTGTTCACTTTATTTGAGATTCCAATATTGATAGCCATGTTATGTTACTAGACATATTCATGATGTCAGGGATACTTATGCTACTAGATTGCTTGTACTATTAGCAAGGAATATGATGATAGTCAGATTAATGATAATGATTGCTATTAGATGCAATTTGATGATATTTGAGTAGATATCTATCCAGAGAAATGGATTTATTTGTTATCTATATATGCATTGATGATCATACTTTTTACTAAGATGATTTGCTTAATCTGTTTAGTATACTCGAAGTATTCAATCTGTTCAATTGATTATTAAATACTCCAACTGCTTAGTTATCTAATTTAAAATGTTGTATTCAATAAGTGTTGTTGGATGTTATATCTCTTTTTGGGACATGGGTTTCACCCTTGTGGTTCGCCACATTTTTTTAGGTAATTAGAAGTGACGAAAACAAACATGTGGCAGTAAAGCGGAGCTATAGTAGTGAATCTTTGAGAAAGTTGATTAGCTGTCTACTGTTTCCTAGAGTCATCCTTGTACTCTCATGTCCGGGCGGGAAAAGTTTGTATATGGTGTTTCAAATGAATCAAACTTTTTTTAGCATATTAATGCTTATTTGTGTGGCATATACGAATATTGTTCTCCTATGTATATATGTTGTGGCTAAGGCTAAAGAACAATTTGTATCAAATTCTTGGCATAGTATGGATATAGGAAAGATGTTGGGCTCTTATACAAATGTTTCTGAGCGGGTACTGACGTTGAAATAGGTTTTAATTTACCCATATTTTTGGATATGTGATTAATTAGTGATCGATTGCGCTTTATGTTTTGAGTAATCTCATTTAGTATAAGGGGTTCTCACAAAGCCCCTTTAAATAGGAGACGAAAGGAGGTAGGGTTTCCTAAGCCCATCAGTATATAGAAAGACTACATTAATTAAAATGCTTGTGGATTAATTAGAATATTCTAGATTTAATTAATTAACCAAATAATCATATTAATTGATTATTTAATATATGACTCCATGCAATCACTTGGGATGGTTCTATGGGCATATTTACCAATAGACTCCCACCTGCACTTAGAGCTAGTCACTCGAATTAATTGGCTCAAACATTCTAAGATTATTCTAATGGATTACATAAACATTTTAGTAATGAATGTGATTCAGAGCAATTCGAATCATATCCACAATTATACTCCTATTCCAACACATCCTATGTGTGTGACCCGATAGGCTCCAAATTACACTGGCATTGATATCCATAATCATATCATGAGTTCACAAGCAATGATTGGTATCTAGCAAGACTTCATTGCCACCCAAGTAATTAGAGAAGTTGGAGAACAATTTAACCTATCATTCATGATTGGTGTTACAGTGATTGTATAGTTCCTTTGTTACTGATATCTAGATTGAACTTGAGTCATGGAACTATTATCCTTTTCAACATTCAATCCATGTTCCTTGAACTAGAGAAGAATGTCTGAGATATATGTAAGCTCAATATCACATATTGACTCACATCAGCATGGCCATGCATTTCTCAGTCTCGCTTATCAAGTGGTCGGAATATCAAACTCTCGTAGGAAGGATAAATTCCATCTACTCCACTCACAGTCATCCCCATGTGTCACTGTGCACCCAAGCACCATCTTTATGGCAATCCTTATTCAGGACCACGGTGGATGATGTCAAAGTATACCGAATGACATGTGATAAGTGTAGTGACTTCAGGTCTAAGAACCACAATCATCACCATCATTATGAGATGTGACTCTAACTACCAATCATGATATCCACGTGTCACTCTCAAGGTGGGTCTGTCTGATACACTGTTCTCCAACAAGTATCAATGTATTTGGTTTGATATCTCCATATCATGGATAATGATATTCTTCCATCAACCAACATACATTCTAATCTTATGTGTTATTGATGTCTATAGATATTTCCATAATAACAACCGATTAGGGACAAAACAAGAATACATACTCTTAGCATACATATGATCTCACTGTTCAGGTCATCGACCTAAAGACATATGTCATTGAGTATATTATTCTGTAGACATCTATAAGTTTTGTGGTCATCTCGCAATATAAAACACAAACATATAGACTGGAAACTTTCTTTTATTGATATGATCAATGTAGTATTACAAATCATTTACATAGTATCCCATTACAATCATCAAATGATAGTATCTATGGGCATGCATACCAACAGATTCCCACTTGCACTTATACCCAATCACTCATGAATCTCAATCCAAGTGATCGAACATGTCCGTCATATTTTTGCTGTGAAAGTGTTTTTGTGAGCGGGTCATCCGCATTGCTTTCTGTAGGTACTTTGTAAATCTTCACATATCCTCGATGTATGATCTCTTGTATGAGATGGAACCGTCATAGAATATGTTTGGAATGTTGGTGCGATATTGGTTCTTTAGCCTGTGCAATTGCTCCTTTGTTGTCGCAAAACAACTCAATTGCATCACTAGTGCTTGGAACCACTCCAAGTTCAGAAATGAACTTTTTGATCCACATAGCTTCCTTTGTAGCATTATATGTGGCAATATATTCTGCCTCTGTTGTAGAATCCACAACTGTTTCTTGCTTGGAACTCTTCCATCTCACAGCTTTGTTATTCAAGCAAAACATAAATCCAGATTGCGATCTATAGTCATCTTTGTCAGTTTGGAAGATAACATCAGTGTAACCCTTTACCACGAGCTCTTCCTCACCACCGTATACCAAGAATTGATCATTAGTCTGTCTCAAGTACTTTAGGATGTTCTCTACAGCTGTCTAGTGACATTCACCTGGATCTGACTGAAACTGGCTCGTCATGCTCAAAGCATACGATACATCGGGATGAGTACATAACATTGCGTACATGATAGATCCAATTGCTGATGCATATGGAATCGTACTCATGTGTGCCCATTCATTGCATGAACCAGGACATTGGGCAAGTTACCTCTCTTAGAACCCTCCATGCTAAACCTCTTTAGCACCTTGTTAATGTATGTGGTCTGGCTTAGGCCTAGAAGCCTTCTAGATCTATCTCTGTAGATCTTGATTTCTAGTATATAGGATGTTTTGCCTAAATCCTTCATAGAGAAGGTCTTCCCCAACCAAGCTTTTACTGTCTGAAGAGTAGGGATGTCATTTCCCATCAATAGTATGTGATCCACATATAATATGAGAAATATGATTGTGCTCTCACTAACCCTTTTGTAAACACAAGGTTCATCTTCATTTTGACTAAAGCCAAACTTTTTGACTACTTTGTCAAAATGTAGATTCCAAATCTGAGATGTTTGCTTCAATCCATAGATTGACCTTTGTAGCTTACAAACTTTATTGTCTTCCTTTGGATTGACAAAACCCTTAGGTTGTGTCATATACACATCCTCAAGTAAATTCCCGTTAAGGAATGTTGTTTTAACATCCATCTGCCAGATCTCATAGTCATGATAAGATACAATGGCAAGCATGATCCTGATGGATTTAACCATGGAAACTGGTGAGAAAGTCTCGTCATAATCAACACCTTGAATTTGACGGAATCCTTTCACAATCAATCTATCTTTATAGGTTTGAACATTTCCATCCATGTCGGTCTTCTTCTTGAAGACCCACTTGCACCCTATGGGTTTTACCCCTTTGGGTGGATACGCCAAGGTCCATAACTTGTTGGTGTACATGGATTCCATCTCTGATCTCATGGCTTCAAGCCATTTCTCATATTCTGATCCCTTAGTAGTGTCTACATAGGAAGTTGGCTCATCTTCTATGCCCAATTCATCACTATCTTAAGTCACAAGAAATCCAAATATCTCAGGCTCAAGTCATGTCCTACTAGACCTATGAGGTTCCTATATTACATTTGGGACTTGAAATTCCACAATAGTTTGTGAGTCTTCATGTTCCTTATATACCTCCTCGGGTTATCTTCTTTCTAGTTGATATTGAACTTCTTTGAGCTCTACATTCCTCCCACTGATTCCTTTGGAAATGAATTCCTTTCCAAGAAATACACTAGTCCTAGCATCAAACACTTTGTTATCAGTCAGTGTGTAGAAGTAATATCCCCGAGTTTCCTTGGGGTATCCAACAAAATATCATTTTTTAGATTTGGGTCTAAGCTTTTCAGAAAATTGTTTCCTAACATAAGTTTCACATCCCCAAATCTTTAACATAGATAGATTGGGACGATTCCCCTTCCATGTCTCATATGGTTTCTTTTGAACTGATTTGGAAGGTACACGGTTAAGTGTAAACGTTGCGGTTTCAAGAGCATATCCCCAAAACGATATTGGAAGTTCGACTGAACTCATCATTGATCATACCATGTCTAATAATGTATGATTCCTTCTTTCTGACACACCATTATGTTGTGGTGTACCAGGTGGAGTCCATTGTGATGCAATACCATGGTCCCTCAGAAGGTCCTCAAACTCTTGGCTCAAGTATTTGCCACCTCGATCTTAACAAAGTGCTTTAATACTCTTACCAAGTTGCTTCTCTACTTCATTCATGAAAGTCTTGAACATTTCAATAGTTTTTGACTCATGCTTCATAAGATATACATAGCCATACCTATTGAGGTTATCAGTGAAGGTAATGAAGTATGGATAGGCTCCTCTAGTATTTGATCTAAAAGGTCCACATACATCAGTATGTATGATCCCTAGTAGATCACTGGCTCTCTCATTGTGTCCAGTGAAAGGAGTCTTGGTCATCTTGCCTAATAAGAAAGCCTCACATGTCTCTAATGATTCAAAATAAAAAGAATCTAGATAACCATCCTTATGGAGTCTAGATATGCATTTCTCATTTATATGCCCACGACGACAATGCCATAAGTATGTTTTATTTGAGTTGTCAAGTTTTATCCTTTTAGTATTTTTATTGTATATGCTAGTCTCAAGTTCTAACAAGTAGATACCATAATACATAGGGGCATTTCCATAAAAGATCTCATCTTTATAAATAGAAATCATTCCATTCTTAATGTGAAATTAAAATCCACTCTTGTCCATATAAGATATAGAAATAATATTTATATTAATGGTAGGTACATAATAGCAATTCTCTAATTATATTACAAGGCCCGTAGGCAAAGATAAACTAATAACTCCAACTACGGTGGCAGCAACTCTTGCTCCATTAGCAACCCATTGCTCGACTTGGCCCTTTCGTAAAGGCTTGCTTCTTATCAGATACTGAATATTTGAACATGTTTGAGATCCACATCTGGTATCCAGTACCCATGATGAAGAAGTATTTAAGTTTATTTCAATAACATATATACTCGAAGTGGAGATCTCTATCCCCTACTTCTTCTTCCTCAGTTCCTCCAGGTAGAGAGGACAATTTCTTTTCCAGTGTCCAACCTGGTGACAATGGTGACAACTGGCTTCTTTGGAGATCCCACCTTTATCTTTAAGAACGGATGACTTTAGCTTCTACCCGACTTTAGAACATTTCTTAGACTTGCCTTTGCCTTTTGACTTTCCCTTTGTCTTGTTGATCATCATCACATACTTGGGCTTGTCTTTCTTCATTTGTGCTTCAACTATCCT
The DNA here is from genome assembly GCA_963693085.1 of Alisma plantago-aquatica. Taxonomy (NCBI): domain Eukaryota; kingdom Viridiplantae; phylum Streptophyta; class Magnoliopsida; order Alismatales; family Alismataceae; genus Alisma; species Alisma plantago-aquatica. The sequence goes on along the minus strand of OY856409.1, from coordinate 339,868,138 downwards.
CAACATGCCCAACAACTCTGACAACATCTTGTCAAGATTGTTCATGTTGTAGTTCATGACAAAATGACTATATGATTCAGGAAACAATTGCAGAATCACATCAGTGACCAACTCTTGACCTAGGGAAAATCCCAACTTGGATAGGATTTCCACGTACCCAATCAAAGTGAGTATATGGGTGCCAAATGAGTCTCCCTCTTTCATCATGATTCTGAACAAAGCACATCATATCTCTCCTATCTTTCTTGATGTTGATACATGTGCTTAAGATGTGTTACCATCTCCATGACATTCATGTTCTCATGCTGCTCTTGTAACTCATAGTTCATTGAGCACAACATCAAGCACTTGACATCCACGGCATCATCAAGGTGCTTATTGTAAGTATCCTTTTTAGAGTTGGGTGCATTTGAGGCGGGTTCCACTGGCTCTGGTGTTTCAAGGGCATAGAGCTTACACTCATGCGTGAGAACAATTCTCAGCGTCCTAAACCAGTTTTGAAAGTTGGTTCCAGTAAGTTTGTCCATCTCAAGGACCGATCGCAATGATAAAGTGTGAGTGTTGTTTGCGATTTGATTGCTACAAAAGAAAGAGTTTGCATTTAGTCCAAAACATTTTGATTTGTAAAGATTCGATAAATGAGATTAATTAGGCCTTTAATTAATTACACTCCCACTATTGTATTCAAATTGATAGTCCTCACTATCAACTCGGAAGATTGCAGCGTACAACCTTCTAGTGAGCCAAGCTCCAAAATAATTAGATCAATGCCCAGCCAACGTTGGCGTCAATGACCAAATACTAAGGTAGGAAACTCTTGCCAATTACATCATATGCAACTCTTGGATAGATGATCATGCACAACTCCTTGACATGATGCATCTGTGTGCCTCTAGGAACATGATCCTATTAAGGTTCCCTGGTTAAGTCCAACCCATAAGCCAACACAATGAGTGTGCACCCTGCGGAGGCAGACCCACACACCCACCATCACACTTCCACGAGATAGATAGTGTACCACGTGGAGGCATTCCCACACATTGTCGATCAAGATTTTCATGTGTGTTTCTGAAACATCCCAACTCAAACAAAACACGATTACATACCAACCAGCGGATTACCAAAAACCACAAGAAATTAAAACCAATTTACAATAAGCACCATAATATGAGACATATTACATCTAAGCCAACACTTTCTTTTCATAACATATTTTCAAGGTGCTACAACATAATTTCCCATCATCTCATTACATGAAATAACTATTCCACATGATGATTTATTACATCAAGGTACATAAGCCGAAAACAATGCATTGATACTCATATAAGAAACATTGAAAACTCTCCCGAAGACCGAAGCGTACATGGACGACACATAGGACTCTACTGCTAGACACTATCTATTCCACCAGGTATGATACCTCTGCATATCATTCTCAGCTATATGATCTTTATCTCACCAGGCACATCCACCTCAAAAGGTTATTAAGCAACTGGGTGAGACACACAGTCCCAACGAGAAACATAACCCTCTACCAACTTTATTATTATCACGAATAACTGAGCAGATAGTTTAACTAAACAACAGGTAATCACTAACCGATTATATAAGGGGGAATATGAAGAACATGTTTATGAAGACTTATACAAAGACCATATAAGAGCATATGAGAAATCTTACATCATCCAAGGCCTCAACCAATGTTCCGTATTTGCCCTTAGAAAGATATGCTACACGACTGGATTACAAATTATTACTATTATTATGCCCTAAGGAAGTGAGTTGTACCGCTCAAATCCAACCTTCAGTAGAGAAACCTAAAGTTGGTTCCATGCAAGGTCAATGGAAGAGCCAGACTCCACGACCTCAGCCTCATCGTGATCAGTGCATGATATCAAAAGTAGGACCGCAGTCTCAAGTGACCTCAGTCACAGGTTTAGCTCCCGCAGGCTACCCTTTCCTCTAGCCCGCCTTGGTACAGGTCTCGGCGCTAGCATACCTTGACCCACGAGCCTGTTCACCGTGCTCCTGAGCCATGAACGCATTCATGCTCTATCGCACTGAGCCATGGGCATGTTCACCATTATCTCATACACATCATGAGTCTACAACCAAATTTGCACTCTAATCCTCCTATTTTCAGATAGGAGAAACCCCGCATATTCAACAATATGCGCTCCGGATTAACCCGCAAGAGAACCTGTTTCACCATCACCAGCTCCTGACGATGATGGATCTATGTCCAGGGAAAACTACATGAAAGGTTCAACTATAATTAATTAATACATTTTAGAGTGGATTTCAGGGTCAACCAAAGTATATTAAGCAAACCATAAATAAGAGATTTGAACATGTAAACAACATTAGATTCCATTGTTTTGTGTCACACTGTTACTACCATTCCCAATGCCATCAACATCATCATATTGCCATGGATATCAACCCCTCATTTCATCACATAGAGCCACTGCTTCTCACAAGGCTCCATCATCATACATCATCATGGGATAGCAATCCATTATATCATAACTAGAGGATAACACCTCAATCAGGCACTCAGCCTTTATCAGGTCACAAGACCTATCGCATCATACTAGTGATACATGTTATCTTATTAACAAGGAACATTATCATTACCCATATATTTCACATATACCAAGTGCCACACAAAGCACATATTCACACAAGCATCATAGCCCTTGCATGGCTATCCATTTCAAATAGTAACACATGCATGGTTAGATTGCACAGCAATAGAGATAACTTAATCACCAACAACAACTTATTAAAGAAACATATCATGATTATCACATCATTAGGATTTGGAACATGATCCATTATCATGAACACATGGAGCATAATGTCTTAAATGGTATATTAGACAATACACATTACTATCACCACACCAAGGGTATCCCACCATACCCTACTTCCTATGTCACCATGAGTACCATCCCTAAGGATTCATCTTTTAAGGATCATACAACCATGAACTATCATCAACCTTCATCAAAGGTTCACCTATCATCAACCATAGGTAAGGATCATACAACCATGAACTATCATCAACCTTCATCAAAGGTTCACCTATCATCAACCATTGATAACCACCATAATTAGGTTTACTACCTCATCATCATGACTAAAGATATGGTCCAAGGTAACAAGATAATCATACTAACATCTAGGGCTCAAGATAACATTTCGGGTTATTGGGTTAGGGTAAAACCCTCACTAAAGGTGTCGCCTACCCTCACCCAAACCAGGAAGCAACCAAACAAACCCTCTCTAAAAGTCGGTATCAGCTACAAAGCTTCAACACCAAAAACCAATGTGATATCAAACAAGAATATTATTGGGTAAGACCCACAACTCCACATATGCCTGGTATGGGGCAAAGCATGTCATGCAAAGAAGCCACCAAGGTCATATCGTTCAAACTCACCTCAGCCCATCATGGTCAAGGGACCATCTTCTGGGATATTGGGCAACTCGTGTATCTAACACACCTCACTTCATATCGGTTTAGGCAACCTTGCAACCATGTCGGCCAAGAACAACATAACCTTATAGAAACTAAGGTATTCTCTAGGTCAACCCTAGCATGGTCAACTCCCTTTTACCTCATCCATGATCATTGTTATCATGCATACTATCTAAGCCAAAAAACTTCAAAGCCTAGGTTGCATATTTACATAAGGATGAGTACATGGATCTCATATATAATGCCATACCACCAAAGCATCTCAACATGTGTCATCCTAGACAGCATATCGCCCAAGCTCAGAGATATAACAACATATACCTCCCTATGTGTCGGGTAACCAAGCATGTACCGGGCAAAGGCATATCAGCCAAGACCTCTACAGGTGTGTGTCGGGTAAGCAAGGGTGTCGGGTTAGGTCCTTCACCAAGGCATATCGGGCAGGGATACTTAGTATCACCCAAAAGCTTACTTAAGGGTAGGGTTCACATCTAAATGTATCATGCAAAGCACATCAAAGCCATATCTCCCAACGCATCATAATGGGCAACACTCAACTAACTCAACTATCAAGCACCATATCGAGTGAAGGATCAACAAGGCATCTGCCTACTGTAACGCCCAAACCTCGTACTATTATATCGCCCAAGCTATGACTCAAAGGAAGGAGTGGGATATCAGGCAACAAGAACCAAGACACCACCATCCATATCGGGCAACCACATCCTATCACCCAAAGATTTATAGGGTAACGAGCATCACTATTTCTAAGGGTATTGCTCACACAAAGGATCAGCCTATTGAGTTCCCTATACCTAACCAAGGATACCCATCACCAAAGTCATAACCACCCCATGTCGTCAAGGTATCAACCAAGGGTTCATCCCCAAGAACATGTCATGCAACTAGGGTAGATCATCATCCCAGCACTAAGGTCAGCACTTCTATCAGCCAAGCTAACTATCATATTGCCCAAACCTCTAGAGCATAGGCTCACCTCTCAACAAGAAAGTGAGAGAGGGGTTTTGCCCAAGGACTCACCACTACAACATACATCTTTGGATGAAGAAATCCTAAGCTCACCTCTCAACTAAACGAGAGAGGGGTATTGCTCACAATCCATCAACCAAAGGATAACCTCTAGGGTAAAACACTATATCGGGCAAGCACTATATCGGGCAAGGAACTATATCGAGTTGGTCATCTTCAACCTCAAGACACCCCATACCATCCCACACAAGGAGCACAAGATAAAGGCAGTAATAAAATGAAACCTTTACATTAGATCAGATCTCAAGTTCAACATAAACAACTATCATAGGGAAAGGTATCGATTTAAAGACAAGAATCTATTTAAGCACACACTAGTACATAACCGGCCTTTAGTGTCGATTATTTAAGGCCTTTAGTGTTGGTTTCTAAGCGACACCTATGTGGGCTCCGCTAAAAGCCCAACATTTACGCGTCGGTTCTCAAACCGACGCCACAACCATTCGTGCGCCACCGAAAACGCGCTGAAAATGTGCCAGCATGGGGTATAGGTGTCGGTTATCCACTTTGAAACCGACACTGAATCACCCGCTTACACGGCCGTGCTGGCCAGCATGGCCGTGGTGTCTGGTCTCATTAGGGAAATTGACGTCAGTTACTAGTATGGCAACTGACATTGTAACCGTATATCATCGGTTTTATACAGATATCTGACACGTATTTTATGTCTGGTCTGCTGCCACGGCCATGCTGGCCAGCACGACCGTGGTGTAGGGAAATCGACGTCGGTACTAGTATGGAAACTGACACTGTAATCGTATGTCGTCGGTCTTATACAAATAACCGACGCATATGATTTGATTTTTTTTCTGTCAGTCTGCAGACCTGCTGTGGCTGGTCCTAGGATGAGAAACCTACAGTTCAGTTATGAACTGTAGGTTTTACGACATCCATTGATATCAACCAACAACAGGCCACAAACCTACAAAGTTAACATGATGGAAAAATTATTATAAATGTGATTCACACTCATGTATAAGAAATTTAATTCATATTATCTTTTCATCACACAAATGTAGAAACCAGTAGCAACCTGCAGTTCCATTTATTTCATCTCTTTTCACATTCAGACACATGTAGAAACATTCATTTATTGATGATTTTCACACACATATGACAATTCATAAAAATTCATTCACATTCACACAAAATTAATTATGAGAACAAATTTATTTTATTCATCATCATCATTGTCATCATCATCAAAATCATATTGAAAAATTCTCTCTCTTTGTAGGGCTTTTGCTCAATCTTCTCTTACAGCATCTAATTCATCTCTCGTATAGGGAGCATGTACATCGAAACGCTTTGCACATGTGTTGAAGTCCTCGGTTTTAAAGACCTACAAAGAGAATGACGTACATACATAATTATAATAATATATATTAAGATTCATATATTTCATATTATCTAACGAGACTATGTATAATACATGTTGTATGTTATCGATTTCCAATACAACATGTTTGATGATTAGGTCCATAAATCACATCACATAGTAGGAACATGCCCAGCCGTTGTCTTGTGTAGCACACTATAAATTGAAATATACAAAATATTCAAAAATACAAATAAGCACACTTCACATAAATAATATATACATTGGAGTCAGGAAATTACTTTCACATTCTTCCAAATGAGTGTCAGACTTTTTTTCCTGGGGACCTTTCCTCCAGCTTTTTTGTACTCTGGTAAAGCCCTATATATGTTAATGTAACACATTAAATTGCATAATTAAATAGTAATGCAGTAACAGATGTTAACAGATATAAAAACATAAAATATTTCTCACGAGAATAATGGCATTTTGATTGCATGTCCATATACATCCAACTCACTCCCCACAGGATCTAGATAATAGACGGTGAATGTCTTGGGGACAATAACTAATAACTCCCAATGCTTAGAACTACAGGTAAGAAAGTAGAAAATTAATAACTCAATATCCGCAATAAAAATGTAATTTGCTTAAGTCCAAATTACAAGCAAAGTAAACTTACTCGACATTGAATGGAGCTATTATCACCGTCTTATTATTTTTACCAAAATATTCAAAAGCATCACAGCAGTATGAAGTAACTAAACCAGAGTCTGTATCTACAAGACTAATCAAATATGGAACCAAAAATCCCACATGGGAAAACCCAAAATCTTTACATGTCATGTTTAAGTGGCTGCAAAACATGTATTACGTATGCATTAATATATAAGAAACCAGATTGTCATATATAAAACAAGGTATATGGATGTATAAACCAGATTTCTGTATGCATTAATCTCACCATATCCACAGCTCTATCATAGATGTGTTCAGCCATTCATACTTAAATAACTCCAAAATATATTGTATGAATATGTTGTTTCCGAATGTTTGACCTGCATTAATATGTATCCAGAACTTCTATTATGTATACATTAATATGTATGCTAAACTTATATAAATAGATTGTTATCGTATGATTTACCTGCAGCATTCTCCGGAATAGTAACATTTATAGGGAAATTTAGATTATGTTCACCGATCCATACTGCCACACTCCTACAATTAGGACCTATCGAGGCGTGTAGGTCCCCTGGAAGCCAACTTGGTAGTCGAGGAGGTGGAGGCTGAGATGTAGCGGGTCTCGTCTTTTTGACCTATATATATAATTTCATATCAATTGACTCATATATATATACACACTAACAAAGTAAAGTAATGAAAATTTATCATACAATATCAGTATAGAGGACATCCACTTTGGGCCACAGTATCACTCCGCCTACTGCCTCACCAAGTGTTTCAGCATCTGGGTGTGCATGAGGCAGTGCAAGATCCATCCAGCCAGTGAGTATATGTATGGGGCTCACACGTACCATGCCATCTGGTACTGGACTCCCATGAAACATGCACCCTTTAAGGGGTGGGTAAGCCGATGCATATGCAACGATATATCCTTCACTTTTTAGTCAGCATGGCTTCAACCCCTACAAATTTACGTAGTTAAAGAATGTTATATGCATATATACACAAACATGTCATCTTGAACAGACTAGCTATTATATATGCCATAAAAATACTTACAGAGGACGTGCTAGGTGGGTCTATAGGATTAATCCCAACCTTTGCAGTATGAGGAGTAGGAGAAGAGAGGTTCGCCACAGGTACTGTCTGACTGGTAGTTTGAGACGCCTGCCACTTGTGAAATGCTTCCTCAAGTCTTTTATCAACTGCTTCCTGGAGTCTTTTATCAACTGCTTCCTCGACTCTCCTATCAATTAAGGAATCTACCTATACATGGATAAAAGAAATGCTAGTTGCTGATTATTGAATTCCCTTTCGCAATAACGTTCTAAAATAAGAATAAGTTACCTCAGCTTGTGAAAGTCTCGCTTTTAGGATAGGTTTATGCTGGGATGGCCTAAAGAACGCTTTGATGCCCACACCAGCACCTGCACCCCTTACACGTCCAGGATGCTCTGGGTTACCCAGAGGAACTTTCAGTTCATCCCTTATGCCCTGAGGGATGAACTTGCCTTCCTTCCTCTGCTCGTGCAGCTCCCGCTAAGCACCATCAACAAAAATTCATAAGTAAACATAACAATAATCAATATCGATAGATTGCTCTAAGAGTTTGATTTTTACAATTTTTGCAGTCGCCTTAGCGATTGCGGGCTTCGGTATGTCTCCCTTCTTGTTTTGCCTCCCAGCTATCCACAACATGATGAGGCAGAGGTGCGGGAGTAGCAGTAGAGGACTCTGCAGTCTCCTGAGTAGCAGTAGGCTGAGTAGACTCAACATGTAGTCTTTGGCGAACGCCTGCATATCCTCTTGGACCCATTGTGTGGTCGTGCACATTCAGTACACGCCTTTCTCGTGGAGCATCACTCTTAGCCTAGTTAGTTAGCACATTGATTTGGTTAGTAACACTAAAGTTTAATCTTGAATAGGTGAATACATAAAAATGTATATTAATTAAATTGGGAGTGGCGGCGCTTAATACCTTGAATTCATCTATTTTTCTTTGGGTAACAAACTCCTCCCATTCTCTGGGGTCCAAGTAGTTCCATTGGTGTGTGGCTTCCTTCTTCCTATATTTATTTTTTAAAGAGAATACAAACAAAAATTATTAGTGTAAAGTTAGCGAAATACTGATCAATGTCTAGAATTGGAATCTATCAAGAACCTATTCTCAGCATCGCGTATGTAATCTCGGGTGAGATTGGTCCTATAGTTCCTTAGGACCCTCCCACAATGTTGCATCACACATTTACGATGCAGCTTTTCTTCTAGATCAAATATGCTCTGCAAATTAAATAGAATTGCTATTAACTAGTATACTAAAAATTAGTAATCTACACAAATAGAATTACAAATAATAATAACTCACGCATAGTTCCTTCCATATGTGGTATTTCTTCTCATTAGGAACTCTATGCCATGATTCTAGGATAAGACTACAATGGCTGCGAGTAAGAACCCCATGATATGAAACAAATGAGTTGCGGTTCACTCCATATGGATTTCCTGCCTGATCGAAATCCACAGCCAATTTGGGTCCATTGCCCCTTTGTTGTATTAACTTGTTCATCATTTTGATGCCCCTCACTTTCTCAATTTTCTTTTGCTTCTCATCAAGTGCTGTAATTTCTTCAGGGGGTACATCACCAACCTAAAATTTGATAAAAAAAACACACTTACATAATATAATTATAAATGAACATATAGGGATATATTCTTAAAACTTACATTGTCAGGCGGTGCAAGCACGTCCTCACCCTCACGGTGATCATCAGCATGGTCCTGATCAGCCATCTGATACAAGTATTAATACTTACACTTCAACAATTCATCACATTTGCAACATTATATACAAGTTCTAGCTTTATCACTCATACTTAATACTAAACTTCTAGGGTTTTCAAGAAGTCATCCTTTGTTCAACATCATAAGAATTACATAATTCAGTAATCCATCAACACAACCCTAAATAGGGAATATTGCCACCTCACACTGATCCTTATGTATATATCATATTCAATTTCAGTAAGACTCAACAAACACTTGTATAATTCATTCTAATACAATTCAAATATGATTTTATAATGTCAATTCAATTCCCAAGCATATTGACCACTGACCTGATTTTTAGGCAATATTCACATGAAATAGCATAGTCATATCCATAGAATTTCCCATGGATCATCAATTAATCTAGGGAATACTCAACCGCCACTCCTCTCTATAGAGTTCAAACATCATTAAAAAATTAGGAAAGTTTAACAAGACATCCAAAATGGAGTTTCCAAACATAATTAAAATTTCAGATCAATTGGATATACCAATAAAAAGATAAAATTCAAATACTAGATTGCTATATTTTAGTTTGCTTACATGGCCGATTGAGTTTATCTTGGGTAAATTCGGCCGACAAACAAGTCCAAAAATTCTTCCAACTAATATCTAATTTCTCCAAACCATGTACAAATTTCAACTAAATCCTAGTTGTATATAAAATGCTAAAAATCATTTAGTACACGACTATACTAATCAAATTTTGTATTCATATGTTACCAAAACCCTAATTTTTGTCGATTAGGATTTTCAATTATCAAACCCTAATTATGTGAATCAAATATTTTTAAATCTTCTCATTAGTTTTAAAACATAATGATTAGATTAACATAATTAATCAAGCTTTAAACAATGTAATAATGCATTCATCAACTTGATGAATCTACATATAAAAACTTTTGAGTGGTTGAAGTAGTGACGATGTTGCTTAAAACTACCTAGAATTCTAAAACTTGAACTGAGAGAGGATAAATATTGTGTAGAATTGATATGTGAGTATGTTTTAAACATGAGTAATATTGTGTAGAACAAAATGCAGTTTGTCATAGAACAATACAGAATGTTGATGCATGTAAACCACACATATAAAAAGAAAGCACACAGCCACAGCCATAGGATTAATGGGCGTGCCTGTGATACAGGAAAAGCAAAAATAGGGGGGAAGGTCAGGGGAAAACCTGATAATTGGCGTGTAGGAGGGCTGGTCGTCGAGTAGAAGGGCTCTGGGTAGAGAGTTGGTCGCTGGCGTCGGGCAGAAGGTCACCGGGAGGAGAGCTATGGTCGGGCAGTCGTCGGGTAGAGAGCTCTGGTCGGGCAGTCGCTGAGCGGAGAGTGGTCTCCAGCAGCGGCTGACGGAAGCGGACGGCGGTGGAGGCGGAGGCGGAGGCAGTGCAACAGCAGAGGCAGAGGCAGAGCAGCAGAATCGGTGGAGCAATCGTCGGAGAAAAAACCCTGATCAGCGGAAATGAATAAAACAGAAGAGGAAGAGTCTGCCTTGCGATGTGATGCGACGATTTTGAGTCGCATTTATAGACTTGTTTCATGTGTGTTTTATTCTTTTATTAGTCATTTTTATGGTTAATGTGGCATAATTCATCCACTTTGGTCTTTGCTACTATTTTATGTCAAATTCCCTTTATTTCATCATTTTGAGCATTAATTGTCAAAATATTATTATTTGTGTGAATTTATGTGATCTTGTGTTTGAATTTCAGGAAAAATGAGTATTTGCTTCCGTCGATACCATCGACGTGATCACAGGTTGCCAGTCGAAAGGAGCAGCAAGGCGTCGATACTATCGACATGGATGTCGATGGTATCGAGATACCAACAGGTGGCTGGTGAGAAAGCGGTCGATAGTATCGACACCAGGTCGATACCATCAACGCACGAAGGCTACAGCGACGCAAAACGACAAAAACGTCGCTACAGGGTAGTCGATACCATCGACCTTCGTCGATGGTATCGAGACTACATCAGATACTCAGACGAAAGGAAAGAAGGGCGGCCGCTACTACAGCGGGTCAATACCATCGACTCGCATCGATGGTATCGACACCGTAGGATATGAGTTGGCTTCCTAATTATCTCAATCGGACGGCTACGGCTAATTAGCGACCTAATGACCGAGATATACCTAAGGACGGTCGCCGAGACGAAAGGGGGGATCTCATTAGCCATTACACAAGTACCGAGGAGTAGAAAGGAGAACGGAGGCTAGAAGCTCATACCAGTTGATTCGGACGCCGCAGAAGATGGATTTCACCACCGAAAGGCGGAAGAGCACGTGTTCTACGCAAAGGATCAACCGGTTCTTCTCCGTTCAGGGGTTTTCCCTTTCATTTCACATTTTTCACATGTTTTCCCCTATTTCTACCATGTACTTGCGTGAGATGAACATGCGGGGCTAATCCCCTTCGTCTTTAGGACCGGGAGTAGCCCGGGGATTCATTGTATGACAATTTTCTAATAGTAATTCATACTTTATCTCTTAAATCCGTGGTATAGTTTCATTTTCTCCATATATTGTTATGCTTGATCACCATAATAATAACTTAATGCCCTTAATCACTTTGAAAGAAGGATTAACGGCTGAAAAGAGACGAAATCTACATTAATCGATAAATCCCTTGACCAAGGTGGTGTAAAATTAATGGTGGATACTGAGAGATCGTTCATAATGCACCTAGTCTAGGGTATAGGTTACTACGACGGTGGAACCGACCTAGACCTAGGTAGTGAATTGCACCACGACAGTGGGCAATTCTATTTTCAGGCCACTATCCGGATAGAGAGATAAAATTGAGGCATTATATAAAATTTAATACAATGAAAACCCGCGGTGAAACCGCAAGCCTAAAGATACCCTTTTGAATTGGTTAAATTAACATTTAATCGATCATTTGTTTTGTTTTGTTTTTATTTTCTTTCAATTTTAACAACAACCCTCAATTTGTTATTCGGCTTAGCTGATCGCAAATAGTTAGTAGGAGTCTCCAACAATTCCCAGTATCCCTGTGTTCGACTCGGGCCTCACAAAGGCCTGTACTACTCGGCGCGTTCTCTTGCATTTTAGCGCACAGTAAAATTGTGTCAAGTTTTTGGCGTTGTTGTCGGGGATACGGCGAATTGTTGGCACTTTGAGTGCTACGAGCAGCCATTCTAGGCCACATTTTTTTTATTATCTTGAAACAACTTCAAATATATTTTTTTATTGCTCGTTAATTTTTATACTCGTCACAACACTGTACTGAACTCGATTTTTCTTATTTCAGGTACTGTGTATGGTGCGGACGCGTAACACTGATTATACGCGACGTGCACCAGAGGGCCCACTTACGGGACCAGAAGACGAGGACGGTTATAATCAGGACCATCTTGAGGAAACAGAGTCAGAACCTGAATAAGAAGAGATGGACGAGCCACAAACGATATGGGAGAAGATCAAGACTTCTTCCGCATCTGCTTCAAAAGGGCCTATAAAGAAGTAGGCAATCAACATACCTACATATAAGATTGATCCGACGTTGATAAATCTGGTGAAGTCGAATGCTTTTCATGGGCTCAAGAATGAGGACCCCGTCGCGCACATCAGTCAGTTTGTTGAGAACTGTGACATTGTTAAAATCATCAGGTTTCCACAGGATGCACTTTATCTTAAGCTTTTCCTGAGTTCATTGGCAGGAGCCGCGCGAGAATGGCTACACAATTTAGATGATGAGTTTGTGGAGTCTTGGGACCATATGGTGGAGGTTTTCTTTGAGAGGTTCTTCCCTCCTGAGAAGACTAACGACATGATCTGGAAGATTCATAATTTTACCCAACAGGCCGGTGAGACATATTCTGAGACCTGGGAGAGATTTCAGGTCATGCTGAGGAGGTTGCCACATCACGGGCTGGATAAAGAGACGCATGTGAAGATCTTCTATTTTGCTCTCTCCGAGCACGATAGGAGTAATCTAGATTCAGCTGGATCAGGATTCTTCCTAAACAATACGGACACCAGATGCTGGGAGATACTAAAGAATATGGCTAGAAAACAATCATGGGGTGAAAGAGGTGTTGTGGAGTAGGTCCGAGCAGTAGGAGAATCTAAGGCAATAAAAGAACTGAATGAGAAGATGGATCTTCTCACAAAGAAGTTGCTTGCAAAAGAGGATAATGAGTCAGAGGATGATGCTCAAGTGAAATTTATGAGGCAGTAGCCCGGTTATAGGAACAATGATTATTCATGGAGAAAAGACAAAAAGTTCTCGTGGAAGGATCCAAACAATTTTCTGTAAGATACGGATGCCAAACCCCCTCCAGTAACAGGAGATAAGAGCACGGAGCTACTCAATCAGGTTATAAAGCAAAATCAAGAGCTAATGAATACGTTTGGCCAGCAAATCAAACAATAAGGGGAGTTTATGAATCAGTTTGGGCAAACATTGCAGAGCCATGGGGCTCAAATGAGGACCATCGAGACATCTATGGCACAGATGGCAGCAGAGATCGCCAGTTTGAAGAAACCGACACATCCAGGTTTTCCGGGAAATACCAATGTTCTAGGGGAAACCAGCAGGAAAAAGCCATCTTGCTCAGAAGCGGCAAGAAATTGTTAAATCCAAGAGCCGAGGAGACAAGCACACCACAAGCTGAAGTAGAAGGTGAAGCCAATGAGGAGCTGCCACCACCAGTCACAGGGCAGGTTGATGACACAGTCGTGGATGATACTGAAGAACAGGTTGCAGAGGAGGAACCTCAGAAAAAGACACCTTATGTGCCACCTCATCAAAGGGCACAAGCTGTCCTGGTTCCGTATCCAAATAGTGTGAAGGCAAGGAAGGCAGATGCGCAATTTAAGAAATTCTTAGACAGTTTCAGGAAGCTTTCAGTCAATATCCCTTTACTGGAAGCCATTGAGCAAATTCCTTCATACGGGAAGTTTCTAAAGGACATTATCACGAAGAAGAGGAAAATACCAGATACAGAGGTTGTCGTGCTTAAGGAACAAGTGAGTGCCTTCATCATGGGCACTTTTCCGCCAAAGAGACAAGATCCAGGCTGCTTTAACATCTCTTGTTATATTGGAAAAGTCAAATTTGGTGACGCATTATGTGACTCAGGGGCAAGCATCAACTTGATGCCCCTTTCTACATTCAAAAAGCTAGGATTGAAGGAGTCACGGCCAAGCAATATGACTATTCAATTGGCAGATAACTCTATGGTAAAGCCTTATGGAATCTGTGAAGATGTGTTAGTAAAGGTGGATAGGTTTGTCCTTCCGGCAGATTTTGTAGTCATGGAGATGCAGGATGAACATGGCAACGAGTTGTTACTTGGACGTCCTTTCCAAGCTACAACCGACATGATCTTAGAGATGGGAAGAGGTTGTTTGACCTTGGGCATAGCCGATGACCGCTTTGAAATGGTCAGGCCTTCTAGTACTGTTTCATCTAAAGCAAAGGAACAATGCAATATGGTAAAACATCTGGATAGTAATATTTCACTCTGTCTTGGGAAGCCATTTTTTGACATGGCTCATGTGATGAGCAAGGTGGACAATGGAACTTTGGCTGTGGATATCATGGAGCAGACCAAAAAAGTTTCTCTGTGCAAAGCTGTAGGATTCCCGAATGATGAGGAGGAGGACATTCCGCCTTCCATTGAAGATGATGTTATTGCTATTTCTGTTTTTGATGCATACCCAGAATTGCCATTGGAGGCATGTTTGGTAAATATTACACATGATTGGATAAGGAGCAAATCTCTCAAGGAGTGTGCTAAGATGCTCTAGATGCTTCCATGCTTCTATGCGAGGCATTATGAAGATCTAGGTAAACTTCCCCCGCCACTTCAATCATCTTTGATAAGTCCGCCGGATCTAGAATTAAAGCTGCAGCCACCGCATCTCAAATATGTCTTTCTAGCTGAGGAAGACAAGCTACCTGTGATCATTTCGGCTTATTTAAGTGTGGCTGAGGAGGAACAATTGTTGATAGTGCTGAAGAACCACCGGGGAGCTTTTGGGTGGTCCGTTGCAGATATCAAGGGGATTTCCCCTACTCTATGTCAACACAAGATTCGGCTCGAGGAGGGAGCCAAGCCTGTGATTCAACCTCAAAGACGTTTCAATCCGAGCATGATGGAGGTTGTGAAGAAGGAGGTTATTAAGCTTCTTATTGCAGGTATCATTTACGCCATATCAGACTCAACATGGGTGAGTCCCACACAAGTAATCCCTAAGAAGGGGGGAATTACTGTCACCCAAAATATGCTAAATGAACCTATCACCACCCGATTGGTAACTGGGTGGCGAGTTTGTATTGATTACCGCCGTTTGAATGCCGCCACGCTAAAGGATCACTTTCCTTTACCTTTCATTGATCAAATCCTAGAGCGTCTTGCCGGCTGATTGCACTTATGTTTTCTAGACGGGTACTCGGGGTACAACCAGATCTCGATTGATCCTTTAGATCAAGATAAATCTACCTTCACTTGTCCCTATGGGACTTTCACGTACTGCCGAATTCCTTTTGGTTTATGCAATGCACCTGCAACGTTTCAACGTTGTATGCTCGCCATATTTTCTGACATGGTAGAGCGATGTCTCGAGGTTTTTATGGATGATTTTTCGGTGTATGGTGCATCGTTTGATGAATGTCTATATAATTTGGACAAAGTTTTACAGCGTTGTGAGGACACACATTTGGTCCTCAACTGGGAGAAATGTCACATGATGGTGAATGAGGGGATAGTGCTAGGACACAAGGTGTCTAGCAAAGGTTTATAGGTAGATCCGGTTAAAATTGAAGTCATTTCCAAGTTGCCCCCACCAAATTCTGTTCAAGGGGTAAGAAGTTTCTTGGGACATGTCGGGTTCTATCGTCGATTTATAAAAGATTTTTCTAAAATTGCGAAACCTTTATCCAAGCTTTTAGATAAAGATGCTATTTTTTATTTTAATGACAAGTGTCTACATGTGTTCGACGTGTTGAAGGAAAAACTGATTTCTGCACCGGTTGTTCAAACGCCGGATTGGACGAAACCATTCAAATTAATGTGTGATGCTTCGAACTTTGCGGTAGGATCTGTGTTGGGGCAGCAGGTGGACAATAAACCCGCCGTGATTCTTTACGCTTCAAAGACTTTGAATGACGCCCAATTAAATTATACAACTACTGAGAAAGAATTACTCAGCGTTGTGTTTGCTTTTGAAAAATTCCGGTAGCATTTAGTTGGATCTAAAGTAGTTGTATGGACTGACCATGCCGCAATTAAATACTTAATGGAGAAAAAAGAGGCAAAGCCTAGACTCATTAGGTGGATTTTTCTCTTACAAGAATTTGACATCGAAATCAAGGATAAATCTGGGATTGAAAATGTTGTTGTTGATCATTTGTCTAGGTTAGAAAGGGTGGATGAAAAAGATTTACATATACCCATAATCGAGACGTTTCCGGATGAACAGATTTTGAAAATTAACTCTAAGGATCCTTAGTTCGCTGAGATTGTAAACTATTTGGCTTGCGGGATCATCCCGGAGGATTGGTCATATCAGGCAAAGAAAAGATTCTTCCATTCTTTGCGATATTATTTCTGGGATGACCCAATCCTTCTTAAGCAATGCATGGGCAGTATCTTGCGCAGGTGTGTGCCTGAAATGGAGTACGAGAGCGTTTTGCATCATTGCCACGCATCACCTACAGGAGGACACCACGCCAGCTCACGCACGGCAGCTAAGGTTTTGGAAAGTGGCATTTATTGGCCAACCTTGTTCCGAGATGCCTACGAGTTTGTAAGGCAATGTGATTCTTGCCAACGAGCCGGTAACATCTCAAAGAGACAGGAAATGCCCCTGAATGTGTTTCAGGAAGTGGAGGTATTTGACTTGTGGGGCATAGATTTCATGGGACCCTTTGCGTCCTCAAATTCCAATTTATATATCTTGTTAGCAGTTGATTATGTGTCGAAGTGGGTGGAAGCAATACCCACAAGGACTAACGATTCCACTGTAGTGTGCAGATTCATGAAAGAAAACATTTTCTGCAGGTTTGGGGTACCCCGAATGATAATCAGTGATGGGGGTACGCATTTTAGGAATATGGGGTCAAGAACAACATAGGTACCCCATATCACCCGCAGACCCAAGGGCAGGTGGAGGTCTCCAATCGTGAAATTAAGATGATTTTGGAGCGTACGGTGGCGTCCACGAGGAAGAACTGGAGTGCCCTATTGTCGGATGCATTGTGGGCATACAGGACGGCTTAAAAAACACCTATAGGCACCACGCCTTTTAGGTTGGCGTATGGTCGGGCTTGTCACCTACCGGTAGAGTTGGAGCACAAGGCCCATTGGGCGCTTAGAAGACTCAATTTGAATTACGATGGAGCGGGGAGGAAGAGAATGCTTGAATTGAATGAGCTGGATGAGCTGCGGATGACGGCATATGAGAACGCACGGATATACAAGGAGCGCACAAAGCTGATCCACGACCACCACATCCAGTTGCGCACATTCAAGAAGGGAGATAGTGTTTTGTTGTTCAATTCACGACTCAAGTTACATCCCGGGAAGCTAAAATCCCGGTGGAGTGGACCGTTCGTGGTAGAGGAGGTCAGACCACACGGTGCGAGCTTAGTGTGTGATGGTGATACCACGTTCTTGGTAAATGGGCAAAGGTTGAAGCTCTATTTTGGTGAGAACTACAAGAGGAAAGTGAATGAGGTCAAACTCATTTCACTTTCGGATGCATGAGGTGCCAAAAGCCGTCTAGCCTAAGACGTTAAATAAGGGCACTTGTTGGGAGGCAACCCAACCATTGGTACCTTAGTTTAGTTCATTTACATTCGTAGTTTAATTTGTTTTTACTTAGTTTTTAGTGTAAAAAAGATACTGTGATCGGTGTGTTCTTTGTGCAGGCTAGGGCAGAGTCGATACTATCGACGCACTGGTCGATGGTATCGACCATGGAATAGGTTGACGACTACAGATTTCGCACTGCATCGATACCATCGATGTCCTCGTCGATGGTATCGACAGGCCTACAGGCAAATCGCAAAATCAAGGTCGATGGTATCGACATGCCAGTCGATACCATCGAGATCTCTGAAGATTTACAGAAGAAATTGACTCAGTGAAGTCGATACCATCGACAGGCGTGTCGATGGTATCGACACTTTCATGTGAAAAAGGTGGCGGCCGGTCTCGCGAGGATTTACCCTAATCAGGAAAGTCGATACTATCGACTCGCGTCGATGGTATCGACCATCCACGTCACCGATCTGCGCGAACAAATCAACGACGATCGCGGTAGCCACATCATCGATCTGGGTGAAGCGTCGATACCATCGACCCATGTCGATGGTATCGACACGTCAGTGATCCGGGTTTCAAGATCCAGGCATCGACAACCGTCGATACTCGCGATGGGGGTAGATAGCATCGACTAGTGTCGATACCATCGACTCACGTCGATGGTATCGACGGGTCAACAGTGGCACCGGCCAAGTCTATTTAAGGAGATTCATTACGTCAGTTGACGTCACACCTTCAGAGTGATCTCCTCCCTTTGCATCCAGCACTCCCCCGAGCCATCCAAACCCGAAGAAGAGTAGCAACGAGCGAAGGTCTTCATCGAGCGGAGATTCAACTCTCCAATCTTCACCGAGCTCTCCTTCTGATCCCCATTTCTCATCGTCAATATGGTGCATGTGGCCGGAGCTTCATCCTCGCGCACGAATCCGATGGACATTCCGGAGTTTGTGCCTCCACCACCATAGGAGTGATCTGGTATCACTGTTCCAATCTTTAAGTTTGTTTTTGACTATGAGGCCATAGTCGAATTCAAGCTTAGGGGGGTAGTTGGAACAGCTTTATCTTTTACTGTTTTTAGTTTTTTTTTAACTTTATTGTTTTTGTTCTTGTTATTTGTTTCTTGCAATTTTAGTTTGTTTAGGATCCACATGCTATCTAGTGTAATCGTGGATGTCATAAAGTTTGTGTCATCTCTAGAGTGTGCATGGGAAAAATCAAGGGAAATTTGAAATTTTTCTGTGTTTGGAAAGCTTGTCGTGTTTAACCTTGTGCAATGAACCTACGAAAATGATTGGTTCTGTCAACTCTAAAACAACAATTCACAACTGTACTCCTAATGATTCATAAAAGTGGAAGGAAATGATTGTTTGAGCCTAAACTGACCAAATGGTACTGAGACTTTAATTGGATGTAAGAGAGAGAAATCTCTTAACTACTACACAGGTCAGTAAGGAGGGACACATAATATTTATCTAAGGTGCAGTCACCTAGTCTTGTGATCTTTCCACCTTTTCGCTTTGTGTAATCCACCACAAGAATTGGAAGTAGTTTACAGTTTTAACCTCTTTGATTGCATTGCACGTAGATAGGGATTGCATTAATTCTTTTTCCATATGTTTTGAATAAAAAAAATTAGAATAGTGATACATGCACATTACTCTTAGGTGCATGTCATGTAGTTTCATTCATAATTTCCATACATAAAGTATATCATGTATCTCGATTTTTCTCCAATGGTGAATGAAATTGTTCCATACCTTCTAAATAGTGCAAATTTCTGAGTATGAAGAAAATAAGCCCAATAAAATATTCATTATCAATTATGGATATAAGGGTTTGAGAAAAAAAAAGAGAAAAATATGAAAAATCGGCATAATGAAAAGAAAAAAAAGAGAAGAAAGGAGTTATGTAGAAGCAACAAGAATAAGAAGGAGAAAGGAACATAATCTCACCTACATTTCAAGATAATTGAGTACATGATGTAGCTTAATTAGATGTCTGTCTTGTTTTGAGATGGATGGTTAGTGCATGCATCATTCCACCCAGTTTTAGGCATTAGGGCATTTCTCATGTGCATTTGCATCATGTAGGACATTTTTGTATTATGCATGTTGAAACTGTACAATACTTCCATTTTCTTCCATGAACCACCCATCTTCATCCACCCATTGCTCGGATTGGTAGGCCACCGTGAATTTCTCCTCACCAATGTATATCAGGAGAACTGCTTCCATTTAGATGGTAGTTAGGGCGAGCAACGTAGTATAGGAGATCACAAGATGCACCAAGTCTGAACCGACGAGTTTTATTATGTTAACTGCCTTACGTGATAGTGTTCATCAGTTTTGAGGTCAATTTCTCTTATGGATGATTATTGTCGCCGACAGGGTAATTACCATTCTGTGGTTAGAGAGGGTCGGTATGTGATTGTTAGGTGGGAGTCATGTGGATGTTGGTTGTGATGCATTGTTCTTCAGTTGACATTAGCAATTGTATTCTAAGGATTAGATGCTCGAGGGCGAGCAACGTTCAAGCTTAGGGGAGTTTGATGCGACGATTTTGAGTCGCATTTATAGACCTGTTTCATGTGTGTTTTATGCTTTTATTAGTCATTTTTATGGTTAATGTGGCATAATTCATCCACTTTGGTCTTTGCTACTATTTTATGTCAAATTCTCTTTATTTCATCATTTTGAGCATTAATTGTCAAAATATTATTATTTGTGTGAATTTATGTGATCTTGTGTTTGAATTTCAGGACAAACGAGTATTTGCTTCCGTCGATACCATCGACGGAAGTCGATACCATCGACGTGATCACAGGTTGCCAGCCGAAAGGAGCAGCAAGGCATCGATACTATCGACATGGATGTCGATGGTATCGAGATACCAACAGGTGGCTGGCGAGAAAGCGGCGATAGTATCGACACCAGGTCGATACCATCGACGCACGGAGGCTATAGCGACGCAAAACGACAAAACCATTGCTACAGGGTAGTCGATACCATCGACCTTCGTCGATGGTATCGAGACTACATCAGACACTCGGACGAAAGGAAAGAAGGGCGGCCGCTACTACAGCGGGTCGATACCATCGACTCGCGTCGATGGTATCGACACCGTAGGATATGAGTTGGCTTCCTAATGATCTCAATCGGGCGGCTACGGTTAATTAGCGACCTAATGACCGAGATATACCTAAGGAAGGCCGCTGAGACGAAAGGGGGGATCTCATTAGCCATTACACAAGTACCGAGGAGGAGTAGAAAGGAGAACGGAGGCTAGAAGCTCATACCAGTTGATTCGGACGCCGCAGAAGATGGATTTCACCACTGAAAGGTGGGAGAGCATGTGTTCTACGCAAAGGATCAACCGATTCTTCTCCGTTCAGGGGTTTTCCCTTTCATTTCACGTTTTTCACATGTTTTCCCCTATTTGTACCATGTACTTGTGTGAGATGAACATGCGGGGCTAATCCCCTTCGTCTTTAGGACCGGGAGTAGCCCGGGGATTCACTGTATGACAATTTTATAATATTAATTCATACTTTATCTCTTAAATCCATGGTATAGTTTCGTTTTCTCCATATATTGTTATGCTTGATCACCATAATAATAACTTAATGCCCTTAATCACTTTGAAAGAAGGATTAACGGCTGAAAAGAGATGAAATCTACATCAATCGATAAATCCCTTGACCAAGGTGGTATAAAATTAATGGTGGATACTGAGAGATCATTAATAATGCACCTAGTCTAGGGTATATGTTACTACGACAGTGGAACTGACCTAGACCTAGGTAGTGAATTGCACCACGACAGTGGGCAATTCTGTTTTCAGGCCACTATCCGGATAGAGAGATAAAATTGAGGCATTATATAAAATCTAATACAATGAAAACCCGCGGCGAAACCGCAAGCCTAAAGATACCCTTTTGAATTGGTTAAATTAACATTTAATCGATCGTTTGTTTTGTTTTGGTTTTATTTTCTTTCCATTTTAACAACAACCCTCAATTTGTTATTCGGCTTAGCTGATCGCAAATAGTTAGTAGGAGTCTCCAACAATTTCCAGTATCCCTGTGTTCGAATCGGGCCTCACAAAGGCATGTACTACTCGACGCGTTCTCTTACATTTTGGCGCACAGTAAAATTGTGTCACGTTGTTAAGTTTACTATAGGTGTTGGTTGCTAACAACAATTGACAATAACAACTATATGTGTTGGTTTGCAACAAAACACCGACACTAAAGGGAGGCGAAAATTTTCACGGTTATTCGCGCAAAAACACAATGGCGTCAGTTATTGTCACAAAACCGACGATAAAATGTGAGCAAATTTTTGTCTCACAGAAAACCTTTCGTCGTCCGTTTCTGTTTTAAAAACCGATGATGTATGCCTAATTTTTGGAGGCAATTTTTTTTGCTGGAAATTTTGGTTTTGGCGGTTACTTTTAGGTGTCGGTTTCTTATTAAGGAACTGACACTGAATAAAAGTGGTACATGTGTCTGGTCATCCTTCAGAGATTGATGTCAACTTATTTTGTACACCGACACTGTATGGTTTAGGTGTCGGTTTATAATTACAACCGACACCATTAAAAGTGACGTTATAAGCCATTTCTGTACTAGTGACAAATGAAGAGTGAAAATAATAGAGATGATTGAGAGTTATGTAACCCACCTTAGAGGATCTCCATGAAAGACATATAGATTCCTAATCCAAGCATCAAACCCACGATCCTCATCATGAACATCATCCATACAAAGCTCCAAACTTGTCTTCAGCACCATCATCACCTCAAGAAACAAAAGATGAAGAAGAAGAAGACACTATGGTTATGCTTAGCTCAAGAAGAAGAAAAGAGAGAGAGAACCACGGCCTTGCCTACTCTCATCAAGGGTCCATCCATGGCCAAGAGGGTAAGAAGGAGATGAAGAAGAAAGAACAAGGGAAAGCTATCTAAGAAGCATGACTCACCAAGGTCGAATCTTGAGCAAGAAATCTCCATGGACAAGGAACTTGGCCTCCCAAGCTCCATGGGGTTTTCCTTAAGCTCCCAAAGCTCCCAAGCTCGCCCCACACAAGAAGGGGAAAGAGGTGGACGGAAGGGATCAGTTGGGTAAAGAGGAAAGGAGTTATATACACCAAGGAAGAGAGAGGTAGCAAAGGAAAGGTGTCATAACCACATAAACTTAGATTCCACTTGCTCACGATCTAAAGACACTTGTAACCACCCTAAACTCCACATGCACAGACTAGTGATACACTCTAGGATATGTATCGTGCAGCTGTCCAACCTCCATGGGTGACACACCCCCTAAACTGATACACACTCCAAGCTCCTACCCGATACACTAAAGGACAAGATAGCACATGTGACATATATGACATTAAAACTATATAGAGATGTCACTCCTCGTCTAATATCCAAACATGGTGCCCAAACCTGCATCCATGTCCTAGATGATGCCAAATTGAAGCAAGAAAACTCTATAGCAGATAAATTTCATATTGACTCTCAACTTTGGGTAATTTGCAATTTGCACCAAAACTAGCACATAAAGCACAAGCATCATCCAACCAAGCTCAAACTTGGAACATAGGCCCTCCACAAGGAACCTCACAATATCATTCTCTTTCTAATAGTGCTAGAGAATTAAATTCATGCTCTACATGTGACATATTTCAATATAACCCCTTACCTTGGGTAAATTGCACTTTGGTCCAAAAAAGCAAACATTGTTCAAACAGCATCCAAACGGGACCAAACTGGAAACATAAGCTTATCACATGATATCAAAACATCTTGAGGGATTAGATTAAGGTTCTAAGAACCTTTCTTAAGAAAAGCAAATAGGGTTAGCCCAAAACATGGGCCAGGGTCCTCACAAGTCATAAACCCCTAACAAGGATTTCGTCCCCGAAATCCCAAGCAGAAAGAAGACGGGTGTTACTCACGCATCACATCATACTACTCCACAAAGATCCTGGGTGTCACAGATCTATGAATAACATACTTGCTCTTCTTTCATAGCCAACACAGGGTTTCCTGTACTGGTCACAGGATCAACCCTCTGTCTCATCATCCTTTATCTGGTAACACTCTTTAGATACTGGAACATCACTTGCAACTTGTATCTCTCAGGTATCAGTTCCTTTACTTGATATATCGCCTTCCTTTCTATGCTTCTGATGTGCTACTCTAATCTTACAAGCTCAACACTTAAGCTTCACATGACTCGTATAACTATCTTTCTATTATGTATCAACTATTCCTTCTTCTGCTACAAAGGATGTCTCTAATCCAAGGGAAAATATATCTCAAACGGGATTGTCACAGGATACATACTCTACCAGACACATGTATACACATAATAGAGCTCATAAGGCATTGCACTATGTATTTCTTAAGGATTAACACAAAAGGAACTATCAGTCAACCAAAGAACTAAACATCTCAGGTTAGCAACAAGAGAACAAGGTACGCCACATCATCTTAGATTCATGGCTGCCACAACTTCATATCGGTTTCTAAGGGCACAACAAGCATCAACTCGGGTGGTAACAAATATGCACTATCTCAACTGATCTGGATAAGAATCACAAACCTTGTTCATCTGTCTCTAACTGATGCACATCCTGCCTGGACCTTCCTTTACTCGATACTTAGCTAGGAGTATTCCAAGGAATCAGGCTTAACTTGATGAACTTTTCCCAAGATGAACTTACAACAGTTCTTTTCCTTAGGTGCATACCTTTTTTCATCATGTTTATGCGGAGTATAAACCCCTAACATGTGATAGCCATACTATAAGCACTTAGCCAGGTCGACCAAAGCCAACTTCTCCATCTGGGACCACTTCACACCTTTCTGAGGATATCCATTCCCAGGATTATCTCGATCCTCAACATGTCATGTGGAAAGAGGTTCACTTGACTATTCTATCTTGGAAAGGGAAGGACACGAGAAGGATATATTTCATCCAACACAACCAGGTCATCCAACAAGATGTTCGACAATAGGCTATCTCTCTTCTAGCTAACAGGAAGGAAACATCTGCCACGCATCCTATAAGCGTTCAAAGGAGGGTACATCCTAGACTGGATCAACTAGAGTAGATAAGAGGCAAGAAGAAGACAAAGCGGAATGGAGAGACTCCATCTGACCTGCCAGCAAACATATAGGTTAACCTACTATTCTGGCTAACTCATCTCATAAGATCTAACCGTTGCATGTTTCCCTCCACTCCCTGGTCAGGCTATCCGGTCCTCACTTCCTTATCCTCATCATCGTTCCTCTGTGTTGCTAAACTACTACCTCAAGGGTCACCTCATAGATCTAGACTCCAAAACAAGCTTCAACTTATGGGTTCAAGGTCAAGGATGATCTATCAAGATGGTCCATCACCATACCTCCACAATACAAGTCTCTTGACTCTTAACTTCTCTTACCATATGACATGTTTTCACCTTCTCATACACTTGGTACTTCTCATATACTAGGATTCCTTACCTTAGTATCCATCTCATGAGTCAAAACTTATCACTTCTGGTATCACATCCATATTCTATCATCATCACCAAATCAAAACACGTCAAGAGGATCATATCATTGTCTCAAAGCATCATCTATCATAGGTATCTCCATCTTGGAAACTAAATCCCAAGATCAACTGATACTTTTCAAAGTATCCAACCAAAGATCACTTCAAAAGCATACATATCAAGTGACACAAGGTCCTCCGGACGTCTACTCCCTCAGAAGGAAGGAACATAAGGGAACAAACTCCTCCTATCACCCCATCAACACCTATGGTTTTATATTAAGGGGAGGAAATTATCAATTTCTTTGATCCTTACATGAGTTTTCAACTATTTATGCATCATTAAACCTTATTCCATTTGGTTTTATCATATTTCTTCTTGGTTTCCTTGCAATCAGCACATGAATCAAGACAATTACATGTCATTAACTTTTTCCCTTGTTATCGTTTTATCATTTTCATGATTATTTCATGATTGTACCGTGCGCCCACTTTCTTTTTGTGAAAAAGAGCGTTACTCTTCACATATTCTTTACTTATCATGAATTTTCACTTTATACTTTCTTATTTTTTCTTATATTCATTGGTTGGTCTAAGATTAACTCAGGTTCCATCTTATTTACTCATCACTTGTTCTTCTCTTTCTTCTAACCTTATCCTGGTTTTTAGGCATTTTCTTCATCTTGTGTAAACTTTATGCTTTAACTTACCTTGTTATCACAGGTTAATTGGTCTTTTGCCATGTATATCTCTTGAGATTATGATTTCAAGAACTTATCTCATCATATTCTTACATGAATTTGGGTTTCATAGAACCGTTACTTCCTTTTTTGATTATCAAGCGTCCAGGTTTTAAAAAGTTATGGTGCATTTATTTACTTCTTTTATAGCAAGATGAAGGTATTAACATCATATTTCTAATTTGTTATGCTCTTTATATAGTTCCAGAATGACTACTTGATCAGAGTAATCATAGATGAAACAATCTAAGGCTCCACACTTACATTTGTCTTCAATATTTGAATACCTGGACAGGGCATCCAAGTACTGAGATTAGGTAGTATGCACCATATTTTATGTCACGGTCCAACCTTAGACACCATACTATTCCTAGTCCTAGTGTCCCTGTAGACTCGGCAAACCTAAAGCTCGGATACCAAAAACTTGAAACATCCCAACTCAAACAAAACACGATTACATACCAACCAGCGGATTACCAAAAACCACAGGAAATTAAAACTAATTTACAACAAGCACCATAAGATGATACATATTCCATCTGAGCCAACACTTTCTTTTCATAACATATTTTCAAGGTGCTACAACATAATTTCCCATCATCTCATTACATGAAATAATTGTTCCACATGTTGATTTATTACATCAAGGTACATAAGCCAAAAACCATACATCGATCCTCATATAATAAACATTGAAAACTTGCTCGAAGACCTGAGTGTACATGGACGACACATAGGACTCTACTACTAGATACTATCTATTCCACTAGGTATGATACCTCTACATATCATTCTCAGCTATATGATCTTTATCTCGCCAGGCACGTCCACCTAAAAAGGTTATTAACCAATGGGGTGAGACACACAGTCCCAGCGAGAAACATAACCCTCTATCAACTTTATTATTATCACTGATAACTGAGCAGATAGTTCAACTAAACAACAGATAATCACTAACTAGTTATATAAGGGGGAATATGAAGAACATGTATATGAAGACTTTTACAAAGACCATATAAGAGCATATGAGAAAGCTTACATCATACAAGGCCTCAACCAATGTTCCTTATTTTCCCTACATAAGATATGCTACATGGTTGGATTACGAATTATTACTATTATTATGCCCTGAGGAAGTGAGTCGTACCGCTCAAATCCAACCTTCAGTTGTGAAACCCAAAGTTGGTGCCATACAAGGTCAATGGAAGAGTTGGACTCCACGACCTCAGCCTCATCGTGGTCAGTGCATGATATCCAAAGCAGGACCGTAGTCTCTTGCTTAAGTGACCACAGTCACAGGGTTAGCTCCCATAGGCTACCCTTTCCTCTAGCCCGCCTTAGTACATGTCTTGGCGCTAGCATACCTTGAGCCACGGGCATGTTCGCTGTGCTCCTGAGCCATGAACACATTTATTCTCTATCACACTAATTCATGGGCCTATTTACCATGTTCTCATACATATCCTGAGTCTACAACCAAAGTTGCACTCTAATCCTCCTATTTTTAGCTAGGAGAAACCCCGCATATTCAACAATATGCACTCCAGATTAACCCGCAGGAGAACCCATTTCACCATCACCAGCTCCTGACGATTATGGATCTATGGCCAGGGAAAACTACATGAAAGGTTCAACTGTAATTAATTAATACATTTTAGAGTGGATTTCAGGGTCAACCAAAGTATATTAAGCAAACATAAATAAGAGATATGAACATGTAAACAACATTAGATTCCATTATTTTGTGTCACATTGTTACTACCACTCTCAATGCCATCAATATCATCATATTGCCATGGGATATCAATCCCTCATTTCATCACATAGAGCCACTGCTTCTCACAAGGCTCCATCATCATACATCATCATGGGATAGCAATCCCTTATATCATAACTAGAGGATAACACCTCAATCAGGCACTCAGCCTTTATCAGGTCACAAGACCTCTCACATCATACTAGTGATACATGTTATCTTATTAACAAGGAACATTATCATTACCCATATATTTCACATATACCAAGTGCCACACAAAGCACATATTCACATAAGCATCATAGCCCTTGCCTGGCTATGTATTTCAAATAGTAACACCTGCATGGTTAGATTGCACAACAATAGAGATAACTTAATCACCAACAACAACTTATTAAAGAAACATATCATGATTATCACATCATCAGGATTTGGAAAATCATCCATTATCATGAACACATGGAGCATAATGCCTTAAATGGTATATTAGACAATACACATTACTATCACCATACCAAGTGTATCCCACCATACCCTACTTCCCATGTCACCATGAGTACCATCCCTAAGGAATCATCTTTTAAGGATCATACAACCATGAACTATCATCAACCTTCATCACAGGTTCACCTATCATCAACCATAGGTAACCACCATACTAAGGTTTACCACCTATTCATCATACCTCATCATCATGAACAAAGATATGGCCTAAGGTAACAAAATAAGAATACTAACATCTAGTGCTCAAGATAACATTTAGGGTTATCGGGTTAGGGTACAACCCTCACTAAATGTGTCGCCTACCCTCACCAAAACCAAGCAGTGACCAAACAAACCCTCACTAAAAGCTGGTATCAGCTACAAAGCTTCAACACCATAAACCAAGGTGATATCAAATAATAATCTTATTGGGTAAGACCCACAACTCCACCTATGCCTGGTATGGGGCAAAGCATGTTGTGCAAAGAAGCCACCAAGGTCATATCATTCAAACACACCTCAACCCATCTTGGTCAAGGGGCCATCTTCTGGGATATCAGGCAACTCATGTATCTAACACATGATGGTTAGGCAACCTTGCAACCATGTCGGCCAGGAACCACATAACCTTATAGCAACTAAGGTATTCTCTAGGTCAACCCTAGCATGGTCAACTCCCTTTTACCTAATTCATGATCATTGTTATCATGAATACTATCTAATCCATTAAACTTCAAACCCTAGGTTGCATATTTACATAAGGATGAGTACATGGATCTCATATATAACGCCATACCACATAAGCTTCTCAACATGTGTTATCCTAGACACCATATTGCCCAAGATCAGAGATATAACAACCTATACCTCCCTATGTGTCGGGTAACCAAGCATGTACAGGGCAAAGGCATATCAGCCAAGACCTCTATAGGTGTGTGTCGGGTAAGCAAGGGTGTCGGGTTAGGTCCTTCACCAAGGCATATCGGGTAGGGATACTTAGTATCACCCAAAATCTTACTCAAGGGTAGGGTTTGCATATAAATGTATCGTGCAAAGAACATCAAATCTATATCGCCCAATGCATCATAATGGGCAACACATCATAACGGGCAACACCCAACTAACTCAGCTATCAAGCACCATATCGGGTGGAGGATCAACAAGGCATCTGCCTATTGTAACGCCCAAGCGTCATACTACTGTATCGCCCAAGCTATGACTCAAAGGAAGGAGAGGGATATCGAGAAACAAGAACCAAGACACCACCATCCATATCGGGCAACCACATCATATCATCAAAGATTTATAGGGAAACGGGCAACATTGTTTCTAAGGGTATCGCCCACACAAAGGATAAACCTATCGGGTTCCCTATACCTAACCAAGGATACCCATCACCAAAGGCGCCATAACCACCCCATATCATCAAGGTACCAACCAAGGGTTCAACCCCAAGAACATGTCGTGCAACTAGAGTAGATCATCATCCCAGCACTAAGGTCAGCACTTCTATCAGCCAAGCTAACTATCATATCGCCAAAACCTCTAGAGCATACACTCACTTCTCAACAACAAAGTGAGAGAGGGGTTTTGCCCAAGGACTCACAACTTCAACATACATCTTTGGATCAAGAAATCCTAAGCTCACCTATCAACTAAATGAGAGAGGAGTATTGCTCACAATCCATCAACCAAAGGATAACCTCTCGGGTAAAACATTGTATCGGGCAAAGCACTATATCAGGCAAGGCACTATATCGGGTTGTTCATCTTCAACCTCAAGACACCCCATACCATCCCACACAAGGAGCACAAGATAAAGGCATTAATAAAACATAACCTTTCCATTAGATCAGATCTCAAGTTCAACATAAACAACTATCATAGGGAAAGGTATCGATCTAAAGACAAGAATCCATTTAAGCACATATGAAGATTGAAAATAATAGAGATGATTGAGAGTTATGTAACCCGACTTAAGATGATCTCCATGAAAGACATCAAGATTCCTAATCCAAGCATCAAACCCACGTTCCTCATCATGAAGATCATCCATCCAAAGCTCCAAACTTGTCTTCGGCACCATCATCGCCTCAAGAAACAAAAGATGAAGAAGAAGAAGACACCCATGGTTATGCTTAGCTCAAGAAGAAGAAAAGAGAGAGAGAACCATGGCATTGCCTACTCTCATCAAGGGTCCATCCATGGTAGAGAGGGGAAGAAGGAGATGAAGAAGAAAGCACAAGGTAAAGCTATCTAAGAAGCATGACTCACCAAGGTCGGATCTTGAGCGAGAAATCTCCATGGGCAAGGAACTCGGCCTCCCAAGCTCTATGGGGCTTTCCTTAATCTACCAAAGCTCCCAAACTCACCCCACATAAGAAGGGGAAAGAGGTGGATGAAAGGGATCACTTGGGTAAAGAGGAAAGGAGTTATATATACCAAGGAAGAGAGAGGTAGCAAAGAAAAGGTGTCATAACCACATAAACTTAGATTCCACTTGCTCACGATCTAAAGCCACTTGTAACCACCCCAAACTCCACATGCACAGCCTGGTGATAGACTCTAGGATGTGTATTGTGCATCTGACCAACCTCAATGGGTGACACACCCCCTAAACTGATACACACTCCAAGCTCCTACCTGATACACTAAAGGACAAGATAGCGCATGTGACATATATGACATTAAAACTATATAGAGATGTCACTCCTCGTCTAATATCCAAACACGGTGCCCAAACCTGCATCCACGTCCTAGATGATGCCAAACTAAAGCAAGAAAACTCTAGAGAAGATAAATTGCATATTGACCCTCCACTTTGGGTAATTTGCAATTTGCACCAAAACTAACACATAAAGCACAAGCATCATCCAACCAAGCTCAAACTTGGAACATAGGCCCTCCACAAGGCACCCCACAACATAATTATCTTTCTAATGGTTCTAGAGAACTAAAGGCATGCTCTAAATGTGACATATTGCAATATAACCCCTTACCTTGGGTAAATTACACTTTGGTCCAAAACAAGCAAATATTGTTCAAATAGCATCCAAACGGGACCAAATTGGAAACATAACTTGTCACATGATATCAAAACATCTTGAGAGATTATATTAAGGTTATAAGCACCTTTCTTAAGCAAAGAAAATAGGGTTAGCCCAAAACATGGGTCAGGGTCCTTATAGTTTCTTTATGGAAGACAACTAAAACATAATATTATTAATTGAGGGGTTTTATGAATATATATACATATCCAAACACCACATACTTATAGTATGTATCATATACTACTATATACACAAACAAAAATGATAGACATGCAATCACAAACAAAAATACATCAGTTATGGCCATACTATTGTAATCCTTTGGAGCAACAAAGGATTACGGTACACCTAAGTTCTTATGCATCTCATGCAACAACACCTGTGAATCAACCTGTAAGGATCTGCATTACAATGAACAACTTCATGGATGCTCTGTGAGGTTGGAACTTCAATTTGCTTCTTAGAATTAGATCTTCATGTTGCTTCTCCATGGACGCTCCTTGGAGTTGGATCTTCAGGTTGCTTCTTGGAATTGGATCTTCATGGTGCTTCTCCATGGACGCTCCTTGGAGTTGGATCTTCAAGTGGCCTCCTTACACCAAGTTTACAAAGACTAAAACTAATCCTATCTCTATTATATCATATGGCTACAAATATAAAGGGAAAGAATTAATTACACTTTGAAATAAGAGATGAGGCTCGACATGCAAGTTGAATACTTTATACAAAGGATCCGCGTACAACCATTATACATCCATAGCATTCAAAACAAACATATCCATAATATTGACATCCACATTCATTCACAACATTCACAAAAGGGGGATACTAGGACATAACTGTGCATGCATCCACCACATAAAATAGATTTTAAAGGTGACGTGTATGATATCATAGATATATCTATATATATGTATATACATATTAAAATTGTAGTCCTTTTAATGTGGGACATTCCCCATTAATTAAATTTTTTACTCCTACGCAGACTATGCAGGGTACACAAGGGCACCACCCCTATGCGGGGGTTGAGGGGAAGTTGTCCCTCGTGGGGTCTCAGGGGTAGAGCCCTTGAAAGGTCTACAGAATTTTACTTCTGTGCACTGAGGAAAATCAATATTTTCCATAGTTGACCCCGTCTGTAACGTAAAAAATAGAAGCTTGCGGTGTATGTGAAATTAGGTTTAGATTTACACATTAGCAGTTTTAATTTGCATCATATGCAACATTGAAAACAATATACATCGATTCGATCATATCGAAACTAATCCAAATACGTCGTAGATCAACCTGGATCTGATACCACTGTTGGGTTTTGTGGAGAAAACATGTGCAGCAGAAGCAACAAAACAAAATTTCACGCAACCTAAAACAAGATCTCGTCGACAATAATGTATTTAGAAAGAGTGTTTGTGAGATATATCTTATCGCGGAGCAAGTCCGACGATGTCCCGCTATAGGATGGTGTGTAACGTTACTGGCCTACACAGACAGAACTTCTATTCCGTTCATTGAGTGTGTCGTAGGAAGATTCGACGGTGCTCCTTTCGTGTGGTGATGTACGCTTCTCGTAGCGCATATCAATGGTTGTTAACGTCCTCTGAACATAGGCGTCTCAGCATCTACGTCTCTACTTTATCCACACAGATGGATTGGAACTCTACGTCACGATTCCTAAGACGGCGGGAAGGAGTCATCTCTATGCGACGACATGCTAGCATCATGGTGCTCTTCTTTCTCTCCTGAGGATGGTGACGGCTAGGGTTTACATACGTGAGCATAAACTAAAAGCCTCTCTCAATATCTTATATAGATATCAGTCGTCAAGCCCCTTTAAATAGGAGATCAAAGGAGGCAGGGTTTCCTAAACCCATTGATATATAGAAAGACTGTGTTAATTAAAATGCTCGTGGATTGATTAGAATATTCTAGAATTAATTAATTAACCAAATAATTGTATTAATTGATTATTTAATATCTAACTCCATACAATCGCTCAGGATGGCTCTATGGGCATATTTACTAATAATGTCCCCAAATTTTGTCACCTCGAGACTTATAAGGCCCAAAAGGAAAAATCTAAAAATGTTAGGAATTGTATCATAGAGCAACGCGGAAGCATAATATGCATATATGAACATTCAACTATAATGCATACACCAAAACATTTCTTAACATTCAACATATGTATATTACAAAATGAGTGATTACAACATGAATTACAATTGTCTATTACATGAAAATTCTACAGTTTATGAACGTGTATGCTAACTAGGATCTACACAATAGGTACCTCCTGAACACTGCTCACTTTCTGTCCTTTCTCCCTTGCTAGCTTTGAACCTAGAAAATATGTAAAACAACGAATCAACACAATATGTTGTTGTACATGGGTGAAAGATACATATATATTGTACTTGCATGCCAGAAATAATTTGACAAAGAAAAGAAAAAGTAAAAGAAACATTATTTAATGTGATAATCAAGTAAACACATATTTTTAGATGTCTTTTGATGCATTTGTACTACTAAGTGGCGTCACACTTTATTGTTTCTTGGTCCTTGGGCTATGGGAATGTGCCGAACTTATATTTAGAAGGAGAGAGAGATAGAGAGAGAGAGAGAATTGAAACACTTACTAGCTACATACCATCCATATTCTTTGTTGTTCTAAGTGACATGATGAAGATACTATAATCATAGTACATCCAAACAATATTTGCAAATAAGAACAAGCAATACATCATAGTTATTTCATACAAGAAAACTAGTCATATACTTAGATAAAGTCCACATATCTTTGTTTAGAGATTCCTAATATATCCTTGATGATCTAGATAAAATGGTCATCACTTGATTAATAACAATTAATTATCATTAATATATCATCATTATTCTTAATATTTTAGGTCCAAATCAGGGTTTATCAAAAACTAGGGTCAAATTGACCTTAATCTAATATCTAGTATTTTTATACTTGTCATTATATCAGAATCGAGCTATGGTTCAATTTTTGTAATATTCTAATGTCTAGTCTAATTTTTTAAATAAATATGGGGTTAAAACATGTGATTAGGCATTAATAAGAAAAGGCCTAATATAAATCAAAATTATCGAGATTAGAGTACAATAATGGGTTTCAATTTTCGTTAGGGTTCTAAAAAAATTCTAAGAATGAATATCACCTGGATACCATTTATTTCAATTAAAATCTTTAAAGGAACATTGTCATCGTAACATGAAATAACCTATAACTAATTATAAACAGTCTAACCTAAGGGTCTGATATGAAAGAGGTTTTTTTTCCTGAGTTCATGGGTATTTGGGGGGGGTGTTAGATGAAGTCGCCCTTGAACATAGTGGATCTCTACCAT
Organism: Alisma plantago-aquatica; assembly: GCA_963693085.1. Lineage (NCBI taxonomy): Eukaryota > Viridiplantae > Streptophyta > Magnoliopsida > Alismatales > Alismataceae > Alisma > Alisma plantago-aquatica. The sequence continues at coordinate 339,833,019 of OY856409.1, read as the reverse complement.
GGTGGTTGATTTTTGTTGCTACCCATGTTGAATTGATTGTAGCATCCCATACATACCTGCCATAGAAATAGAGTCAACTTGTTGTCCAGGTGGTGGAGCAGTGGAGTTGGATGCTGCATATCTCCTTGAAGAGTGATGGATAACCCACCACTGAGTGAATGGAATCATCTCCACATCATCTTTGTCTTCCCCAAGCCGCTATGACTCGGGGTCGACCTACTCCTCGAGCATCGGTGTTGCATGAATGTTTCAACTTTTGGTGCCCCCTGCATTTTGTATCTCATATTTTTTTATTGAAATCAACAAAGATAATGATTGGAATATCAAATTCTATTCCAACTTCCTCATAAGATCACAAGTTTTAAAAAAAAATTTGATGGTCTGACCAATCATAAATGCCCAATGCTTTCCATTGTGTCCTTGTGGTCCCATTTGGGCCCTAAATTCCACATGCCTCTGTGAGTGAATCAGAATCTCCACATCAGCATCTTTCAACTAGAAATCAATTCTCCATCACACACCACATCAGATAAACATATACTATCAATAAAACCACGACTTATCTTCATGTCTTCTAGATTTTGTCTGGCTATCATAGTCCATTATGAAAATCATATTTGGGCTTTCTCTCTAACACCATGACCAAAGATCTTGAACTGTGTCAGGGCGTCCCATGCCTTGATAGTTCCAAATTATAGTGTGTTTGGTTCACCAGACATGGAGAATGATGGGACTTTGAATCCCATTAAAAATATAATCTTACATTTGTTTGTGCAATTGGCGCATTGGGATAGGTTACCAACGGTAAGCGAGTCCCAAATGAGTTGTACTTTTGAGTTATGGCCTCCCCCCGAGTATTGCTCAGGATACATCCCAAACCTCCCGATAAAACATTATCGACACCTATAAAGAATTTTCGGAATGCTACAGCCAGCAACTTCAACTCCATGCACCCTTCTGTTAGTACTGTTTTGTGATACGCCTTGTGATACCCAATGGTCAGTGACTCCAAACTTTTGATACCCTACTATCAACAACCTTGTTTCTTGCTATATTTGTTGATTCCCTACGGTCGATAGCTCTGAATTCCCCTAGGCTTCCGTCTGGAACTAGGTTTCATGATATGCATCTTCTCCCCAACCCATAACGCCTGCCTAACAACTCCTTATTATATTATCCCTCCAGCTCACTAACCAGGACCTCTCATGCACATATCTTTTAGAAACTACATTTATGTGATGCCTTCATCTCCCTCCATGCTTGGAATTGGAACAAGTTGTTGCATGTAGCTATATTTGTTTGATTTGTGACAATAACTATTCATAAAACCCACACCTTTATTTCATTTGTTTGCTTGAATTTGATTTTGATAATGTACAAAAGCAATTTTGTATGTCAAAAAGGACAAAGTCAGATCTATCTTCCCTAAGATGACAAAGAATACAAGGTTAAAATTTATCATTTCCTATGTTCAACCAAACATAGGATAGGATCACAAGCATCCTATCCAGTACTATTTCTATCCTATCCTAACCTTTTGCTCATCCTATGAAAATCCTCTCCTACAAACCAAACATGGCCTTAACTTTTTAATTATTATTCACAGGATTAGCTATACCAATCACATGTACTTCAACATGATTGCCCCATCTTCCTTTTGTGCCCCACCCTACACATGTTTTTGTTTTCCCCAGTATCATATTTGTTTAGGTCATCATCAAGCTCCATATCAGCAAGACCAACTTCTCTACTTCTCTTTATTGTAATATCCTCCCAAACAACTTTAGATTCGGGTATTCTCAGCTTTGCTGCTCTACTGAATTTGTACACAAAAGGTAGTGTCTTATTTTCTTTTTGGTCATCTTTCTTTAATTCCCCCATTGATCTTATTTGCATTTCTCTTCTTGTACTAATCATTGGTCAGAATTATCCAATTGGCACTCCCCACTACTTTGTCTTTACCATTCTCGCTAGAAAGTTCCCTATTGAATTTGAGAGTTGTTGCCTCTATTGCATATGCTAATATGTGCTCCTCTATCAACTCCTCTCATGATTCCTCTTCACTAATCCTCATGCCCTCTCGTGCATCAAAAAGTTCCTTGAAAGTGATTTTTATGGGTCAAATCTTTCTCGTCTTCTCTGTTGTACTGACATCTTCAAATAATCTCCTTCTTTGTCACCTTTGCTTGTGTCTATGCCTTCTTCTACTTGTGCATGCATCTCTCTTATCACCCCCTTTTTTTAGCTTCTTTAGAACTTCTTGGACTCGGACCTTTGTCAATTTAGTCACCTTGCTTTCCCAACTCTAGAATTGGCTCTATGGTATCTTGGGTTGAGTTTCTCCTCAAACTATAGCTCATTAGATCATATGACCTTGTCCTCTACCATTCCCCAGTGACTAATTCACTTGACTCCTTTGACCTTAAATCCTCCTTCTTATACCCTGAGATGTTCAACGTTGTGATATGCAACTTTGTGTGGAAAATTAGTTTTCATTTTACTGGGCTCTCACCAAAGACTTCCTCGCTAACCATGGTTCTTGGCCGTCTTGGTGACGTTTTAAACCATGCCCATAAAGCCCAGTTCTATCTTCATCTTCCTCGTTGTTAGGTAAGTCTTTATAAATATGCCCCAGAAGTCCAAAATAGTACTAGAAGTTTGCCAGTCGTTAATATATTATCTCCAACTCCAATGCACAATTGGACTTCCCTTTGATACCAAGGAATCATTTTAGAGGTTTTGTAATGTACTTTTGGATGCAAAATCTTTTAGATGGTTCCTATCCCAATTCATCACATTCAATCTGTATTACTTCCCCAAATCACTCGACTATCTTTGTAACAAGCTTTTCAAATCTAAAACCCATTGACAATCATCGATCCTGACCCAATATGGACTCTTTGTTATGGTAGTATCCCAGGTTGATTCTCGCCATCAACTTCCTCTAAGAGAAGTTATTATCCAAGTTTCATGGAGCATCGTCAACTACTCTTCTCTTATCATTCTAATGGAAAAATTGAATAAAAAAAATAACACTGCATATGCTTGGGTGAAGGTCCATTTCATTTTTTATAATTTATACACTTCGTTCATTAACAACCTTGCGATTAGCACCAGTTCCATAGGTCTAAATCTTTTGTACCGATCATCTGTGCTTGCCTCTGTGCCCAAAACATTTAATCCCTTGGTTTGTGGGATCCATGGTAGAGTATACATCCGGGATGAACTGGGCACATTGTTTTGTGCATAGAGGATGTGAACCCAGGTTAGGGTTACTCGAGGGAGGGTCCTACCAACCCACCATATCATATGTACCTTGTAATTCATACTATACTAGATTAACCTCTTGAGTTCTGATCGTAGCTGATCCTTCTTTCCACTATGATGAAAAATGCAAAAATAATTTTACCGTTAGTAAATTTGCAACAGTGACAATAATAAATTCTACTTGTTCCACATTAGTTTCTCTACATTCCACATTAGTTTCTCTACATTTACAAGATGAAAAGGGAGTACACACGCTCTTTTGAAAAAACACTTTTCAGTTTCCTTACAGTGAAGTTTCATAGAATTTCATTTCAAAAGATTAAATGTGGAAAGAAGGCCCTAGATGTCATTGACTTAGTGATAAGTGCTTATTCACCAAGAATAGACTTATGTTGAAAGCAATAGATGCTTATCCATCAAGAATAAGCTCATGTTCAAAGTAATAGATGCTTATTCATCAAGAATACGATCACATAGTCATTAACAATATGCGTACATATTTTGTGTGTATTTGCCCTATTAATGTTAAATTTGCCCACTTTTGATCAATTTGTGCTCAAAGTAATTATCACTGAATATTTGCTTGAACATCTTGCACCCATTTTTGATCAATTTGTGTCAGTGTTGGACTTTTGATGTCTGGTTTTATTCTATTGACACTCACTTTTACCATTTCACAACTCGACTTTTATTTTGGACAACCTTGTACTTATTTTTTTATCAATTTGAGCCACTTCTAGTCTTTTTGTGCCTACTTTCGGTTGTTTTGCGCCCGTTCATTGTTTTGACAATACTTCTCTCCTCATTTCCTTCATCTCCTCCCTTTACTTCCCTCCTGATTTGTTATTCCTCATCTTTAGGAGGAGCACGCTTCTCTTTACCGTAATTGCGGCCATGTGTTTATTCATATGCGCCTTTGTTGTTTTTTTCCATCTGCTTGGACACCTGTTCTAAATTAACTTAGGCTGCTCTCAATAAAAACGGGAGCACTAAATCCTCCCTCCTTCACTTATCACTTATCTCCTCAATTATCTGATCTCGTTTTATCCCACTTCTTTTGTCTTTACTTATTTTTCTCATTTCCTCCAAGTACTTCATTCATGTTTTCTGTTACTTTTTAGTTCTTTGATCTACCATCGTCACTTCCCGCCCCTTGTTTTGGCTTCCCTCATCTCTTTCTTTTTGTCTGTTTAATTTTGAGTTAGTATGTTAGTGAGAAATAAGTATTAGTTTTTTTTAAAGAAAATAAGTACAAAAATACAATACACATTTTATATTTTATATTATTTTTCTTAAAAGTATATTAATATTAATATTGTTGGAATGAATTTTTTCAAAGAACCTAAGGATTATTGTTTTGTTAAAATATTCATCGTGGACTAAAAACTATAAATGAAACAAAATTCTCTCTCATTAAATCAATTATCTTCCCTTCTTTTATCCCTCTTACCATTTTTCTCGCCCGTCACCACTAACTACAACCACTACCACCTTAAAATTACCTTGTTATTGCATCGCCACATCAGCCTCCAAAACTGCCTTTTCCACCGATACCATTCCAACAAATTTGCTACTACTTTAAATCTTGATCTTTTGTTTGGAACTGCTATAAAAAAAAGGTGGATCAAACAAGTAGCCTAATCTCCTCTAAATTAGGTGCATCAAATCCACACTCGTTCAGCCCAGCGTGTATGCTGCGCCTTTGGTGCGCGCACTTGGAATTGCAGGCAGGTCCCTGACTCGCTGCTCATATTCATTGACTTATAGCGTCTCTCTCGGCTTGACGCGCAAGAAAGTCTTCCATTATAGAAAACCCCGCCGAGTACGCTTTCCGTCGTCGTCGTTCGTGGGAACTTTCCTGGCGCTGAGGGAGCTCTGCCCATCAAGTGGTGGCGGGGTTGCTAACGGTGTATTTCCGTCGTCCTCCTCCTCCCACTCTCAAGAGACGGCAGGGGCAGCATGGAGCCACTGAGTAAAAAGCGTATGTCCTCCGCCGCCGAGCCTGATGCAGAGGATCTCGGCGGTGTGCCTCAGCAGCAGCAGCAGCAGCTGAGGGATATGTCGAGGGGCCGCCTGACGAACTACGTGCAGGACATCATCCGCAACCAGACCAAGCCCTTTCTCGAGATCGTCCGCAAGGAGGTCCTCCCGTACCTCCCTGCTACGGCCCTCCTCCGCTTCCGCGCTGTCAGCCCGTCATGGCGCTCGTATATCTCCACCCCCTTCTTCCAGCATCGCCAATCCAACAAGCATCGTTCCCTTTCTGGCTACTTCATGAATGACCCCAACGGAGATGGGACCCTTTACCTCCCCTTCAACCCTACTGCCGCACACAACCTACCCTGTCCTGACCCACTCCAATTTCTGCTCCACGACCAATCATCAAACACCGTCCATGCCCTGGCCTCTTCCTACGGCCTTGTCCTGTCAGTAATCTCGTCCAACTCCGCCATCCGCGACATCCTCCGGTGCCCTGCATACACCGTTAGCAACCCCGCCACCGCCTGGCGGGCAGAGCTCCCTCAGCGCCAGGAAAGTTCCCACGACGGCGTGGCCCTCGTCTTCGAGCCATCCGACCTCAACTTCGTCGCGGACTACCTCGTTGTCTCCACCTTCCGCGTCCGCGACGGCAAGAAGATCCCACCAACCGATCACCGCAAGTTCGTCGTCTTCTGCTCCGGCGCCGAAGAGTGGCGCCCTGTCTCGAGAATGACTCTCCCAGGGAAAGAAACGGACCTGCTGTCCCCTCACGGGGTTGTGGCAGGGGGTAGAGCGTACTGGCGGACAATTGAAGGGGAGATCTTGTCCTATGATCCCAGATCTGACGCCGCCGCAGTCGTACACGCTCCTCCCGAGGCCTCTGTCGACAGAGCGGTCGTGTGGCAGCTTGGAGAGCTCGGACGCCGACTCTGCTGCGTCAGCTACGACGTCACGACGGGTGCGCTCGCCCTGTCAACGCTTGTCTTGGATAGTACCGCCAGACAACCCGGGTGGGAGATGCTACGGAGCATCGATATCGATCCCTCAGTTGATGTTCGTCCTCTCATGTTCCACGGCGGAGACGGCGAGGTCGTTGCTTGGGTGGAGGGTATTGTAATAGCTTACAAGGCTGCCACTGGAGAAGGGAGGATCCTCTGTGAGGCGCCGGTTGCCGAGTTTGAGTTCTTGCCTTACATTAGCAGCTTCGTATCTGTCAAGATGATCCGCGGCGAAGGCCACGATCGCCATTAGAACGATAGACTCTGTGCATCTGGTAACGGATCGAGCTTTGTAAATTCGTGTTTCCTTCCTCTGATTTTGGTTCACACTACACTGCCAAGTAAGCAACTGCAGTCAAATGCGGTAATGCAGCAGTCTACAAGGAAACTGCAAATAACACCGTTGTATACTTGTTTCTTTCCTATAAAAGAAATGCAATTTTTTTTCGTCAGATAATTCTCTAATGTTTAGTATACAAGGAAATCGAATAATTACACTGTTTATCTTCTCTTTTAGACTATCATATGTAATCATTTTCTTATCATAACTTGTTTGGGAGAACATAATGATGAAGTATTTACTGGAGAAAACGAAATAAATGACTATAACTTACTAAAGTTTTAACATGATTGGTGGCTAGACCGAGATTGGACCAAACCAGCTTTTTTGGTTTGGACTTGAGAGTGCTTGAACCAATAAGTACGCGTTGAAGGAAAAAAAAAAACCAATCTCTTGGTATGAAGGATAATATTGGTTAAACGGGTCAACTCAAGTATAGGTATAATGTATGTTCAATATATATATATATATATATATTGTTATTGTTATAACGAGGAACCCTCTCACACAAGCCCGCCATTGGATCCCCCCAATAAAGTAGATTTCATTACGAGTCTCATACTATAGGAAATGATGTGGCCATGTTATGTGCCGCCTGGTGCCTAGAAATCTTAACGATGGAACATGTGAAGAAGAAGAGAGAGAGAGAGAGAGAGTTGGGAGTGGGTAGAAAAAGTGGCCACATGAGAGAGAGAGAGAGAGAGAGAGAGAGGAGTGGGTAGAAAAAGTGGCTACATGAGAGAGAAAAAAACTATTTTTACTACTAGTTTTCAAACCGTAATGGTTTTTTAACAAAATAAATACTGATACACTCCTTACAAAAAAAATGTTACAACAAGATCAATATTGATATATTTTAAAAAATAGAATATATAATCTAAAATAAGGGAGATGATGTGATTTGAATAAAAGAAGATAAAAGAGAATTTTGTTTCTTACAACTCTCAATCTATAATGATTTTTTAAAAAAATAAAAAATATTGTGTTCCTTTCAAAAATACTTTAAAATAAGGTCAATATCAATATATTTTGATAAAAAAAATTAACAACCATTTTCCCCTCCTATTCCTCATATTTTTGTCAATATCCTTCAAACTGTAGCAATTTTTTTGATGAAATAAAAACTATTACATTCCATTCAAAAAATAATTCTAAAATAAGACCAATATAAAAAAAAGAGGAGAGAGATTTTTTTCTTATAACTTTCAATCAATGGTGAAAAGTCACTAGATTCTTTACAGAATAGCGTTCCAACAAGACAATTGGATGTTATTCCCAGACTAATTGGATGTTACCTATGGTTCAGTTGGATGTAATTTCTGGTCCAATTGGATGTTATCACATGGTCCAACTGGATGTTATCTTCGGTCCAATTGGTGTTATCCCCGGTCTAATTTGTTGTTATCTCTCAGACCATCTAAAAGTTATCCTAGGTCCATTTAGATGTTATCTCTGGTCCATTTGTATGTTATCGTCAGTCCAATTGGATGTTATCTCTAGTCTATTTGTATGTTATCTCCGGCCCAATTGAGATGTTATCTTCGGTCTATTTGGATGTTAGCTCTGATCTATTTGTTTGTTGTCTCCAATCTAATTGGATGTTATGTTTAGTCCATTTGTATGTCATCTACGGTCCATTTTTATATTATCTTAGGTCCAATTGGTTGTTATATCCAGTCCAATTAGATGTTATCTCTTGTCCAATTGGATGTTTTCTATGGTCTATTTGTATGTAATCTCCAATCTACTTCAATGTTATCTTCGGTCCATTTGGATGTTATCTCAGGTCCAATTAGCTGTTAACTTCGGTCCAATTGGATGTTATCTCTAGCCCAATTTGATGTTAGCCACGGTCCAATTGGATGTTATCTCAGGTCCAGTTGGATGTTATTTCAATTCTAATTGAATGTTATCTGAGATACTATTAGATGTTAAATGATATCCAATTAGACGTTATCTCCAATCCAACTGGGTGTTATCTTAGGTCCATTTGGATAATATCTCCAGTCTAATTAGATGTTATCTCATGTATAAAAAAATAGATGTTATCTCATATTCAATTGGATGTTATCTCTGATCGAATTGGATGTTAATTCTCTCGTCCAATTGGATGTTATCTCATGCCCACTGGGTGTTATCTCCAGTCTTGATGTTCTCTCTAGTCCAATTGATTGTTATCTATGCACAAATTTTATTTGTTATCTCTGGTGCAATTGGTTGTTATATCCAGTCCACTTGGATATTATCTCCAGTCCAATTGGATGTTATCTCAGGCCCAACTTGATGGTATCTCTGCTCCAATTAGTTGTTATCTCCAAACCAATTAGATGTTGTATCTGGTCCATTGAATGGTATCTCTGATGCATTTGGATGTTATCTTCGGTACATTTGGATATTATCTCCAATCTATTTGGATGTTATTTCTGGTCCATTTGGATGTTATCTCTGGTCTACTTTGTTGTTATCTCTGGTCCATTTTAATGTTATCTCTGAGCCAATTTCTTGTTGACTCTGGTCCAACTTTTTGTCATCTCTGGTCCTATTATTTTTTATTATCTCTTGTCTGATTTGTTGCTATCTCCAGTCCAATTTGATGTTGTATCCAGTCCATTTGGTGTTATGTTTTATCCATGGTTATCTCTGTTTAATGATTTATTTTTCTCTTTCATCGTCATTTCAGCAAAATAAATGTCTCTCTATCCTCCTCATTTATAAAAATATATACTTGTCTCTCTTTTGTATTCTTTTTTTATTTTAGCCACTTCCTCTAGTATTTTTTATTATCTATTGTATTTTAAAAAAATAAAAAATATTGGTCATGTTGTAATATACTTTTTGTAATGAATGCAACAATTTTTATTTCACCAAAAAAATTATCACAGATTGGGAGTTATAAGAAAAATTAATTCTTTTTCTTCATTTATCTATCCTTCCAGCCACTCTCTCTCCCACCCATTCTCTCTTTCAGTCACTCCCTCTCTTAGTCCCTTTCTCTCAACAACTCTTCCTCCCGCTCGCAGTTTCCCACGCTTTCTGCCAGCCCGCCTTGGGAAACATTATGTTCTGCCAGCCCATTGGGCAACATGGAACAAGCGAACAACATGGTCCAAGATCTTGTCCCATATCATCGTCTATATAGTAAAGCTCTATTTTTTATAACGAGGAACCCCTCTCAGACAAGCCCTCCACTGGACCCACCCCAACAAGGTAAATCTCCAAACCAGCCTCATACTTTAGGGCACCGCGGCACGCTCAATAATATGAGGCTTTCTTGCAACACCCAGTGTCAAACCTAGGTCCATTAAGTGAATTTTACCAAACCGCACCACTTGGCTACCCCTCGCGCCAATCTTTTTAGTATATTTTTGGTGTATGCATATACATTGATATGTATAGCACAAAACAAACACACTTGGTTAAGAGTTTTTTTTCCTTTACCCCCTTGTGTCAACTGAAGTAATTCCAAAAGAATCAGTGTCTTATATCTAATTTCAGAGGCACCCTTCCACTATTACCAGGCCTAACTTTGTCTATGATAATTGAATTCACCTTTTGTTTAATGTTTTCTCTTTGTGTTGTCCTTACAAGTTGTGTGTACTGTAGTTGTCTTATAATACCCTTGTTTTCAATTGCTGGAGGATTTCTAAAAATCAAATCTGATTCTATATATTCCTTTATTTTACTTCATGCGGATGTGAAATATACGAGTCTTGAAAATAAAATATCTCAGTAAATATGAACTTCACCCATATTCTATACACTTAGCCAACATTATCACAGATCCAACATAAAATTCGACCAAAACCAAGCAATACTTTTAAAAATTAAGGACGAAGAAAAATTATCGGACCTGATTCAACCAAACTCGACCTGATCCCACCTAGAAATTTTGGATTTTAAGGGTTTGTTTGGGTTTTGGGTCAGTCCAATAGGGGGAAATTAAGTTCAGGTATATTTCGGTATAGTTGGATCATTCATAATTGGTCAGTTGTGTATAGTTTGAGTCATGCTGGCGGAGTTTCATGTGTGCCACATTTTCCAATTTTGTGTGCCAATATTTATAATACAATATTTTTATAATGTTAAACTTTTAAGAGATGCATGGAATCTATTGGATATGAGATCAATGGACGCATAACTGAGAGTATGCATTGCAAATTTCAGGCGATCTAGAATTATAATGGGTGGGACCAAGTTGGATGGAGTGGATGTACAAAAATGTAATAAGTTTCATTACTTGAGTTCTATCATTAAGTTTCATTCGATGTCCGTCCTCTCATGTTCCACGGTGGAGACGGCGAGGTCATCGCTTGGGTGGAGGGTCTTATAATAGCTTACAAGGCTGCCACTAGAGAAGGTAGGATCCTCTGTGTAACATCCCTGACCTGGGTTATGTTTTATCCCTAGGTGCTTTGTTTAAGAAATATAATTATATGCTTGCTCTTATCTTTTTATAAGTAATCAAGGCTCAAGAGGAACTCATATTTCAATTTGAGTCATTTTTTAATAATGTTGAAATGATATTTTGCTTATTTTGGACTAAAGTGCAAATTACCCAAGTTGAGGAGTTAACTTGCAAATTATGCATGATAATATGTTCCTCATGTGTTGAAGCATCATGAGAATGAATATGATGCAGATGTATGGCTTGTGGTGGCTTGAGTACCAAGAAAGAGCTGATACAACAATGTTTGTGCATTAAAACCTAGTTTTGGTGTAATGTGCAATTTACCCAAAACCTAGGGTTCAATATGCAAATTACCACTTCTAGAGGGTCCCTCATATTTATTGGCATCTTGTAGAGGCAATAAAATGAGAGGGGAATCTCATTTGAATTACTTTGAAGGAGTGAGAATCTTAATATTAAAATAATCAAGATTTAAGAATAATTGAAACCTTAATTCAATTTAATGCAAAAATAAATAAAATAATTGAAGGGCCTTCAACCAAAAAATATATGGTTGAATTTTCTCAAGTGTGAACATCCTTATGACTTGCAAAGGCAACGAAATATCCTAATGAGGTGAAGACTCCACTCACATTATTATAAGAAAAAGAAATATCCACTAACTTATGGATATCAATATTATAAGGGTTAAGGTGCTTAATTTGCTTTTCTTTAAATTGTGGATAATTGAGAGGAATAAGAGGCAAGGAGTATAGCCTCGTATCTAAGGAAGAGAAGGGGGTAAGTGGCAAGGAAATGGGGTAGATAATTCCTACTTTCTCTCTCTTAAATGAATTTTTAATAAAAATGCATATAAGCTCATTTATCCATAGAATGAAAGGGTAATTTCGAATCCACTTATTCTCTTTGCTTTAAAAAACGACCAAGGGAGCTAGGAGAAGTAGGAGGACGACATCCAACCTGTTGGTAAGCTTCTTGAGCTTTGTTCACCTTGATGTTATGGTGGAAATCACAAATCAATGCATGATTTCTTCTTATCTCGATCCCATCTTCAATTCTAACCATTCCTTTTCACTCAAAGCTTGGGGACGAGCCTTGGGATAGTGAAAGGAGTTGCATCCACTATTTTTGAAGTGAGCTTGGAGCTTTGAAGCTCATTTGGAGGCGGGTTTTATAACTTGAACCCCTTTACAATGTTATTCAACTATCAATCTTGCAATTTCGTTGATTCCTTCATCTTCTTGATTAATTGTTTGTTGTAATTGGTAAATTCATGAAATCAGAAGTACTATAAGTTATATGGACGAAGGTAGATTATGATGACATCATCTTGGATACTTTTCCCAAGGAATTCCTATTCCAATCGGTTTCAACAAGTTGTCCATTCGGTTTCAACAAAACCGTTTGGAATTAAACGGTTTCATCAAACCGTTAGGAACTAAACAGTTTCAAACTGTTTGGAAGAGTTGAACACAGTTGACCATTTTGAGATTTTATGCTAATGATGATGGTTGATAACCCATTAAATTTAATTGACTAATTCTAAAGGGTTCATTAGTGGAAGGTTCGTCAATTACCAAACCCTAATCGGGTTAATTGTTGAAATTCCATCTGGTTGATTTAGATTTTTGGGTTGATTAACCCAAACGGTCTCAAGACCATTTGGGGGTCACCCAAACAGTCTCAAGACCGTTTGGAGATCAACCAAGACCGTTTGGAGGTCTAGGGTTGAGTATGGTTGAGTAATTGAAGGTCCAGAGATACCAAATTAAAATGCAATTAATAGCTAATTTGATGATCAATCCAATGATCAAAACCCTAATGGAATTTCACAAATTCCAAGGATACGATGGGGAAAAGAGTCTCAAGACCGTTTGGAGGTCATCCAAATGACCGCAAGACCGTTTGAGGTCAGGTCATATCAAGATTTTGATGATGATTTATTAATTTCAATTGAATCAATTCCACAATGTTGATCATTGATGGTTCCTCATATTCAAAGCCCTAATTGAAGGTTCTTGAGTAGACATCCTAGATCAATTGGGTTCAAAACCCTAATTAATGGTCTAATTGAAGGATGATTCAATAGTTTAATTGATGAAGAAATCAATTATTCAATTGATAATCAATTCATCTATTGAAACCATGAATTGTTTAAGTGTTGAAAGAACTTTTTGGTCCATTCGGTTTTGAGAGGGTTTGGACCAAATGGTCTTAAGACCGTTTGAGTCCAAACGGTCTCAAGACCATTTGGGTTCAAATGGTATCAAACAGTTTGGAGACCCAAAGTTCAATCAGTTTCAACACCTTTCTTGTCCAATCGATTTCTAGGGCAATTTGCCCAAATGGTTTTCTACCAATTGAATTCTGAGAACTAAGATTGTTTAGGGTCTACGTAATCAAATCTTTTTGAGGTTCAATATGGTTAATCCATTTGGATACCTCATGTAATTGAAGATCCAATATGGTTAATCCAATTGATCATCTAATGTAATTGAAGGTTCAATTGGTCAATTCATTGAGAACTCTCATGTAATTAAAGGTTCAATTGATTAAACCATTTGGAGACATAATGTACTTAGATGATTGATACCCTTAGTGGGATTAATTATTGATGCATAATGATGTAACAATTCAATACATCATGCTAACCATCAATGCATGTATTTGAATAAAGAGTAGGCTCAATCTAATCAAGAATTAAGTAATGGACATCCTGAATAGGATGAGAGAGAGAGATTCAAACATACAAGACATTCATGTAGCAATCAAGCCTAACACATTTAAAATAAATGTGATATACAATTAGGGTATGATCCTTGATAAAGTGATCATGCAATCCTAATTGAGTTAATTGATGAACTCAAACCCTAATTCAGGGCAATTCTGAGTAAAACCCTAACCGAGGGGGATAATATGATATGAATTTAGGGTAATGACATGAGTAACCCTAATTTAGGGTATTTTGATGATAAACTCTATTTGGGGGTGAATAGTAAACCCTAATTGTGGGTTATTCATTATAAACCCTAATCCAGGGTGAGGTGAGGTGATGTGAATAGAAAACCCTAATTCTAGGTTATACTATATAGCATGAAACACTAATCTTGGACAATGAGATGATGAATCATTGGTCCTAATTGAACATAGGGGATGTGTAACCCTGATTGAAATAAAAAGGGAAACCCTAACCCTAGTGATGGAATAGTGGTGTTACCCTTGAATAGTGATGCTATAATTGTTTTGCATGGTGTTGATGTGAAATTGATGTAACTGTTATCATCTGTACTAACCATGCAGGCATTATGAGATGATGAACATATCCATGTATGAGCTATGATGTTTTATTTATTAAAATTGTTATTGGGCCTTATGTGCCATAATATGCCTTGTTGCCTAGAAGCGGTAATAAGAGAATTAATGGGCCTTAAGTGCCATGAGAGATGCTTGTGTAACAAGTATCATGTTTGTAACATCCCTGACCTGGGTTATGAGTTAACCCTAGGTGTTTTGCCTAATTATGTAATTAAGATACTGGTGATTATCTTTTTTCATGTAATTAAGTTCCTGAGGAACATACTTTTCCTTTTCTGTCCCTTTTAAACAATGTTGAATTGATTGTTTTGTAATACAGGGACCTATGTGCAATTTACCCAGTTAGAAGGGTTAACTTGCAATTTTCACATGTTGAGATGTTCCTCTGATGTTGAGACATCATAAGAATGATTATGGTAAAGTTTGAGGGATTTCCCAAGCTTGAGCACCAAGGTGCAGCTGTGGAAGCAATCCCTGTGCTTGAAACCCTAAATTGGAGTAAAGTGCAATTTACCCAATTTGAGGGGTGCAACTTGTAAAATATACCATCTAAAATATCTTGTAAGACTCTTGTAATCATTTAGAGAAGAAATGATGAAGAAGTCACTTCAATTGAATAATCATATAATGAAAAACACCTTTATGATTGAATAATCAAGGTGTAAGTACTATAGCCTTTTATGTGTGTGCTTTAGTAATAGGTTAATCTTCTTTGCATTCATTTCTTGACCTTAGAAGAAGTTTTTCCTTAGAAATAAGAAGAAGGGATGAGCAAAGAAGAAAGGAGGGACTTAGTTGAAAGTGAGGAAAACCTATGTGCCTATGTTGAAATTCCACCCCAAGTATATAAGCCCTTTTCCTCACTTAGCAAAGGAATGTTTCTTTGATTTCCTTCATTGTTCCCCTTGCTCAAACCGACTAAGGAGAGCTCTGGAGCTCAGGAGGACGACCAGGGGAGTGCAAGGTAGGTTTGGATCCTTCCTTTTTCTTAAATTCTTGGATGAAACTCGAATTCAAGGTCAAATTCATGGCTAGCTCACTTAGCTCTATCTTTCTAGCCATCTCTTCTCAACTTTTCTTGGAGGATTCACCTTGGCCGACCTGTGGAGCTTCTAGGACGCCATTAAAGGCTTGGAGCTCGAAAGCTTGGAGCTCAAAGAGCAAGCTTTAGGTGGGTTTTATAACTCTAAACCTATGCTTTGTTATATACATCTTTTCTATGCTTTTAGTTGCTAGTTCTTCTTCTTCCCTATCTTCCCTTGCTTCCTTGCAAGAAAATCCGTGAGGAACTGTTGCTGTTCTTGAGGAATACGATGAGGGCGTTATTTGCTATTCTTATCCACGGTTTTCTACTTTGCCATACGACCTCAACCAAGTGCCCATACGGTTTGCAAAACCGTTTGATGGGCAAATGGTTTCAAGGTCGTATGAAGGCATACGGCCTCAAGACCGTATGGCTGCGTTGACCAAGCGTGGACCGTATGAGAATCCTGTTCATAATTATGTAGGTTAATCACCCACAAAATTTGAGAGGTTAACTCCAAAGGAATCGTGAGATATAGGCAAAACAATTAGCAAATTCAATTGAATTTAGTTCTGATTTTCAATCTGCTTAATTTGCCCTTTTTGGGCAAACGGTTTCAAGACCGTATAAGATGGTTGACTAAGCATTGACCGTATGATATTACTGTTCATAATGATGTTAATTAATGACACACCAAATTTGATGGACTAATTCCAAACGAGTTAAGAGTTGAAGGTTGATTACTAGGGCAAATCCTAATTGAAATCAGTGCTGAAATCACAATGAGCTAATTTGAGATTTTGGGTTGATTAGCCCAAACGGTCTCAAGACCGTTTGGGGAATCATCCGAACGGTCTCAAGACCGTTTGGGGATCACTCAAGACCGTATGGAGGTCTGGGGTCAAGTATAGTTGACCAATTGAAGGTACAAAGATACCAAATTACATTGCAATTAAGTATTGATGTAATGATCAACTCAATAAATCAAACCTTGATGAATTTTCACTAGAGTCCAAAGGATGGATGGGCAAACGGTCTCAAGACAGTTTGGAACTCATCCAAACGGTCTCAAGACCGTTTGGTGACAACCCAAGACCGTTTGGAGGTCTAGGGTTAAGGTAATTTGATCAATTGAGGGCCCAATTACAACGGGTTATTAAAATAATCAAATTGCTGATTTGTGACTTAATTAAGGTTCAACCCCTATCAAATCAATCTAGATTTTGATGAATTCTTGGGAAAACGGTCTCAAGACCGTTTGGAGTATATCCAAACGATCCCAAGACCGTTTGTGCCAAGTTTGAGCCCAATTGGAGGTCAATTGATGGGTTCAACTTCGATTTGATTCACATTGTTGAGTGTTGATGGTTGAACGTTTATAGACCTTAATTGAACCAACTCCAACCCTAATTGGATATCAATTGAGGGTCAATTGAGTGACCAATTGGTTAAGGCTAACCCTAATTGCCTCAATTGATAAGTGGTTAGCAATCTTGAGACCAATTGAAGGCTTCAACATAGGAAACCCTAATCGAGTTTACCCTTTGAACCACCTTGGAGGTCCATACGATCTTGAGTTTTTGAGGGCATTCGACCTCAAGACCGTATAAGGTCATTCGACCTCAAGACCGTATAAGGTCATTCGACCTCAAGACCGTATAAGGTCATTCGACCTCAAGACCGTATAAGGTCATTCGACCTCAAGACCGTATAAGGTCATTCGACCTCAAGACCGAATGAGTCCATTCGATCTCAAGACCGAATGAGACCATTCGACCTCAAGACCGAATGAGGGTAAACGGTCTTGAGTGTTATACGGTCTTGAAGTCAACCAAACCTTAAACGGTCTACAAAGCTTAAACGGTCTACAACCTTATACGATCTCAGGATCGTTTGAAGGTTGAAGGTGTGAGATCTATTGTGGTGATTTGGTCTATGTTAATCAAAGTGGACTTAACCCAACCTGATCTAGATTGGTGTTATCACCATCTACAAGTATGAGGAGAGAGAAAGTATTTTAAGAAAGAGAAAGCACCCTTTTATGATGGAAATTCAAGTAAAGTACCTTCAATACACATGAATGTGCATGATTAGGGTATGATCCACCTATGTGAGATCATGGAACCCTAATTATGATAAATGATGAATCTTAACTAATCTGAGAGAATCAATAATGATGTTCCTCATACATGATGATGTTATGAGTTCAATTCACCATAATGTGAATAGTAAACCCTAATTCAAGGGTGATGACATGTAATGTGAATAGTAAACCCTAATTCAAGGGTGATGACATGTAATGTGAATAGTAAACCCTAATTCAAGGGTGATGACATGTAATGTGAATAGTAAACCCTAATTCAAGGGTGATGACATGCAATATGAGTAGTAAACTCTAATTGATGAGAATCAGAGAACTTAGCTCTTATGATAAGAGTGGAAAGTATATTCTTGTTTTGAATTACCTTTATCAGTTGAATTAACCATGCAGGTTCTGATATGAAGGTGATCATATCCAGGTGAATGATGATACTATATTCATTGAAAGCATGTTGTTAGCTTTATGAATAGTAAAATATCTGGATGCCTTGTCAGTGGCATCCTATGTTTTAATGGGATGTAAGAGCCATGAATAGCATCAAGGTCATGCTTTAGAGATGACTTGTGATGAGTATACTGAGAAATGATGATTGATGTGAGTTAGGTTTGTTACATTTAGTATTCTACTTTCATAACTGTTATGCTACTGTTATTGTTTGAAGAACAATGTATGATGTAAAAGAATACTGAATGTACCTAACTAATCAAGTGAAATGTAGAGCCCTGATCATAGATCCATCATTGTCAGAGATCAAATGATGGTGAAATAGGTTTTCCTACGGGAACTCCTGGATCACATACTGTTGAGTATGTGGGGTATATGGATGTGTAGAACCTTACATCCTAGTGTAGGAATTTGATGTAGATGTATAATCCGTCAATCCTTCACTACAAAACTCATACCGTATCAGTGGATGGTAAACATGAAACCTCCTGATGATGAGGAAAACATAGATATTCGTATCAGTGAAGATAAACATGAAATCTCCTGATGACGAAGAAAGTACAGAACGCCACTGTAACTCTAAAATAGCGAAGGACCAGATTACCCTGGTGAGCTATAATAGTAGAGATACAAGATGTCCTACAAGTGATCCTCTTACTGACTGAGGAAGGTGAAGGTCATGAGAATCCGGCTCTTTCGATGACCTAGTATGATACTAAGGCACTTAACAGTGATTGGTTGGGGTATGAGTGGTAAACCTCATCTCCACAGGGCATAATAATAAGAATGTTTGAAAAACATAATCTACAGCGTAGTATACCTGTTAAAGGTAACTATGAGCTAATTGATTGATGTTACACTGTATAGTGCATATGTTCTTCATGCTTGATAAATGTTGAGCTCTTGTATTCAACTGTATCTACTATTGAATACTTTGTAAGCTTTTACTGCTTAAGTTATTCTTTGATTTTATAATAAAGCTTCTGGCGGAGAGTTATAACTCTCGCTGGGGCAATTATGTACAATTGTCTCACCTCGTAGACTTCAACTTTTTAGGTGGACATCGGAGACGGAGGAACAGGTCTACAGGTGACCAGTCCCAGCAACAACAACACTAGGAGCAGCAGTAAATCTCAGGTGGAGATTTAGCCTGCCATGTGGTGTAGTTAGAGTCAGTCCTATGTGTCCTCTGTACTCTCAGGTCTTGGAGTCTTTTGGTTATGAGTTCTTGAGATTTTGTATCTTGTTGTATATAATTACTCAAGAAGTAATTATCATGAGATGTAAACAGTTTATCACCTTTTATGAATGAAGCTTTATGGATTCAAGCTCTTGTCTCAAAAAGTTTTAATTTCCCGTGATTTTTGTCTTCCGCTGTTGATCGATTTGCTTCCGCTAAGTTTAAATCGTGTTTATATCGTGGTTTGGAGATCAGAGCCCACAATTAGTGGTATCATAGCTCTAGGTCCGTTGAGTCTACAGAGGCATAGGACTTAGGATGTCGAGTCTATCCTTAGTATCTCTTCCTTATCTAATAGAATCTTCTGCTCCTCAGGAGAAGAAGATACATAAGGATTGCAGAGCCACATGATGAGTACGTGGCAGAGAGTAGTGCTAGTGCACCTCGAGGTGGTGCAAGGGTTCCAGAAATAGAACAGCCTGCACCTGAGCCACCCCAGTTTGACCCAGCTGATATGGGTAACCCAGCAGTTCAGACGATGTTTGGGCAGTTTATGACTGCCATGACACACATCACCGACAGGATTCCCATGCCTGCACCTAGGGCACCTGCCCAGCCCGAAGGACAAGGTATCGATAAGATGTTCGAGCGACTTCGTCGTGTCGGAGCTACCGAGTACTTTGGGATTGCTGACCCCGCAGATGCTGATATGTGGTTAACAGAGTTGGAGAAGGCCTTCAGGATTCTTATTATCCCGGAGGCTGAGAAGGTTAGACATGCTGTATATCTTCTCAAAGGCAGTGCTGGTCACTGGTGGAACATGGAAGAGAAGAAGAGACCTGGAATAGAGTTCTCGTGGGAAGAGTTTCGTCGGGAATTTATCAATAGATATTTTCCAAAGACCTTCCTAGATGAGAAGATCTCTCAGTTTGAGAGATTGAGGCAAGGCATGATGAACATTAGCGAGTATGAAGCTAAGTTCATGGAATTACTGCGGTTCTGTCCGCACATGGCTGCCACAGATGAGGAAAGAATCAAGAGATTCGAGAAGGGTTTGAATGATGATATGTCAACCCCTGTGTCTGCCTTAGAAAACCGAGAGAGATTCTCTACCTTCGTTGAGTCAGTCCGAAGGATAGAGAGATCTGTGGTTGAGAAGAGGCAAACCCAGAAAAGATATCCACAATTCCAGGGTTCTTCATCTAGGGATTTCAAGAAACCTAGATTCTCTGCACCTAACCCTCCACCACCCAGATCGAGTTCTCAAACTCAATGGTCACCAAGCAGAGGTAGAGGATGGAGTCAACCGCTTCAAGGGACTCATAGTTCTGCATCGATGTCAGTTACTGGACCACCCTGACCACAACAACAGGAGAGGAGATGCTACAACTGTGGTAAGGTGGGACACTTGATGAAGGATTGCCGTTCTAGGCCTGTCAGTGTGACACAGCCTCCGAGACAGAATCAACAAGGATCTCAGAGAATGCAATCTCAAGGAGCAGCTCGAGGACGTGGACAAGCGTCTCAAGTTGGATCATCAGCACCACCTCAACACCAGGCGACAGCGAGGTTCTATGCTATGAACCCACCAGATGCAGTGGTCAATCCACGGGTAGTGGCAGGTCAGATGGAACTTTTATATCCTGATATGTCTACATCCTATGTTGTATCTGTTCTGATTGACCCGGGTGCTACGCACTCTTTCATCACTCATAGAGTGATTCGTAACTGCAATGTGACTGTTAGTCATAGGGCAGATAGTTTGTTGTTGGAGACTCCGTTGAGTGGGTCTGCCGTTTTGCAGGAGGTATGCTCTCCCTGCATCCTCTTCTTTTCTGACCATCGCATTCAAGTGGATCTTATACCACTTGATATGCAAGGATTTGATATAATCCTCGGGATGGATACCTTAGAGAGGTATAGAATTGTCTTGGATTGTGAGTCCAAGTTGGCTGTGTTTGCTGATGAAAGCAACACATGGATCTTTCAAGGTGAAAGAAAGATTCTGCCCACCTGTCTTGTGTCAGCTATGGTTGCTGATAAGCTGTTGAGGCAAGGATGTTATGCATTCTTGGCCCATGTGGTAGATGTTACCAAGGAAAGTTCCAATCCTGCCGAAGTTCCCATAGTCAGGGAATTCGAGGATGTGTTTCCTGAAGAACTTCCTGGTATACCACCACTTCGGGAGATTGATTTTGAAATCAATCTGATCCCAGATACGAAACCCATAGCCCAGACTCCATATAGGATGGCGCCTGCCGAGATGGCAGATTCAAGAAACAACTTCAAGAGTTACTTGAGAAGGGTTTTATCTGACCGAGCACTTCACCTTGGGGTTCTCCGGTCTTGTTTGTTAAAAAGAAAGATGGGTCAATGCGGTTGTGCATTGACTATAGACAACTCAATAAAGTAACAATAAAGAACAAGTACCCTCTGCCGAGGATTGATGATCTCTTTGACCAGTTGCGTGGTGCAACAGTCTTTTCAAAGATAGACTTGAGGTCTGGATATCATCAACTTCGTATTAGGGATAGTGACATATCCAAGTCTGCCTTTAGGACAAGGTATGGTCACTATGAGTTCACGGTTATGTCATTTGGACTAACCAATGCACCAGCTGCATTTATGGAACTCATGAATAGAGTTTTCCGACCTTTCCTTGATCAATGTGTTGTCGTCTTCATAGATGACATTCTAATCTATAGTAAGGATGCTCAGCAGCATGAGCAGCATCTTCGCCAAGCTTTGACCTTGCTAAGAGAACACAAGCTGTATGCTAAGTTTAGCAAGTGCGATTTCTGGCTGCCGGAGGTAGCTTTTCTAGGACATGTGATATCTGCCTCGGGAATTTGTGTTGACCCTACAAAGGTAGAATCTGTTCTACAGTGGGAACAACCGAAGACACCGATGGAGATTCGAAGTTTCTTGGGGTTAGCTGGCTATTATCGAAGGTTCATTAAGAACTTTAGTTCTATAGCCTTACCCTTGACCAAGTTAACCCGGAAAGATATTCCTTTTTCTTGGAGTGATAAGTGTCAACAGTCTTTCCAGTTGTTGAAGGAGAGGTTGACAAGTGCACCTATGCTTGTGCTACCTGAACAAGGAAAAGGATATGTAGTCTTCTGTGATGCCTCCAAGAATGGACTTGGATGTGTGTTGATGCAGGATAAACAAGTGATTTCTTTTGCTTCTCGACAGCTTAAGAAACACGAGGAGAATTATCCGACACACGATCTGGAGTTAGCTGTTGTGGTTCATGCCTTGAAGATCTGGAGGCATTATCTCTACGGAGAGACATTCCAGATTTTCACAGACCACAAGAACCTTAAGTATATCTTCTCTCAGCATGAGCTTAACATGAGGCAACGTCACTGGATGGAGTTAATCAAGGACTATGATTGTACAATTGATTACCATCCGGGCAAGGCCAATGTTGTTGCAGATGCCTTGAGTAGGAAATCAGCAACATCAACCATGGATAGAGAACAACTAAACTCTTTAGTGTGCTCTAAGAGAGATATGTTTATCTCTTTAAGGCAAGACAATGTACAGTTGAAGGTGTCATTGTTAGCCGGGTTGTTGGCTGAGATGCATATTAAACCTACCCTAAGAGAGCAGATTAAGGAAGCACAACAAGTTGATGCTGCAGTTCAGCAGATCAGATTAGAGTATGGAAATGAGAAGCAAGATGGTTTCCATGACTCGGATGATCATGTAGCTTGTTATCATGAGAGGATGATAGTGCCAGATGTGGATAACTTAAGGAAATGAGTCCTGGAAGAAGTTCATTCTTCGATGTATGCTATGCATCCAGGGAGCACCAAGATGTATCGTAATTTAAAGGAACTGTATTGGTGGCCTAGAATGAAGAAGGATGTTGTAGAGTTTGTTATGAGGTGTCCTGTGTGTCAGCAAGTTAAAGCTGAACACCAGAAGCCTGCAGGAATAATGCAACCTTTACCCATACCACAGTGGAAGTGGGACCATGTGACCATGGACTTCGTTGTTGGCCTACCCAGGACAAACAAAGGACATGATTCCATTTGGGTAGTTGTAGATAGGTTGACAAAGACAGCACATTTCTTACCTGTCAAAACAACCTATTCTGCTGAAAGGTTATCACAGTTGTATGTACAAGAGATAGTGCATTTGCACGGAGTTCCTGTCACAATAGTTTCTGACAGAGGTCCTCAGTTTACAAGTCATTTTTGGGAACAGTTACACAGAGCCTTAGGCACCAAACTAAGGTTTAGTACGGCCTTTCATCCGTAGACTGATGGACAGTCAGAAAGAACTATACAAACCTTAGAAGACCTGTTGAGAGCATGTGTTCTCCAGTTTACCGGAAGTTGGGATCTACACCTAAGCTTGATAGAGTTTGCCTATAACAATAGCTATCAACATAGTATTGATATGGCACCTTATGAAGCCTTGTATGGTAGACGTTGTAGATCACCTTTGTGTTGGTTTGAGACTGGTGAGCATCAGTTGTTAGGTCCTGATCTTGTGCAGCAGACCACAGAGAAGATTAAAGTAATACAACAACAAATTAAGACTGCACAGGATAGGTAGAAATCTTATGCTGACAAACGTCGTAGACCCTTAGAATTCCAGGTTGGAGACAGAGTGTATCTCAAGGTCTCGCCTTGGAAAGGAGTCCTTCGTTATGGAAGGAAAGGGAAGTTAGCTCCTAGATTTATGGGGCCTTATCCAATCATTGAACAGATTGGACAAGTAGCCTATAAACTAGAGCTGCCACCAGAGTTACAGAGGTTACATCCTGTGTTTCACATTTCTATGCTAAAGAAATGTCACCCTGATACTGAGTCAATTCTACAACCTATGGAGGTAGAATTGAATGATGATATATCTTATGAGGAAGGACCGGTGTCAATCCTTGATAACAGAATTAAAAAGTTAAAGAAGAAAGATATAAGCCTTGTGAAAGTCCTCTGGAACCACCATGGTGTTGAAGAAGCCACTTGGGAACTAGAGGATGAGATGAGAAGGAAGTATCCTGCCCTTTTCTCTTAATATGTTTTATCGATTTCGGGGACGAAATCCTTGTAAGGGGTGGATAATTTGTAACATCCCTGACCTGGGTTATGAGTTAACCCTAGGTGTTTTGCCTAATTATGTAATTAAGATACTGGTGATTATCTTTTTGCATGTAATTAAGTTCCTGAGGAACATACTTTTCCTTTTCTGTCCCTTTTAAACAATGTTGAATTGATTGTTTTGTAATACAGGGACCTATGTGCAATTTACCCAGTTAGAAGGGTTAAATTGCAATTTGCACATGTTGAGATGTTCCTCTGATGTTGAGACATCATAAGAATGATTATGGTAAAGTTTGAGGGATTTCCCAAGCTTGAGCACCAAGGTGCAGCTGTGGAAGCAATCCCTGTGCTTGAAACCCTAAATTGGAGTAAAGTGCAATTTACCCAATTTGAGGGGTGAAACTTGTAAAATATACCATCTAAAATATCTTGTAAGACTCTTTTCATCATTTAGAGAAGAAATGATGAAGAAGTCACTTCAATTGAATAATCATATAATGAAAAACACCTTTATGATTGAATAATCAAGGTGTAAGTACTATAGCCTTTTATGTGTGTGCTTTAGTAATAGGTTAATCTTCTTTGCCTTCATTTCTTGACCTTAGAAGAAGTTTGTCCTTAGATATAAGAAGAAGGGACGAGCAAAGAAGAAAGGAGGGACTTAGTTGAAAGTGAGGAAAACCTATGTGCCTATGTTGAAATTCCACCCCAAGTATATAAGCCCTTTTCCTCACTTAGCAAAGGAATGTTTCTTTCGTTTCCTTCACTGTTCCCCTTGCTCAAACCGACTAAGGAGAGCTCTGGAGCTCAGGAGGACGACCAGGGGAGTGCAAGGTAGGTTTGGATCCTTCCTTTTTCTTAAATTCTTGGATGAAACTCGAATTCAAGGTCAAATTCATGGCTAGCTCACTTAGCTCTATCTTTCTAGCCATCTCTTCTCAACTTTTCTTGGAGGATTCACCTTGGCCGACCTGTGGAGCTTCTAGGACGCCATTAAAGGCTTGGAGCTCTAAAGCTTGGAGCTCAAGGAGCAAGCTTTAGGCGGGTTTTATAACTCTAAACCTATGCTTTGTTATATACATCTTTTCTATGCTTTTAGTTGCTAGTTCTTCTTCTTCCCTATCTTCCCTTGCTTCCTTGCAAGAAAATCCGTGAGGAACTGTTGCTGTTCTTGAGGAAGAAGATGAGGGCGTTATTTCCTATGCTTATCCACGGTTTTCTACTTTGCCATACGACCTCAACCAAGTGCCCATACGGTTTGCAAAACCGTTTGATGGGCAAACGGTTTCAAGGTCGTATGAAGGCATACGGTCTCAAGACCATATGGCTGCGTTGACCAAGCGTGGACCGTATGAGAATCCTGTTCATAATTATGTAGGTTAATCACCCACAAATTTGAGAGGTTAACTCCAAAGGAATCGTGATATATAGGCAAAACAATTAGCAAATTCAATTGAATTTAGTTCTGATTTTCAATCTGCTTAATTTGTCCTTTTTGGGCAAACGGTTTCAAGACCGTATAAGATGGTTGACTAAGCGTTGACCGTATGATATTACTGTTCATAATGATGTTAATTAATGACTCACCAAATTTTATGGACTAATTCCAAACGAGTTAAGAGTTGAAGGTTGATTACTAGGGCAAACCCTAATTGAAATCAGTGCTGAAATCACAATGAGCTAATTTGAGATTTTGGGTTGATTAGCCCAAACGGTCTCAAGACCGTTTGGGGAATCATCTGAACGGTCTCAAGACCGTTTGGGGATCACCCAAGACCGTATGGAGGTCTGGGGTCAAGTATAGTTGACCAATTGAAGGTACAAAGATACCAAATTACATTGCAATTAAGTATTGATGTAATGATCAACTCAATAAATCAAACCTTGATGAATTTTCACTAGAGTCCAAAGGATGGATGGGAAAACGGTCTCAAGACCGTTTGGAACTCATCCAAACGGTCTCAAGACCGTTTGGTGACAACCCAAGACCGTTTGGAGGTCTAGGGTTAAGGTAATTTGATCAATTGAGGGCCCAATTACAATGGGTTATTAAAATAATCAAATTGCTGATTTGTGACTTAATTAAGGTTCAACCCCTATCAAATCAATCTAGATTTTGATGAATTCTTGGGCAAACGGTCTCAAGACCGTTTGGAGTATATCCAAACGATCCCAAGACCGCTGGGCCAAGTTTGAGCCCAATTGGAGGTCAATTGATGGGTTCAACTTCGATTTGATTCACATTGTTGAGTGTTGATGGTTGAACGTTTATAGACCTTAATTGAACCAACTCCAACCCTAATTGGATATCAATTGAGGGTCAATTGAGTGACCAATTGGTTAAGGCTAACCCTAATTGCCTCAATTGATAAGTGGTTAGCAAGCTTGAGACCAATTGAAGGCTTCAACATAAGAAACCCTAATCGAGTTTACCCTTTGAACCACCTTGGAGGTCCATACGATCTTGAGTTTTTGAGGGCATTCGACCTCAAGACCGTATAAGGTCATTCGACCTCAAGACCGTATAAGGTCATTCGACCTCAAGACCGTATAAGGTCATTCGACCTCAAGACCGTATAAGGTCATTCGACCTCAAGACCGTATAAGGTCATTCGACCTCAAGACCGAATGAGTCCATTCGATCTCAAGACCGAATGAGACCATTCGACCTCAAGACCGAATGAGGGTAAACGGTCTTGAGTGTTATACGGTCTTGAAGTCAACCAAACCTTAAACGGTCTACAAAGCTTAAACGGTCTACAACCTTATACGATCTCAGGATCATTTGAAGGTTGAAGGTGTGAGATCTATTGGAGACTTTTGAAGTTAAGTCTGCCTAATGCCTTGAAGGCTTAAATGGTTTAATAGTTGTTTAACCTAAACCCTAATGATACCAAAAGACATTAAGGGTCAAGTGGTTAGTAAATTAAACCATGATGATGATCAATGTGTAATTTACCATAATACCCTTGAAAGGTTCAATTGAGTGAAATCTTGTTCTAATCAAACCCTAATCACTCAATAGTGGTGATTTGGTCTATGTTAATCAAAGTGGACTTAACCCAACCTGATCTAGATTGGTGTTATCACCATCTACAAGTATGAGGAGAGAGAAAGTATCTTAAGAAAGAGAAAGTACCCTTTTATGATGGAAATTCAAGTAAAGTACCTTCAATACACATGAATGTGCATGATTAGGGTATGATCCACCTATGTGAGATCATGGAACCATAATTATGATAAATGATGAATCTTAACTAATCTGAGAGCATCAATAATGATGTTCCTCATACATGATGATGTTATGAGTTCAATTCACCATAATGTGAATAGTAAACCCTAATTCAAGGGTGATGACATGTAATGTGAATAGTAAACCCTAATTCAAGGGTGATGACATGTAATGTGAATAGTAAACCCTAATTCAAGGGTGATGACATGTAATGTGAATAGTAAACCCTAATTAAAGGGTGATGACATGCAATATGAGTAGTAAACTCTAATTGATGAGAATCAGAGAACTAAGCTCTTATGACAAGAGTGGAAAGTATATTCTTGTTTTGAATTACCTTTATCAGTTGAATTAACCATGCAGGTTCTGATATGAAGGTGATCATATCCAGGTATGAATGATGATACTATATTCATTGAAAGCATGTTGTTAGCTTTATGAATAGTAAAATATCTGGATGCCTTGTCAGTGGCATCCTATGTTTTAATGGACTGTAAGAGCCATGAATACCATCAAGGTCATGCTTTAGAGATGACTTGTGATGAGTATACTGAGAAATGATGATTGATGTGAGTTAGGTTTGTTACATTTAGTATTCTACTTTCATAACTGTTATGCTACTGTTATTGTTTGAAGAACAATGTATGATGTAAAAGAATACTGAATGTACATAACTAATCAAGTGAAATGTAGAGCCCTGATCATAGATCCATCATTGTCAGAGATCAAATGATGGTGAAACAGATTTTCCTACGGAAACTCCTGGATCACATACTGTTGAGTATGTGGGGTATATGGATGTGTAGAACCTTACATCCTAGTGTAGGAATTTGATGTAGATGTATAATCCGTCAATCCTTCACTACAAAACTCATACTGTATCAGTGGATGGTAAACATGAAACCTCCTGATGATGAGGAAAACATAGATATCCGTATCAGTGAAGATAAACATGAAATCTCCTGATGACAAAGAGAGTACAGAACGCCATTGTAACTCTAAAATAGCGAAGGACCAGATTACCCTGGTGAGCTATAATAGTAGAGACACAAGATGTCCTACAAGTGATCCTCTTACTGATTGAGGAAGGTGAAGGTCATGAGAATCCGACTCTTTCGATGACCTAGTTGACACTAAGGCACTTAACAGTGATTGGTTGGGGTATGAGTGGTAAACCTCATCTCCACAGGGCATAATAATAAGAATGTTTGAAAAACATAATCTACAACGTAGTATACCTGTTAAAAGTAACTATGAGCTAATTGATTGATGTTACACTGTATAGTGCATATGTTCTTCATGCTTGATAAATGTTGAGCTCTTGTATACAACTGTATCTACTATTGAATACTTTGTAAGCTTTTACTGCTTAAGTTATTCTTTGATTTTATAATAAAGCTTCTGGCGGAGAGTTATAACTCTCGCTGGGGCAATTATGTACAATTGTCTCACCCCGTAGACTTCAACTTTTTAGGTGGACATCGGAGATGGAGGAACAGGTCTACAGGTGACCAGTCCCAGCAACAACAACACCAGGAGCAGCAGTAAATCTCGGGTGGAGATTTAGCCTGCCTTGTGGTGTAGTTAGAGTCAGTCCTATGTGTCCTCTGTACTCTCAGGTCTTGGAGTCTTTTGGTTATGATTTCTTGAGATTTTGTATCTTGTTGTATATAATTACTCAAGAAGTAATTATCATGAGATGTAAACAGTTTATCTCCTTTTATGAATGAAGCTTTATGGATTCAAGCTCTTGTCTCGAAAAGTTTTAATTTCCCGTGATTTTTGTCTTCCGCTGTTGATCGATTCGCTTCCGCTAAGTTTAAATTGTGTTTATAACGTGGTTTGGAGATCAGAGCCCACAATGTTTACCTTGGTCAAATGACCTGGAGGTGATAGTTATATGAAAAAGTGGTAACAAGTGTTTTGATGAACTAAGGTTTGAATACCCATACTTCATAATCATGATGATGAAATGCTAAGGGATGAGAATACCCCTGATGTGATAAGGGATTGAGATCCCAATGTTTAATAAAGCTTTGAAAAGAACTTAATAGAAATAGTACTCATTATGTTGAAAACATGTTTGATGCTAAAAGAATATTGTAATGTACTTAATTAATCAAGTTAAATGGTATCATGTAGACCCCTAACCATAGATCCATCATCGTTAGTAGTTTGGTGATGGTAAAACAGGTTTTCCTATGGGAGCTCCTGGAGGGCATACTTTTGAGTATGTGGGGGTTATGGGCGCGAATATCCTTACGCCCTAATGGAGGAATTGATGTGAGATAAACATTTAATCTCTCAATCCTTCATTATATATGCCGGGATGGATGTATAACTAATCTCCCGATGATCTTAATGCCAGGTCGATGTGAGATAAATATAATGTCTCTCGATTGCGAAGAGAGTACAATATGCCATTGTAACTCTAATAGCAAAGTTGCCAGTATACCCTGGAAAGCTATTTAGCAGAGACACTGAATGTCCTACATTTGGTCCTCACACTGACTGAGGAAGATGAGGTCATGGGAATCCGACTCTTCTATTGACCTATGTATGGTACTGATTTTGATTTTGCAATGGTCGGTTGGAGTATGAGCGGTATACCTCATCTCCTCAGGGCTTAAGTATGTTTGTAAAATGTAATCAACCGTATAGCGTATTTGCTTAGGGTTGAAATATGAGAATCATTGGCTGATGTTACTTTGCATAGCATGTTCTAAATGGAAAAATGTTATTTATACTCTTCGATTTCTTATTGAATAAGTAACAGGATGCTCTATTAAGTTATAGCTGAAATGACTTGAATAAAGGATAATGCTCTAAATTGTTTAGTCAATGATTTAGGTGTTGTTGAATACTTATGTTTCTTCTGCTAAGTTTTATTCCCTTAATGGAAATAATAATGTTTCAGGCAGAGAGTTATATCTCTCGCTGGGATAATTTTCAATTGTCTCAGCCCCGTGGGATCCAACTTTTTAGGTAGACGTCAAAGAAGAGGCAGAAACCCTACTACATGTGAAGAACAACAGTAGCAACAAGGACAATAGTGAATTCTCAGGTGGAGACACTGGCTGTCATGTCTTGTATATAGAGAGTCATATGTGTCATCTCTGTACTCTGATGTCCTAGGAGTCAGTAGTTAGTATAATATTGATATGGGATTTTGGCTTGATGCCTCGAGATTTTTATACTGCTTATGTACAGTTTAACAGGGTAGTTAATGCTTGTAACTCTCGGGAAGGCATGGTTCCAGAGATGTACTGAAGAATCAAAATCTAAATAAATTACTTTGGTTCTTTATGAAAGAGTTTTTCTATTTATGGATCTCTTTGTAAAAAGTTTTAATTTTTAGTGATTTTCAGTAATTCCACTGTTAACGACCGCTTCAGCATTAATCTTAATCGATGTTTGGCAACATACGTCACAAATTTAGTGGTATCAGAGCTCTAGGTTCACTAAGTCTACAGAGACATATGATTAAGGTTGTTGAGTCTGTTTTAGTGTCTTACAGTGTATTTGATAGTGTCTTCTGCTCATATAGGAGGAGAAGAAGAACTAAAGATGTCTGGATCACACGATGAACACGTTGCTGAGAGCAGCGTTGTTGCACCAGGAGGAGGTGCAAGAGATCAAGATAGGGAGGAGCCCGTACCTGAACAACCCCAGTTCAATCAAGCAGATATGGGGAACCCAGCCTTCCAAGGCATGTTTGGACAGTTTATGGCAGCCATGACTCATATGACAGATAGGATGCCACTACCTGCACCTAGGGCACCTACCCAGCATGAAGGATAGCGAACCGACAAGATGTTTGAATGACTTCGCCGGGTTGGAGCCACAGAATATGCTGGAACAGCTGACCCAGCAGATGCGGACATGTGGTTGACTGAGCTGGAGAAGGCCTTTAGAATCCTTAACATCCCAAAAGCTGAGAAGGTTAGACACGCAGTGTACCTTCTTAAGGGGAGTGATGGCCATTGGTGGACCATAGAGGAGGGCAAGAGGCCAGGTGTGGAGATAGGATGGGAAGTATTCTGACAAGAATTCATCAATAGATACTTTCCTAAGACGTTCTTGTTGGTATGTATGCCCTGAGAGCCAATCATGGGATGATTGGTGGGATACATTAAGATTGATTTGATAAACATCAAAGGAAAGCTTCCAATTCTTTCTGCTACAGTCATATGAGATAGTGATAGAACGGATTGAATGTCTAGAGAATGATAGTACTCAATGACGTATGCCTTCAGGTTCATGACCTGAACGATGAGATCATACAAATGCTAAGAGTTTGTACATTCTTGTCATGTCCCTAGTCGGATGTCATTGTGGAAGGTAGATAGACAGCAATGACACACAAGACTAGATTGCGGTGTTGGTTGATGATAGAATCTCATTAGTCATGATACAGAGATATCAAACCAAACACATAGGTACTTGTTAGAGAACAAGTGTATCGGACAGACCCACCGTGAGTTTGACACATGGAACCATGACATGGTAGTCACAGTCAGTACTCACAGTGATGGTGGTGAGTGTGATTCTTTAACCTGAAATCACTACACTCAACACATTTCGTTGGGCACACTTTGACATCATCAAACGCAGTCCTGAAACATGGTTTGTTATAAAGGTGATGATTGGGTGGCTTTGACACATGGGGCTTTTGAGGGGTGAGTGATAGATATGGGATTTGTCCCTCCTGAGGGAGTTTGATATCCAAGGCCACTTGATGAGTAGGATTGAAATAGGCGTGCGCACACATGTGTGAATCAATATGTGATATTGATGTCATACATATCTCTTCCAATCTACTCTGAGATCAAGAAAGTGAATGAACGTTGATAGGATGACTGTTCCATGCCTCGAGTTCATTCAGGATATCAGTGACAAAGGAATTATACATTCACTGTAACACCATTCACGGATTGTAGGATTGAAAGCTGTTCTCCAACTTTCTACTTTCACTTGGGTAGCACTGATGTGTGACTAGGCACCGCTCTTTGCTTGTGAAGTCATAAGTGTTATGGACTTTCACTGCCAACGTGAAATGGACCTGCAGGGTCACACACATAGGATTTAACCTGGAAGAGGAGTTTTGTCCACAAACAATGTTTAGATTGATTACTAAAGGAGTTTAGTAGTTTAATTAAACACTCAATTGATTGATAGCTCAAAATCATAGTATTCAAGGTGTTGGACAAATTGATTAGAGTATCGGATTGATTGAAATCACAATTGACTGATTCTACACAACCTGTACTCCCAACCGACTGGTTCATGTGATGAACTGGTCCGCTGAGCTTGGTGAACCGGTCGGCTCAAGTGTTGAGCCGATCGGCTCAAGATTAGGGTGAACCGATTGCTTCAAGTGTTGAAAAGGTCGATTCAACTGGTGCAACTGAGCAACTTGGGAAAATAGGATTGGTGAGAATTTTCCTTGCGTTTCACTTGCCCAATTTGATTGGAACAAGGATTGGTATTCGATACCAATTAGAAACAAAAGAAGGAAAGTCAATCGGGAACCGACCAGGACCACCAACCGACCGGTTCACTTGTGAACCGACCGGTTGAGGTGTCCCAACTGACCGGTTCAGGTCCCCAACCGACCGTTTCACTTGTGAAACGATCGGTTCAGGTTGCGAGTTGGTTGCTTTTGTGGAAAATCTCGAACCCTTCTACTCCTGCTTTTAGTCCCGCATTGCTCGGGATGGAGAACCCTGTCCCATGACCCTCCTATATATATAGGGGTATTGGGGGCTTCTCAAAGAACAACTCAGTGCAACCAGTTGCTCTGGAAAGTTTTCATTCTCTCTGGTTTTGGTAACTGAGAGAGAGCCCGAGCAAGTGCTTCCCGCAAAGGGAGGTGCAGTAAGGGAAAGACAACTGCAGTTGCAACTGGAGGCACGAGAGTGTGTTGGCGACTAGTACGTCAACAGGAGGGTGCGACTCCTTCCAACTCCTTGTGGGACAAGGAGTGTGGAGTTCCAGGTGGTCCGTGCGGACTACTTCAGAGGCGGGAGGTTTCTGCCGCTTAGGAGGACAACTGCCAATTCCGAAAGTCCGGTGAGATCAGGAGTCGTCAGTCCCGATGTGACCAGGAGCTGCATAGACACCGTCCAAGACCGGATGTGAAGACCACGCAAGGCACGAGGTATTGTCGTCGAGCAAGCCTCGGGACAAGGTATGATTCCACAAACCATCCTTTCCTATTGTATAGACGTTGACGCGTTTCCTTGTTCTGGGTTTTAGGGAGAAAATTTTTGTTTCCGCTGCCTTCTCTGCCTCCCCTAAAACCCAATAGTGGTATCAGAGCCACGTCAACTGCTCTATATTTTAGAAATATCGATATGATCGATTTTGGTTTGTCTCCTTTATTTATTGCATACGATGCAAATAAAATTGTCTTTATGCATGTACAATCCTAAATCCACAAATCCCAATTTACATATATGATATGTATTATTAATGCACTTGATACGCGTCGCCCTTAAACAAGTTTTGTGGTGGATGTATAGCATGGTTATGGCCAATAAACCCTATCTGTGTATGGTTGTATGTGGTTTCTTGCATCTCGGTCTGCGCACCGATCTTCCTTCTCCTATTCCTGATGTAACTCGAAATAATTCGAGATTTCTTTCCTACCTTTGCTTCCCTCGAATGTAACTCGAGGTTTCTCCTTTTACAATGTAAAATAGGATATATTTTATTTCCTGTTATGTCAAAGAACGAAGGACATCCTGACGATAGCTGAGACGATTGGTTCAAGGCGTGAACCGCTCGGTTGACATTCCAGACAATCGGTTCAAGGAGTGAACCGATCGGTTGATGACCGGTTCGAGGAGCGAGAGAAGCGGGTGGCGGCCATGATGAGATGCACGCCGACTAGGCGAACCGATCGGTTGGAGGAGCCAACCGATCGGCTGGTGGCACCCAGATGACCGGGCCAGAATGAGCAAGTCATTCATGTGATGAGTTGATCTACTCAGAAGGCAAAGCACAAAGTTCATCTTATACAGGTTGCATGTGATGTAGACCTAGATGACCATGATTCCTCTTGGCTCGAGGAATCACATTAGGATGGCCATAATCATCGCTTTTATCGTTTTGCATGTTTTCTGTGGGATATAGCATGTATATGATACATACTATATATAGTGGTGATTGGATATGTATATGTATATAAAAACCAAATCCCTCATTAAAATATTAAGTCTTATATGCCTTCCATTAGCAGCACACATGAAAAACTAGATCGACCAAGAGTAGGTTACGCCAAAGCATGGTGCGCCGTCTATCTTGTGGAAGTGTGAAGGGTAGACATGTAGGTTCTGCCAAAGCAGGGTGCATGTTTATTGTGTCGGCTTTTAGGTTAGACTTAACTGGTGATTCTTAGAGCGTCTAAGCCCAGAGGCAAGGAATGTTCATGGCAAGGTGTTGCACATGTTCATTCATCAAGAGTTGCATATGATGCAATTGGCATGATGGCCTACCTAAATAGTCAAGATTGTGGGCGATCAACCAAAGCTGACTCATGACTTGATGAAATATGGATCTGTTGGGTTTTGAAGGAGGGCAGAGAAGCAGTGGAAACAAAATTTTCTCCCCAAACCTGGAACAAAAGGAATCGTGTCAACATCTATATAATAGGAAAGATGGTTTGTGAATCATACCTTGTCTTGAGGCTTGCTCGGCGACAATACCACGCGCCTTGCGCGGTCTTCACCTCCGGTCTCGGACGGTGTCTGTGCAGCTCCTGGTCGCACCGGGACTGAAGACTCCTCCTCCTACCAGACTGTCGGATGACAGTTGTCCTCCTGAGCGGCAGTGACCTCCCGCCTCTGAAGTAGTCCACACGGACCACCCGGAACTCCACTCTCCTTGTCCCACAAGGAAGTGGAAGGAGTCACACCCTCCTGTTGACGTACTAGTCGCCAACACACTCTCCTGTTGTCAATTGCAACTGCAGTTGTCCTTCCCTTACTGCACCTCCCTTTGCGGGAAGCACTTGCTCGGGCTCTCTCTCGGTTACCAAAACCAGAGAGAACGACAACTTTGCAGAGCAATCAACTTGCACTGAGTTGTACTTTGAGAAGCCCCCAATACCCCTATATATAGGCGGGTCATGGGACATGGTTCTCTGTGCCCAGCAATATGGGACTAAAGCAGGAGTAGAAGGGTTCGGGATTTTCCACAAAAAGCAACCATCTCACAACCTGAAATGATCGGTTCACAATTGAACCGATCGGTTCGGCCATTGAGCCGATCGGTTGGACCTGAGCCGATCGTTTGGGGCACTAGAACCGATCGGTTGGTGCCATGAACCGATCGGTTCATAGTCCTAATCCGGCTCAAAAAGACTTTCCTTGTTTCGTTCCCAATTGGTATCGAATACCAATGTTATTCCCAATCGAATTGGGCAATTTGAAACCAAAGGAAAATTCTTGCCGACATGACTTTTCCCAACTGGTCGGTTGCACCAGTTGAGCCGATCGGTTTAACCCTTGAACCGGTCGTTTCAACCTGGGCATGAGTCGATCGGCCTGGACACTCCAGCCGACCGGTTCAGCAACCTCAGCCGACCGGTTCAGCAACCTCAGCCGATCGGTTCATCACATGAACCGATCGGTTGGGAGCACAGGTTGGGCAAAATCAGTCAATTGCTATTTCAATCAATCTGATACTCCAATCAATGCGTCCAACACCTTGAACCATACGATATTGAGCCATTGACTGATTGAGTGTTTAATTGAACTACTAAACTCGTTTAGTAATCAATCTAAACATTGCTTTGTGGACAAAACTCCTCTTCCAGGTTAAATCCTATGTGTGTGACCCTGCAGGTCCATTTTACGTTGGCAGTGAAAGTCCATAACACTTATGACTTCACAAGCAAAGAGCGGTGCCTAGTCACACATCATTGCTACCCAAGTGAAAGTAGAAAGTTGGAGAACAACTTTCATCCTACAATCCATGAATGGTGTTACTGTGAATGTATAATTCCTTTGTCACTGATATCCAGAATGAACTCGAGGCATGGAACAGTCATCCTGTCAATGTTCATTCATTTCCTTGATCTCAGAGTAGACCGAGTGAGATGTGTATGACATCAATATCACATATTGATTCACACGTGCATGCGCATGCCTTTCTCAATCCTACTCATCAAGTGGCCAAGGATATCAAACTCCCTTAGGAGGGACAAATCCCATATCTATCACTCACCCCTCAAAAGCCCATGTGTCAAAGCCACCCAATCATCACCTTTATAACAACCCATGTTTCAGGATTGCATTTGATGATGTCAAAGTGTACCCAACGACATGTGTTGAGTGTAGTGATTTCAGGTCTAAGAATCACACTCACCACCATCACTGTGAGAGCTGACTGTGACTACCATGTCATGGTTCCATGTGTCACTCTCACGGTGGGTCTGTCCGATACCTTGTTCTCTAACAAGTACCTATGTGCTTGGTTTGATATCACTATATCATGACTAATGAGATTCTGTCATCAACCAACACACAATCTAGTCTTCAGTGTTATTGATGTCTATGGCTATTTCCACAATAACAACCGACTAGGGACTAAACAAGAAAGAATACTCTTAGCATTCGTATGATCTCATCGTTTAGGTCCTCAACCCAAAAGCATACGTCATTGAGTAAAACAATCTTTAGACATCTATCATGTTACACCATCATCTCAGAAACAGTTTAAACATATAGATTGGAAATTGCCTTTATTATTATTCAAATCATTTACAAAGTATCCCATTACAATCATCATATGACTTGCTCTATGGGCATACATACCAACAGACTCCCACTTGCACTTAGAGCCAGTCACCAAGGAAACGCAGTCCTTGTGACCTAGCATGACCATCATGCTTCTACTGAGAAAGGGCCTTAGTCAGTGGATCAACTATGTTGTCTTTAGTTGGTACTTTGCAAATCTTCACATCTCCTCGCTGTACGATCTCTCGTATGAGATGGAAGCGCCGCAGTATGTGCTTGGACCACTGATGTGATCTGGGCTCCTTAGCTTGTGCAATAGCTCCATTATTGTCACAATAAAGTTCAATTGCATCACAGCTACTGGGAACTACACCAAGTTCAGAAATGAACTTCCTAATCCACACAGCCTCCTTTGCTGCATGCGAAGTAGCAATATACTCGGCCTCTGTAGTAGAATCGGCAACTGTTTCTTGCTTGGAACTCTTCTAGCTCACAACTCCATTATTAAGGCAAAACACAAATCCTGACTGCGATCTGTAATCATCTTTATCGGTTTGGAAGCTTGCATCGGTGTAACCCTTTACAACCAGCTCTTCCTTGCCGCCGTACACAAGAAACTGATCCTTAGTCCTTCGCAAGTACTTGAGGATGTTCTTCACGACTGTCCAGTGAGCATCCCCGGGATCTGAGTGGTACCTGCTCGTCATGCTTAGAGCATACGAGACATCTGGGCGTGTGCACAACATAGCATACATGATGGATCCAATGGCTGATGCATATGGGATCTCATTCATACGCTCCCTCTCTTCACAAGATTGGGGACATTGAGCTCTAGAGACGGTAACTCCATGTAGCATAGGGACGTTGCCTCTCTTTGAGTTCTCCATGCTGAACCGCTTCAGCACCTTGTCAATGTACGTGCTCTGACTTAGTCCGAGAAGCCTTCTAGATCTATCTCTATAGATCTTAATTCCTAGAATATAGGATGCTTCTCCTAAGTCCTTCATTGAGAAAGTTTTCCCAAGCCAAGTCTTTACCTTCTCTAAGGCTAAGACATCATTCCCCATCAAAAGTATGTCATCCACATACAATATGAGGAATGTGGTCGAGCTCCCACTAACCTTCTTGTACACACAAGGTTCATCTTCATTTTGAATAAAGCCAAACACTTTGACTTCTTCATCAAATCGAAGATTCCAACTCCGAGATGCTTGCTTCAATCCATAGATTGACCTTTGCAGTTTACAAACTTTATTGGCATTCTTTGGATCTACAAAACCGTCAGGCTGTGTCATATACACATTCTCATGAATATTCCCGTTAAGGAATGCAGTTTTAACATCCATCTGCCAAATCTCATAGTCAAAGTAAGCTGCAATATCAAGCATGATCCTGATGGACTTAATCATGGAAACTGGAGAAAAGGTTTCGTCATAGTCAACACCTTGAATTTGTCAAAATCCCTTTGCAACCAATCTGCCTTTATAAGTTTGCACATTGCCATCCATGTCGGTCTTTTTCTTGAAGACCCACTTGCACCCTATGGGTTTTACCCCTTCGGGTGGTTCCACCAAAGTCCATACTTTGTTGGAGTACATGGATTCCATCTCGGATCTCATGGCTTCCAGCCATTTCTCAGAATCTGGTCCCTCTATAGCCTCTACGTAGGTAGTTGGATCATCATCTATGATCAACTCTCCACCTTCCTGAGTTACAAGGTATCCAAACCTCTCAGGTTCAAGGCGAGTCCTACTAGATCTACGAGGTCCTTGTGTTACCTGAGGAGACTGAGATTCCACAATACCTTGTCAATCTACATTTTCCTCTGGTACATCTACCGGTTCAATGTTCTCTTGTTGGGCTTGAACCGCTTCAAGCTCTATATTCCTCCCACTGTTTCCTTTGGAAATAAATTCCTTCTCTAGGAACACAGCATCCCTGGCAACAAACACTTTGTTGTCAGTAGGGTGGTATAGATAGTATCCCTTGGTTTCCTTGGGATATCCAACAAAGTAGCATTTATCAGATTTGGGTCCAAGCTTATCAGGAAACATTTTCTTGACGTAAGCCCCACAACCCCAAATCTTCATAAAAGACAAATTGGGACGCTTCCCAGTCCATATCTCATATGGTGTCTTTTGAACCGATTTAGATGGTACACGGTTAAGTGTAAACGTGGCGGTTTCAAGAGCATAACCCCAAAAAGAAATTGGAAGATCAGCAAAACTCATCATAGATCGCACCATATCTAACAATGTGCGATTCCTTCTTTCAGACACACCATTATGCTGTGGTGTTCCAGGCGGAGTCCATTGTGATACAATACCACAGGCTCGCAGAAGGTCCTCAAACTCCTGGCTCAAGTATTCTCCACCTCGATCGGAACGAAGTGCCTTAATACTTTTACCAAGCTAGTTCTGTACTTCATTCATGAAATCCTTGAACCTTTCAAGGGTTTCTGACTTATGTTTCATCAGGTACACATATCCATACCTACTGAAGTCATCAGTAAAGGTAATGAAGTACTGATACCCACCTCTGGCATTAGTTCTAAAAGGCCCACATACATCAGTATGTATGAGTCCTAATAGATCACTAGCTCTCTCACCTTTACCTAAAAAGGGAGTCTTGGTCATCTTGCCCAACAAACAAGATTCACATGTCTCTATTGATTCATAATCAAAAGAGTCTAGATAACCATCCTTATGGAGTCTAGAAATGCGCTTCTCATTTATGTGCCCTAGACGACAATGCCAGAGATATGTTTTGTTTGAGTCTTTGAGTTTTTTCCTTTTGGTGTTTACGTTGTATACACTTGTCTCCAAGTCTATCAAGTATAGACCATAAGACATAGGGGCACTGCCATAAAAGATCCCATATTTAGAAATGGAACACTTTCCATTCTTAATAAGAAATTCACATCCATCTTTGTCCAAACAAGAAACGGAAATGATATTCCTATTTATGGCAGGTACATAATAGCAGTTCTTCAACTCTATTATTAGCCCACTGGGTAGATTTAACTCATAGGTTCCTACGGCACTGGCGGCAACTCTTGCCCCATTAGCAACTCGTAGTTCAACCTCGCCTTTCCCCAAAGGCCTACTTCTCTTAAGATCCTTCACATTTGAACAAATGTGAGATCCGCATCCGGTATCAAGTACCCATGACGAAGAAGTAGTAAAGTTAATCTCTATCATGTATACACTAGAAGTAGAGATCTCTATCACCGACTTCTTCTTCCATTGTTCCTTCCATCCTCTCCATGTAGAAGAAATTGGTTTGGCGAGAGAACACTTCTTTCCCTTACCTACTTTCTTCTTCACCAACGCATTAAGCATACATAGAGTGGATTCTAAGGCTCCTGGTATATCTGGATTGTGCAGAACACTTCTCACAATCCTCAACCAGTTATGGAATTTATTCGCAATTAATTTGCCCATTTTAAAAGATGATTCTTTTTCCATTCTACAAGAGAAAATTTGCATTTGTCAAAACCTTTTTGATTTGATTTGAATAAAATTTGACGATAGTTAATTAGGCCTTTAATTAATTACCGCTCCCAC
Organism: Alisma plantago-aquatica; assembly: GCA_963693085.1. Lineage (NCBI taxonomy): Eukaryota > Viridiplantae > Streptophyta > Magnoliopsida > Alismatales > Alismataceae > Alisma > Alisma plantago-aquatica. Next base: position 339,792,361 of record OY856409.1, on the reverse strand, counting down.
TATTTTGACTCAAATTGATAGCCCTCACCATCAATTCAGAAGATTGCAGCGTACAATCTTCTAGTGGGTCAAGATCCTAGAATCCTCTAAGCCATGGACCAGCTTTGGCTGTCACCCACAACTCAGATCTTCCGGGTAGGCAACTCTTTCCAATTGCATCATATGCAACTCTTGATGAATGAACATGCACAACACATTGCCATGAACATTCCGTGCCTCTGGGCTTAGACGCTCTAAGAATCACCAGTTAAGTCAAACCCATAAGCCGACACGGTAAACATGCACCCTGCTTTGGCAGATTCTACATGTCGACCCTTCACACTTCCACAAGATAGACGGCGCACCACGCTTTGGTGTAACCTACGCTTGGTCGATCAAGTTTGCCATGTGTGTCGCTAATGGAATGCATATAAGGCTTAATATTTTAATGAGGGATTTGGTTTTATATATACATATACATATCCAATCACCACAATATATAGTACGTATCATATACATGCTATATCCCACAGAAAACATGCATAAATGATAAAAGCAATGAGTATGGCCATCCTATTTGTGATTCCTCGAGCCAAGAGGAATCACGGTCATCTAGGTCTACATCACATGCAACATGTACAAGATGAAATCTGCACCTGCCTTTCTGGGTTTGATCAGTTCATCTCCATGACTGATCGGCTCGCCATCAGGTAGGTTGTTCGGGTGCCACCACCCGATTGACTGGCGCCTCCAGCCGATCGGTTCACCGGTCATCGTGCATCTCCTCAGGTCGCCACCCGCTCATCTCGTTCCTCGAACTGGCCGTCTGGATCATCAACCGATCGGTTCACCCTTTGAACCAATCGTCTTTAGGTTGTCCGCCGTTCTTTGACATAACAGGAAATAAAAATCTATCCTATTTACAATTGAATTGTGAAACCTCGAGTTACATTTGGGGGGAGCAAAGGTAGGAAAAGAATTCTCGAATTATTTCAAGTTACATCAGGAATATGAGAAAGGGAATCGGTGCGCAGACCGAGATGCAAGCAACCACACAAACAACCACACAGATATAGGGGTTTATAGGCCATAATCATGCTACACATCCACCACAAAACTCATTTAAGGGCAACGCGTATCGAGTGCATTAATATTACATATCATATATGTATATTAGGGATTTTTGGATTAGACATGTATAAAGCCGATATTATTCACATCGCATGCAATAAATAAAGGCGACAAACCAAAATCGATCATATCGATAATCCTAAAATATAGAGAGGTTGACGTGGCTCTGATACCACTGTTGGGTTTTGAAGGAGGGCAGAGAAGCAGCAGAAACAAAATTTTCTCCCCAAACCCGGAACAAAAGGAATCGCGTCAACATCTATATAATAGGAAAGATGGTTTGTGAATCATACCTTGTCTCGAGGCTTGCTCGGCGACAATACCACGCGCCTTGCGCGGTCTTCACCTCCGGTCTCGGACGGTGTCTGTGCAGCTCCTGGTCGCACCGGGACTGAAGACTCCTCCTCCTAGCGGACTGTCAGATGACAGTTGTCCTCCTGAGCGGCAGTGACCTCCCGCCTCTGAAGTAGTCCACACGGACTACCCGGAACTCCACTCTCCTTGTCCCACAAGGAATTGGACGGAGTCACACCCTCTTGTTGACGTACTAGTCGCCAACACACTCTCCTGCTGTTAATTGCAACTGCAGTTGTCCTTCCCTTGCTGCACCTCCCTTTGCGGGAAGCACTTGCTCGGGCTCTCTCTCGGTTACCAAAACCAGAGAGAACGACAACTTTGCAGAGCAATCAACTTGCACTGAGTTGTACTTTAAGAAGCCCCCAATACCCCTATATATATAGGCGGATCATGGGACAGGGTTCTCTGTGCCCGGCAATACGGGACTAAAGCAGGAGTAGAAGGGTTCGGGATTTTCCACAAAAAGCAACCATCTCGCAACCTGAAATTATCGGTTCACAACTGAACCGATCGGTTCGGCCATTGAGCCGATCGGTTGGACCTAAGCCGATCATTTGGGGCACTCCAACCGATCGGTTGGTGCCCTGAACCGATCGGTTCATAGTCCTAATCTGGCTCAAAAAGACTTTCCTTGTTTCCTTCCCAATTGGTATCGAATACCAATGTTATTCCCAATCGAATTGGGCAATTTGAAACCAAAGGAAAATTCTTGCCGACATGACTTTTCCCAACTGGTCGGTTGCACCAGTTGAGCCGATCGGTTTAACCCTTGAACCGGTCATTTCAACCTGGGCATGAGCCGATCGGCTTGGACAGTCCAGCCGACCGGTTCAGCAACCTCAGTCGACCGGTTCAACAACCTCAGCCGACCGGTTCATCACATGAACCGATCGGTTGGGAGCATAGGTTGGGCAAAATCAGTCAATTGCGATTTCAATCAATCCGATACTCCAATCAATGCGTCCAACACCTTGAACCATACGATATTGAGCCATCGACTGATTGAGTGTTTAATTGAACTACTAAACTCCTTTAGTAATCAATCTAAACATTGCTTTGTGGACAAAACTCCTCTTCCAGGTTAAATCCTATGTGTGTGACCCTGCAGGTCCATTTCACGTTGGCAGTGAAAGTCCATAACACTTATGACTTCACAAGCAAAGAGCGGTGCCTAGTCACACATCATTGCTACCCAAGTGAAAGTAGAAAGTTGGAGAACAACTTTCATCCTACAATCCGTGAATGGTATTACAGTGAATGTATAATTCCTTTGTCACTGATATCCAGAATGAACTCGAGGCATGGAACAGTCATCCTGTCAATGTTCATTCATTTCCTTGATCTCAGAGTAGACCGAGTGAGATGTGTATGACATCAATATCACATATTGATTCACACGTGCATGCGCATGCCTTTCTCAATCCTACTCATCAAGTGGCCAAGGATATCAAACTCCCTTAGGAGGGACAAATCCCATATCTATCACTCACCCCTCAAAAGCCCATGTGTCAAAGCCACCCAATCATCACCTTTATAACAACCCATGTTTCAGGATTGCGTTTGATGATGTCAAAGTGTACCCAACGACATGTGTTGAGTGTAGTGATTTTAGGTCTAAGAATCACACTCACCACCATCACTGTGAGAGCTGACTGTGACTACCATGTCATGGTTCCATGTGTCACTCTCACGGTGGGTCTGTCCGATACCTTGTTCTCTAACAAGTACCTATGTGCTTGGTTTGATATCACTATATCATGACTAATGAGATTCTGTCATCAACCAACACACAATCTAGTCTTCAGTGTTATTGATGTCTATGGCTATTTCCATAATAACAACCGACTAGGGACTAAACAAGAAAGAATACTCTTAGCATTCGTATGATCTCATCATTTAGGTCCTCAACCCAAAAGCATACGTCATTGAGTAAAACAATCTTTAGACATCTATCATGTTACACCATCATCTCAGAAACAGTTTAAACATATAGATTGGAAATTGCCTTTATTATTATTCAAATCATTTACAAAGTGTCCCATTACAATCAACATATGACTTTCTCTATGGGCATACATACCAACAGGATCTTGCCCACTAGAAGATTGTACGCTGCAATCTTCCAAATTGATGGTGAGGGCTATCAATTTGAACTAAAATAGTGCGAGTGATAATTAATTAAAGGCCTAATTATATCGTCAACTTTTCAAATCAATCAAACAAGTCAAAAAGAGTTTTGGACTAAATTGCATATATTCCTTTTGTTAAAATAAATGGTTAATCAACAATATCACTTTATATGCGATCGGTCTTTGAGACCAACAAATTAAATGGGAATAATTCCACGACTGGTTAGGATGATGAGATGTGTTCTCAAAAAGCAAAAGCTCTAAGTCCTAGTTATACCAAGACCAGATAAACTCAATCCCACCACATCAATGGCTGAAAGTATGCTTATGGAAGCATACCGAGGAAGACATTGATGAGGAGTGCTTGATGTTGTGTTCTCTGAACTATGAGTTGTAGAGACAACATGAGACATATGATGTCTCCAAGACACTGTCCTAGTATGTCATGACAGAAGGAGATCCAGTAAGGTATTCACACACTCAATGCGATTGGGTATGTGGAAAACCTAACTAAGAAGGATTCCCTCTGAGCCAAGAGTTGTCTATTGGTATGATACTGCAAATGTTGCGAGAATCATACAATTCATGATAAGCTACAACATGAACAACTTTGACAAGCGTTGACAGAGTTGTTGGACATGTTGAGGATAGTAGAGGCAAAGATGAAGAAAGACAAACCATAATCTTTGATGTGATCAAAGAGAAAGGTAATTCTTAAAGGCAAGGATAAGGGCAAAGCAAAGAAGTGTTCTGATGCTAGCCAGCAATCCAAGCTGTCTTTTGCCTCAAGGCACATGGGGAAAGGGTGTATGAGGGAATTGCCCTCTATATCTGGAAGAACAAAAGAAGATGAAGGAGGGGATGAATATCTCCACCTAAGGTATCATGAAATGAACCGCTTCTTTATCTGAGGTATATGATACCAAGATATGGATATGTCATATATGATATGCAAGATCCGCAAAGAAGTGATGGCCTTTGTGAAAGGACCAAGAAAGAAGTACCCATCATTGGAGCAAGCGTTGCTGCCATAGATAGATGTATCTTTCAGTTTATTTCAGCCTAAAGGGCACGAAATATAGTTGAGAACTGCTATTTCATATATTGCCAATAGATAGAAACACTTTATTTTTGCATATTGTATGACAATGATGGCAATTAATAAAGTTGATGTTTCAATCTTAAAGATATGATCTTTGTGGCAATGCCTTGTTTATCTTGTAATACATGGTATGTATAAGATAAAATGATACCTAAAGTTATTGATAACTCAAACAATCTAATTAGCATCAATCATGAGGAATTCATTTCTAGTTTCCATATGATGGATAAATCTAGACTCTTTTGGCTAGAGAACCAGTAAGAGACATGAATATCTTGGACATGATTAATCAATCTTCACTAATGGTAGTGGGAGAATGATTGTCCTATTAGGTATAATACATGTGATATATTTACATACCTATTGGAACAAATGCTAATACTTCAAATATGAATATCTTGAAGTGTTCAAGATTATCATAGATGAAGTGAAAATTTGGTAAAGTGTTAATTCGTGATGAGATCAATGAATGAAATACTTGGACCAAATGTTTGAGATCCTTTTGAGTGATTATGATAGTGTATCATAATGAACTCATGATTAAGACATGGTGATGTATAAATCAAGAAGGAATCATACTCTAAGGAGTTAGAGAATGATTATCAAATAACTGAATTCTTCTTAATAAAAGAATACCCCACAATAATAAAGGACATTAAGAATCACAAGGAGTTGTGAGTTCTTATATCCTTAACAGATACACCTCAACTATCTATGGATGAGTTGTTCATGTGATGAGTCAACTATCTAGATGAATATGAGGAATCAAATTCTGAATTATGGTTTATGACTGTTACATCCTAAATGATATCCATGTGAACCATAAGGTATGACCTTGATGGTAGCACCCATTGGATGAAATCCATAAGTGCAAATGAGTCTTAAGTGTTAAGACACATGGATAACATTTTGAGAAGGATGATGCTTGTTGATTGCAACTTAATGACTAAGACATTTGGCATATGGATAGTAAAACCACATTCCTATGAGGAATAAAAAAAAGATGTGTACGTGACACAACCTATAAGGTTTATGAATCCACTAATGCAAATGAAGTCTATAAGTTACAATGGACTAATCAATGTGATTGATTGAGTACAAGAAACTCAGAATTGGATCTTTACTTTGATAATATAGTCAAAGGATTTGACTGATATGTCAAAGATAAAGAAGGGGTCTGTGATTTAGTGGGAGCGTGTTCACATTCCACATATTGATGTGAAATGGAATTGTTCTAGAATGGAAATCCAAAAGTGGAAATTATCTTTAAGGAAGATAGAGAAGTTTCCTATGAGATAGGAATAGATATCTATAAAGATAGTTCTCGAAAACCTCTTGACCTGAAAAGAGAAAGCATACATTGGCAATCTGTACTGAAGGGTTCAGTATGCACAGATTCAGTGGGAGAAAACTTTTCATGTTACATGGAGTTAGTATCCCAAGGCCAAGTGTCCAATTCTTATGAAGAATGGGAACACTAAGAATAGATATGGATCTATCATGTATGTAATCATCCCATTAATCTTGCATGTATGGACATGGCAAGAACAAAATGCATTCATCATCTCGTATGTATGACATGACGATTTGATGTGCTCATCCTGATAACTCGTATGTGGGACATGATGAGTGGATGTCTGTCTACTTCCAGTAAGGGTTACTGGAATACCATGAGAACTTGATAAGTACTTGAGAAGTGTTGGTTCTATGGAGATAAGGAAGAGTTCCATGTAAAGTGTTACATTGATGCGAACTTCCGAAAGGATATAACATTAATCGCAAAATATATATAGGATATATAAAAGTGAAAGTTTGTTGATAATTGGAAGTGTTCCAATAAATCCGTTTAAAAGGAAATGCCGAGTATATATGTGTTAGAAAATAGCAATGGATACTATATGGATCTGGAAGTTCATGAGATGAACTTATATTCCGCTCATTGATGACAAGTATGGAATCCTTGATCATGCAATGTGGCTAAAGGTTAGCAAAGGAATACTAGATCGTATATTACGACACCTCCATCTCATACGTGTGACATATAGCGAACAGATGAAAGACATGCAATTTATACTGACTTTGGCAAGGTGTTGCCATTACTCACTATGTTAAGCACTAGAGCACAGTAACATGTGGGACATGTTTGAAGATCACTATGAATATGATTCAAGGGTGATTGGCTCACAGTGCAAGTGGGAGTCTGTTGGTATGTATGCCCTGAGACTCAATCATGGGATGATTGGTGGGATACATTAAGATTGATTTGATAAACATCAAAGGCAAGCTTCCAATTATTTCTGCTACAGTCATATGAGATAGTGATAGAACGGATTGAATGTCTAGAGAATGACAATACTCAATGACGTATGCCTTCAGGTTCATGACATGAACGATGAGATCATACGGATGCTAAGAGTTTGTACATTCTTGTTATGTCCCTAGTCGGATGTCATTGTGGAAGGTAGATAGACAACAATGACACACAAGACTAGATTGTGGTGTTGGTTGATGACAAAATCTCATTAGTCATGATATAGAGATATCAAACCAAACACATAGGTACTTGTTAGAGAACAAGTGTACCAGACAGACCCACCGTGAGTTTGACACATGGAACCATGACATGGTAGTCACAGTCAGTACTCACAGTGATGGTGGTGAGTGTGATTCTTTGACCTGAAATCACTACACTCAACACATGTCGTTTGTCACACTTTGACATCATCAAACGCAATCCTAAAACATGGGTTGTTATAAAGGTGATGATTAGGTGGCTTTGACACATGGGGCTTTTGAGGGGTGAGTGATAGATATGGGATTTGTCCCTCCTGAGGGAGTTTGATATCCAAGGCCACTTGATGAGTAGGATTGAAATAGGCATGCGCACGCATGTGTGAATCAGTATGTGATATTGATGTCATACATATCTCTTCCAATCTACTCTGAGATCAAGAAAGTGAATGAACGTTGACAGGATGAATGTTCCATGCCTCGAGTTCATTCGGGATATCAGTGACAAAGGAATTATACATTCACTGTAACACCATTCACGGATTGTAGGATTGAAAGTTGTTCTCCAACTTTCTACTTTCACTTGGGTAGCACTGATGTGTGACTAGGCACCGCTCTTTGCTTGTGAAGTCATAAGTGTTATGAACTTTCACTGCCAATGTGAAATGGACCTGCAGGGTCACACACATAGGATTTAACCTGGAAGAGGAGTTTTATCCACAAGCAATGTTTAGATTGATTACTAAAGGAGTTTAGTAGTTCAATTAAACACTCAATTGATTGATAGCTCAAAATCCTAGTGTTTAAGGTGTTGGAAAGATTGATTAGAGTATCGGATTGATTGAAATTGCAATTGACTGATTCTGCACAACATGTACTCCCAACCGATCGGTTCATGTGATGAACCGGTCGGCTGAGCTTGGTGAACCGGTCGGCTCAAGATCAGGGTGAACCGATTGCTTCAAGTGTTGAAACGGTCGATTCAACTGGTGCAACTGAGAAACTTGGGAAAATAGGATTGGTGAGAATTTTCCTTGCGTTTCACTTGCCCAATTTGATTGGAACAAGGATTGGTATTCAATACCAATTAGAAACAAAAGAAGGAAAGTCAATCGGGAACCGACCAGGACCACCAACCGACCGGTTCACTTGTGAACCGACCGGTTGAGGTGTCCCAACCGACCGGTTCACTTGTGAACCGACCGGTTTAGGTCCCCAACCGTCCGTTTCACTTGTGAAACGACCGGTTCAGGTTGTGAGTTGGTTGCTTTTGTGGAAAATCTCGAACCCTTCTGCTCCTGCTTTTAGTCCCGCATTGCCCGGGATGGAGAACCCTGTCCCATGACCCTCATATATATAGGGGTATTGGGGGCTTCTCAAAGAACAACTCAGTGCAACCAGTTGCTCTGGAAAGTTGTCATTCTCTCTGGTTTTGGTAACTGAGAGAGAGCCCGAGCAAGTGCTTCCCGCAAAGGGAGGTGCAACAAGGGAAAGACAAATGCAGTTGCAACTGGAGGTAGGAGAGTGTGTTGGAGACTAGTACGTCAACAGGAGGGTGTGACTCCTTTCAACTCCTTATGGGACAAGGAGTGTGGAGTTCCAGGTGGTCCGTGTGGACTACTTCAGAGGCGGGAGGTTTCTGCCGCTCAGGAGGACAACTGTCAATCCCGACACTCCGGTGAGATCAGGAGTCGTCAGTCCTGGTGCGACCAGGAGCTGCACAGACACCGTCCAAGATCGGATGTGAAGACCGCGCAAGGCATGAGGTATTGTTTCCGAGCAAGCCTCGGGACAAGGTATGATTCCACAAACCATCCTTTACTATTGTATAGACGTTGACGCGTTTCCTTGTTCCGGGTTTTGGGGAGAAAAATTTTGTTTCCGCTGCTTTCTCTGCCTCCCCTAAAACCCAACAGTTCTTAGATGAGAAGATCTCTCAGTTTGAGAGGTTAAGGCAAGGACCAATGAACATTAGCGAGTATGAGGCTAAGTTCATGGAGCTTTTATGGTTCTGTCCGCATATGGCAGCTACCGATGAAGAAAGGATTCATCATTTTGAGAAGGGGTTGAACACCGATTTGACTACTCCTGTGTCTGCATTAGAGAATAGGGAGAGGTTTCCTACTTTTTTGGAGTCTGTTAGACGGATGGAGAGGTCTGTGACTGAGAAGCGACAGACTAAGAGTAAGAAGGTGTATACTCTGTTTCAAGGACAAGGGTCCAAAAGTTTTAAGAAACCGAGGTTTTCTGCACCAATAGCACCACCAAGGTTTAATACCTAGACACAATGGATGCCAAATAGGGGTAGAGGCCATAGTTTACCACCGGAAGGAGCCCACAGCTCAGCATCAGTGTTGGTAATAGGACCATCCAGACCACAGTCAGGGAACAAAGGTTGTTTTATATGTGGAAAGATGGGGCATCTGATGAAGGATTGTCGAGCCAGAGAAGCAAGTGTGACTCAACCATAAAGGCATAGTCAGCAAGGCTCTCAGAGGTGATAGTTTCCAAGTGGCGCTAGAGGACGTGGACAAGCATCCCAAGCTGAATCGTCGGCACCCAATAATCGAGCACCGAGTCAACCGCAGGCGACAGTGAGATTCTATGCGATGAATCATCCTGATGCAGTAGTCAACCCTCGGGTTGTGACAGGTCAGATGGAACTATTTTATTCTGATATGTCTACATCCTGCGTTGTATCTATTTTAATTGATCCGGGTGCTACCCATTCCTTTATCACTAAAAGAGTAATTCTTGACTACAATATGACAGTTGGTCATAGGGAAGAAAGTTTGAAGTTGGAGACCCCTTTGATGGGATCTGTAGTGTTGCGGGAGGTGTGTTCTCCCTGCACTCTTATCTTTTCTGAACATCGTATTCAAGTGGATCTTATACCACTTGAGATGCACAGATTCGATATATTTCTTGGGATGGACACCCTAGAAAAGTACAAGGTTGTCTTGGATTGTGAGTCCAAGCAAGCTGTGTTCACATATGATAGTGTCAGCTATGGTAGCTGAGAAGTTGATGAGGCAAGGATGTTTTGCATTCTTGGCACATGTGATAGATACCACCATGGAGAGCCCTCATCATTCTGAAGTTTCAATAGTTAGGGAATTTGAAGATGTGTTTCTTGAGGAACTTCCTAGTGTACCTCCTCCCCAAGAGATTGATTTTGAGATTAATCTAATCCCAGGCACGCAACCAATAGCACAAACCCCATATAGGATGGCACATGTTGAAATGGCCTAACTCAAGAAACAACTTCAGGAGTTGCTTGAGAAAGGTTTTATTCGACTGAGTACTTCACCATGGGGTGCTCTGGTTCTTTTTGTTAAGAAGAAGGATGGGTCGATGCGGTTATGCATTGACTATAGACAGTTGAATAAAGTAACTATAAAGAATAAGTATCCTTTGCCAATGATAGATGATTTGTTTGATCAGTTGCGTGGTACAACTGTCTTTTCTAAGATAGATCTGAGGTCGAGATACCATCAGTTGCGTATTAAGGAGGGTTACATACCTAAGTCTACCTTTAGGACAAGGTATGGTCACTATGAGTTCATAGTTATGTCGTTTGGACTAACTAATTCATCAGCTGCATTCATGGAACTCATGAATAGAATCTTTCGACCTTTTCTTGATCAATGTGTAGTAATCTTCATAGATGACATGTTGATCTACAGTAGAGATGCTCAATAGCATGTGCAGCACCGCCGTCATGCTCTAACTTTGCTAAGAGAGCATAAGTTGTATGCTAAGTTTAGCAAATGTGAGTTCTGGTTACCAGAAGTCTCTTTTCTAGGACACGTAATATCTACTTTAGGTATTCGTGTTGATCCTAAGAAGGTAGAATCTGTCCTATAATGGGAACAACCGAAGACACCAACGAAGATATGCAGTTTCCTAGGGTTGGCAGGTTATTACAGGAGGTTCATTAAGAATTTCAGTTCTATAGATTTACCCCTAACCAAGTTAACCAGAAAGGAGGTTCCTTTTGTCTGGAATGACAAGTGTCAACATTCTTTCCAAATATTGAAAGATAGATTTACAAGTGCACCTGTTCTAGTATTACCTGAACAAGGGAAGGGGTATATAGTTTTCTGTGATGCATCTAAGAATGGACTAGGATGTGTGTTGATGTAGGATAATCAAGTGATTTCTTTTGCTTCTTGACAACTTAAGAAACATGAGGAGAATTATCCAACACATGATCTAGAGCTAGCTGATGTAGTCCATGCTTTGAAGATCTGGAGACATTATCTCTATGGAGAGACATTCCAAATTTTCACAGACTATAAGAACCTAAAATATATCTTCTCTCAGCATGAGTTGAACATGAGACAGCGCTACTGGATGGAGTTAATCAAGGACTACGATTGTATAATTGATTGTCATCCAGGGAAGACTAATGTAGTGGCTGATGCACTAAGTAAGAAATCTGCAACACCAGCCCTAGATAAAGCACAGTTGAATTCCTTAGTGTGCTCTAAGAGGGATATGTTTATCTCCTTGAGGCAAAACAATGTACAGCTAAAAGTATCATTGTTAGCCGGGTTGTTAGCTGAGATGCACATAAAACCAACTCTGAGACAACAAATTAAAGAAGCACAACAGGATGATGTTGTAGTTCAGCAGATTAGATCAGAGTTTAGTAGTGAGAAACGAGATGGCTATCATGAGTCATAGGATCAAGTAGTCTGTTACCATGGTAGGATGGTAGTACCCAATTTCGATGACTTAAGAAAGTTGGTTCTGGAAGAAGGTCATTCTTCTATGTATGCTATGTATCTCGGGAGCACCAAAATGTATCATAACTTAAAAGAGATGTATTGGTGGCCTAGATTGAAGAAAGATATAGTTGAGTTTGTTATGCGGTGTCTGGTGTGTCAGCAAGTTAAAGATGAACATCAGAAGCCCGCAGGAACGATGCAATCTTTGCCTATACCGTAGTGGAAATGGGATCATGTGACCATGGAATTTGTGGTTGGTTTGCCTAGAACAACAAAAGTCATGATTCCATTTGGGTGATAGTTGAGAGGTTGATAAAGACAACACACTTCTTACCTGTCAAAACAACCTAGACTGCTGAGAAGCTTGCACAGATTTACATAGATGAGATAGTGCGGTTGCACGGGGTTCCAGCTACCATTGTTTCTGATAGAGGTCCCCAGTTTACGAGTCATTTTTGGGAACGACTGCATAAAGATTTGGGTACACAGTTAAGGTTTAGTACAACCTTTCACCCACAGACAGATGGACAATCTGAAAGGACCATACAAACCTTGGAGGATTTTCTTAGAGCATGTGTCCTTCAGTTTGTAGGAAGTTGAGATCTACACCTAAGCTTGATAGAATTTGCTTACAATAATAGCTATCAGCACAATATTGATATGGCACCATATGAAGCTTTGTATGGTAGACATTTTAGATCTCCCTTATGTTGGTATGAAATAGGAGAAAATCAACTTTTGGGTCCTGATCTCGTGCAGCAGACAACTGAGAAGATTAAAGTAATACAACAAAAATTAAAGACTGCACAGGATAGACAGAAATCTTACGCTGACAAACGTCGAAGACCTTCAGAATTCTAGGTTGGAGACAGAGTATATCACAAGGTCTCACTTTGGAAGGGAGTTCTTAGATTTGGGAGAAAGGGAAAGTTAGCTCCTAGATTTATGGGGCCTTATCCAATCATAGAACGGATTGGAAAGGTAGCCTATAAGATGGAGTTACCACCTGAGTTGCATAAGTTGCATCCAGTGTTCCATATCTCCATGTTGAGAAAGTGTCATCCTGACACAGAATTAGTTCTGCAACATATGGAGGTAGAACTAAATGATGATATATCATATGTTGAAGGACCTGTGATGATCCTTGATAAAAGAATTAAAAAGCTGAAAAAGATAGATATATGTCTTGTAAAAGTCCTCTGGCATCACCGTGGCATTGAAGAAGCTACATGGGAACTAGAGGAAGATATGAGGAGGAAATACCCTACTCTTTTCACTTAATGTTTTCGTTGATGATGTTTTATGGGATGAAATCCTTGTAAGGGGTGGATAATTTGTAACATCCCTGACCTGGGTTATGTTTTAACCCTAGGTGTTTTGTTTAAGAAATATAATTATATGCTTGATCTTATCTTTTTAAAAGTAATCAAGGCTCAAGAGGAACTCATATTTCAATTTTAGTCCTTTTTGAATAATGTTGAAATGATATTTTGCTTGTTTTGGACTAAAGTGCAAATTACCCAAGTTGAGGGGTTAAATTGCAAATTGTGCATGATAATATGTTCCTCATGTGTTGAAGCATCATGATAATGAATATTATGCATAGGTATGGCTTGTGGTCGCCTGAGTACCAAGAAAGAGCTGATAAAGCAATGTTTGTGCATTAAAACCTAGTTTTGGTGTAATGTGCAATTTACCCAAAACCTAGGGTTCAATATGAAAATTACCACTTCTAGAGGATCCCTCATGTTTCTTGGAATATTGTATAGGCAAGAAAATGAGAGGGGAATCTCATTTGAATTACTTTGAAGGAGAGAGAATCTTGATATTAATATAATCAAGATTTAAGCATAATTGAAACCTTAATTCAATTTAATACAAAAATAAATAAAATAATTGAAGGGCCTTCAACCAAAAACTAGATGGTTGAATTTTCTCAAGTGTGAACATCATTATTCCTTGCAAAGGCAACGAAATATCCTAAGGAGGTGAAGACTCCACTCACATTATTATAAGAAAAAGAAATATCCACTAACTTATGGATATTAATATTATAAGGGTTAAGGTGCTTAATTTGCTTTTCTTTAAATTGTGGATAATTGATAGGAAAAGAGGCAAGGAGGATATCCTCATATCTAAGCAAGAGAAGGGGGCAAGTGGTAAGGAAATGGGGGAGATAATTCCTACTTTCTCTCTCTTAAATGAATTTTTAATAAAAAATGCATATAAGCTCATTTATCCATAGAATGAAAGGGTAATTTCGAATCCACTTCTTCTCTTTGCTTGAAAAAACGACTAAGGGAGCTAGGAGCAGTAGGAGTATGACCCCCAACCTGTTGGTAAGATTCTTGACCTTTGTTCACCTTGATTTCACGGTGGAAGTCACAAATCAATGCATGATTTCTTCTTATCTCGATCCCATCTTCAATTCTAACCATTCCTTTTCACTCAAAGCTTGAGGATGAGCCTTGGGATAGTGAAAGGAGTTGCATCCACCATTGTTGACGTGATATTGGAGCTTTGAAACTCATTTGGAGGTGGGTTTTATAACTTGAACCCCTTTACATTGTTATTCAACTATCAATCTTGCAATTTTGTTGATTCATTAATCTTCTTGTTTAATTGTTTGTTGTAATTGGTAAATTCATGAAATCAGAAGTACTATAAGTTACATGGACGAAGGTATATGATGATGACATCATCTTGGACACTTTTCCCAAGGAATTCCTATTCCAATCAGTTTCAACAAGTTGTCCATTCGGTTTCAACAAAACTGTATGGAATTAAACGGTTTCATCAAACCGTTAGGAACTAAATGGTTTCAAACCGTTTGGAAGAGTTGACCACAGTTGACCATTTGGAGAATTGATGCTAATGATGATGGTTGATAACCCATTAAATTTAATTGACTAATTCCAAAGGGTTCATTAGTTGAAGGTTCATCAATTACCAAACCCTAATCGAGTTAAGTGCTGAAATTCCAATTGGTTGATTTAGATTTTTGGGTTGATTAACCCAAACGGTCTCAAGACCATTTGGGGGTCACCCAAATAGTCTCAAGACCGTTTGGAGGTCAACCAAACCATTTGGAGGTCTAGGGTTGAGTATGGTTGAGTAATTGAAGGTCTAGAGATACCAAATTGAAATGCAATTAATAGTTGATTTGATGATCAATCCAATGATCAAAACCCTAATGTAATTTCACAAATTCCAAAGATAGGATGGGGAAAACGGTCTCAAGACCGTTTGGAGATCATCCAAACGGCCTCAACACCGTTTGAGGTCAGGTCATATCAAAATTTTGATGATGATTTATTAATTTCAATTGAATCAATTCCACAATGTTGATCATTGATGGTTCCTCGAATTCAAAGCCCTAATTGAAGGTTCTTGAGTAGACATCCTAGATCAATTGGGTTCAAAACCCTAATTAATGGTCCAGTTAAAGGATTATTCAATAGTTCAATTGATGAAGAAATCAAGGATTCAATTGATAATTGGTTCATCTATTGAAACCATGAATTGTTTAAGTGTTGAAATAACTTTTTGGTCCATTCGGTTTTGAGAGGGTTTGGTACAAACGGTCTCAAGATCGTTTGGGTCCAAACAGTCTCAAACCATTTGGAGACCCAAAGTTCAATCGGTTTCAACACCTTTCTTGTCCAATCGGTTTCTAGGGCAATTTGCCCAAATGGTTTTCTACCAATTGAATTTTGAGAACTAAGATCGTTTAGGGTCTAAGTAACCAAATCTTTTTGAGGTTCAATATGGTTAATCCATTTGGATACCTGATGTAATTGAAGATCCAATATGATTAATCCAATTGATCATATAATGTAATTGAAGGTTCAATTGGTCAACTCATTCAGAACCCTCATGTAATTAAAGGTTCAATTGATTAAACCATTTGGAGACCTAATGTACTTAAATGATTGATACCCTTAGTGGGATTAATTATTGATGCATAATGATGTAACAGTTCAACACATCATGCTAACCATCAATGCATGTATTTGAATAAAGAGTAGGCTCAATCTAATCAAGAATTGAGTAATGGACATTCTGAATAGGATGAGAGAGAGATTCATACATACAAGACATTCATGTAGCAATCAATCCTCACACATTTAAAATAAGTGTGATATACAATTAGGGTATGATCCTTGATAAAGTGATCATGAATCCTAATTGAGTTAATTGATGAACTCAAACCCTAATTCAGGGCAATTCTGAGTAAAACCCTAATCTAGGGGGATAATGTGATATGAATTTAGGGTAATGACATGAGTAACCCTAATTCAGGGTATTTTGATGATAAAACCTATTTGGGGTGAAAAGTAAACCCTAATTGTGGGTTATTGATTATAAACCCTAATCCAGGGTGAGGTGATGTGAATAGTAAACCCTAATTCTGGGTTATACTATATAGCATGAAACACTAATCTTGGATAATGAGATGATGAATCATTGGTCCTAATTGAACAAAGGGGATGTGTAACCCTGATTGAAATAAAAAGGGAAACCCTAACCCTAGTGAGGGAATAGTGGTGTTACCCTTGAATAGTGATGCTATAATTGTTTTGCATGGTGTTGATGTGAAATTGATGTACTGTTATCATCTGTACTAACCATGCAGGTATTATGAGATGATGAACATAGCCAGGTATGAGCTATGATGTTTTATTTATGAAAACTATTATTGGGCCTTATGTGCCATAATATGCCTTGTTGCCTAGTAAGAGGTAATAAGAGAATTAATGGGCCTTAAGTGCCATGAGAGATGCTTGTGTAACAAGTATCATGTTTACCTTGGTCAAATGACCTGAAGGTGATCGTTATCTGAAAAAGTGGTAACAAGTGTTTTGATGAACTAAGGTTTGAATACCCATACTTCACAATCATGATGATGAAATTCTAAGGGACGAGAATACCCCTGATGTGATAAGGGATTGAGATCCCAATGTTTAATAAAGCTTTGAAAAGAACTTGATGGAAATAGTACTCATTCTTTGTAGCAATTGTTATAATATTTTATGTTGAAAACATGTTTGATGCTAAAAGAATATTGTAATGTACTTAATTAATCAAGTGAAATGGTATCATGTAGAGCCCTGACCATAGATCCATCATCGTCAGTAGTTTGGTGATGGTGAAATATATTTTCCTACATGAACTCCTGGAGGGCATACTTTTGAGTATGTGGGGGTTATGGGCACGAATATCCTTACGCCCTAATGGAGGAATTGATGTGAGATAAATATTTAATCTCTCAATCCTTCATTATATATGCCAGGATGGATGTATAACTAATCTCCTGATGATCTTAATGTCAGATCGATGTGAGATAAATATAATGTCTCTCGATTACGAAGAGAGTATAATATGCCACTGTAACTCTAATAGCGAAGTTGCTAGTATACCCTGGAAAGCTATTTAGCAGAGACACTGAATGTCCTGCATTTGGTCCTCACACTGACTGAGGAAGATGAGGTCATGGGAATCCGGCTCTTCTATTGACCTATGTATGGTACCAATTTCGATTTCGCAATGTTCGGTTGGAGTATGAGCGGTATACCTCATCTCCTCAGGGCTTAAGTATGTTTATAAAATGTAATCAACCGTATAGCATATTTGCTTAGGGTTGAAATACGAGAATCATTGGCTGATGTTACTTTGCATAGCATGTTCTAAATGGAGAAATGTTATTTATATTCTTCAATTCCTTATTGAATAAGTAACAGGTTGCTCTATTAAGTTATAGCTGAAATGACTTGAATAAAGGATAATGCTCTAAATTGTTTTGTCAATGATTTAGGTGCTGTTGAATACTTATGATTCTTCTGCTTAGTTTTATTCCCTTAATGACAATAATAATGTTTCTGGAGGAGAGTTATATCTCTTGCTAGGATAATTTTCAATTGTCTCACCCTCCTGGGATCCAACTTTTTAGGTATACGTCAAAGAAGAGGCAGAAACCCTACTACAGGTGAAGAACAGCAGCAGCAGTAGCAAGGACAGCAGTGAATTCTCAAGTGGAGACAATGGCTGTCATGTCCTGTATATAGAGAGTCCTATGTGTCGTGTCTGTACTCTGAGGTCCTAGGAGTCAGTTGTTAGTTTAATATTGATATGAGATTTTGGCTTGATGCCTCGAGATTTTTATACTGCTTATGTACAGTTTAACATGGCAGTTAATGCTTGTAACTCTCAGGAAGGCATGGTTCCAGAGATGTACTGAAGAATTGAAATGTAAATAAATTACTTTGGTTCTTTATGAAAGAGTTTTTACGTTTATGGATCTCTTTGTAAAAAGTTTTAATTTTTAGTGATTTTCAGTAATTCTGCTGTTAACGACCGCTTCCGCATTAATCTTAATCGATGTTTGGCAATAGACATCACACTCTGTGAGGGGCCGATTGCCGAGGTTGAGTTCTTTCCTTACATTAGCAGCTTTGCATTTTTCAAGATGATCCGCGATGAAGGCCACGATCACAATAAGAACGAGTTGCCTCCAGATGATGCATTAACTGAGTGAATAGCAACTGGTGACAGCTGTAACTTTGTGTGGCCTTCCTGTCATTTTGGGTAAACTTCCTCCTCATAGTTCTTTGGAAAGTGGGAGGCAGCCCAATAATAGATGAGCTTTGCTATACATCCCCAATCCCAAACCCAATCTCAGACCCCAACCGCACATCCAGACAAAAATGTCCAATCCCGTCTTCCAGACATAGTTCAAATTGCATTTGAAACAACTGGCAAACCAGTCTTCCCACTCACTCCACTACTCTCTCCTCCATCACCACCTTCTCCCATCCCATCCCGTCACAGAGAAAAAAACTATTTCGTATTCTCCACCACCGTCGTTCCCCTCCCAGCGTCGTCTAGGCTGCCGGTACTCACCTTCAACCGCTCACTCCGCCAATCAGAGCATAGCCAGAAGAAGGACACATTGCTGCCAGTGATCTAGTCCATCTACGTGGAGATCTAGTCTGCCAATCCGGCTTGCGAAGCGCGGCGTGGAGTTCTAGTCCATCTGCGTGGACGAAGTAGATACGTAGATGCATAGACACCTACATTCGGAGGATGTCTACGTCCATCTATACGCGCTATGAGTGGCGTACATCACCACACAAAGAAACACCACTGGATCTTCTTGCGATGCACTCGGCGAACAGTAGAGAAGTTCCGTCTGTGTAGGTCAATAGCGTTGCACACCATTGTGTAGTGGGACATCGCCGGACTTTCTCCGCGATAAGGTATATCCCGCAAACACTCCTTCCGAATACACTATTGTCGACGAGATCCTATTTCGGGTTGTGTGGAATTTGTTGTTGTTGCTTCTGCCGCACATGTTTTCTCCACAAAACCCAACACATACATATCCTGCTAACCTAATTAAATTAGGCTATGGCATTTTTGCTATGTGAGAATGCACCACAGTTTGGTTGACTTGGTTGATGGAATAGCAAATCAATTTTTTTTGTCAGTAGATTTGCTACTGTTAGCATTCAGATACATTTGTTTCTAGCCAATAATTGCTATGGTATGTTGCACCACATGTCTTCTATTTTATAGTATGTTGCAACGGTTGTATTCTGTTTTCACAAAAACATGTGTAGTCTGTTACAACATAATGTTGAGGTTGTGCTACAATGCACCACAAAAAAAAAACCAATCTTGTAGGCCTAGTATAACAAGTCATATGTACAATTATTATATAGGAAATTTAATACTATAATAACAACAAATATTGTTAGGAAAACTACTATAGCAAACGGTTAAAGGGGTAGGTAGTACTAAGAGAACAAATTGTTTTCGATGGATAAAAAACTGATTGAAGAGTTGCTATCGAAAGATTTTGTTATCATGTGGTTGTTAGCAAAACAACTATAACAACATGTAAAATTGGATTTTAGTACTAAGAGAATAAAAAAATATGATAGCAAAACAACTATAACAAATGCTTGGTGTCATGTATGACAGACTGAGTGCAGAGTTGTTATCAAACGCACGGAGTTTGCACCATTTGTATAATAGACTAAGTGCATAGTTGTTATCAAAAGAGTTTGTTATCTAGTGGTTTTGTATGTTGGATAAAAATTTGATTTTTATGCCTGATGAAAAAAGGGATTACCATTGGGGTTTTCCTTCAATCACATTGTGTTTGTAACAAATGGAATTTGTATACATCTTTTGAATAACAACTCGATAATTATGTGACATTACCAATGGGATTTGTTACTAGATAAATCGTAGTTTGATGTGGTTATGTTGTGTTTTGTTTACATGTTAATGAAGGGTTTAGAGTGTTTTAATGTTATGTTACTTACAACTCATACAGGTGTTTATAGGTGGCTTGGTTTGCTGTTTGCTATTGAGCTTGATTAGTGGGAGAACAAAACATGATCATTACTAGATGGTACATGTACAGGAGGGGATAGATCTCATTACTAAACGATACATGTACTATGCTAAAAAATGGGTTAGGGTTACTTGCCTGGCGATAAATATTTTGTAGACCAACCTTTTCTTCTTTGGTTGTAATGGTCGGTCAGACTATAGTTTGTTCCGCTAAAACCTGCTTCTCGGCCGACTGAGCTTCTTGTTCTGCACCCCTGGTTCCGCCATGCTTCTCAACCTCCACATCACAGGGGTCCGCTGTTGCTGCCGTAGAAGGTGCTCTTCTCGGTGATGTCGTCGTCATGCGCCTACTCATCGGTTGTTCCCGCTGATCGCTGCAGAGAGAATGGTCCTTCATCTCCAGAGAAATGGAAGTGGAGAACCATCATGCCCAACGCACGGAAGGAGTGAGACAATGTGAGGGGCAAGTGGGTAGTCCTCGGGGAAGAATGGGCGGGACAATGCTCTACAAGTGGGAAACCCTCCAAAAAGACAACATGCTTGCGGGAGACTCTTCAGGGTGTCATTGGCATAAAAAACAAACCAGGTCTTGTTTCTAGGCTAAGACCAGGGCTGTATATCATTTTCTATAATAGATAGGCCTCAATATCTAGAGAAAAGATTGTCTTACACTTCATTAGTCTCGTCTAAAATCTCTTCAAATGTGTAGTTTTTTTGTGAAGAAGCAACATCTCCAAAAGAGAGGGGTAATTTTTATTTACCTTAGTGAGTGCCTAACATCTCCAAAAGAGAGGGGTTATTTTTATTTACCTTAGTGAGTGCATCTATAACTTGTTCATTGACAAAGTACAAACATATGTTATGATACATGGATGTCACTAGTAATCCTCTCGATATCATGTTTGTCTTCACTGAGTTTTCTACAATTTCTTTCGGTCTATATAATATAGATCAATGAGGACATGAGTGTTTTATGTTGATAGTTTTTAGGATGTATTGGCTTAGCTTTTGTGAACATAGGTTGAACAATAGTTGTTTTTGAATGGAGATCGTAATTTTAATAGAAGCACTGTTCTATTAATGTGGTGGAAATGGGACAATGAAAAAGGATGAGATATGGTTTATTTGTGTTGTATACAAAGATAACACATGGATGGAACTTGAAATCTCTTTTGTGCATGTTATTGTATGTGAGGATTTTGTCATACTAGATGGCCAAATAATTTTTTTAATTTTTAGTGGGAAAATTACTTTCAAAAAGTATTTCTATGGATAAATGTTTCATCGGTATGCGTATAAGAGATATGCTTGTTTGGGGGAGTACTTAGTACCCCATCTTCAAGTGATATGGTTACTATTGTTTGTTTCAAGTTGTTGGAGTATGTTGGTCAATGTTTCTTGTTCAAAGTTGAATCTGAGGGTACTTTTTAGTAACTTTGTATAGTTCTTACTATTAGTTGTAGAGATTTTCATGTTAGATATGTGATAATGTGTGTGGTAATTTGACTTGAAGGGATTGATTTGGATGGAAAGTCTGTGGTACGAGGGGTCAATCTAGAATTTGATATTGTTTGTGTAATGTGGTGGGGGTGTTGATGACGTGTTTGATGATGAATAAGCTGGTTTGAGGTATTTTCGCAGAGGGGATGCACCTTGGAAATCGATCCTATTCCATGGGTTTTTATTGTAGTAGTATTTATTTCTCACATGCTCTTTCTATATGGGGTCTCTGACTGAACATAATGTCATAGTGATTTTGTGAATCAGACATAAGACATGTGTTTTAATGTTGAAAATGCCCCATCTTCCATAGATTTTTAGAGAACATATGGTATGTCATTGTGTCAAATGAATTTTGTGTTTCATATGTTTCTAGCGAAATTCATTCTGATACGATCTATGCAAAGAAGTGTTTTGGAGGGGAGTGGAACATAGCAGACAAAATAGGTGACAAAAGAGGTGAGGAAGCTATTAAGAAGGGTGAGTTTTCCCACAAGATTGTCGAAATTTGTTTTCCATAAGTTAAGAGGGTGGTTGAGTCTCAAAAGAACCGGATTCCATGTAGTTTTGGCAAGGTGTGTGGAGAAATAGGGAGTCCAAGATAGTGAAAAGGAACATCTTGATTTTACAGTTGAGAAGCAAATAATAACATTGTAACATATTAGAACAGACATGTGTATCAATAATAGAAGATTTTTGGAGGTTGGTTTTGAGACTCGAGATATATGAGAGTATACCCAGAATACGAATATTGTTGATAAGATTGCATGCTATGGATCAATGAAAATTATGGTAATGTATGCATACTAGACTATGTTTTCTTTACAAACATTGGGGATCATAGTAAGTCCTTGTTCGACCCCTAATTTGATCATTTTGTAACGGATGGATGTGACAAGAATGAACATATATGGTAATAAAGAGTCTCCTTCTCGTAGTCTGATTTTAACTTTTAAAGTAGCCAAAAGGAGCACCATTACTAATGGATGAGAAATGGCATGTTTTGATGTAAGATGTGATCTAGTGTATCCTCTATTAGGGAGTCCATAACCTTTCAAGAAATTAATGATTATACCTTCTCGGACATGAAGTACTGTCTTTTCTCCCATGATAGTACCAAGTGAACTTTTACACATCTTTGAAGAATGACAACAAGGAGGAGCAAACAGTCATCGAAAATCTTTCCAAAACCTGAGAAATAATCCATGAAGACCTCAAGAGATGAATCCAACATGTCAGAAAAGATCGATGTTACGCATCTCTGAAATGTAGACGGGGCATTGTAAAATCCAAATGGCATCCTCCTATTGGCAAAAGTGCCACCAGGACATGTAAATGTGGTCTTTTCTTTATCTGTTGGGTGCACTACCACCTGAAAGTGACATGAGTATCCATCAAGAAAGTAGTAGAAGCTCCACCCTGTAAGTCTTGCCAAGATCTGATCAATAAAAGGGAAGGGAAGGTGGTCCTTCTTGGTCTTTTCATTTATCTTTCTATAATCTACACACATCCTCCACTTTGATTTCTCTCTCACTGGCATCAACTCTCCATCCTCATTCTCACCTACTATGACCCCACCCTTCTTGGGAACAACCTGGATGGGACACACCCAAGGGCTATAAAAAATGGGGTAGATAATCCCTACATCTAGAAACTTCACTACTTCTTGTGTTACAACCTCTTTCAACTTTGGATTCAACCTTTTTTTTGCATTTGTCGCATTGGCCTGGCATCATGTTCAAGGTAAATCCTGTGAACACAGATGGAAGGGTCAACACCCCTCAAGTCAGCAATGGACCCAATGGCTTGAATATTTTTCTTTAAAACCGCCATCAATGCATCTTCTTGTTCCGCAGAAAGGATAGAGGAAATGATCACCGAGAGGGTATCATTTGAACCTAGGAAATCATACTTCAACAATTCAGAAAGAGACTTGAGCTCAAGGACTGGAGGTTCTTCAAGGGAATTATTTTGAGGTTTTTCAGAAATAGATGAGAGAACCTCACTTGCAGCCACTAAGGCCATCTCATCTTCCTCATCATCATCATCATCATCATCAAAGAACTCTAAAATAGGCTCTAGATGTGGCAAAGCATTTGAACAAAACATCATTAATTAAGCGGAAGAGTTCGTTTGCAGCGAATTATTGAAAATCACTAAAAATTAAAACCTTTTTCAAAGAGATCCATACATTGGAAAACTCTTTCAAAAAGAACCAAAGTAATTATATTACATTCTGGTTCACAAGTACATGTCTTGTGCCATTCCTTCTCAAGGATCACATACATCAACTGCCTTGTTAAAACTGTACATAGGCAGCATAAAAACATTGAGGCATCAAGCCAAAATCTCAGATCGGTTCATTAAACTAACTACCGATTCCGAGGACCTGAGAGTATAGAGACAACACATAGGACTCTATGTACAATGCATGACAACCAGTGTCTCCACCTGGATGTCACTTCTGTCCCTACTGCTACTGTTGTTCTTCCCCCACTGTAGGGTTTCTGCTTCTTCTTCTGCGTTTACCTAATAAGTTGGATCCCACGGGGGTGAGACAATTGAAATTGCCCCAGCGAGAGATATAACTCTTCGCCAAAAATATTATTATTGCAAATTAATGAAATAAAACTGAGCAGAAGAATCATAAGTATTCAACAACATATAAGTCAATTAACTAAGGATATTAGAGCAATGTTCTTCTTCAAAGTAATTCAGCTTGTAACTTGATAAAGTAGTATGTCATTTATCCAATAAGGAATATGAAGAACATGTATAACATTTATCCATTTAAGATATACTAAGCAAGATAACATCAACCATTGATTCTCATATTTTAATCTTAAGCAAATACGCTACACGACTGATTACATTTTACAATCATACTTAAGCCCTGAGGAGATGAGGTATACCACTCATTCTCCAACCGACCATTGCGAAATCGAAACCAGTACCATACATAGGTCAATGGAAGAGTCAGATTCCCATGACTTCATCTTCCTCAGTCAGTGTGAGGACCAAGTGCAGGACATCTTGTGTCTCTCCTAAATAGCTTTCTAGGGTATACTGGCAACTTCGCTATTAGAGTTACAGTGGCATGCTGTACTCTCTTCGCAATCGAGAGATTTCATGTTTATCTCACATTGATCTGACATTAATATCATCAGGAGATTAGTGATACATCCGTCCCGACATTTGGGAAATTAGTGATACATCTATCCCGACATATATAATGAAGGATTGAGAGATTTAATGTTTACCTCACATCAATTCCTCCATTAGGGCGTAAGGATATTTGTGCCCATAACCTTATGCCTCCAAGAGTTCCCGTAGGAAAACCTATTTTACCATCACCAGTTACTAACGATGATGGATCTTTGGTCAAGGCTCTACATGATAAGATTTCACTTGATTAATTAAGTACCTTACCATGTTCTTTTAGCATCAGTTGGGTTTTCAAACATAAATTATTATAACAAATGCTACCAAGAATGAGTACTATTTCTATCAAGTCCTTTTCAAGGCTTTATAAAACATTAGGATCTCAATCCCTTGTCATATCAAGGGTATTCTTATCCCTTAACATCTCATCATCATGAATATGGAATATAGGTATTCAAACCTTCAATTCATCAATGAGCACATGTTACCACTTATCAGGTAACTAACACCTTCAAGTCATCTGACTAGGTAAACATGATATTTGCAGTACATGTATCTCACTTGGCTCTTAAATCCCATTAATCTCTTGTTACCTCTTATTAGGCAACAAGGCATATTATGGCTCATAAGGCCCATAAAACATTTTTAATTATAAAACATCATAGCTCATACCTAGCTATGTCCAACTTCTCATGATACCTACATGATTAGTATACATGATAATAGTCATATCAATTACATATCAACACTTATGCAATGTGAGAGTAACATCACTATTTCTTCATTAGAACTAGGATTTCCCAATTCATGTCAATTAGGAATACTCATCCCATTACCCAAATTAGGGTTATGGTATATCATCATATTGCCCAAGATTAGGGTTTCATACACTATGACCCAAAATTAGGGCTTCACATACCTTTACCCTTTATCAGGGTTAGGATTTCATGTCAAGGTTTCACACATCATTACATAGCTTCATCTTAGTTTAGAGTTTCACCTCACATCTCTGTATAGGATATCATTTGCCATCACTCTTGATTAAGGTTTCTTATGACATCTCTGTATTAGAGTTTCTCATGACATAACCCTCAATTAGGGTTTCTCATGACATCACCCTCAATTACTATTTCTCATGACATCACCCTCAATTAGAATTTCTCATGACATCACCCTCAATTAGGTTTACATATGTCATCACCCTTAATTAGGGTTTCACATGCCTTTACCCTTTATCAGGGTTACACCTATCAATGCCTTCAATTAGGGTTAGGGTTCATCAACCTTCTCAATTAGGGTTTCATGATCTCTTTATCAAGAATCATACCCTAATTACATATTTATTCATATTGAAAGTATTGAGGATTAATCACTACATGTTTATCACTCATGTATAGATTCCTCTCTCTCTCTCTCCTCCTCTCTAGGATGTTGATCACTTCAAACTTAATTAGATTTGGTCAACTCCTCATTTAGGTATACACTCTTAGAGTTAGTTTAGTATGTTGGGATGTTGCTTCCGTAAGCATCAAAGATTGACCACTCAATAGGTACCAATCACTTAAGTACCTTGAAGGTACAACCATTGTAATTAATCACCTTTGATAAACATCATCGACAATTATGGGGTTGATTAATCTTTCATAGCTTTGAGACTATTAGATCTCCAAAAGGTTTTGTTACTTTTGAACCTTCAAATGGTTTTGACCTCCTTGACCTTCAAATGGTTTTGAAGTCACATGACCTTCAAACAGTTTTGAAGACCGTTTGACCTTAAATGGTCTTGGTTCAATTATATCTCCATATGGTCTTGAGGTGCTTGACCTTCAATCGGTCTTGCCCTAACTTCTTCAATCGGTTTTGAAACTGTTTTCTCAATTGAAATTTAATGAACCTCAAAAGATTTTGACCTCCTTGACCTTCAAACAGTTTGAGGACTGTTTGATCTCATACGGTCTCAAGACCATTTGGACTCAAACGGTCTCAAGACCGTTTGGTCCAAACCACCTTGAAACTGATTGGTCCAATTAGGGTTTCCTCCAACCAATTGATTGGTTTTAGGGTTTTTTTATTGAATCGATTATCGATTGAACTATTAAAGTTATCCAATTACAGCCCTTGGATCTTCAACCATCCATCATAGCCTTTGAACTCCAAATGGTCTTGAGACCGTTTGGTCCATCAACCAAGTAATCGATCCATTTCAATTAGAAATTCTTCAATCAATCGATTAGGGTTTGCAATGCATTGATCATCCTTCTAAAATCAATTATAATCAAATCAATTTGAGCCATTAAATATTCTTCAATCATATCAGCAATTAACCCCAAATAGTTTTGAAGTTTAATTTACCCATTCGGTCTTGAGATCCATTACCCATTCGGTTTTGGACTCAATTAACCATTCGATCTTGAAGTCAATAACCCATTCGATTTTGAAGTAATTTACCCATTCGGTCTTGGGTACAATTACCCATTCGTTCTTGAGTAAATTACCCATTCGATCTTGTGTTCAATTGCCCATTCGGTCTTGGGTTCTATTTCCCATT
The DNA here is from genome assembly GCA_963693085.1 of Alisma plantago-aquatica. Taxonomy (NCBI): domain Eukaryota; kingdom Viridiplantae; phylum Streptophyta; class Magnoliopsida; order Alismatales; family Alismataceae; genus Alisma; species Alisma plantago-aquatica. Next base: position 339,764,848 of record OY856409.1, on the reverse strand, counting down.
CGATCTAGAAACCAATTCAACTTATTCAGTTTTGAAACCGAATTAACTCAATTGGTTTTGAAAACCGATTGCCCCCTCCTTTGTTGAGGTGTGTGCTTAAGATGACATCATCATATTCAAGCTCCAAACCTTCAAATTCAGTTGTGATTCTTATGGGGATTTCAATAACTAATTAAAAGGAAATCGAGAGAGTAGAAAGGTTCAACACAATTTGAATGAATTGCAAGCAATAATGACATTTAAGGGTTCAAGTTATATAACCTGCCTTTAAACTTGAATCCAAGCTTCAAGATCCACGTCTACAATGGTGAATGAAGCTCTCTCAACTGCCCAAGGTCCGTTCTCAAGTCTTTGAGTGAAAGGATTGGCTAGAGTTGAAGATTCAATGAAGAAAAGAAGAAATCAATCATTGATTTTCGATTTCCACCATGAAATCAAGGTTGAAAATGACTATGGAGCTTACCTACAGGTTGGGGCACTTCCTCCTATTGCTCCTTAGCTCCCTTGTGTTCAACCAAAGCAAGGAAAGAAAAAGGGATCGAAAAGCCTTTCATTTGGGTTGGAAATGAGATGTTTATAAGGAAATTCAATGAGAGAGAAAGTGATATAATAATCCCTTCAACTCTCCAAAATTGGTTCCACATACTCCCCTCTATCCCTTGCATATGAAGATATCAACTCCACCTTCGAATTCCTCTTCATTATCTATGAATTAAAAGAAAGCAAATTAAGAACCTTAACCATTATATTAATAATATCCAAAATTGAGTGGATATTACTTTTCCTTTTATTAATGTGAGTGGGCTCTCCACTCACTTTATATATTTCGTAGCCTTTGAAAGGCATAAGGAAGTTCAAACTTATGTAAATTCAACCATACTCTTTTTGGTTGAAGGGCAATTCAATTAATATTTTTTTTGCATTAAATTGAATTAGGGTTTCAATTATGCTTAAATCTTGATTATTTTAATATCAAAATTCTCTCTCCTCCAAAGTGATTCAAATGAGATGCCCCTATCATTTTATTTTCTCTACATGATGCCAAGAAATATGAGAGACTCTCTAGAGGTGTAATTTTGCATATTGAACCCTAGGTTTTGGGTAATTTGCACATTACACCAAAACTAGGTTTTAATGCACAAACATGGCTTTATAAGCTCTTTCTTGGTGCTTAGGCTGTCACAAGACATAACTCTGCATCATTATCATTCTTATGAAGCTTCAACATCTGAGGAACATTTTATCATGTAACATTTGCAAGTTAACCCTTCAGCTTGGGTAATTTGCACTTTAGTCCAAAACAAGCAAAACAGTGTTTCAACATTATTAAAAAAGGACTAAAATTGAAACATAAGTTCCCCTTGAGACTTAATTACTTTTCAAGAGATAAGAGCAAGCATATAATTAACTTTATTAAGAAAAACATCTAGGGTTAAAGCATAACCCAGGTCAGGGATGTTACACTAGACCTCTACCCTGAGTGGCAATATGAATCCATGCAGGCAAGCATTCTTCCACAATTTCCTCTAGGTAGTCAATCAGGTAACAATCCTATTCAGTAGCGCCTATTACCTTGGCTTTAGTAGAAGACTTGAAAATGTTCAACCAAACTTCATGTGCATGAAGGTCACACACATGGTATCGGTTCTCACATGAATCACTGCATCAGTTGTAGCAGGAAGGGTCTACCCAAGATAATGGGCACCTTTCTTGAGTCTTTTTCCATATCCAACACAATAATATCAGTAGGAAAGGAAGGTGGGGGTCTCATCATCAATCTTCACCAGAAAATCATCAACTCGCCCTCAAGGCATCTTTATAGAATGGTCGGCCAATTGCAAGGTGCAATGAGTTGGTTGCGGCATACACATCATAGGGCATCCGATTCACGCTAGAACCCAAGTCAAGAAGTACTTGGTTTATATAGTGAGTTCCAATATAGAAATAGATGATGGGTGCACTAGGATCTTTTCTCTTTTGTGGCATGGAGCGTTGCAAAACAGAGCTCACTTACTCGGTGATCTTGACTCCCCTCAATGTTCTTCCTGTTGTCCTCCTCTTGAATGTACACAAATCTTTCAAAAACTTTGCATAATTTGCTTGATGGAATCAAGCAATGGAATGTTAATCCTCACTTGTTTGAAAGTCTCCATGATGTCCTTGGTGTGTTTCGTCTTTCTCTTCTCCTTGGATGGTTCTTCTAATGCATCAAGAAAAGAGGAAAGTTGTGCTCCCAACTGGATAAAATCAATAGAATCATCAATCAAAATCAGAGGAATCACAGTATCATCCTTTTGGATCACAATATCAGCCTAAGTGCCTATCACAATATCCTCCACCTGAATCTCAATAGCACTGCCTCTAATAACACTATCAACTCCGTCATCACTGGATGCACTATCAACTTAAGTGTCATGTAGCTTCTCCAAAGTCCTCCCACTCCTCAACACTGTCACATCCTTCATTTGCTGATGGGTGGTAGAAGAAGATGTTTGCGGTGGCTATTGTGGTTGTTGAGGTGGTGCTGGTCTTTGGTGTGGGGGAGTTGGGATTTGGAGGATGTATCACGGCTGAGATGGTGGTGGTTGTGGCTTTTGTGGATGGGGATGATATTGTGGAGGGGCTTGTTGGTATGAGTGAGGTGGAGGTGGAGTGTATTGATAGTTGAATGGATGTTGTGGAGGTGGTGGAGCATATGGGTTAGGAGGTCCTTGGTATTGTTGAAGTGTGGGTACTTGGCTTGGTGGCAGGATGTACGCACCTTGAGGAGTGCCCATGGAACGAATGTCATTGTTAGGATTAGCCATGGGTTGGGAGGGGAGTCTTCCCTCCTCACAGTGGACAAGTGAGAGGGAAATTTGATCAAGTCTTTGTTCAAGGCAGATGATTGTTTGCCCATGAGAAGAGACATCATTTTTCACTCCATCTAGGCTTCTTAGCCTCCCAAGAACCTCATCTTCAAACTTAGAACTGTACCTAGGCCCTTGATGTTACCTTGGTTTTCCTTTCCCCTCTTCACCTTGTTGTTTCCAAGAGAAGTGAGGATGGTTCCTCCATTCTAGAGTATCAGAGTTGGACATAGGACCTTGATTGTTTCGATTCCCAATAGCATGCAAAGCATTCACCTCTTCATCAACGACATCAACTTCCATGGTAGACTGGCAAGAAGAATCCCCAACTTGACTCTTCATCATGTTCATCATGTCAGCCATCATTTTCATCATTTGGGTGTTGGATTCTTCTCTAACTGGAGCTACAGGAGGGGGGAAGGAATATAGTTCTAGTCATACTACTCCCATTTGCTTAAAGCTTGGTGGTGGGAGTTCTCAACTAGATGCTCAATGAGGGCCCAAGACTCCTCCGGTGGGTTTATCCATAAACCTCCCTCCACAGGAAGAGTCAACAATAGTCTGACTCAACTCAATGGGCCTAGTGTAGAACAACTACACTAGCTTTCATAGAGGAACTTCATGATGAGGGAAGTCACGCAAGAGCTTCTAAAATCTTTCCCAAGCTTCATGGAAGGGTTCATTCTCCCTCTAGGGGAGGAGGTGATGCAAATTCTCATCTGAGTCAACTTTGATATCAGATAGACATTCTTTAGGAATTCATTCTTCACCACCACCCACGTCACCAGTTCCATCTTGGACATATACCATTCTTTTTCTTTTTCTTTTGGGGAGAAAGGAAAGAGAGTCCTTCGTATAGAATCATCCGTAGAGGCTGGGGTACATAAGGTTGAGGAATTTTCTAGGAAAGCATCCATGTGGTGGTAGGGATTCTTATTCTCCATCCCATAGTAAGTGGGAAGGATAACGAGAAGGGCTGGTGGGATGGAGAATTGTTGACCCAGAATTTGGTCAACAAGGTGGGCGATTGAGGTGGTGTAGTTCCTTGGTGTGAAGTAGTCATGGAGAGGGTAGTTGGGTGGTGGAATTTGGGTGTCCCCACGAGGACCTTCTTCATCCATCTTAGATTCTTGGTGTTGCTTGCGTCAGTATTGACATCTTCTTCTACCTATCTTGTGGATGATGGGAACCAAGGAAGTATAAGTAGAATGTCTACCAAGCATGCACAACTGTCACCTGCACAATACACCAACACACAACAAGAGCCAAGGTGGAAGGCAAGTATGCAAAAGTAAACAAACAATAAAGAATAGTAATGGTGAGGGCAGTAGGAAAAGCTAACCTACTCTAACAAGCTAGGCCAAGCTCCTCTACTCCTGGGCAACGACGCTAGAAAGCTTGATGTATTTTCACACACTTGGGATCTTTCGATATTTATAAGGGGACCCTAATTAACACAATCACGTAAACCAAAATATATCACCCATAAGAGAATGAGATCGTATTGTAGTGTAGGTGAGAGGAAAGTAAAGGGTTTGATCCGTAGGGAGAGAGGGTTACTAGATCTAAGTTAGGGTGACTATGTTCCTAATGTGGAGAGTAGGGTTTTTAGGGTTGTTGATGGTTTGATTGATTAAATTAAAGAGGAAAACATTTAAAGGCAAGAAGGACACTAGATTATAAAGAACCCTAAGTTATCCTAAACAAGTTAAGTCTAATTAACAAGGCAAGACAATTAACTAAGCAAGAGAAAGAGACTATAACTAAGTTACACTAATGAAGCAAGTCAAGCACTAGAGCAATTAGTGACCTAGACTACAACTAACTAGAAAGATCAAAGTTATCAAGCTCAAAAGAGCACTAACTACTCAAGAAAAACCTAACTAACAAGAACTAGACAATTAATTGAGAAGCAATTGAAAGCAAGCAACTATTTATCATGAACAAGCTAAATTAATAGGATGGGTTTTAGCAATGATAAAGATAGGTTGTCCGTTTGGGAATGATACTAAGATTCCAATTGGAGGAAAGATAGAACAAGCAATCTTAATCATTCATTCTAGATTTCTAAACCAAACAACTAGTCAAATGCTAGGAAACCCCCCTACATTATTAGTTCGTCTAACGTATAGGTGAGATTTCACTAGGATTTGACTAATATAGGTTTCTAGCATAGGATTGCTTAGTGTAATTGGGAGCCAAATGTGGAATCGGGGAGTAGAAGTGAGGGTATTTCACCCCACATTACTCACCACCTAGCTTTTAGAAAACTCCTAGGAAATTAAACTAATCTCCCCTATACTAGATACTTAGATCACACACCTAGGAGTAGGAGAAGGACTATATGTTGGGGAAGATTGGGTGCTAGTTAGGGATCCACTAGCTGGACCTAGGATCAACTCCCAAAATAACCCCACATATGCTATCTTCTCCTAGACTTAGGTGGCTTCAAGCACACAATCACAAGAAATTCATATTCTTAGACACAAACTACAAGTAGAAGCATGGGAAATGAGATATAAATAGCAAGCAATCATCATAGAATGAAATCATAAAGTTTACAAATCATCTTCCCCCAACATGGTATCATAATATCATTTTTACCCCAAACAACGCACCACAAGGGACTTAGCTACTCATAACTAAACAAAAGAGAAGAAAGGACAGAAGGAAGAGGTAGAAGATCATGGTAGCTCATAGAAATCCCTTCTCCTTCACCTCCTAGGTGTTGTAGAATGAATCACCTTCCTCCAAAGATGGAAATGGCATGAGAATATAGGGGATTATGGTGGAAAACCCTAGAAAACTAAGGTTTTGTGTGGAAATGAGGTGAAAATGAAAGGTGGAAGGTAGTTGAAGCTCTTGAATGCAAGGAAGGTGGAAATGAATGCTAGAGAGTATCTAAGGAGTGGGTAACCCCATCTTGTGACCACCACCTATGTATATGAGGAAGCACTAGGTTAAGTGGGGGTAGAAATGGAAATGCAGTGGAAAAGTTGGGTAGGGTTAGGTGGTCACCACGACCATGGTGAAGCGCCATGTTTGTGGTGAGTATGAGGTGGTATGACCATGGAGAGTAATACGGGCATGGTGGATATGAGTTGTAGAATGGAGGTTAGGAGGGTGGAGTGGACACAGTCGTGGTGGGTGCCACAGTCATGGTGGAGGGATATTGCTACGGTCATTCTCTATTCTTTGTCCGTTCTATCTTCAATGTGCCACAATCATGGTAGATAACACGGCGAGATGGCCTTCTTGGGCCATGGTCATGCTAAGGATCATGCTCGTGCCAGAGCCCTTGATGTAGCTTGATTTTGTTATGATCTTGAGAAAATTGGCCATGATCGTGGCTTGATACCATGAGAGTGTTGGTAATTTAAAGCCATGGTATTTTTGAAGACCATGACCATGGGGGATGTGGAGTGCCACGGTTGTTGTAAATAGCACGACCGTAATGATTCTTTAATTTTCTTGGTGTTGAACCTATGATCATTGGAGAAATGGACACAGGCATGGCAAGATACCATGTCTCATAGTGAGAGCCTAGCTGCATGATTTTGCCTTAAACTCCTTCAAATGGCTGCTAATCACTTTGGAGAAATTTTTGTCTATTCAAGGGATGTTTGGGGAAGGACTGGGTCCAATCTTAGAGTGTAGAACCCAAGTATCCTCTCGTTCTCTCTTCTTTACATCCAATGCATGTACAAAAATCCTAAAAAACATGAAAAAAGAAGCCATAAGTGTATTTGACATGATTTTTTATTTTGGGGAAAATTACTTGTAATCTAATAGGTTTAGATGTGATTAATATGCAAAAAGACACAAGATGAAGCCCTAAAATAGGACTGCATTAACCATGTCTCACATATATATCTTAATGTGTATAAGACTAGAAAAAATTAAGCATGCCAACCCACTAGCTATGTTTAGCACATCAACGAAGTCATATGTTAAATACATGGTGCTAGGTTTTTCTACGGTTTCATGGACAAACTCATTTCATGTTATCAAAACTTGCTTGAAACTTCCAACATCAAACTTAGGTCATCAAGAAGAAATCTCCTTATATCAACATTGACATTAAGATCAAGATCAACATCATCATCACCTTCATCATCATTATCATCATCATCATCATCATCATCATCATTATCATTGATCATTATCAACATAAGTCCTCTAGGCTACTTACTAGCCTAACCCTTATCATTTCTCTAAACAAATCTAGACTACAACTAGCATCCAAAAACTATCATCTAGACTTGATGTTACATCTCTTTCTCTTAGGCTACATGGACACTCATTATCTTTCTGTGTGTGGTAACATTTTTCATATGTACTTATTCCAATACTTGAAATAGGTTTTCTTCAATGTTGAAAGAGGCAATGAAAACCACCATACTCCATTCAAATAAAACCAAAATCAAAACAAGTTATTACACTCATTAGGAAGTCTAGTACCATGAAGCCTAGAGAACTAGCAAGAACATGGTGCACACATGTGTAGCTACCCTAAGAACATGCTGTGAACATATGTCTAGGGTTGTAATAAGATCTCCCTTTTCTCACCCTCATGCACCTACAACCCATGCTACAGGATATAAGGAGGATAAAAGAAATATTCTAGGGATCACACAAGCCTACACATAGTTCTAGAACATCTAGGTTCTAACCTAGAGGCTAAGTCAACTTAGTCCAAAAAGAACAACTCATTAAGTATCTAGGCTGATATGTAAGGTTATGTTTAGTTTTTTTTTTCATGTGAGAAATGTTTGGTGTGGTTATTGTTCATGTTATGAAACCATATTTCATGGAATTGTTAGTTACCCAAGTCCTAACTCCAAATGACTATCAAGTCAATTATGATAGGACCTAGGCATCCGTCCTAATCATGGTATTATTAACGTGTGAATGAAGAAGCATAAAGCTTAGCATACATGAAAACATAACAAGATAAAAGCACCGAAAATAGTCTCAACATTCAACAAGATATATTAAACAACATTTTTATTACAACCTTTCAATTACATATTCAAGAGTAAAATTTTATAGGTTTTCTCATGTATACTAGGGATCTTACAACAAGTATACTTGACATAGCTTTCCAAGACCATCAACTTCTATCCATCTCTGAACCTATAAAATATGTGAAAGAAGGTGGGTCAAGCACACGAGGTGCTGAGTACAGGGCTAAAATATTCATATACATAATCTTTGTATAACATGGAAAGATTTCCAAAGTAAACGAACAAAATTAAACAAGTTAAGTTCTTAGAAAAATGGGAGCCCATGTTTTATATCATTTTACTCCAATTATACCAACAACATCATGTATCATAAGGCCTTTTATCAAATTCTCATTGGAAGGATCCATAACGGTTCTCAAGATTAGCTAGCCCTTTTATACGTGAAGGACCCCGAGGCCATTGCCAAGAGATAACCCTATTTATTCATAAGGGACCTCAATGACTAAAGTCAATGAGAAAAACCCTATATCAACATTTTTATAATGGAGTTTCATATTATGTTTGCAATATATGAAACAATGATACAAGACAAACATCGAGTACATACTTATATACTACATGCAATATGTGAGAAAGTAAACAAGCATACATATGTATCACATTTCAAGCAAGAAAGACATAGTCATATAATTATAGAAGCCCATACCAAATTCAGATGTTTCATAACCTAACTCATCCTTGACCATCTAGCCACAAGCAACAGATGATTAAGCATAAGATTATGTACATGCATTAGATTCTCATCATTAACCCTAATTATCTTCATTTTAGGGTTTTAGTCAAGTTGGGTTCAAATTTTCTTAATTACATATTTTTATGATGTTATACTGATTTAGGGTCCATTATAAAGGTGGGGTTCAAATTTCATGTCATTTCGAGGTTCCATTCATTCTATATGATTATTTATTTCAAGATCCAACTCACTTACTTGCACTTGAGGGTCAAAAGACTCATAATAGAGAAACCATGATCATAAATCATCAAGACATGATTTGGATAAAGAAATGAGTTTAGATAAGCAAGATAGGTCATAATAAATACATTCAAGAATAGGTGGATGTTTATTATGGTCTAGGCATCAAACAACCAACATGAGGCACCAACATTCAATGATACATGTAATCATCATATTGGTTTCTTCAATCATTTGGGTTCAACATAAGAATTAGGTGGTACATCTATATGAAGTGGTCCAGGGGTTTGAATATACTTTGATTAGAGAGAGAAAGAAAATATATAAGGATCCATATAAGCACTTAGGTACAACAACCCCAAACAAAGTCACATATGTCTCATAAGGCAAAAGTAGGGTTACAACCACTACTATAGAGCAAGGGGGGGTGATCATAGGCATTCATATCACCAAGCATCAAGAATTTATTGATTTCAGAGATCTAAAATACATATATGCATGATACAGGTCCAAGGCCCATATAACTAGGGTATAACCAATTATTACCGTACATAGATCCCATTCATGCATTAAATCTCATATAGAGAAACCATAGTCAAAAAGGGGATTCATGCGACTACCATTTCATCATGGAGGGGTTTTAGTTACCCTCATTAATTTTGATTGAGAATTTGGTAATATTAGGAAGTAAGATTCACATTACTAGAGCAAAGTACATCATTAAGGTCCAAACAAGTCATATTAGCACAATAAAGGTCCTACATAGGCAATAGGATGATTAGGACGTCCATTAGGATCACAAGGTTACAACGTTTCTGCTTTAAGGATCAGAGGGTAGATTAAGTAACAAGGATCCATGTGTTATCATAAAAAAACATTAAATGTGATCAATAACAATCAAAGATCATATTTTAACTAAAACATGGGAATTAGAAGCATATTTGGGTTAAGGAACTATGACCAGGTTGTAGATCTATTCAAGAGGATGAATTTGATATATAATATTTCTATATTTGGCCTCAGAGGTTAGAAGATATCATTTTTACAAGTTTATCAGGAAACAAATGATTTTTTCCAGGAATTTCTACCTTCTTGGCTAATCGATTGCTGCCACACTGTAGAGAAGGTACCTGCATGCTTATTTAGAAACCACTCATCACTCCCTCATAGAGTTTGCGAGCATCAACATGTCATTCTCACCCACATGCCCCATGTTCTTTGAGCTCACCTACAATTTAAGGTCGTGATGATCTTAGCCACTCACCTTTAGGTCCATCATGGACCAGCCCGCATTGTGCAGTAGTTGCTCCATCACCCTCCCTGTATCAGGCTACCACGATCAACAGTGGATCTTGTTGGAGCTCCCAAGAACAGAGGGAAGGAGCCCACCCCAGGGTGATAGATGGTGTCGCATGCCCTAGGAGCTGAGCCGTGATGTCGGGGATGGTGTTGTCGAGCGAAGAGGAGGTACATGGGCAAAATGCCCAACGGATGGCCATGGTGGCTGCTAAGAAAGCAGCATGAAGAAGAAAAAGAAATGGGTCAATCTAGGGTGAATGGAGATGAAAAAGATAGGGGAAGTGAATGGGTTGGAGAAACAAACGTATTAGTGGTTTCAATTGCTCAAAAGAGGCTAAGACATAGTGGATTGGTTGCTCACAACCAACCCTGCTATAGTACGTACAGACCAAGGAGGAAGACTATTGGGAGCTATTGGATCAGGATGTAAAGGTCATAAAAAGGGGAATTCCTAGGGTTACCACAAGTGAGGTAGGAGGCTGGGCTATACCCCACCCCAATTGGGCACATTAAGGCCGAAGACCAGTTAGATCAAGTGATTCAAGTGAAATCTGAGACAATTTTGAAAATCCATAACTTGGGCTATGAATGTCCGATTGGGATGGTTTTTAAATAATTGGAAAGATAATTGAACAATCTATCTCTTGAAATATTTTATAAATCAAGGTGATAATACTAATCAGGTTCAATTTCATTTTTAAAGTGGTGAATCATTATAGAATGAAACTTAGATCAAACGAGCAAATTAAAGGCACACATTGTGAAATTGGCCATTGATGTCATAAAATTAGAGCATCACCATGTTCCAAATATAGATTTAATATGCACTCTATAACAATAGAGAGATATAGAAATAGTACATGAGAGGAATGAGAAAAACTAGGTTGTCACACAATAATTCTCCCTTTCCTCTCTGTGAGAGCCCAAACCCTATCCTCCAACACATTCCTCTCCCAGTGATTTCCACTTTGAATGACAGTGCATGTGATCACATCAGCAAGACCACCAAGGTCCAAGACAATCTTGATGCCTCCTATAATCATGATGAGGTTCATTCCCACTGGGATGGAAGCAAACCCGCCCACCAAATCCAGCCATTGGGTGACCATAAAATCTCCATACTTGCAACCCGTAGAGCATGTACAGAGCATGTAAACTCCACAGTTTCTCTCAGTGGGACTCAACTTCCATGTACTTTCTCCACATAGATGATATTCAATATGACTAGTTCGTCCCCCTTTCATCTTCTATACATGTAAATTAATCATCCTATACAATTCAGCCATGATGTATGTCCTTCTTGGGAGTTATGAGTTTGTTAGTTGCTTCAAACACAATTATTAAGCTAGTTATGGATCTCTCAAGTTTGATGTTTCATGATTTCCTTCTTCCCATGGGTCATGGTTTCATTTTCTTGCTAGAGTGGCATTTATAATGCTTTTCCCTCCAATTTGTCTAGGTTTCCTTCTTGGTGGCCTCTCTAAACCTAGTCATAGCTTTTCGATTAAGGATTAAGAACTCAAACTCCTAGTACCTACTCCCTTGCATGGGAGTCGCGCAACAGACCCATTCCTTCTCCATGGTGATGTTGAATGGGATCTCAGACTAGTTGTTTATGTTGGATCTATGATGGGCTCTAGAGGGGAGGAGGTGAATAGAGCTATAAACACTTAAAACAAAAATCAATAGACCTTCAGATTATATCAAGAGATAAGGTTGCATATATGGAATTGGGGTGTAACTAAGATACATAGCAAGGATGAGAGAGATTAAACAAGCACAAGAACACAAGCTATGCATAGTGGTTCCAAACTCCAAACTAGGAAATCTACATCCACTACCTAGAGAGGTCAAACTCTAGGATTTTCAACCATGCCTCACTCCTAATATTCCATTATAGAAGTTGTAGTGTTGACCTTCCTTTTCCTAGACAAGGATACCTAGCCTTCCCTTTGAGGGAAAGGGATCCAATAACCTTATAAAGGACTTACCTATTCATTTCAAAGAGACTTCTACCTTACCAAGACTTACCCACTTTTACAATGAGTCTTCATCCTCCAAGGACTTACTCACACTTGCAAAAAGTCTTCCACATTCAAGGATTTACCCACTCTTGTCTTGGATCTTCCACATTTGACTTCACCTTCATGAAGGATAAGCTTGTAGGGTTTTAGGGGAGACAGAGAAGGCAGTGGAAACAAAAATTTTCTTCTCCCAAACCCAGAATAAAGGAATCGTGTCAACATCTATATAGTAGGAAGGATGGTTTGTAGAGGCGTACCTTGTCCCAAGGCTTGCTCGGTGAATATACCTCACGGCTTGCGCGGTCTTCACCTCCAGTCTTAGATGGTGTATGTGCAGCTCCTGATCGCACTGGGACTGGCACCTCCTAGTCTCACCGGGACGGTCGGGATTGACAGCTAACCTCAGAGCGGAAGAAGTCTCCCACCTCTGAAGTAGTCCACACAGACCACATGGAACTCCGATCTCCTTGTCCTATAAGGAATCAGAAGGAGTCGCACCCTCCTGTTGGCGTACTAGTCACCGACACACTCTCCTGCCACCAGTCTCTTTCTACAGTTGTCTTTCCCTTGTTGTGCGTCCCTTATCGGGTAGCACTTGCTCGAGCTCTCTCTCTAGAGAGAACGACAACTTTGCAGAGTAACTCGTGCACTGAGTTGTGTTCCTGAGAAGCCCCCGCTACCCCTATATATATAGGAGGGTCATGGGATAGGGTTCTCTATCCCGGGTAATACGAGATTAATGCAGGAGTAGAAGGGTTTGAGATTTTCCACAAAACAACCAACTGCGCCACCTGAACCGATCATTTCATGCATGAAACAGTCGGTTGGGGAGTTGAGCCGATCGGTTCACACCTGAACCGATCGGTTGGGGTACCTGAGCCGATCGGTTCACTTCTAAGCTGATCAGTTCATGATCCTTGTCCAACTCAAATTGACTTTCAAAATTGTCTCTGATTAATCAAATATTAATCCTTGTCCAAATCGAATTTGTACAAGTGAAACAAATTGTATTTGCAAAATAGTCTTTTGACTTTCCAAACGATCTCAGGTAGACCAGTTGAGCCAATCGATTCAACTCTTGAACCAGTCGTCTCATCCTATCTTGAGGCAATCAGTTCATCACATGAGCTGATCGGTTCACCAACCTAAGCCGATCGGTTCAACTCTTGAGCCGATCGGTTGGGGCACCAGACTTGTGCAAATCAGTCAATTGCAGTTTCAATCAATCTGATACTCTAATCAACCAATCCAACACCTTGAATACTATGATTTTGAGCTATCAATCAATTGAGTATTTAATTGAACTACTAAACTCCTTTAGTAATCAGTCACATCATTTGTGGATAAACTCCTCTTCCAGGTTAAATCCTATGTGTGTGACCCTACAGGTCCATTTCACGTTGGCAGTGAAAGTCCATAACACTTATGACTTCACAAGCAAAGAGTGGTGCCTAGTCGCACATCAGTGCTACCCAAGTGAAATAGAAAGTTGGAGAACAACTTTCAATCCTACAATCCGTGAATGGTGTTACAGTGAATGTATAATTCCTTTGTCACTGATATCCCGAATGAACTCAAGGCATGGAACAATCATCCTATCAATGTTCATTCACTTTCTTGATCTCAGAGTAGATTGGAGGAGATATGTATGACATCAATATCGCATACTAATTCACACATGCGTGCACATGCCTATCTCAATCCTACTCATGATGTGGCGATAGATATCAAACTCCCTCAGAAGGGACAAATCCCATATCTATCACTCACCCCTCAAAATACCCATGTGTCAAAGCCACCCAATCATCACCTTTATAACAACCCATGTTTTAGGACTACGTTTGATGTCAAAGTGTACCCAATGACATGTGTTGAGTGCAATGATTTCAGGTCAAAGAATCACACTCACCACCATCACTGTGAGAACTAACTGTGACTACCATGTCATGGTTCCATGTGTCAAACTCACGGTGGGTCTATCCGGTAAGCTTGTTCTCTAACAAGTACCTATGTGTTTGGTTTGATATCTCCATATCATGACTAATGAGATTCTGTCATCAACCAACACCACAATATAGTCTTGTGTGTCATTGTTGTCTATCTACCTTCCACAATGACATTCAACTAGGGACTTAATGAGAATGTACAAACTCTTAACATCTGTATGATCTCATCATTCAGGTCCTTAACCTGAAAGCATACGTCATTGAGTATTGTCATTCTCTAGACATTCAATCTATTCTATTACTATCTCATATGACTGAACCAGAAAGAATTGGAAGCTTGCCTTTGATCTTTATCAAATCAATCTTAATGTATCCCACCAATCATCCCATGATTGGCTCTCAGGGCATACATACCAATAGACTCCCACTTGCACTGCGAGCCAATCACCCTTGAATCATATTCATAGTGATCTTCAAACATGTACCACATGTTAGTGTGCTCTAGTGCTAACATAGTGAGTAATGGCAACACTTTGCCACAACCGGTATTAATTGCATGTCTCTCTCATCTCTTCGCCGTACGTCACACATATGAGATGGAGTTGCCGTAATATCCGATCTAGTATTCATTTGCTAACCTTTAGCCACATTGCGTGACCAAACTTGTCATCAATGACTGGAATAACTATAAGTTCATCTCATGAACTTCCAGATCCATATAGTATCCACTGCTATTCTCTAACACACATATACTCGACCTTTCCTTTTTAATGGCTTTATTGGAACATTTCCATTTATCAACAAACATTCACTTTTATATATCCCATATATATTTTGCGATTAATTTTCTATCCGTTTCGGAAGTTCGCATCAGTGTAACTCCTTACAGTGAACCCTTCCTTATCTCCATAGAACTAGTACTTCTCAAGTACTTATCAAGTTCTCATGGTATTCCTGCAACCCTTACTGGAACTAGACATACATCCACTCGTCATGTCCCACATACGAGTTATCAGGATGATCATATCATATTGTCATCTCCTACATACAAGATGATAAATGTGTTTTGTTCTTGCCATGTCCAAACATGCAAGATAATGGTATGATTACATACATGATAGATCCATATCTATTCTTAGTGTTCCCATTCTTCATAAGAATTGGACACTTGGTGTAACATACCAGATCTTGGGCCCTAGCTTAAAACTGTGACCTTTTGGGTTTGACCAAACAAGGTTGAGGTTAGAGTGATCCTAATAATGTAATATAATATGTCATATAATTCATTTGGTGATAATAAGATGATAAATAACTTAATTGGATGCATAATGATGTTAATGGGCCAGATGAAAAAACCCATGCAAGAAATTCTTAAAAGTGGAAATAAACTTCAAATTCGTAATCTACATATTAAAATAAGTTTACATGCCAATTTTTAATTAATTTGGACTACCTTGAAATAATATGGTAACTTAGGAGAGAGAAATTTCTTTAAAAGTGTAATAAATAAATAAATATAATAATTGACTCCAAAAGAGGAAAATAATATTATATTCGTGATCTATATAATAAATATAGCCTTTGGGTGAATTTTCATCCAATTTGGAGAAAGTTTGCTTAAAAGGAAAAATCAGGAGAGAGAAAATATGTAGAACCTTCAAAATATTAAATAAATATTCAAACAAGTCCAATATGTAAAATTTATGGCAAATTCGTATCCAACCCATTAAATATGACTTGTGGGTCAAGTTTTATAATTTTTGGATAATCCATGTGTCATTAATGCATTAGGAAAGAAAAACAAAGAATATGTTAAATAATACATCTAAAGTCTCCAAAAGTGAGATCTAAGTACATAATCAGAATCTACATGCCTTAATTAGCCTCTGTGCAAAATTTTACATAATTTGGAGTTCGTTTGCACCCTCAAAAGAGGAGAGAGAAAAAGGAAGATAATTATACTACTTTAATCAATTTCATTGTCCGACTATGATTTCCGATTTACATAATGTCATGCGTGATTTGGTCATTGATTCCTAATCGGACGACTCTCAGCTTGTCTTCAACCTTGACTCGGATTGCTACAGTAACCCACCAACTTTCTTATATTCGGTCGACGATTTTTCTCTCTACAGTTGGTCTTTCTTCGAGCTTTCTTCGCCTTTGGATTCCTAGTTTGATCCCACATCTTTTGATCCCTATTTTCCCTACCTTTTTCTTCTCAGATCGTGAAACCCCAAACCTTGCGCCGCAAGCAAGGTTGGTCCCAAGCCAATTTGGACTTTTCCTCACCCTCATCTATATATAAGGGTACCTTGGGGTGTCCTAACACCCGTGCAATGTTTTGTGCCGATCAATTTCTCAAGGACAAGCATGTTTGATCACCGAAATTAGCTTCTATGGGTTGTCCATGCGGAGGTTTCTGCTCTCTCTCCTCACCTTATTGGCTCTGATTGGTTTGCTCTTCAGGTTCGTGGTAAGTTCATCTTGCCTTTCGTGCTCTTAGGTTTGAGTTTGAGTTATTTTTTTGGATTCTCCCAAACTCGCGCCGAGCAGCAGTCAGGCTGCTTGCGGCCATGGCGCCCTCACTTTGGGGAAGATGACCCCTGGGGAAATCACCCGCCTACCCTTTGTTTCCCTTCTTGTTTTGTTTTATCACCAGGGGCAATTTTGGCATTCCGCTTTCTCATCCTTTGCTTTGGAGCGAGTCAACCGAGCCATTGACCCGCTGACTAGGCTGGCATTCATTGGGCCGAGTCATGCTGGCCCGGCCTGCTTCTCCTTTCTTTTCATGGATTTCTTGCCTACATGGCTTCATCTAATTATCTAATTGGCCGAATTTCAAAAATCCATAACTAATTAATTACTGATCGGAAAATAACAAATAAATACTCATTAGATTCAGAAAAATGCAAGATTTCTAACGAATTTGGTTTTGTTGTCTGAATCTGATGTTTTATAGAGGTGTTTTTAATGGATCTAATTAAATAAGTAATTCATAACTAATAATTTATAAGTCAAAAAAATATAATAAAATATGTTTTGAACTCAGAAAAATATAATCCAAAATATGGAATGGTTTTAGAAATATAATTCATATAATAATAAAAAGGTGTTTTAGGGTTTTGTATAATTAATGGAAACCTAACCCTAATCCCATATATATGCTAATAGGTGCTTTGGAAGCCTAGGCTTGGACCTAGATGTGACCTTGGATCGTTTGACTCTAAAGTTGAGGTATGATTGCATCCCACATTAATTCTATATTGAGCAATTTCTTATTCATCTCTCTTGATGTATGTTGCATCTCCGATTATTCATATTGAGCAATTCTTCTCTCTTATGTATGTTTGCATCCCCGATTATTCTTCTTGAGCAATTATCCTATTTTTGTCTTACACTTGGTCCTATGGACATTAGCCTACACATTGTCTTATTCTTTTGAAATCATGCTTCATGTGAAGTATCTTAATTTTTATTGATCTTGTGACCATATATATTCTCTTGACTCTATTTCTTATGCCTTGGTGCAAGTTGGACTTTTGATGATATATACCCACTGTGATGTGGATTTTTACTTGTTTATATGTGCCCACTTTGAAGTGGATGCTTGTATGTTGGTGTTTTCCATTATGTGATGGCAACATTTTATATTCTGACTATACTTATCTACTTGCCTCTACATTAAACATGCTATGTGATTCAGTAGCACTAGAGTAGTGTAAATTGCATTGGTTTTGTTTATAGCATATGTGATATTTCCTACTCTTTTTGGGACGGCAAGGAAACTCGTACCCAGGGCAAGATGTGTGTCTTGACCCATTTTATATATATTTGGGAGTTTGGCGGTGAGTCATTCTCTATCAGGTTTCCAAGGATGTGAAGCCTTGGCCGCCAATTGTGTTTATATTGTTCTAGGGCTATGTTTATCTCACATGCATGCAAGATATTGATTGTGGAGTGTGTGCCCTACTTGTGCTTTGTTTCCCGCCATGGTAGTGGATTTATTTATGGCACAATCATTTTATATGTTATTTTATGGAAAGTATCCCTTTTGTTATGATTCTTTTCTCTTGATACCCGTTTGGGTGGTACTATTCTCGTGTATGGGAAGCCTTTTATTTTGATGTCCCTTAATCTTTATAATTTGCTCAAGTTTGCTTTTTAGTATGCACATACCGGCCTTTGCTGATGTCTCCTTTTGTTTCTCTTTTGCTGGGGTATGCTTCCAACCCTAGGTGGAGGACTTGGATGACAAGGCTTCATGACCTGGACTTAGATTGTGAAGTTAAAGATTGGAGACAATCTTGAGGTGGTTTAGATTTCCTCTACATGGATCCTTATGATGTAAGTTTAAGATGATCCCCTGTATATAATTGAATATAGTCATGTTTTTATTCTGCTGCTATACTTTGGTCTTTTGTTACCATTATATAAAGATTTGAAAATTTTACACCCACTCCAACATACCTTCTGAGTGTGTTTGGACTGGAGGTTTTATTGTTCAAATTTTTAGTAAGGAAGTGGTTTCACTTCTTTACAACATGTTATCAGAGCCCGTGGTAGTCAGAATCTAACTATTTCAATTTTGTCTCCCTATAAAACCCTTGACTTTTCTAATTAGCTCTAAGTGAGATGTTGACCCTAGATCTGATATATAATGATCTTTTATGAAATAAGGTTTGGTTTGAGGACAAGATTAGGTTATGAGGAAATATTCATATGGAAATATCGTGACTTGGTTTTCCTATTGATTTTTGCTAGCATGTTGCT
This sequence comes from Alisma plantago-aquatica, assembly GCA_963693085.1. Lineage (NCBI taxonomy): Eukaryota > Viridiplantae > Streptophyta > Magnoliopsida > Alismatales > Alismataceae > Alisma > Alisma plantago-aquatica. The sequence goes on along the minus strand of OY856409.1, from coordinate 339,746,017 downwards.
TTTACATCACAAAGTTTTTCATTAACACAAAATTATTTCCATTATACTACTATATGTACAAAACTTTCTCTGGTTTGTCGATGTTTTCTCGAACTAAGTCACAATGAAGAGAAACCCTAGAATTAGTTGATTAGAATCTAACCCTAGTTTTGTGACTAGGATGGATATAAAGGTGTAGTTGACCTACATTGTGACTTTTGGATGTTCATGTAGGGTTGATATGTTAGAGACACGAGGACCTATAACTCAACCCTAGATGGTGACTATTAGTTGGATACATGAGAAATATTAATCTCCAAAAACTTTCATAACTAAGAGATGTGGGTAGCTCTAAAAATTTGTTTAGTTTGACTTGTTAGGTTGAACCCTTTAAGGGGTGGAGAGTAGTTAGTTGTTGATGTTTGTATCAATAGATTTTGAGGACGAAATCCTTTTTAAGGGGTGGAGTGCTATAACATACCAGATCTTGGACCCTAGCTTAAAACTATGACCTTTTGGGTTTGACCACAAAGGTTGAGGTTAGAGTGATCCTAATAATGTAATCTAATATGTCATATAATTCATTTGGCGATAATAAGATGATAAATAACTTAATTGGATGCATAATGATGTTAATGAGCCTCTAATGGGACAGATGAAAAAGCCCATGAAATAAATTCTTAAAAGTGGAAATAAACTTCAAATTCATAATCTACATATTAAAATATGTTTACAGGTCAATTTTTAATTACTTTGGACAACCTTGAAATAATATGGTAACTTAGGAGAGAGAAATTTCTTAAAAAGTATAATAAATAAATAAATATAATAATTGACTCCAAAAGAATAAAATAATCTTATATTTGTGATCTACATAATAAATATAGCCTTTGGGTGAATTTTCATCCAATTTGGAGAAAGTTTGCTTAAAAGGAAAAATCAGGAGAGAGAAAATATGTAGAACCTTCAAAATATTAAATAAATATTCAAACAAGCCAATATATAAAATTGATGGCAAATTCGTATCCAACCCATTAAATATGACTTGTGGGTCAAGTTTTATAATTTTTGGATAATCCAAGTGTCATTAATGCATCAGGAAAGAGAAACAAAGAATATGTCAAATAATACATCTAAAGTTTCCAAAAGTGAGATCTAACTGCATAATCAGAATCTAAATGCCTTAATTAGCCTCTGTGAAAAATTTTACCTAATTTGGAGTTCGTTTGCACCCTCAAAAGAGGAGAGACAAAAAGGAAGATAATTAATTTACCACTTTAATCGATTTCATTGTCCGACTATGATTTCTGATTTACATAATGTAACGCATGATTTGGTCGTTGATTCCTAATCGGACGACTCTCAGCTTGTCTTCAACCTTGACTCGAATTGCTACAGTAACCCACCAACTTTCTTATATTCGGTCGACGATTTTTCACTCTACAGTTGGTCTTTCTTTGAGCTTTCTTCGCCTTTGGATTCCTAGTTTGATCCCGCATCTTTTGATCCCTATTTTCCCTACCTGTTTCTTCTCGGATCGTGAAACACCAAACCTTGCACCACAAGAAAGGTTGGTCCCAAGCCAACTTGGACTTTTCCTCACCCTCCTCTATATATGAGGGTACCTTGGGGGGTCCTAGCACCCGTGCAATGTTTTGCGCCGATAAATTTCTCAAGGACAAGCATGTTTGCTCGCCGACATTAGCTTCTTTGGGTTGTCCTTGCAGAGCTTGCTGCTCTCTCTCCTCACCTTATCAGCTCTGATTGGTTTTCTCTTCAGGTTTGTGGTAAGTTCATCTTGCCTTTCGTGCTCTTAGGTTTGAGTTTGAGTTATTCTTTTAGATTTGCCCAAACTCACACCGAGTAGTAGTCAGGCTACTTGCGGCCATGGCGTGCTCGCTTTGGGGAAGATGACCCCTGGGAAAATCACCCGCCTGCTCTTTGTTTCCCTTCTTGTTTTGTTTTATCACCAGGGGAAATTTTGGCATTCTGCTTTCTCATCCTTTGCTTTGGAGCGAGTCAACCGAGCCATTGACCCGCTGACTTGGCTGGCGTTCATTGGGCCAAGTAATGCGGGCCCGGCCTGCTTCTCCTTTCTTTTCATGGATTTCTCGCCTACATGGCTTCATCTAATTATCTAATTGGCCGAATTTCAAAAATCCATAACTAATTAATTACTGATTAGAAAATAACAAATAAATACTCATTGGATTCAGAAAAATGCAAGCTTTCTAACAGATTTGGTTTTGTCGCCTGAATCTGATGTTTTATAGAGGTGTTTATAATGGATCTAATTAAATAAGTAATTCATAACTAATAATTTATAAGTCAGAAAAATATAATAAAATATGTTTTGAACTAAGGAAAATATAATCCAAAATATGGAATGGTTTTGGAAATCTAATTCATATAATAATAAAAAGGTGTTTTAGGGTTTTGTATAATTAGTGGAAACCTAACCATAATCCCATATATATGCTAATAGGTGCTTTGGAAGCCTAGGATTGGACCTAGATGTGAGCTTGGATCATTTGACTCTGAAGTTGAGGTATGATTGCATCCCACATTAATTCTGTATTGAGTAATTTCTTATTCATCTCTGTTGATGTATGTTGCATCTCCAATTATTCATATTGAGCAATTCTTCTCTCTGATGTATGTTTGCATCCCTGATTATTCTTCTTGAGCAATTATCCTATTTTTATCTTACTCTTGGTCCCATGGACATTAGCCTACACATTGTCTTATTCTTTTGAAATCATGCTTCATGTGAAGTATCTTAATTGTTATTGATCTTGTGATCATATATATTCTCTTGACTCTATTTCTTATGCCTTGGTACAAGTTGGACTTTTGATGATATATACCCACTGTGATGTGGACTTTTACTTGTTGATATGTGCCCACTTTGAAGTGGATGTTTATATGTTTGTGTTGTCCATTGTGTGATGGAAACATTTTATATTATGACTATACTTATCTACTTGCCTCTACATTAAACATGCTATGTGATTCAGTAGCACTAGAGTAGTGTAAATTGCATTGGTTTTGTTTATAGAAGATGTGATATTTCCTGCTCTTTTTGGGATGAAAAGGAAACTCGTACCCAGGGCAAGATGTGTGTCTTGACCTGTTTTATATATATTTGGGAGTTTGGCGGTGAGTCATTCTCTATCAGGTTTGCAAGGATGTGAAGCCTTGGCTGCCAATTGTGTTTATATTGTTCTAGGGCTATGTTTATCTCACATGCATGCAGGATATTGATTGTGGGGTGTGTGACCTACTTGTGCTTTGTTTCCCACCATGGTAGTGGATTTATTTATGGCACAATCCTTTTATATGTTATTTTATGGCAAGTATCCCTTTTGTTATGATTCTTTTCTCTTGATACCCGTTTGGGTGGTACTATTCTCTTGTATGGGAAGCCTTTTATTTTGATGTCCCTTAATCTTTATAAATTGCTCAAGTTTGCTTTTTAGTATGCACATACCAGCCTTTGCTGATGTCTCCTTTTGTTTCTCTTTTGTTGGGGTATGCTTCCAACCCTAGGTGGAGGACTTGGATGACAAGGCTTGATGACCTAGACTTAGATTGTGAAGTTAAAGCTTGGAGACAATCTTGAGGTGGTTTAGATTTCCTCTACATGGATCCTTATGATGTAAGTTTAAGATGTTCCCCTGTATATAATTGAATATAGTCATGTTTTTATTCCGCTGCTATGCTTTGGTCTTTTGTTACCATTCTATAAAGATTTGAAAATTTTACACCCACTCCAACATACCTTCTGAGTGTGTTTGGACTGGAGGTTTTATTGTTCAAATATTTAGTAAGGAAGTGGTTTTACTTCTTTACAGTTGTCCTTGGGATACCAACTCCATGTAACATGGATACGTTTTCTCCCACTAAATCTGTGCACACTAAATCCTTCAGTGTAGATTGCCAATGTATGCTCTCTCTTTTTAGGTCAAGAGGTTTTTTGAGAACTATCTCTATAGATCTCTATTCCTATCACATAGGAAACATCTCTATCTTCCTTAAAGATAATTTCCACTTTGGATTTCCATTCTAGAACATTTCCATTTCACATCAACATGTGGAATGTGAATACACTCCCACTAAATCACATATCTCTCTTTATCTTTGACATATCAATCAAACCCTTTGACTATATCATCAAAGTAAAGATCACAGTTCTGAGTTGCTTGTACTCAATCAATCCAATGGATTAGTCCATTGTAACTTATGGACTTCATTTGCATTAATGGATTCATAAACCTTATAGGTTGTGTCACGTACACATCCTTGTTTTATTCCTCATAGGAATGCGATTTTAGTATCCATATGCCAAATCTCTTAGTCATTAAGTTGCAATTAACAAGCATCATCCTTTTCAAAATGTTATCCATGTGTCTCAACACTTAAGACTCATTTGCACTTATGGATTTTATCCCAATGGGTGCTACCATCAAGGTCATACCTTATGGTTTACATGGAAGTCATTTAGGATGTAATTGTCATAAACCATAAATCAAAATCCGGTTCCTCATATTCATCTAGATAGATGACTCGTCACATGACCAACTCATCACATAGATAATTGAGGTGTATCTGTCAAGGATATAAGAACTCACAACTCTTTGTGATTCTAGATGTCCTTTATTAGTGTGGGGTATTCTTTATTTAAGAAGAATTTAGTTATTTGAAAATCATCCTCTAACCACTTAGAGTATGACTCCTTGATTTAGACATCACCATGCCTTAATCACGAGCTTACTATGATACACTATCATAATCACTCATAAGGATCTCAAACATTTGGTTCAAGTATTTCATTCATTGATCTCATCAAGAATTAACACTTTACCAAATTCGTACTTCATCTATGATATTCTTGAGCACTTCAAGATATTCATATTGGTATTTCTCTAAACACCATTTTAAGTACTAGCATTAAGTCTAATAGGTATGTAAATACATAACATGTATTATACCTAATAGGATAATTAATCTCCCACTACTACTAGTGAAGATTGATAAATCATGTCTAAGAGATTCATGTCTCTTACTGGTTCTCTAACCAAAAGAGTCTATCTTATCCATCATATGGAAACTAGAAATGAATTTCTCATGATTTATGCTAATTTGATTGTTTGAGTTATCAATAACTTTTTGGTATCATTTTATCTTATGCATACCAAGTACCACAAGATAAAAAAGGAATTGCCACAAAGATTGAAACATCAACTTTATTAATTGCTATCATTGTCATACAATATGCAAAAATAATGTGTTTCTATCCATTGGAAAATATGAAATACAAGTTCATAACTCTATTACATGCCTTCATGGCTGAAAATAAACTAAATTACTCCTATCTATTACGGAAAAACTTGCCCCATTTATTGAGTGCTTTACATTTTATATCTTGGTATCATATACCTCAAAAATGTTACAAGTTTATTTCATGACACCTTCAGGTAGAGACGTCTGTCGCCTCCTTCTTCTTTAGTTCTTCCAGATAGAGTGGGCAATTCCTTTTCCAATGTCCTGGCTTTTGACAATGGTGGCAATTGCCTCTCTTGGTCACTCCTCCCTTGGCCTTGAGAGTTGAAGACGCCTTGGGCTCCTGGCTAGCATCAGAACCTTTCATAGCCTTGCCCTTCCCTTGTGCTTGGGCTTGCCTTTCTTGCTACTGATCATCATCATAGACTTAGGCTTGTCATTCTTCATCTGTGTCTCGGCTATCCTCAACATGCTAAACAACTCTGTCAACAACTTGTCAAAGTTGTTCATGTTGTAGTTCATCACAAACTGACTGTAGGATTCTGGAAACGATTTTAGTATCACGTCAGTAGCCAACTCTCGGCTCAGAGGAAATCCCAGTCTCGTCAGGTTCTCCACATACCCAATCATCTTGAGCGTGTGGGGACCAACTGGATCTCCTTTTGTCACGACGCACTTGAACAACGCCCTGGAGACATCATATCTCTCTTGTCATTCTTGATCTCCATACATGTTCTTGAGATGCTAAATCATCTCAATGACACCCATGTTCTCATGTTGTCTCTGCAACTCGTGGTTCATGGAGCACAACATCAAGCACTTCGCATCAATGGCATCATCTGAATGCTTCTTATAAGCATCCCTTTTTGCCTTTGGTGGGTAGGAGCAGGTTCCTTTGGAACTGGAGTATCCAGGACATAGAGCTTTCTCTCTTGAGTGAGAACAATTCTCAGTGTCCTAAACCAGTCGTGGAAGTTTGTCCCATTCAGCTTGTCCTTTTCAAGGACTGATCGCAATGGAAAGTGATTGTTGTTTGTTGTCATTTGTACTAATATATGCAATTTAGTCCAAAACTCAATTTTAACTTATTTGATTGAATTGAAAGGTTGATGATATAATTAGGACTTTAATTAAATATCGCTCCCACTATTTTTGTTCAAATTGATAGCGCTCACCATCAATTCAGAAGATTGTAGTGAATAATCTTCTAGTGGGTCAAGATCCTGAAATCCACTAAGTCATGGACCAGCTAGGGCTGTCACCCACAACTTAGATCTTCCAGGTAGGCAACTCTTGCCAATTGCATCATATGCAACTCTTGAAAGATGTCATGTGCAACTCCTTGCCATGATCACCTCCATACCTCAAGGTGCTAGATCCTATCTAGGTCACCTTGTTAAGTCTAACCTAAAGCAAACACGATGAATGTGAACCCTGCTAGGGAAGACCCACATATCCATCATTCACTCTTCCACGAGATAGATGGTGTACTACACTAGGGCATGCCCACAATTGGCTGATCAAGCTTTTCACGTGTGTCACATTTAGAAGGCATCTAAAACTTTAATATTTAATGATGGATTTGGTTTTTATAGGTACATATACATATCCAATCACCAAAATATATAGTATATATAATATACATGCTATATCCCAACAAAAACATGTGAAACGATAAAAGCAATGATTATGGCCATCCTAATGTGATTCCTTGAGACAAGAGTAATCACGATCATCTAGGTCTACATCTCATGCAACCTGTACAAGATGAACTTTGTGCTTTGCCGTTCTGGGTTTGATCAACTCATCTCCATGATTGATCTGCTCGCCATCAGGCCAGTCATTTGGGTGCCACCAGCCGATGGCTTGGCTCCTCCAACCGATCAGTTCACCTGGTCATCATGCATCTCCTCATGGCCGCCACCTGACCGTCTCGCTCCTCGAACCGGTCATCTGGATCGCCAACCGATCGGTTCACTCCTTGAACTGATCGTCTCAGTTGCGTCAGGTTGTTCGCCGTTCTTTGACATAAAAGGAAATAAAAGATCTATCCTATTTTACAATTGAATTGGGAAACCCCGAGTTACATTCGGGGGGAGAAAAGGTAGGAAAAAAATCTAGAGTTATCTCGAGTTACATCAGGAATAGGAGATAGGGAATCGATGCGTAGACCGAGATGCAAGCAACCAGATACAACCAAGCACACATACATAGGGTTTATTGGCCATAACCATGCTATACATCCACCACAAAACTCGTTTAAGGGCAACTTGTATCGAGTGCATTCATATTACATATCATATATGTATATTGGGATTTTGGATTGGACATGCATAAAGGCAATTTTATTCGCATCATATGCAATAAATAAAGGCAACAAACCAACATTGATCATATCGATAATCCTAAAGTATAGAGCAGTTGATGTGGCTCTGATACCACTGTAGGGTTTTAGGGGAGACGGAGAAGGCAGGGGAAACAAAATTTTTCTTCTCCCAAACCCAAAATAAAAGAATCACGTCAACGTTTATACAGTAGGAAGGATGGTTTGTAGAGGCGTACCTTGTCCCGAGGCTTGCTCAACGACTATACCTCGCAGCTTTTATGGTCTTCACCTCCGGTCTTGGATGGTGTCTGTGCAGCTCCTGGTCGCACCGGGACTGGCACCTCCTGGTATCACTGGGACTGTCGGGATTGACAACTGACCTTCGAGTGGCAGAAGTCTCCCACCTCTGAAGTAGTCCACACGGCCCACCTAGAACTCCGATCTCCTTGTCCCACAAGGAATCAGAAGGAGTCGCACCCTCCTGTCAGTGTACTAGTCATCGGTACACTCTCCTGCTACTAGTCACTTTCTGTAATTGTCTTTCCTTTGTTGTGCCTCCCTTATCGGGTAGCACTTGCTCAGGCTCTCTCTTGGTTACCAAAACCAGAGAGAACGACAACTTTACAGAGCAACTGGTGCACTGAGTTGTGTTCCTGAGAAGCCCCCACTACCCCCATATATAGGAGAGTCATGGGAGATGGTTCTCTATCTCGGGAAATGCGGGATTAATGCAGGAGTAGAAGAGTTCGAGATTTTCTACAAAACAACCAACTGTGCCACCTGAACCGATCGTTTCATGCATGAAATGGTCGGTTGGGGAGTTAAGCCGATCGGTTCACACCTTAATCGATTGGTTGGGGTACCTGAGCTGATCCGTTCACTTCTAAGCCGATCAGTTCATGATCCTTGTCCAACTCAAATTGACTTTCAAATTTGTCTCCAATAATCAAATATTAATCCTTGTCCAAATCGAATTTGTACAAGTGAAACAAATTGTATTTGCAAAATAGTCTTCTGACTTTCCAAACGATCTCAGGAGGGACAAATCCCATATCTATCACTCACCCCTCAAAAGCCCCATGTGTCAAAGCCACCCAATCATCACCTTTATAACAACCCATATTTCAGGACTACGTTTGATGACGTCAAAGTGTACCCAATGATATGTGTTGAGTGTAGTGATTTCAGGTCAAAGAATCACACTCACCATCATCATTGTGAGAACTGACTGTGACTAGCTACCATGTCATGGTTCCATATGTCAAACTCATAGTGGGTCTGTCTGGTAAACTTGTTCTCTAACAAGTACCTATGTGTTTGGTTTGATATCTCCATATCATGACTAATGAGATTCTGTCATCAACCAACACCACAATCTAGTCTTATGTGTCATTGTTGTTTATCTACCTTCCACAATGACATCCGACTAGGGACATAATAAGAATATACAAACTCTTAGCATCTGTATGATCTCATCGTTCAGGTCCTTAACATGAAAGCATATGTCATTGAGTATTGTCATTCTCTAGACATTCAATATATTCTATCATTATCTCATATGACTAAACCAGAAAGAATTGGAAGCTTGCCTTTGATCTTTATCAAATCAATCTTAATGTATCCCACCAATCATCCCATGATTGGATCTCAGGGCATACATACCAACAAAGCTTTCACCAAGGGACTCATTCCCTTCTTCTTCACCTTTCTTATCTTAGAGAGAGAGAGAGAGTCTTCACCTTTATGGTAGAAAGAGAGATTGGAAGGTGAAGGAAGTGAGAGCCTCATAAGATATACATTTAGGACTAGCTCTCTTATAAATCTCCTACTCACTCTAATGGCTATAGCAAGTGATTAAGATTGAGAGTGGAAGGAGGCTCTTGGAGGCACTCAACTATAATATAGCTACCTTCATAGTGCTTGGCTAACCATGGGATGTAGCCCAAGGGGTATTATTTATAGTTGAGGATGCCTTCTAGCTAGTAGAACACTTAGGAAATAATTCTAGCTGTTTGGGGGTGTTGCAACAAATATATTTTGAGTTTTGGAACACCCTATAGTTAGAAGCACTTTTTCTACACATTTTGTATAGTGGTGTCGATCAGGATTCAATAAAGGGAACTCGTATAGACTCTACTTTCCTTCATTTTCTTTGTCCCTTCATAACTGACACATAGCTTTCTCCATACCTCAAAGGTAATCTCACAAGACGAAATCTAGATGAACTTGGTGGAGGAAAGAGAGGCATAGAGAATGTTGATAACTCTTGCATTTAAGGTTGCTTTCGTCAAGGTATCATCATTCTATTCTTCTATCTTTGTCTCTGGTATCTTGAATGATAGATCCACCATTCTCCATACCTCAAGACTTAATCCTTGGATGTATAATTGTAACCTTCTTTTCCAATAGAGGAAGTTGCTCGCATCAAAGATTGGAATGTAGATTGAGTATATCCCACCTTGATTATTTCCCATATTCTCCTACTTGTGGAAGTATTGCTTGGAGAAGACCTATTTTGATGACAATTGTTGGATCTATGATGGGATCTAGAGGAGGGAGTGAATAGAGATATAAATACTTAAACAAAAATCATTAGAACTTCAAATTATATCAAGAGATAAGGTCATATATGGAATTTGAGTGCAACTAAGCATACAAAGTAAGGATGAGAAAGATTGAACAAGCAAAAGATCACAAGATATATATAGTTGTTCCAAACTCCAAACTACAAGATTTACTTCTGCTACCTTGAGAGGTTATACTCTAGGATTTTCAACCATGTCTCACTCTTTATATTCCATTATAAGAGTTACAACATTGACCTTCTTGTACTAGGACATGGATACCTAGCCTTCTCTTTGAGGGCTAGGGACCCAATAACCTTACAAAGGACTTACATATCAATGACCAAGAGTCTTATACCTTATCAAAGACTTGCTCACTTTTGCAACAAGTCGTTCACCTTCTCTAAGGATTTACCTACTCTTGCAACAAGTCTTCTGCCTTCAAGGATTTACCCACTCTTGTCTTGGATCTTCTGCCTTTGACTTCACCTTTATCAAGGAAAAGCTTCCACCAAGGGACTCATTCCCTTCTTTTTCTTCACCTCTCTTATCCAAGAGAGAGAGTCTTCATCATCATGGTAGAAAGAGAAATTACGAGTGTAACACCCTCCCTAAGCACACACTGCACATAGCGGAAGCAACACTGAGTTATCCATAACTCGTGCACTCAAAGAGGCATTACATAAAATTGGCATACATAACAACATTATAATCAATCACACAAACTGAATTATTAAAACATTCTCATGATTGTTCTTACAAAAGGAACATAAATGTTATTACATGAAAAACTCATTTAATAGCTTGAGTCTCTACTCTAAAGTTCTAAACATTAAAACATGTCGTTGAATCTATAAATCTGAGCATCATCTTATAGTTGGCACCCCACCAGACCTTATCTTGCTCTATGCTTATGCTTCTGGGATGTACTCTGCTCCTTCTCTCACCTGCAGGCATCTCATCCCCAGCCATGCATTAGAAAAATGGTTGTTAGAGTAAGTGGCATGAGTATTCTAACATACACTACTATAGAAATGGCTTATAAAGCCACTTTTCAAGGTGTCGGTTGTTTACAAAAACTGACACCTAATGTCTACAGTGTTGGTTGATAACATAAACCGACATCCAATCTGCTTAGGGAGCCCAGACACGGGTACCACTTTTAATAAGTGTCGGTTAATTAATAAACAACCGACACCTAAACTCAACCACCAAACCCAAAATTCCAGCGAAAAAATTGGCTCCAAAATTTTACATATGGCGTCGGTTCATAACTAAATAACCGACACTTAGTATAGATGTTGGTTCATAACTAAATAACCGACACTATAGGTTTAGTTGTCGGTTTTTTAAAATAACCGACACCTATTGTGAACTTAATAGCTCACCAACGACCAATTCTTCCCCTTTCCCTGTTTCATTCATTCCCGATCAATTTCCCTAACCTCCTAACCTCTGGCGATTTCTTGCTGCTCCCTACCGCCGCCGCCACCCCTCCCTACCCATCGCCGCCGCTCCGTCGTCATCGTCGCTGTGAGAAGCTATCGCCGCCCGCCCGCCCGCCGCCCGCCCTCTCTGCCGTCGCCGGTAGCAGCTAGGACCGGCCGCTCCTCTCCTCGCCTCGCCGCCCTCTCCGCCGCTCCTCTCCTCACCGCCGGCAGCTGCTAGGACCGGCCGCTACTCCTCTTTCCTCAAGGTGCCCGCCCTAGCCTGCCTTCTTCTTCCTCTGCTCCTCTTCTCTCAAGCTGTCTGCCCTGCTGCTGGGTGTTTTTTTTTAAAATTTATTTACTTCTCTCAAGGTGCATGTCTGGTCATACACATATTGATGTACATAGAATAAATGCTAAAAAGGTGTGATTTTAGGGTTTAGGTACTGATTTTGTGCTTCTACTGAGCTGAATCCTCTATTGTCTATACAATATATACATGTTCTATGTAACTAATCATGACATAGATTTTAGAATGCATACTTTGGTTAAATGTACTGCTGTAATTTTTGATCAAGTGATGATATGTAAATGTAGCAATAAGTTAGTAAGGTATCAATGATAAGTCTGTTGTAATGTGATGCAAAATAGTTATTGTATCATGCATATATACTTAATAATTTTTTGTTTTATAGTTGTATAGGGTGTTTTATGTGTGGCAAGTCTATTGTTTAATAGTTTAGCTATAATCATTGTTTAATAGTTTAGCTATATTCTTGGTGACAATCCTAATCACCCTTCTTTTGCTTAATGATGAACAATAATGCACACATGTGACATGCTTGGAATGTAAATGATGAACTTTTCCCTAAATTGCCAATCATGCTTTTAAAGACATCAATAATCACCCTAACTTGAAGAACTAGGATTTTAGGTATAAGAATGACAACACATTATTTGTTGGCCTAGAAACCCATCTAAGATTTACTCATTAGGAGTAAATCTTCGATAGTACCCGGTTTGGGACTGTTCTTGAACACCTAATCTCGCTTAGGATGTAAGTGTATATAATGTGTGTTGGGTTTTCAAGAAAATTTCCACAGCATTTCCCCGTTTGTTCTCTAAGTACATATGTACTTGGAGAACAGCGGGGAAATGCTGCCGAAATTTTCTTGAAAACCCAATACACATTATACACTTACTAGTGAGATTAGATATTCAAGAATGGGATAGGTGGTATACATTTATTATATATAAGAATGACATCACATGTATTTGTTAACCCTAGACCCTAATCTTTTCCTAATATATACTTGTTTTCTCTTTGATCATAGAATGGATAGATCATGGATGTCCATTCGCAATCGCTGCATCCCAGAGTTTATTTCTGGTCTTGACCAGTTTATTAGATTTGCCGAGGAACATAGGAAACAACCTGGAGATAGGTTCTACTATCCATGTAGGCATTGCGGTAACCACTTGAAAGTCAACACTGGTGCTAAAATGTCATATTACGGTGTCATTGAAGACATATGGGAATTTGACTACATAGATTTCAGAATTCCGCTCTTCAAATGTAATTGGGTTGATAACACCAAAGGAGTTATAGTGGATGAATTGGGTTTCACTTTAGTGAACTTTGAAAAGATTGGCGAGAAGGTTGAACCATTTATATTGGCATCAAAGGCGAAACAAGCATTTTATATCGATGATCCTGCAAATGATAAATGGTCGATTGTTCTTCATGGTAAAAGACAGTTCGTTGAAGATCCTATAGATGAAGAACAATACTATGATAAGTATGATGACTCCAGTCCATTCTTAGTTGGGTTGCCAACACCAACAAATATTGAAGCTAATGATGACTTGTATGTGCGTGGAGATCACAATGAAGGATTGTTAATTGATAAAAAATCGCAATATTAGAGGTATATATGTTTTGTTTTATATGTTTTTATTTTTTCTGAATATGTGAACTTTACAATGTGAGCTTAATTTATAATGTGAGCTTAATTTTTCTCTTTGATCATAGAATGGATACTTTACAATTTGAATTACTTTACAATGTGAATGTGAACTTTACAATGTGAGCTTTAATGTGGATATGTACTCATTAGCCTAGAACCCCGTCCAAGATTTAGTCATTAGGAGTAAATCTTGGATAGTCACCAGTTTGGGACTGTTCTTGAACACCTAATCTCACTTAGGATGTAAGTGTATAATGTGTATTGGGTTTTCAAGAAAATTTCGGTAGCATTTCCCCATTTGTTCTCTAAGTACATATGTACTTGGAGAACAGCGGGGAAATGCTGCCGAAATTTTCTCGAAAACCCAATACACATTATACACTTACTAGTGAGATTAGGTGTTCAAGAATGGGATAGGTGGTACATATTTATTATATATAAGAATGACATCACATGTATTTGTTGGCCTAATCTTGTCCTAATATATACTTGTTTTTCTCTTTGATCATAGAATGGATACTTTACAATTTGAATTACTTTACAATGTGAATGTGAACTTTACAATGTGAGCTTTAATGTGGATATGTACTCATTAGCCTAGAACCCCATCCAAGATTTACTCATTAGGAGTAAATCTTGGATAGTCCCCGGTTTGGGATTGTTCTTGAACACCTAATCTCACTTAGGATGTAAGTGTATAATGTGTATTGGGTTTTCAAGAAAATTTCGGTAGCATTTCCCCATTTGTTCTCTAAGTACATATGTACTTGGAGAACAGCGGGGAAATGCTGCCGAAATTTTCTCGAAAACCCAATACACATTATACACTTACTAGTGAGATTAGGTGTTCAAGAATGGGATAGGTGGTACACATTTATTATATATAAGAATGACATCACATGTATTTGTTGGCCTAATCTTGTCCTAATATATACTTGTTTTTCTCTTTGATCATAGAATGGATACTTTACAATTTGAATTACTTTACAATGTGAGCTTTACAATTTGAATTACTTTACAATGTGAGCTTTACACTTTGAATTACTACTTTACAATGTGAACTTTACAATTTGAATGTGAATTTGCAGATGGCTGACCATTCTCCTGATGACCGTGCTGATGACTACCGTGAGGGTGAGGACATCAATGCGCCGCCTCACAATGTAAGTTTTAAAAATATATCATATATTTATATCTATATGTCCATTTATAGATATATCTTGTAAATGTGAAATATTTTGTCAAATTTTAGGTTGATGATGCACAGGTACCAGCTGAAGCACTTGAGGCACTTGATCAACAACACCAAAAAGTTGATAAGAGAAGGGGCATCACTATGATGAAGAAGTTAATTTCGCAAAAGGGAAATGGACCCAAACTTGTTGTGGATTTCGATAATGCAGGAAATGCATGTGGTGTGAATCGCAATTCATTTATTTCATATCTTGGGTTTGTTACTCATAGCCATTGCAGTTGTCGCTTAGATTCTTGGCATAAAGTTTCTAAGGAGAAGAAAGATTTAATATGGAGGGATTTATGCGTGAGTTATTATTAATTTGCAATTCTATTTTGTAGATTACTAAATTTTTGGATACTAGTTAATAACAATTCTATTTTGCAGAGTATACTTGAATTGGATGAAAAGCTGCATCGTAAATGCGTGATGCAACGTTGTGGGAGAGTCCTAAGGAACTATAGGACAAATCTCACCAGAGAATACATAAAAGAAGACGACAAGAGGAAGAAGACAGCCACTAAACAGTGGAACTTCCTGGACAAAGAAGAATGGGACGCGTTTGTCGCTTCAAGACAAACTGATGAATTCAAGGTATTAGGCGTCAATCTCATTAATTAATATATGTTGTATTCACTTATTCAAGATTAACATTTAGTGTTACTAACCAAATCATTAATTTGCATACTAACTAGGCCCTCAGTGAGGCACAAAGATCAAGGCGTGCACTGAATGTGCATGACCACACAATGGGTCCAAAGGGGTATGCAGGCGTTCCCCAAAGACTACAGGCTGAGGCTACTGCTGCTCAGTCTGCTGCTACTCAGGAGTCCTCTACCATAGGTAGCACACCTCTGCCTCGCCATGATGTCTGGATAGCTGGGAGGAAAAATAAGAAGGGAGAAATACCTAAGGCCACAACTACTGAGGCGGCTGCAAAAATGGTAAAATACAACTCTTACAGCAATCATTCGAATATTGATTATTTGTGTTGTTTACTTAAGTACAAATTTTTGTTTTGGCGATTAGCGGGAGCTGCACGAGCTGAGGAAACAAGGAAAGTTCATCCCTGAGGGAACAAAGGATGAATTGACAGTTGCTCTGGGTAACCCAGAGTATCCTGGACGTGTTAGGGCTGCAGGCGCTGGTGTGGGCATCAAATCTTTTTTTGGGTCATCCCAGCGCAAACATGTCCCAAAAGTGGGACTTTCACGAGAAGAGGTAACATATTCTTTCTTTATAATGTTACTGTAAAAGAGAATTCAAAAATTAGAATTTGACATTTCTTTTATCCATGTATAGGTGGATAAGCTATTTGACAGGAAACTCGAAGAAAAACTCAAAGAAGTAATGAAAAAGTGGCAGACATCTCAGACTGCCACTTACCAGACAATACCTACTGCAGACTCTACTCCTACTCCTACTGTAGAGGTTGGGAGTAATCCTGTAGAACCACCACCTAGCACATCCACTGTAAGTATTTTTATGACATAGTAACTAGTTTTTTAATTCAAGATGATATGTATATATGAAATTGTAGTCATTTAAGAAAAAGATGATATGTATATATGTATATAACATTCTTTACACAAAAATTTGTAGGGGTTGAAGCCATGCCGTCTAAAAAGTAAAGAATATGTCGTGGCAGAGGCGTCGACTTACCCATCCCTACCAGGGGAAACGTGTCACGGGTCTCCAGTACCAGCTGGTTGGATTTAGGTGAGCCCGATACATATATTCCCCCAGTGGATGGATCTTCCACTGCCATATCCCACCCCGATTGTGAAACACTTAGTGAGGCAGTAGGCGGAGTGATATTGTGGGAAAAAGTGTATGTCTTCTTTACTGAAAAGGTGCAGTAAATTTACATTACGTTCAATTGTTAGTGTGTGTATATGCTGGCAGTTGATCTGAAATTATATATATATATACAGGTTAAAAAGAAGACACCCACAACATCTAGGCCTCCACCTCCACCTCCTGCATTACCTAGTTGGGTTCCACAGGACCTACCTATCCCGTTAGGTCCTAACTGTAGGGGTATGGCAGTATGGTTAGGGGAACATGATATAAACTCCCCTATAATTGTTTCTTCTGATTCAGATTCTACAGGTCAGTCATACGAAACAAAACTATTTATACAAGATATTTTGGAGTTGTTTCGATATGATTGGCTAAATACATCTGTGATAGAGCTATGGATAAGGTGAGATATTCTTTATATATCCATATACCTTGTGTATGATCTGGTGATCTGGTTTCTTATTTATTAATGGATGCATAATTAATACATATTTTGCAGCTACTTAGACAACATATGTGCAGATTTTGGATTCGAACATGTAGGGTTTTTGATTCCATCCTTGATTAGTCTAGTAGCTAAAGACCCTACATCAGTTCAACAATACTGCTGTGAGGCTTTTTCAATTTTTGCTGTAAAAAAGAAGACGGTGATAATGGCTCCATTCAATGTAGAGTAAGTTTACTTTGCTTATTATAATTTGGACTTAAGAAAATTACATTTTATTGTGGATTTTGAGTTATTAATTTTTAACTTTTTTTCCTCTAGGGGTAGGCATTGGGAGTTATTGGTTATTGCCCCCGAGATGTTCACTGTGTATTATCTAGATCCTAAGGGGGGTAAATTGAATACAAGATTTGGACACATAATGAAAATGGCAATATTTCGGTGAGAAATATTTCATTTTTCATATCCGTTAACATATGTTATTACATTACTATTTAATTGCAATGTTCTGTGTTACATTAACATGTAGAGGTTTTGAGGAGTACAAAAAGGCTGGAGGAAAGGTCCCCACGAAAAAGAACCAGCCAATAATTTGGAAGAACGTGAAAGTAAGTTCC
Source organism: Alisma plantago-aquatica (assembly GCA_963693085.1). Lineage (NCBI taxonomy): Eukaryota > Viridiplantae > Streptophyta > Magnoliopsida > Alismatales > Alismataceae > Alisma > Alisma plantago-aquatica. The sequence goes on along the minus strand of OY856409.1, from coordinate 339,728,372 downwards.
CGACTGCAATATATGTATATATTATTTATGTGAACAATGCTTAATTAGTTGTATTTGTTAATATTTTGTATGTTTGAATTTATAGTGTGCTACACAAGACAACGGATGGGCATGTGGATACTATGTCATGCGATATATGCACATGATTATCAAACATGCCGCACTGGATATCGAATGTATTGCTCAGGTATTATATAGTCTCATTAGATAATATGATCGAAATATATCAATCTTATTTATAGCTCATTAATTACATATATACATCATTCTCTTTACAGGTATTTAAAGCTGACCCCATTACAGGAAAGGACTTACTAAATGTTAATGCTCCCTATACGATGGGAGAATTAAATGAAGTAATCGAACAATGGGCAACAACCATACAATTAGTGGGGGCTTTAAAATATAATTGGGATCCTGATAGCGAATAATGACTAAACAATGATACTTTGTAAATGAATTTCTGAATTATAATATATGTGTGAATGTTTCTACATGTCTGGATGTTTCTACATGTGTCTGACTGAAAATGAATGAAAGTATTTGTTGCTATATGAATGTTTCTACATGTGTGAATGTGAATGAATGGAACTACAAATTGCTAGCATGTGTGAATGTTTATAAATGTGTGAATGAATGGAACTCTTTTATTGTTAATTTTGCAGGTTTGCGGCCTGTTGTCGGCTGATATCAATGGATGTCGTAAAACCTGCAGTTCATAACTGAACTGAACATGTTTCTCATCCTGCGACCAGCCACAGCAGGTATGCAGACTGACAGAAAAAAAAACAATAGGCGTCGGTTATTTGTAAATAACCGACACATAATGATATAGTGTCGGTTTTCCTACAATAAACCGACGTCTATTTCCTTAACAACACGGCCATGCTGGACAGCACGGCCGTGGCCAAGATGGTGCGGGTTTGAGCGTCAGTTATTTGTAAAAAACCGACACATAATGTTCAAGTGTCGGTTTTTTACAAATAACCGACGTCTATTTCCTAATATATGGCGTCGGTTATTTGTAAATAACCGACACTTATAGTGGCCAAGATGGCACCCTTTTTGTGGCGCGAAAGGTTTGGGTGTCGGTTTCTTATCTAATAACTGACGCCTATTGTCCCCTGATGGCACGCTTCCGGTGGCGCGCGAAGAGTTTGGGCGTCGGTTTTGGAACCGACGCCTAATGGGTGGACTTTTAGTGTCGCCCACATAGGTGTCGCTTAGAAACCGACACTAAAGGCTTTAAATAACCGACACTAAAGGTAGGTTGTGTAGTAGTGATATATACATTACTTGATGAAATAAGATACTATAAGATATTCTTAAACATTATATACTGAGAACTAACATTAAAAAAAACTTCACAAAATTTGAAACATAAATGTATATTCTTACTTTAACTTAGTTCTTATCTTTTTACTTATCTTACTCTGGAGACTTGTACTATGGTACCTGGGTCTCATGACCTGCACTAAGGTGCCTGGGTCACATGACCTGCACTCGGGGCCTGGGTTATGTCTTTGAATTGGTATGCACTCTGATGCCTGGGCCACATGAATTGCGGAAAGGGCCTGAGTCATGTTTCTCTTATCTTAATCTCTTTCATTATACTTATAAATGAGATTGTGTTCATTCTTTGAACTAAGGTATCTTTCATTTATGACTTCTATTTGATTTGTGGCCACCATTATATGATAAGTCCTCCTCTATTGGCACCGAAGTGTTCTCTATGGTGCAACACACCCTCTGTTGACACTGAAGTGTCCTCTATGGTGCAACAAACCCTCTATTGGCACAACATGCCCTCTGAAATGGAGTAAACACTCCTCTAAATTGGCAACATATGCCTCTAAATCATCCTGGGACTCTTTGAATGAGGACTTATCATATAATGTATTATGTGAAGGTTTTGAATTAATTATCTTAAGTATAAGCTTACTAATTCTAAATCTAGACTTATCCAAAACAGAATATTGAGTACTGGACATGTACTGAACTCTAAATCTGAATATACATCTGAATATGAATAATCTCAATTAAAATTGAGATTGGGTCTAAAACCCTTATCATGTATCTTAATCAAATATCTAGCTACCTACATATTGGGTAATCTAAATCTGAATCAGAATTTGATATTCTTAACATTTGGATAAATCTTAATTTGAAACTCTTTTTTGATCAAATGACTTAGTTAAATTCTGATGTCAGATTTATGACATGTAAGACTAAAGGCTTAGGAAAATAATCTAAACTTAATATAGAAATACTAAGTATATAAAAGTAACTTAAGTAGTAAACATCTAAAATATGATTTCTAAAATGACAACTCAACCTCTTGAAAGTATCATGAAGTATTATCTTAACATGAATCTTAATGCATTCATGTGAACCTAACTCTTAAATCATAAAAATATAAATCTTATAAAATCTTATCTTGCAATCTTAATCATAACTTAATGCATTCTACTCTTATAATCTTATCACGTACTTAATTCTTATATCTTAACCATTCTAAGAAATATAAATAACACTTAGTTCTTATATATTAATCTATCTAAGAAATCTTAACAACATATTTCTACATGAAATCTTAATAGATTCTTGTCCCACATTATCATGTCTGACAATCTTGGTTGCATACCTTATCTTGTAGTCATATTCATCAATATGAAACATTAGTAATAGTTCTTATAGAAACATGATCCTTTAGTTTTCTCATGAACCTGGTTCATGAGTCTCTATCATTCTTATAAATATTAGTAACATATCTCTTCTTGAGATATTAGGCACATGTAAGGATATACCCATGAACGTATAAAAATATTACTTGCATATCTTAACATAAAATCTTAGAACACTGGATCACATAAAGTATGAAGTCTTATGAAAATATGTTGAGTTTGATAAATATGAATACTCATGGACATGAACCACTTACCTAAGTCAGTAGGAATAATGCTCCAAAGATCATTGATCTTATCTCTTAAGCAACCAGTGATACATATCCAAAATTCTTAATTAGGTTTCTAAACCCCAATTGCACCAGGTATGATACTTCATGAAAAACAAACCAAAACAGGTCCTGAAACCTATGCCATTAGTTAGCCCTTGAAAAATTAATCAAAATTCATGTAAGGTTCATTCCCAATGGTTGCCTAGATTAAATTCTAGAATCGATTGAAGATTTGACCTCATTGGCCAATCAACATTGAGACAAATCATTGAGACAATCAATAACCCATATACCAAAAATTCAACAAAAAGCGGTAGAAAGACTGACATTCATTTGAATTTATATCTTAATCTTAGGCATGATAGAGAACAATTTAGACAACTTCTTCAAAAACTAACGTGTGACTGCTGACTTAATAAACTATGAAAATTGGATAACACCCATGGAAACTCGTGGCACATAAATAATATGAATTAGAAGATATGGAAATTCAGTGCCATCGTGAGTTCAAGGTATGATTGTCTTCCTCACATAGGTGAACTGGCATGAACTCAAAATCTTAATCGGATCTGTCAATAGAAAAAGAATATAGAAGCACCTAAGTATTTGAAACACATATCTTAGAATTCCTTTGTATTAGAGATATAATGGTCAGAAGTGCATTATATGCCATGGTGGGCAATCAGATAAAGTTAAAGCATCACATTTTCAATAAAAGTGAAATTAATACAATGGTCAATGGACAACTTGATGTTGACCCAACAAAGTTAACATGCCACCAGTGATTGCAATACAAAACACATAATTGGTAACTCGTCCACTACAGAACCAAGGGAAAGGAGGATTTTAGTTAAAGTACAATTTCTAGCATAGAAGATTACAAAATTAATATTTCTTTATGACTGAGTGGCATGTGGGAGAGTAGCAAATCATTATAGATATTGTGAGCAGTCGATGGCTAAGGTGCCTTAGCATGAGACCGAGAATGGGTAAAATACATAGGGGATACGGAAACATACTTAGAGTTAAAAGAATAGTGAGCTTATGGAAAATTACCAAACCTTTAACTAAATGAAAAAGACTCCAGGTGTTGCTTTGAGTTCTTGATTTCTGAAGAAGAACATTGACTGCATGGTAATAGCCCGAATGGCCTCAGTTGCAATTAAAGGCATTAGAAGCTTGGACGGAGCAAGGTATAATTTTTAGGATCTACAAGATTAAGAACAACCAAACGTGGCCGCATGGGATGCCTGCTATGAAAATCAGTGGAGGAAGAAGGTGGATGGTAAACAGATGCTTTTCCCAAGGGGCGCTCTAGGGTTTTTGGCACAACTTTAAATATTCAAAGAGTATTCTAAAATGAACAGATGTCTTAGCCCCTATTTGGTTCAAGATTGAGATATGAAATCTGGATTGGGTTAGTAGATAGATCTGGATTACTTTATCTGGATTCCGTCCTATTTGTATTTGGTAGCTTATCCCATTACACATATTCATTAAATTAGACTGGCCTCATAACTGATATTTTTCAATATGGCATATAAAACAAAATAATACAAAAGACATAGTCAAATCCGGACTAGGTTTTGAAATTCTACTAAGAGCAGGACTGACTCAGTCTGAATTAGAGGATTACGGAACTCGAAACATACCCCGTCAGTCTGATTTCTACAAAAAAAGAGACCAGAACTGGATTGGGTTAGTAGGGATTAGCGCCTACGTGGCACAAAAAGACAGCGTCTAATCTGGACTAGGTCTCGAACCAAACAACACTTTAGTTTCCAAAACAATCAACCGACGTGCGAGGAATCTAAATGGAGTTAGAGAAGGATTGTAACTGAACAAAAAAATATCATAGGTATGAGGCGACTTACCTGGATTGTGGCATTCAACTTATGAAAATAGGATTAATTAATGCGGAAGCGAATTATTAGCAGTAGAATTACTGAAAATCACTAACAATTTAAAACTTTTTGTAAAGAAATCCACAAATGATAAAACTCTATCATAAAGAACCAAAGTAAGTTATTTACATTCTGATTTCATCAGTACATCTCTGTATCATCTCATCTCGAGAGTCATAACATTGACTGCCCAGTTAAACTATACATAAGCAGTATACAAAATCTCGAGGAATCAAAACAAAAATCTCAGATCTATATCAAACCATCTACTGACTCCTAGGACCTAAAAGTACAGAGACGACACATAGGACTCTCTCTATATACAAGACTTGACAAACAATGTCTCCACCTGAAGATCATTGCTGTCCTTGCTGTTGTTGCTGTTGCTGTGGCTACTGTTGTTGCTCACCCACTGAAGGGTTTCTTCTTCCTCGGCGTCTACCTAAAAAGTTGAATCCCACGGGGGTGAGACAATTGAAAATTGTCCCAGTGAGAGATATAACTCTCTTCCAGAAACATTGTTATTGCTGGTAATAGAATAACACTAAGCAGTAGAATTATAAATATTCAACAGCAGATAAATCATTGATTAAGATATGCAGAGAAGTATTCTCTGTGCAATCATTTCAATTATAACTTGATTAAGTAACAGGTCATTCATTTAATAAGGAATATGAAGAACATGTATATCCTTTATCTTTCTAAGACATAATAAATAATGTATCATCAAACATTAATTCTCGTAATTCAACCCTAAGTAAATATGCTACACGGCTGATTACCTTTTACAATCATATTTATGCCCTGAGGAGATGAGGTATACCGCTCATACTCCAACCGACCATTGCGAAATAGAAATCGGTACCATACATAGGTCATCAGAAGAGCCGAATTTCTATGACCTCATCTTCCTCAGTCAGTGTGAGGAACAACATGCATGACATCTTGTGTCTCTGCTATAATATAGCTTTCCAGGGTATACTGGAAACTTCACTATTAGAGTTACAGTGGCATGCTATACTATCTTCGCAATCGAGGGATTTCTTGTTTATCTCACAACGATTCAGCATTAATATCATCATCGAGATATTAGTGATACATCATATCGGCATATACATATAATGAAGGATTCAGAGATTTAGTATTTATCTCACATCAATTCCTCCATTAGAGCGTAAGGATATTCACACCCATTACCCCTACATACTCAAAAGTATGCTCTCCATGAGTTCCCTTAGGAAAACCTGTTTCACCATCACCTAACTGCTGACGATAATGGATCTATGGTCAGGGCTCTACATGATATCATTACACTTGATTATTTAAGTACATTACATCATTCTTTTAGCATCAGGCATGTTTTCAAGCATAAACCATTATAACAATTGCTATAAAGAATGAGTACTATTTCTATCAAGTTCATTTCACAACTTTAGTAACATTGGGAACTCAATCCCTTATCATCTCATCATCATGATTCAAGAATATGGGTGTTCAAACCCTTAGATCATCATAATACTTGTTACCACTTTGACAGGTAACATAATGTCATCAAGTCATGTAACACTGTATACATGATAAATGATGTGCAGGTATTTCACATGGCTCTTATAGCCTATCAATCTCTTTTGTTACCTTTCACTAGGAAACATAATATATCATTGCTTACAAAGCTGATAAAGTACTTTCAATAACAAAGCATCATAGCTCTTACCTGGCTATGCTCAATATCTCATAAGACCTGCATGATTAGAACAGATGATAACAGATACTTCAATTTCCTACCAGCATAATGTAAAACAATTATGACATCATTGTTCAAGGATTATACCACTATGCCCTTGATAGGGTTAGGGTTTCCCTTTTCAATTCAATTAGGCTCAATCATCCCCCTAGCTCAATCAGGGTTAAGGACTCATCATGTTGTCATTGTCCAACCTTAGAGCTTCTTAGTATAAAGCATAACCCAGAATCAGGGTTTCACATATTCATTCACCTTATTTGGAATTAGGGTTTACTATTCACATCACATCACCCTTGATTAGGGTTTACTATTCACATTGCATCACCCTTGATTAGGGTTTAAGTTCAGTAACCCACAATTAGGGTTTACTATTCACATTGCATCACCCTAGATTAGGGTTTACTATTCATTCCAAGTAGGAGTGATAATCAAAGTGCCTTGAATTAAGGTTTATCATGTCATCACTATGAATTAAGATCATATATTAGGATTTCACCCATCAATGCCCTTAATTAGGGTTATGATTCATTCACCTTCATAATTAGGGTTTCATGATCTCACTATGATGGATCATACCCTAATTAGGCATTCATTCATATTAGAATTCCAATACTTAATTATCATCCATGTAGGAAATCTTCTCTTTCATATTCTAAAGAAGATGTTTGCTTCAGTCTTGATTAGGTTAAGTCAACTCACTCTTGAAGAGGAATTGACATCATGGGTTATGTCATTGTCACCATGATCATTAAGGCTTAATTATTCAAAGGGTACTAATCACCCTACCTCATTAGGGTACAAATACTATAATCACCTTTGATTACATCATGTTTTAGTCAACTAGTCACTTTGTCCTTTAACCACTTTAAGTACCCATGCGGTTTTGGTTAATTATCCACCAAACAGTTTTGGCCTTATAGACCCTAAACGGTCTTGACCAAATCAGACCTCAAACGGTTTTGAGCAACTAAGGAAACTGTTTGCTAAAGTACCACCTTGAAACTGTTTAGTAAAGTAGGTGGTGAAGACAGTTTGCCCAAAGTTAACTTTTGAAACCGCATGAACTCAATTGGTTTGGAAACCGCATGAACCTAATGGTTTGGGATCGTTTGGTTCCAAACGGTCTTGAGACCATTTGGTCCAAACCTCTTCAAAACCACAAGGACCAAAAATAGTCTCAACAAGTCAAATTGAATTAGGGTTTCCAATGTTGGTTCCTTCAACCATTGAATTCATGTAGCCAATCATCAATTGGACCAATCACCACACTTCAATTGAGTTAATTAAGTCAACCTTCAACTGATTTGACCCTCAATTGATCATCAATTAGGGTTTGAATCAATTGGATTAGGGTTTGGAATTGATGAACCTTCAACATTATACAATGTGAAACTAGTTACTTTCAAACTATTGGACCATCATCCAAAACTAGTTACTTTCAAACCAACATGATTTTCAAAGAGAAGAATATAACCAAAAAACTTTTTTATTATTTCTCTATTTAATAAAATATGGTATGTGTTACATCATACAGTACTCATTTTTCAAATGAAAAATGAGTAATGTTGATATCAACACATGCATTTGAGACATGTAGCTTCCATATAGTATTGGTCAATTTGTTTGGTTTCTCATAGGTACATTGTTCAGAGCACACTTCCTACAACACTCTTGGTGCCCATTTTTTAGGAACATGCATAGGAGGCATAATAGCACATTGCATTACGCTTCTCAAAACATATACAACTACAAATTGGCTTGAGAGAGGTAGAGTAATAAATGGAAGTGGACGAAGAGAGTTTGCAATGAAACAAAGAGGTAGATAGTAGATGGAAAGAGAGGGCATAACAAATAGAAATTAGATAGTGGATGAAAAGAGAGGGCGTAATAAATAGAAATAAAGATTGTAATTAGAAAGGAAGGGCATAATAAATTTTCTATACATTTTCTTACACATTGTTCAAGTCTAAAATTGGTAGTTAGTTCAAGCAAGGGAAAAATAAGAAATATCAAATATGAAAATATGAGATAGCTAGTTCCATGTGATCTAAAACTCTAGAACAAGTTACTTTTGAAGCTATCCATATGGATCAAGTGATAATTTCAATCCTAAGTCAATCTAGTATGAGTTCATAGCTAGGAAGCCAATGATGGCTAGGATAAGTTAATATGTACTAGGTTATGGGTTAATCATTGAATCCTCATTTTTGAAGTATGTTTGTTGTTCCGGCCTATGTATATTCGCAGGGTGAGTAAGGGAAAGGGTAAGTTGAGAAGATATTTATTCAAAGTTGTAGTAAGTGGTATATTTTTGTCAGTTTTGTGCTTATCGGTTAAAGTTGATAAAGCCCCTTTGAAATATGCAAGGAAAGGAGTGACGAAAGAATAAATAGAGAGAGAGGGACTAAGACTATAACTATACTAGTTAATGTGCATCGTTTACTTTAAGGATATTCTAGTATACAATATATATATATATATATATATATATATATATATATGCATATATAATATCATGATACATGTAATACATAATAAATATATTGTTTCACATAAAGCAATTTATAGTACATGTATTGTTATACTAAAACTTGCATTATAGTACTATGCATATATGACATAAGCGTTAAATTTAGTTTAAAGTTTGTATACAATTGATACAAAAGAATGGCACACAAGCTTTATATATTTATTATTATTTAGCACATACATTCGTACTGTGTAATTTCGAAATATGTGTGTTCTTACAACTAATAGCAAGTACTTGTACATTATTTCATTTTTTAACTCATTAAAATGAGAGGGCGATCATTTATTACAATAACTTTTCTCCTAACTCTCCCTACCCTTAATTCTCTTCCGTGCCCTCTGTAAGTCTCTTCCATTCTCTCTGTTGGAGCACATGACCGAAAATCCGCATGAAGGAGAGAAGGTCTGTTCTATATCATACTCGTAAACCAATACTAAAATTGCATGAAGGAGAGAAAGTGTACAAATTTTATAGCACTTTTACTCGTAAATCAGAAACAAATTGTAGAAAACTAGAGTGTTTGCAAAACATAAAACGGATTTGTATGGAAAATAAATAGAGGTGAATTAATTTCCTCGCTGTGAATAGAGTTGCAATAGTTGAAGCAGTGCACCGAGTGCCAAAATGGCAGTAATTACGAGGACTGTGTAAACAGGTATACAGTGACGTTTTCCTATAATAGATATACCAATTTTGACGTTCTTCCTTTACGCATTGCTGGAATATAACTTGTCTGCCAGACATCTATTGGAGGAAAGCGAGAGGAAATTGCGCTGCTCAGTCAGCAGACTCACCGGTAGTCCAAATTAGCTTTCCCGACTTGCTGTTTCACACGTGTTACAAATAATCTTATTATTTTTTGGGAGTGGGGTTTTGGGATAAATATAAGCAGTAGCGGAGCTAGGAATTTGTGTATGGGGGGCACCGGCTATGCAGCAACAGACATGTAAGGATATAGCTTTAATCAGGTAGGGCACAATGAAGCTTTTTATATAGTTTTTTGATCGAAGTAGTACAATGCTAACGTAATGATCAAAAGTGAGGTAGGGCACATGCCCCCCCAACCTTGAACTTGGCTCCGCCACTGGATATAAGGTAATCTGCAACAAAATATGGTGTTAGATATATGGCTGTATGAGCCATGTATATAACATGGGTTAAAGCCTAATGTAGTGCAGATAATATATGGGAGAAATGTAGTGTTGTGTCTAGTACAAATGGGGAAGAAGTTTTATCCCACATTTCTCACTCCTAGAACTTTTTTATTCGTTATATGTAGGATCACATGTCATACTAGTGTCCAAAGGTCATAGGAAAGGGTATGTTCACCTCCTTGGTGGGTATGACTCAAACTTTCACTAGGATACAACTATGTAATCAATTAGTCATTAATTTAATTAATTATTTCTTTCGTAATTGGTGTTTTCCTTGTAGATTTTTCCGTAACGTATACAAGAGAGATCAAGTGATTGGGTCTTAATGAGAATAAGATTTTGGTACATGTAAAGTTATAAATAAGCCTCCGGTCATTAGGGTTAAACACATCTCAAACGTATTTTGCAAACCCTAAAGGAGAGCTTTCAGCCACCACTTCTGAATTGCTGCGTGGAGTTCTTTTCTTACGAGTAACAAATTCTTCCTTCTCTTCTTTAGAGACGAAATTTGTCAGGTAGGCTATAATTAACAATGGACAGTCATGTTGGTTCTGCAAATAAAATTGATACTACTAATATGCCTGAGAAATTTACGGGTACCCACTTTGCCCGTTGGCAGAGTCGGATGCAAATTTGGAAAAAAATATGGTGGGTTACGATCAACACATAAAATATGATGAAACAAAATCCGATGAGTTTGTCCCAGATAATACAAATATATTGTCAACTAGAAGAAGGGTGATAAGATGTGCCAATGATTGATTCTATTTGCTTTAAATAATAAACGATATGATTCATACTCAAAGCCGCCTGTCACTACTTCTAAGATTTTGTAGGAGACACTAGTAAAGAATTTTAGTACTGAAAACCAGGGTGCTGAAAAGTATTATGTGTCTAAATTTCTAAAACTTCAGATGGGTGAGAGTAAGTCAATTTCCGATCAAACACACGACTTTCATCTCTTGTGCCATGAACTCTCAGATGCAAAGATAGAATTGCCTGAGAAGTTTGTAGTTATGCCCATCATAGAAAAGTTCCCTAAGTCCTGGGAATCATTTGGCATGACTCTTAAGCATCACTAAGGAGACTTGTCAATGAATGATCTAATGAGGGATATTAACACACAAGAAGAACACTTAAAAATAGAAGACTATCAATGTACATATTAATGCAAACCCTAGTGTCAAATTTACCTCTGCTCTAAACCAAAGATAAAAAAATAAAGAATATGCATAAACCTATGACGAAGATTCAGAAGAAATTGAAGAACAAATCTTATTAGACTTATGGACAAGTTGGCCACTAGAACAAAGATTGTCCTTCAAAGAAGGCAAAGAAAGTTTCTACATCTACAATTGAGGAGGTTGTAGTCAATATGATGATTGCATCTTGAACCTCAATGATGGGTACGTTTCTATACAACCTGAAATCCTTTCTATTTTTTAACCACTTTATTAGATATTTGACACTTGGGCTAATGTACGTGTTTGTGCTGATAAGTCCCTATCTGTGTCTTACCAGGTCTCAAGAGGTAGTTCTGTGACTTTGGGCAATTCTAGCTCTGAAGATGTCAAAGACGAAGAACAGGTGGACTTGAAGTTCCCTTTGGGGAAGGTTCTAACACTTCATAGAGTCAGACATATTCTACGCAATCCTTAGTGGCATAATTTTAGTTAGGAAAGGTTTTAGAGTAAACTGCAAATGTAATAACACTATTATTATACGCCTTCATGATTCTTTATTTTTTGGCAAGGGATATCTATGTGATATGGAGAATTTATTTAAGATTCTTGTCAAACATATTTCAAATTCATCTTTAAATGTGAATGATAATAGTTCTGTATGCATGAATCTTGTATAATCTGATGTTTGGCATTCACGTTTGGGACATGTTAATGTTGCCTCAATGAAGCATATGATGAATATGAATTTAATCCTTAAATCTAACATTAGTAATAATAAATGTGAAATCTGTGTACAAACTAAATTGCCTAGGAAACCTTTTCATTTTGTGAATAGGAATTCAGAAATATTGGATGTAGCACACACTGATATCTATGAATTTAATGTGATTTCTACTAGGGATCAAAAGTGTTATTTCATAACTTTGATTAATGATGCTAGTAGATACTGTTATGTCTTTTTAATTAGAAGTAAAGATTATGCATTGGCTAAATTAAAATTTATAAGAAAGAAGCTCAAAACTCAAACCAACAAAGTACTTAAACAATTGAGGTCTCATAGGGGATGATAATACACCTCAAACTTGTTTTTAGAATTTTGCCAATTGCATGGTATAGCTCATGAGGTTACCACTCCATATTCACTACAGTCTAATGGGATAGTTGAACAAAAAAGTTGAGCCCTTATAGATATGGTAAATTGTGTACACCAAACCTCAGGTCTACCCAACTTCATGTGGGGGACGATTTTAATACAACTTGATATATTGAGAATTGAGTTCATGGTAATATTATAAGATTAGGATGTACCGATTAAGTTCTAAGATATGATTTTATTAAATTTCATGATTTGATTCATGATAAGAATATGTGGACATAATGCTTTAAGATATAAGCATGAATTAATTAAGATTCATTTTAAGATCGGATTTAATGAGACTTTAAAGAGATTGAGCTATTTGTCAGAAATCATATTTGACATGTTTAATACTTAAGTTACTTTCAAATACTTAATATTTCTATATTCAATTCAGATTATTTTCTTAAGCCTTTAGACTCAGATGTCATACATATAATATTATAATTTAACTAAGTCATTAGACCAATCAGAATTTTAGATTAAGATTTATCTAGAAAAAAAGAATATTAGATTTTAGATCCAGAAATAGATTGAGTTCATAATTTAAGAACGAAGATACAAATGAAGAGATTATAGATTGAGATTCAGAGATAGAAATCAAGAACAGATTCAAAGACAAGAGATTAAGATTCCGAGATAAGAGAGTAAGATTTAGAGATAAGAAATGAAGAATAGAGTTGGAAAATGACATCAAAACATTAATTACATAATATGATAAGTCTTCACCAGAGAGTCCTGGGACGATTTAGAGGGTGCACTGCGGCATATACTATGGATGTTACAGAGGGCATGTTGTTCCAACTGAGGGTGTGTTGCACCATATAGGACACTTCACTATCAAAAGAGGGCATGTTGTGTCAGCAGAGGGTGCATTGCATCATAGAGGACACTTCAGTGTCAACAGAGGATGACTTATTGCATAATCATGGCCACAATCAAATAATAATCATAAATGAAAGACATAATAGTTTAGAGAATGCCAATAATCTCATCCTTGAGTATGATGAGAAAGATTTGGATAAGATAACTAGGTCCCAAGCACTTTGGTGCAGATCAAGAGACCAATGTACCACAATACAGGTATGTAGAGAGAGATAATGTAGAAAGATAAGAATTAAGTTAAAGAAATCAGAGATAGTATGGTTTAGATTTTACTCAGAGCCTGATGTTAGTTTCATATTTATAATGTCCAAGGATATTTTGTAACATTTCATTTCTTCAGTAATACATATTCTTAGAATACTCATGCCACTTACATTGATGATTGTTTTTCCCGATGCATGGCTGGGGACGCGATGTCCGTAGGATTTGGAGCAAGTGAAGATCAAAAGAATAAGCAAAGGACTAGAAGATTTCCCAAGATTATCATGGTGGGGTGCCATTTACCAAGATGGTCCAAAGATCTAGATATCATTTACATCATGGCTTCGTGTTGTTAGTTGAAGTTTGACTTAATATATTACATTCTAATATGAACAAGTTGTAGTTTTACTATTCATGAACTATGTATGAATCTGATTTTATTCAATGCAAAGTGTTTGATTTATTCAAATTGCAAAGATTAGTATTTTGTGACACCTTCTTGAGTTAGATTTCTTCCTCTTAGTGGTATTATATGTTGTTAAAAGTGGGGTGTCACAGATTGTGTGTGTCAAATGACACTGAGTTAAAGAAGTAGATTCTTGAAGTAGATAACTCTTCTATGAATGCAATGTACCCATGTAGTTCTAAGAATATAGAAACCTTAAGGAAATGTATTAGTTCCCTTGTATGAAGATAATGTGGTTTATTATGTAGCCATCTGTGGTGTGTGTCAAGTTAACATTGAACACCAGAAGCCAGTAGGTACCCTAAAAGTGCTCCCTATTCTAATGTGGAAATGAGAACATGTTATTATGGAATTTGTAGTACAATTACCTAGGAGATCGCATGGTTTTGACTCGATATGGGTGGTTTTGGGTAGATTAACTAAATCTTCTATTTTTCTCCATGTTTAGTCCACTAGGGTGCAACCTAACTAGCCAAGGTCTACATAGATTACATAGTTAGATTACATGGAATACCAGTCATTGTTATATATGGCATAGATGCTAAGTTCACATCAATGCTTTGGAATTAACTACATCATGCCTTGGGAACATATTTGAAGTTTAGTATAGTATTTAACCATCAAATAGATGTACAGTTAGAGAGTACAAGTCAAACCTTAGAGGCAAATTGAGGCATGTGCTTTGCAATTCAATGGTAGTTGGGATAGTCATCTTAGCCTTATGGAATTTTCCTATAGCAACAATTACCATTTTAGTTTAGGTATATCCCCTTTTGAAACTTTATATGGGAGAAAGTGCATATCTCTCATTTTCTTGTATGAAGTTGGTGAGAGGAAAATTCTACGTCCAGAATTGGTGAACGAAACAACAGAAAAGATATATGTGATTTGACAACAAATTAAAGGTTGTACAGGACAAACTAAAAATCTATGTAGAGAAAAGACATAGACTGCTACAAATTGAGGTTGGGAATGAAGTTTACTTGAAATTATCACCATGGAAAGGTGTACTGAGGTTTGGAAAGCAAGGAAAACTAACTCACATATTTATGGGTCCCTATACAATCATTGAGAAGATTGAACTAGTAGAATACAAGCTTGATTTTAGTCCTGACCTATCCAATCTATATTATATGTTACATGTATCCATGTTGAAAAAGTGTCATCTAGGTACATATAATATCATTTACTCCGATTCCTTATAGTTAAAGGAGGATATGCCCTACGTTGCATGTACTAATCAAATCCTAGAATGCAGAATTTGGAAGCTTAAATAGAAGAGTGATACCCCTAGTGAAGGTCCTTTTGAGAAATGATGGTGTAGAAGAATCTAAATGATAAGTAGACTCAAATATGTGTAACATGTATTCTTTCCTCTTCTAGGAATTTTGAGAGGAATTTTTTATTAGAGGAGGAGATTGTTATAATTCATAACTCTCCTTATTGGTAAAATTGGGGTTAAAGATATCCTTAATGTCAATTATATTTTTGTTAGTACTATGATTATGTTGTGCTTTATCTTAGTCTTATATACCTAAAGTCCTTGTTTACTTAATTCATAATCATGACTTGAGCATACCATGAGATCTGAGTTCCAATTGATATAGTAGTAGCCTTACATGTATGTGGGAAGAGAACTGGAGATGATTGAGGAAATAATTAATAAATAAGTTATCATTTGAGAATTTTATCAAAATAATGTTTAGGTTTTAGAGAATTAAATTACAAATCTAGCATAGTAATAATGAACCAAATCGGAACTAAAATGATAAAATTATGGTAGTTTTAGTAAACATGTACAAAATTGTCTTTAGTCTATTTTTTTGTTAGACCTATGGACCACGTAGACCAATGGGACACACGGACTGACAGATATACAAGTTGATAGGACACTTAGATTGATGGCCACATAGGCCTACGAACCACACAGACTAATGGCCCCATAGACTGATGGAAATGAACTGCACAACTGCCTAGGAGAGCATCAATGAAATGATCGTAACATTTTCTATACAAAACTGAATCCAACAAAATTTATCTCATTGGATTCTTATTTCACTTGTCCTACAATAAAATCCCAAAATATCTCAAGAGGCCAACAAAGTGGTAATCTATAGGGTTACTTTTGGGAGGAACATGAAGAACAGTGGGAGACCGATGATGTAGTTGTAGATCTATTGTGGTCTGTAGATTTTGCTTGTAGATCTCTTCTTTTCTTATCCATTGCTCAAGATCTACTACTCAACTCATTGATGGTCCTTTTCTTCATCTCCTCCACATATTCTTCCTCTAATAGGTCAATTTTAGAGCAACAAGTGTATCAATAGACTGATAGAAGGCAGATTTGGAGGTTTTAATCATATATCTAAGATCTATAGAGAAAAATAAGGTTATATGGATCCTAGATCCGAGACCAATGACCTAAGATCTATAGGTGAGTGGAAAATCAACTTCGAAACTTGATTTACATCAAAAAACATAAAATAATCATGTTTTTGTGTTCATTCTTACTCAGTGATCAATATTGTAAAATTATTATGTTATTATGGTGGTTTTTAGTAGAAAGAATAAATTATTTACCCTAATTCCATATCCAAATGATTGATCTATGAAATCGAATTTTTTTTTCTAATTACTTTTAGCCTGATGATTACGATGAAATATGCCAAATTATCTATTGTAAAGTTAGAAATGGTACATACAATATCTGTATAATTAAATATCATTAGACAATAGATGCCCTGAACACTACATAATCCTTCATAGGATGCATGCATAGTGAGCAGGAAATGTACTTACGACTAGAGGATAATTCTAGGTTGAGATAGCCGGAGCACACATGATCGGGGTGAGGGTTTCTAGGCCATTGAGTATAGACTTCTTATTATAGTATGCTTCCCAACAATAACTAGAAATACTGGTGTTATTTGTGATGCTTGTCAATTGGTTAGCCCCTATGGAACCACTAATTCCAAATAAGCCAAGTGCATTGACTCTCCGTCTGAGTACCCAAGTTTGAAGGAGGAGTCCAACTATCTGGCCTCTCTCATTAACCACTGAGGCTATACGTGGCGAGGCCCGTTGTAGATAGGGTAGCTAGACATTTCAGATTTTGAATGTTGGTGATTCTTCTAAGTCTTATACAATGAGATTGTTGCATGCTCGATGCTTCCACGTGTTGTGGTACACCTCATGTGAGTCTAGGACATATAATATATTGACTAATGAACTAACTGGATATTTAGTGTTTTATCTGGATAAACTGCTATCGATACACATGGTTTGTTTAAATGGCAAGATAGTTTCAACTACTTGTATAACTTACTTGTATCCTAAACAATAAATATTTCTCATTTGATTTATCATGATTATGTATTAATTTTCTACACACTGAGTCAATAGCTCATACAATCTACTATTTTTTTTAGGCAAGGGCCCATCTCTACATGAGAAGCCAAAAGTTAGCTTTCAATAGGAATAGACCAAATGAGGCCTCAAGATGAATAGTTAGAATAGTTAGATGATCTTTTATCCTTCCTCTAAATCCTTGGAATGAGAGAGTGAGAAAAGAGATTAGTTGTAATAAGTTGTATAACTTGATGTATATTAAGCGAGAACTTTTTCTTTTATGTAAAATTCAAAATTTGTTGTAGTCTCTTATGTTATGTGTAAACAGGAAGTTACCTACTAGTAAAATTGTGTTTCAATATATCGAGAAATATAAAAAACATAGGGCTGGTTTTCAAATAGTAATTAAAAATAAACGGTTAGTTATAATCCCTCCTTGATGGCCACTAACCCTGGTTAGTGGGTTTGGGTTGCGTCAAAAAGGGCCAAAAGTTGTATTACCCCTACAAAATTGATAACTTTTAGACATAGCTCCAGCTAAGGTGAGATTTTCAACATTAATTAAAAAAATCTCTTCTTATAGAAAAGATTGAGATCAAAATTAAAATCTGATGAGTCGCAGTAATCAAAATAGATTACAATGTACATTAATGTACTCAACTTTGCATAATTGAGTTCAAATTGACATTCATAAACCATTTTCAACAACTAAGAAACATGTGTTTCAAAACATCCAATTGACGAAGAGAAAGATTATTGATTATATTTTAGCATGTCATGAATGAGTAATTGGATGTACATAGGAGCGAGAAAAACCACAATGTCACATGTTAGATCTTTTTTTGGTACAAAAAATGATCTAATATGTGGCAATGTGAAACGTTTTTTAGACCACTTTGACACATGTTAGATATTAGTTGATAAATACATGTAGAGTTGACTAATTTCGTAGATCACATGTGAGTTGGATAGTATTTAGCCAATTTCCAGACACCAAAATTCATCATTCTTACATCTATGACTGTAAGGTTTTATTCATAAATATATTTATAATTTAGTATGTTAACACTACGGAATCACCAACTCTGATGGAATGGATAACAAACATGAAGACCATGCTAAACAAGAATGGGGATGATTAAATATATTATGTACACATCCCTAATAGATAACTTTATCTAAACACCACCCATAAAACCTTATATTTCCTTCCTAGTACGTATGACCACCTAAGTTTACATTGAGCATTTCTAATAAAAAGAGTCATTGTAACGATAGTTGTACTAATTTCTCTTGTACTGTTAATTCTAATATAGTGCTTCCTTTGAATTTCTTGCAAGAGAAGGAAGGAGATTAAGATTGTATATTGACTTTTCCAAAAAGAAATGAACTGCTAAAAGCATAAACAATATTTCATGGTTTCCTGAATAACCTTATAATAACTTAATATCATTATCAATTATTCAACTTTCCTTAAAAAAACTAGTGCATAAATTAGAAAGGGCTTAAATGAAAATTCACAAGAGAATGGGAGAAATATGATATGTTATGACTCTAGTCTCACTTACTCCTTCAACTAATAAGTATTTAAATATGAGAGAGGGATGTTCCACAAAGGATCAAATAAAAGAAATGAGTCGAGAAGATCATTCTACCAAAGGAATGCTATTAAAGGGAGAACAAAACATGTTGATGAAGCACATATAGTTGAGAAGGAAACAAGAAACTAGTTGAGGAGAAAGGTTCAAATAGAAAGACAAAGTGAGAGACGAAGCTTGAGTTACAAATGAACTAGTCTTCAAGTATGAACAAATAAGATTGAATTAAGTGGGGTATATATAAGAAATTAGATTAGTGAATATAATTTCTTCTACCACTTAAGTGTGGTTCAATCAAGATATTGAAATGATGATATAGGCTAAATTATGAAAAAATATGCTTACAATGAGAGCAATGGTGAGCCACACGAAATGAAGATGAACTATGTTAGGTCTAAATTTTGTGTGGTGCTAGATCTCCATCATTGAAAACTGGCAACACAGAATCAGTAGTACATTGTTTCTCACTTATATGTTTGTTCTCCTAAAGGAGATTAAAGATTGTTCAAATGCTGCTTTTATCCAATTTTGAAGTTTCATTGGATACTCGTCCCAATTGGAGAGTCATCTCTCAACATTGGGATTGACCTGGCTATCTTCTCTTAACATATATCATATATCATTGACTTCATTAATTTGGATTGTGTTCTTCTACAAGTGAACACTAAGTAGTAGCTATGCTAGAGATCTAGGCTTGCGAGAGGTGTACTGTGCGACTCCTACATAAATTCTCCTTTGATTGAAACATACAATTCAATTTAATGGTTGGGAATCTTATATTTGAAAATTGTACGCAATGACGAACTTCACTTAAAAATATTCCTTGTGGGCTATTTGGGGTGTTATTATAGATCAAACCTGGTAACTAATATGGGGTTCATCATCGCTCAAGAAAAGTAGTTTGGCGTACCAAATGAGGCCACATGAGCCTCTCTTGAAGGCATTACACCCAGTAGCGGAGCTAGGAATTTCTGTATGGGGGGCACCGACTATGCAACAAAAGAAATGTAAGGATATAGCTTTAATCATGTAGGGCACAATGAAGCTTTTTATATAGTTTTTTGACCAAAGTAGTACAATGTTAATGTAATGATAAAAAATGAGGTAAGGCACATGCCCCCCCAACCTTGAATGTGGCTCCGCCACTGATTACACCGAACCATCACCATCAGGTTGGGCTTATAGCAGAGCTTTCATAATATGAAGATTGGATTAATCATCCTCTAGCAAATAATATTGAATTAAAAAATATTGAATGAATAAAGTTAGTTGCATACTCGCCCTTTGCTCCCATCTTATATGCTTAACACATTTTGTGGAAGTGATGTGTTAATAAAAAAGTTCTTTCCCTTACTAACTATCATCACTGTTTTGACGCAACAATCATAACTATTAACAGCTGAATGCTTTTAATGTTTATTAAAAAGGAGGCCAACTTTTTCTCGATCGCCTCATTAGTCACATTCAGTTAATGTAAGCTGGATATCTTAAAAAAGCACGTATGAATAAGAAAATAGAGCTTACGTACATTGAAGTAGGTGGACAATAGCTTTCTTAGGGCCTTATGCAGCAGAAGTGATGCCTCCCAGTTCACGCTTTCCGGGCTCCACAGCTTCCTGTTGCCGTGGATGGGGAGAACAGGCCATCACAATAACTCTCACTTGAACTTGAAAATTGTAGGTGTAACTTGAGATCCACCCGGTCACCCACCTGACCACGGGAATTTGTTCCTGGACATTAAAACGTGTGTTTTCCAGGTCTTTTTCTTGTAACATAATCTCTTTATGCAATGAGATCATGTGCAATAAATTTTTATATATAATAAAATAAATAAGAGATAAATATAAAGAAAAAAGAGAGGAGGGAAGTATAGAAAAAAAGAAGAGAAAATATAGTTTTTCTCATAACTCTCGATCCTTAATGAATTTTTTTTTGAAAAAAAATAAAATTTTTATAAAAAATACTTTCTAACGAGACTAATGTCATATACTTTGGAAGAAAAAGATAATATGAGAGATATATACTTTTCTCCTTTTTCATAATGTACGAATGTCAATTTTGTACAATACTAATGCTTATTTCTCTTGTACTTTACTAAAAAACACGGTACGAATGTCAATTTTGTTTATAACTCTCATTAATATAGTACTAAAAGTATGATAAAAGCATACACACAGAGAAGAGAAGTTTATATATCTTGTATATTATTCTTTCTTAAAAGTATGTCAATATATTGTACTAATGCTTATTTCTCTTGAACTATACTAAAAAGTATTGTATGAATGTCAATTTTGTTCATAACTCTCTTTAATATTGTACTAAAAGTACAATATGAGAGATAATGAAAACATACACACAAAAGGTAAGAGAAGAGAAGTATATATATCTTTTATATTATTCTTTTCAAAAGAATGTGATTATACAGTATAATGCTTACTTCTATTGTACTGTACTAAAAAGTACTTCTGTACGCATGTTAATTTTACTCATAACTCTCATTTATATTTTACTAAAAGTACAGTACGAGAGATGATGAAAATATACAAACAAAAGGTGAGAGAAGAGAAGTATATATATCTTTTATATTATTTTTTCTCAAAAGTATTTCAATATACAGTACTAATGCTAACTTTTCTTATACTGACTAAAAAGTACTGTACGAATGTCAACTTTGCTCATAATTCTCATGACAATACGAGAGATGATGAAAACATACACACAATAGGTGAGAGAAAAGAAGTATAAATATCTTTTATATTATTCTTTCTCAAAAGTATGTCAATGTTAATCTTATTTGAAAGTGTTTTGTATAATGAAATAATATTTTTTATTTCGACATAAATTCTAATAATATGAGAAATATATGTTTTTATCCTTTCTCATACCATAGGAATGATTTTTAGTATACAACTCGAGAGGGAGAGAAGCATACATCTCTTATATTATTTTTTCTTCAAGATATATTGATATTAGTCTGGTTGAAAACTAATACAAATAATATAAGTAATATATATTTTCTATCTTCTCTCATACTATACAGATGTGTCCTAAATAATATTATTTCTTGTATTATATGAGAGAAGAGAGAAGTATACAACTCGCATATCATTTTTTC
This sequence comes from Alisma plantago-aquatica, assembly GCA_963693085.1. NCBI lineage: Eukaryota > Viridiplantae > Streptophyta > Magnoliopsida > Alismatales > Alismataceae > Alisma > Alisma plantago-aquatica. The sequence goes on along the minus strand of OY856409.1, from coordinate 339,706,152 downwards.
TCCAAAATATATCAATATTAGTCTTGTTGAATTTTTTTTAAATCTAATTTTTATTTAAAAAAAATATTGTGGAGTGAAAGTTATGACCGAAGTAATTTTTTCTTTCTTTATATTTAATGGAATGTATTCTGTTTTTGGAGAAAAAATATTAAAAATAATGGGAGGCAATTTTTTGTCCCTTTCTCACTCTCCTATTAACCATTCTCATTAATCTAGAAGATAATGGCTGCTTTACGTAAAGAGAACAAGTCCCGATGAATTGGGTAGTTCACCGGGGATGGGAGGGGTGTGGGTATTTTGACTCCTGAACTTTTGGCTGCTTCCTCGCTTGCACTTTCGCCTTAGAATTCACAATAGCAAGCAGCATACATGTCACAAAACCCTAAACTCCTGTTGAGACACTTCAACATCTGGATTAGTTAATGTTGCCTTTGCCCATCAGTCCAAAAGCAAGCCCACTGATTGAGCGGACTGATGAATCTAGGGTTTGTTTATACTGGTTGTGGCTCTCACTCTCAAGAGTCACATACAGGTTTGGTGGCAGAGGACGTCATCCATATTTCGACGGAGGGTGTTGATTCCTGGTGGACAAATTACCATTATAATGTTTAATTATTGAAACGGCGACGTCAATTGACTCCTTGATCTGCATGCCACGTGAGATATACCTTGCGCATATCTAACAGTACGACGCCCACTGCCATCTTCTCTGGAGAAATAAGAACGAGCAACGATGCGGGTCGGTGGTGATGCTTTAACTGCACTATGTCAGACACGGGATAAAATAATTCCATTATATCACTATACATCATTTATTCATTGAAATTAATTTTTGGCACGCCCCTCGCAATAGGCGTGTTTGACGTGTCTGAAAACCATGTTAGCTATACTTTCTTTGTTAATATTGGTAAATAATGTAAGTGCAGTTAGTACATATGGAGTATAGTGGGAAAAATATGATTTTTTTGTCTTCTGTATAAATGGGAAAATAGTGTAGTCTTAAATTGTCCCTTTCTAAAGTTGTTGTACTCATTATATGTCGGAGTGTATGTTGATTAGTTTCCAAGAGCTATAGTTGGACGGTATGCACCATTGTGGTGGATACAGTGACTACACGCGTGTGAGCCGTGCCGCACTGGGCACAGGTACTTAGGTCATGAGAATTGTTTTTAATTCTATCTTTATTTAGACAATTAGATAATTACTTAATTAATTATTTTTTATTTGCTAAGTGATTTTTTATTTTCTTTTTACGTGTATGAGAACTCCACGGGAGGGTGTGCTCACCTTCATAATCGGTATAGTGACTACATACATGTGTGACACGCCGCACTAGAGAGGAGCACGTGTGCCATGAGAATTGTCTTGTTTTATCCATTTTTTACACTAATGGATAACTATTTAATTCATTATTTACTTAATTTTTTTCGAATTGAAAAGTAATTTTTAGTATTCCTTTTATATGTACAAGAGTACAACAATGTGAAGAGCTAAGCAGAAATACTATGAGGCACATGCCTCACCCGCTATCTGATAAACTATACTAGAAAGAAGGACATACATCTAACAAAATAAAGTTGTGTCAGTGTCTTGTATGTGCACTCATCAATTCAAAGTGTATCCCAATACCTCTTTTGCCAAAATGATTTGTAATTGATGGCCTTGAGATGGAAAATTCTACTAGGAGGCAGCCATAAAAGTTTCATTATGAGTAGGATGTGGCATTATGGCTTGTGTTGGCTTGGTCTTCTACATGCAGCAGGACGTGCCGCAGATGGCTAAGGGAACCAAGAAGTAGTGATGCGGTAATAGTCCATATTCATCCGGCTTTGTTCTGCTTTTATGGTAGTTTTAAATTAACTGTCATCTTTTACTTAAATTTCTTTCTCTTTGTGTTAGTTGTTTAGGTTTTAGTGGTTAATGATAACTGAATATGATTGATATTTGTTTGTACTAGGTGACAATTCATTGTTTAGCTTTTAAGTGATTGTCATTTATTTTGACTAGCAATAAAAGAATAGTACAGATCTAGAAAATCACAAGAGGGGGCTTGAGACAAAATTATATTCTACAATGAATTGAACGTAAATCAAGGTATATAAATAAAGGTAGTGTTGTCATTCCAACCAATTGTTATATTTGTCTAGAACTTCAAAATTAGCATATCTATATTGATGTAGTTTATATTCCACAACATTTGAGGTTGAGGGAAAAATACATTGTAATGAGGATTCAAACTTGCACTAAGAACCATAACTACTGTGTCAATCCACTTAACTACTTTTTTTACAAAAAACAAGATTCTATTTATTCATCTTACGGACCCTGGGCAAGTAAATCCATGATAAGGATACAATCCTCCTCTACATACATCAAACTTAGTTCGTCAAACCTTATACCTACATGCATATATGAATGATACACTTTTAAAATACTACTTGGGGGAATTTTATAAGTAGACTGGTCCGATCTACTCTCAAGGTGCCCTTTAGCCAATCTGTTAGCAACTATATTGCTTTCTCTATTACTTTATTGTACGATAATATTACCTGACATCATCGTTCTCATCCTAGATGTCTAATATGTAGATCTCATATATTTGTTGACATATTCCTTTAAAATCTTCATCACTACCTGGCAATCTGACTCATTTATCACCTTCGCCCACCCGTTCAACCCTATTAGATCAGCTACTAATGCAATCCCGATTAATTTAGCTTTAGTGGCATTGGATGTACCAACCGTCTTGCCCCAACCCCCATCCATACACCTTGTGCATTCCTGGAAACAATAGCTATCACCACTCCATGTCCATTAACTATGGCATCCACGTTGAGATTCATTCTATCCTATTCAAGCTTACGCCATCTTCCTACTCCAGACTTCTCTCTGCAAAAAGCATCCTGCTCCACGCTTCCTGTCTGAGATGTATTGCATTCCTAATCTGTAGAACCAGATGTAGAACTTGCATGACCGCACCTTCAAAGATTTGTTCATTCTTCCAACACCATAACGTATGACAAGCAATCCAGAATGCCTCCTCTGTAATTATAAGGTGCCAATACACCAATTTTAACCAACCCTCCTTTGTCGTCCGATTGAAAATGCCACCTACTCCTCTGGTGTGATTAATCTATGCCACACATCACTCGCCACCTCACAATCCCATAATGCATGGAGGATTGACTCGTCGGACTTCACGCATCTTCTACATTGACCATTGACTGACATATGCCTCTCCCGTCTACGTTCATTTGTTAGAAGAGCATCATGTTGAACTAGCCAGGAAAATATCCTTGTTTTAACAAACACCTTCAACTTCCATATGATGTCCCAGTCCCAAGGACACACATGTCCTTTTGTGCTCTGAGCATGTTGTACGTTGAGCTGGTCAAATACACACTATCTGTTTGTATAAACCCATTACCTGTGATCCTTATGGTCTTCCCCAATTGGAACCCCCATCTACCAAATAGGTTGTACCATATCTTCTTCCAACCAATCTTTTAAGAATTCTTCATCCCATGGCGCTATATCACAAACTAAGCTGCTAACATGCAAATCTTCTAACTCATCTGGTACAATTTCACATAACTATCCTTTATTTCTAAATCTTTGATATTAGTTATATATATTGTTACAAAGTTTTATTTTACACATATAAGTAAAAATATTTGATTTTTTTGAAGCGGACTAGATCCCAGGTATCCCCCCTATAGCCCTTGCTCTGGAAAGAAACATTTGTTTCATATTCACATTAACTCTAGTAAATGCTAATTTTACTCACCAACAATCAAAGTACCAATGATAATGAAAGTTGGCAAGGTCTTGTGCAAAGATATGGAAGTTTGAAGTTGCATGCTTTCTCATGTGTGTATTGGACACATTCTTCCAACACACTCTGTGGTTAATCACTCCACATAGGACCGCAACTAGAATGTATCAAAAGTTCTAGTCTAAGTTTGAAACACATGTTGATCATCTCTTTCTTGTACTTCTATATTATTTACATTGGTTTCACAATGCTTTATTAGTTAATTGGTTGAGCTTATTTCCTTCTCCAAACTCAATATTGATTCAAATAGGAACCAATTGAAGGTTCAAAAGTCAACTTAATCATTCATACTTGCACAACTGTATCAATACATTTCAACTTGTAGAAACTGAAAGATTGAGAAGTCAACTTAAAAACTACATCTTTCGTTATTCATATCCGTGACAAAGAATTTCATAGCTACTAAACTTGCATAAAAGATCATGATGATGAACCAAGAAATAACTAACCTATTAGCACTATAGTCTTGTAAAGACAAGAATTCTTGTGCTTGTTGCAATTGTATTTATTGATAGAGTATCTTCTATGATGAAATTTATATATCATTGTGTGCAAAATGACATGGGTGATGAATATCTTAATGATTTCTTCGTGTCTTATTTCAAATGAGATATCTGTAATGATTTTTACATGTAGTTCATTATGCTTTGGTTCCAAAATATGCTCCCTCGAATGATCGTTCTGGTACATATTTTAGAACTTTGAACTTCTTACTATTTTTCAAAAATATATTGATTAGTTGATGATATATATATATATATATCATGAAATGTTATACATAAAATAATAATGTTTCATACATGTGCCTCGCCACCCTAGAATTCTACCTCCTCCATTGCAAGAGTGGGGATTGCAGCAAACTAGAAAGAGGATTGTGTGTGAGAGTGTTATAAATAAGGACCATGAAATTAGGGTTAAGCACATCACTGGAGCGTATCTTATTTGTGTTTTGCAACCTTGCACCATCGATGCCTTTTTGTATATGCTCCATGTGTGTGTTCTCTGGCAGAATTTGTCTCCAATGCAAGAAAAAGTATTTCTATCTCCTCTCTTCCCTTGACTTGATTTGTTGGATAGTGGTACCTAATGACCCATGAGCTTCATCATTTGTGTCATTACTTGTATTTATCATGTGAGTGAGATAACCTCCTTCTATAGGTTTGTGAGCAGACCGAGTATGGAAGAATAGTGTGCATCTAGTGGATATTATAGCACTATTTTTTTTTAGTAATGTATCCTCCTTCAAGGGAGTGACCTTTGTTTAGCTCACTTTTGTTGTTTTTCATGCTCTATTTGTGCTTATGTTTCTTATCTGATAGTTAAACTTGGCATGTAAAGATATTAAGTAAATTGCATTTTTTTATATTGCTTGTAACAACAAACTGAAATTCAAAAGTCTTAAAGAAATCACATTTCTTTCATTAGTTAATGTGGTTGGCCTTATTATTTATCACTAGGATTGATAACTCGATTATAATTGAAAACTTTGATGGAACTAACTTCGCATATCTGGAGAGTTGGATGAAAATTTGGCTCAGGATGATAGGATTTATTGACTATCTTGTAAAGAATGAGCCTAAACTTGATGAAACTAATCCTGAGAATGCTAAGCAAATCACTTACTGGAAGGAGGGTGATCAGTTGTGTAGAAGATTTATTCTCTTAGCATTGTCAAATTAGTTGTATGATGTATACTCTAAACCTTATGCCGTGAATAACAAGGTTCTATGAGATACATTAGATAAGAAATATAAAATAGAGAATAAGGGTGTTGAAAAATATTTTGTCTCTACATTTCTTAAGTTTTGGATGATAGATGGTAAATCTATTTTGATCAAGTATATGATTTCCAAATCGTTTGTCATAACCTCTCATAAGAGGGTATGAAATTACCTAATCAAATCTATCATTATGTCTATCATCCAAAAGTTCTTTAAGTTTTGGGAGGCCTTGGGCCTGGATCTCAAGAAGCAGAAGGGTGACATGTCCCTAAGTTAACTTATGCTAGATATTTTGATAAGGCAAAAACACTTGCAAGAGGAGGTTGCAAGGTACTTGTTCATATAAACTCTTGTAAATCTTACTACTGCTAAGAATAAAGATAAGTGCCATGGAACTATTATACCCCAATCTCAATCACACTGCTCAGTAGATAGTGCTAAAGGGATTGAAGTATCCATCCCTAGGTGTCTTTAAAGGATCCCACACAAACATATCTAAAAACAAAATAATGTACTCATTTTACTAATGTGAGCCAAAACATTTACAAAGGGACCCGAAAGCAACATGATAAGAAATGTACTTAAATTTAAGCAAAAAGCTAATGATATTGGTCCAAAGAGATTTAATATATACCAAGAAGTTCTTCTTTGTGAAGCTTGACTAGAGTTTCTCAAGTTATGTCATATTAGCAGAAGTAGATCTGGGCAATTAGTCATCATAAACCTAAGATCAACCAAATCAGACACAATAAATGTAAATGAATTGATATACTTTAAAAATTAAAATGAGTGCATGTATCAAAGAATACAATTCTTGAAAAAATGCAATATAAATCAAAAGAATGAAAAACTAAGTCCAAAAACTTTAATTGTTCATAATCTAGCATTTTATATTCACAAATTCCATTATACTCAAGAAGACATCACCACTACTTCCAATGTTAGGGCCAACACCCATATAATGGGTTCAAGCGAGTCATAGCTACTTTAGGAGTACTGAGTTACACTCCAAAAGTTTGTCCTTATCCTAATAATATCGGTAGGTGCACCTACAGTAGTGCCCTTATCTAAAGGCATGTGTAGCAATGTAAGTCGAGTCTTGCACCCTTAGCCCAAGATACAATAGGTGCAGTAAGGTAAATGAAGGATTGCACACTTATTGCAAGATTAAGATAGGTAAGTCGAGGTTTGTGTAATGGAATTTTTTTTTATATTTCAAGTTTCTTCAAATAGGTATAAGAAATTCATAACATTATTGAATAGGAACATTGTAGATGATGTAGGTAGAGTTGCTAATCATATAGACTCATACATATAATAAACACACCAAGAACTACCATAATCAAGGTCAGTATGAGGATAAAGTGTACCTTCAAGATTAGAGTAAGATATTGAGTAAGTTAAGCTAAGATTATTAAGTCTGGCATGCAAAAAAGTACATATACATTAAAAATAGGAATTTCAACATATCAGTGTCACAAAGACCCAAATGGGGTTTCTGAATCTTATTAGTGAACTTTTGATGTTGTATTTGTCCATGATCAAGATTGCATGTTCCAATATAATCAAGACTATTCCAGACTTAGTTCACAATAGAACTTAACCCTAAATCATAGTAACTGTGGTCAATAGGTCAACTCTAGCTCAAAAAATAAGATGTAGATTCCAAAAAAGAATTCAAAAGCATTACATTTCAATATTTGATCATTAGTAGAGTTCATTACCACAAAACTTTAATTAGATAACAATAATCAATTTTCATTGATTTTCATGAGTACAAGAATCAAAAGTTATAATAGGGAGTCTATATATCATCTTGACTACATCTAAGTTGGAAGTAATCAAATGATACAAAAAGGGTTAGATCTAGTGATTTAGATTTATAATCACAAAAGTGAATCATTTACATAGTCCGCTAATCATAATTGTTCATGTAAAAGGTCAAGTTTAGATAAATATTCAACTTTGATTTCAAGATAACCACAAGAAATCATTATGTGAACTTGTAAAATAGGATTCAGAATCATAAACTAATAATAATTTCATTATAATCCTCTCATACTCAAGATAAAAATTGACTTTAATATAATGTATTTTTTATTATGTATGTGATAAATATGATAAAATAAGAACTAGAGAGAAAGTTAAACATTACGAAGAGAGAGAGAACTATAAAAGTGAATTGTTAAAGTGATGAACTATTGATGGTGGAAGGAAATGAGTGAGGGAGAGGTCATCACACTTAGCAATGTGTCATAGGCACAATCTTGGGGTCAAAACACAGGAGATTGGTCGAGGGAGAAATCCAAGTTGTTGTTTATGTGTATGGACGAAGTCAATAGCATATGTGTATATGTAGGTGGTAGAGAGAAGCAGAAGAAATTGTAGGGAACTATGGCTATAGAATAGGAAAGGGAAACAAAAAAATTAACTGTCATATTTCCCTTATAATAGTAGATCAAATCAACAACTATATGATGAAAAAGATTGTCTCAAGGATATGCATGGCCCTAGAGCAAGACCAGTAACAATCTCCTCGTCATTTTGCTGGCCTTTCTTCAAATTGCACTCGAACAATGTCTGCAGAAGCTCCTAGTTGATCACCACAGAAAATAGCCTGACATTGTCCTTGTAGAGGGAAAAGCCTCTTGCCTCTAGAGTACTCCATGCAGACCAACATTGTAATGACCTATTTTCAAATTAGTCATCTAATTAGGGTTTACTTGTATGATTGTATGCTTAATTAAGTTGATCATTGTTTAAAACTTGATTAATGATGGTAGTTAAGTTTTTAAGTTTTAAATACAACAATAAGGTTTAATCATACTTTGATTCACATAATTAGGGTTAAGATTTGGAAACCCTAATCGGCCCAAATTAGGGTTTTGATGACATATGAAAACAAAATTTGATAAGTATAGTGTCTCAATAAATGATTTTTATTATTTTATGTGTAACTCTGATTTAATTAAAATTTTTATATATTATTTATATCTTAAATGTAAACACTCTTGAAAAATATCAGAATTTTTGAAGAATGTTCTGACCTATTTGTCGGTCGAGTTTCAAACTCGACCGATCATATTTTCATATTGATATAACAATGTGGTAATTGAATTTTATCTTTTTATTGGTATATCAAATTTACCCCAAATTTTAACTGTAGTTGATAAACTCCATTATAGAAATATTATTTTATTTTCATAGTTTTTGGATGATGTTTGATCTCTACAGAGAGGGTGTAGGTCGAGTTCTTTGAAGGAAAAACTTGACTGACCATGCTACAGACTGCAATATAATAGTGTAGTATTTGATTTTTAATTATTTATTGGTATCTCCAACTGATCTAAATTTTTTAATGTTTCTTGAAAACTCAAATTTAGACATTGGGTTAAAGTTTCATCATTTTTGGATGAATTTTGAGTTCTGAAAAATGTGGTTTTGGTCGAGTTTATAACTCAGCCAAGCAACCAGTCTGAGCAAAATAAAAATATAATGAAGGGCTTGTTTGCAATTGTTTTAAGCACCTAAATTCATCTATATGACTAACCTAACACACAATAAGATCTCATAACTCGTCCTTCCTATTAAAGAAATGAAATTCTTGAGAGAGAGGTGAGCTAGGGTTTTGAGAAGAGAAAGTGGTGGAGATGTTGACCTAGGGTTTCTCTATCCAAGATATAATGAAATCAAGTAAGTTTAGCTTCTTTGTATAGAATTTCATGGTGAATCTTGTCTCACATGTCAAAATTCCATCCCTCGTAGGATTTGATTCAAAATCACATCAAATCTCCCCCTTTTCTCACTCTTTCTCCTGTAATCCCCATTTCTAGGGTTTCCGAGTTGAGAGGAGAAAGAATTGGATTCATTTGTGAGAGTTTGATTGGGTTTCAAAAAATTCAGAGGTTGAACTACGTTTTCAAGGTGATTGTCACCTAAGGTGAGTGTTTTTCTCCCTCCTAAGATTTGTATTCATGTTAAAAGCCTAATTCTATCTGGCTAAAACAATTAGAAACCTTATTTGTACATGTATGTGATTGGATTGGATTTCGGAAAGATATTGATGGGTCTAATTCTACTAATTTTGATTATTTCTCATTGATTGGAACTTGATTAGTTCCTGATATATTAATTGAGGATCCATGGGTTTTCTTATGGGTATATGAGTATGCTATTTCATGTGAATTTTGCCTAAAAAACAGCCCAATGGCCGATATGCTTGGAATTGAATTGACATGTATAAAATCATATTTGAATTGTACTTGATTGTATTATACAAGTGTATTGTTGAATGTTAATGGAATTGAATGACCACCTATCCTGATTAGCATTTGTGTTGAGGAAGTGAATAAATTGAGTCAATTAATCAATGTATACTTATGATTGATGAATGAAATCTGTGAAAATGGAAACTAGGGTTTCCGTGTTTGTGAATAACCCTAAAGAACTCTTGAATCATGGTTGGATTACTGAATGATATGATTCTTATGATATGTTGAACTAAGGAATGACTTCTTGAAAACCCTAAAAGTTTATTATTAAGATGATTATGAGTGATAAAGCTAGAACTTGTATATGATGTTGTAAATGTGATCAAATGCTGAAGTTGAAAGATTAATACTTCAATTGAATATGATGAGTCTTACTAATATCATCTAAGTCTAATGCATTTTCTTTAGTATAATAATGAATGATCATTGTTGATTATGGGAATGACATTAGAAGTCAATGACATGGTACACTTATCTAAATATAAGAAATGATATGAAGAAGAAAAATGTATTGATGGTGATGTTAGGTTAAAGATGAAACTAATGAAGTTATTATGATGAAGTCTTTAATCCTTTGTTTTTATTACATGTGGCTTAAGTCAAATTGAATGAAACATACTAAAATTAGACTTTTATGGATATCAATGAAAAGAGAAGTATTGTATATCAAGTGAGTTAAAAATGATTGGTTCCACTAATTTAATGAACATGACATGAGAGAAGTTGAAATTAATGAATATGAATTGAAGGAAAAAGATGAGAATTAGTAGATGAATTTAAGAAACAAACTCTAACCCTAAAATGTTGAGCTAGATGGTGCTAATGAATAAAAATATCAAATGACGGATCAAGGAATGTACATAATTGTAGTTTAATTCAATTAAAAGATGAGGTTCAAGAATTTGAATTGATTTACAAGAATGTGTTCTTGTATTGTGATTGTTTGATAGAATACTTTTACTATGAGAATTGACTATTTTGATGGAATTCAAATGATAATCAACATGTGTTGATTAGTAACCCCATATGAAGAATGTGAAATAAAAGAAGAAGAGAACTAAGTCTGTTATGCATGTATACGCATGAAATTTATTTGCATCTATTGAGATTGGATGGAACAAGCATATATTGTATGATAAATCTATTTTGAATATGATGAATGATACATGATGTCTATATGATTTTACTATTACTAGTTCTATTGTCTTTGCTAATATTTGTTAAGAACTGTGATGTATAATGAAATGATAAGGAATATGTTAAAATTGAATTTAATATGCACTCCTTACATTTTGAGAAACCCTGCTAAGGGTAAATGTTGCATAATGAGATTATGTCTAGGGCTGAAAGCCCATTGATGATGATAAAACCCTAATAGGGTAAATGATGGACAATAATATTATGTCTTGGGATGAAGGCCCGATGTTGATGATTGCTATGAGATGATGTAGAAGATAGAAATATCATATGTGTTGCAATCTACAGATTCATTGTGATTCTTGCTTTGATCATTGTCCTTATTGATAACTTAATATGTTTCATGTTATTCTAGTTATGTGAGAATACATAGATATGATATATGATGTTTTGAATTCTTGTAAGATGAGTAAAAGAGATTAATAACAAGTGAAATGATGGAACATCTAGTTAGGTGCCCTGAACACTATGAGTTTCCCCAGACAGATCTCCTTGTAGTCATCGATGAATTATGAGAAGGATTTCTGGAGTGTGGATCAAGACCTTTAAGGTTAGACCACCAGGATTTAGGAGTGAGTCATCTGGAGTGACTCTAGCCCTAAATCCTTTTTGTGAAAGTCTATGTCTAGATGGAATAGACTGTTGAAATGAAATATGTGAAATGTGAAATGAGAAATATGTGAAATATTGTGATATGTGATATACTATTTTGCTGGTTCCTATCTCGTGTACCCAAGATGAGGATGTGAGCCTCTTTAGGCAACCCTGAGGTGGTCAGGGTCTGTTGTTGATATCTTAGGGAGGCTGGATAAACCCTAAGATAGTGATGGTGAGTGGTTGACATGAGAATCAGGTGTGGCAACTTCTACTTGGTGAGGTATAAGTCAAGTAGTTTTAGGGAAAATGAATTAAAGATGATAAGCTATGTAGAATATGATTTGAATGGTTGTTACATTCATTGTACTTCTACTTGATGATTTGTCATTGTTGATTATGCTTCTTGTTGTGGAAAGTAATCATGTTTCTATGGACATTTTCTATTTCATATTATGATATGTCATGCTGAAAAGTTATAAATGTTGGGATTTATATCCATTCTAAATATGAGTTGGATTGCTTGCTATTTGATAGTATTGTTTGGTAGATATGTATTATGTGTACTTCAACTTCCGGACTGCAGGATGTGTTCCTGGTCTGGCTGGTGGAGTGTCACAAAGTTAATGTTATTGTTATGTATTGATTCAGAATGCTTAGAACTTGACTTATTTATCATGCAGTAGGGTTCTTAATTTGAACAAAGAAGTATATGCTAATTTGTTCATAGACATGCTCTAAAATGTTATTTCAAAGTTAAAATTGGTTTAAGTGATTACCGTATCTGTGGGATTAGATTACCATTTTAAGCTAGATTTGACTCATGATAGAACTATCTGCTAGACTTTTCAATATCTACAGTTTTCTTTTAAGTTGATTATACTTAATCTGATGTTGATGTATGTACGTAGCTTGAGTGGGAGGTATCCACTCACTGGGGCTCTATATGAGTCTCATGAGGTTTTTTCAAATTCTTTTAGGTATAATACTATCTAGAGGAAAGGTCATGATAAGGAAGATATAAATAGTATAATCTAGATAAATTAGAATGTCCCTATACTCTCTCTTTCCTGGGATGGGTTGTAGATTAAGTTTGTTCAACAATGTACATGTATATGATGTAAACTAAACAATATATGAGAACAAGGTTGATTCTGGTTTTAATGGAGTTAAATAAGATTTGTGATATCTAAATGTGATGTCCTTGATGTGACATTGATTTATGATTTTGTGAAGAAAGGAAAAGGAAAAATTTATATGTGTTTTTTTATATTGTTTAATCGCCTATGTCAAGAATTGATTATTTCATTCCATAATTTGGGTTTAGGTTTTTGGATTATCTCTAATGATTGGTATTTATGCTGATCAAAAGAGTGGGTCCCGACAAATGTGGCATCAGATACTGTGTTAGATGAGTCTATAGGGAGAATAGGATCTAGGACTAAATGATAATGTGGATGTTGAATATAACTTGAATGATGTGCATACTGACTGAATTAAATATCCAGATACTCTGGTCAAGTATTTGGGTATTGAGCTAAGGTAGTATGGAACTGCCGACTGTACTATTTCTAGATGCCCTGACCAAGTAACCAGATGAACATAGTTTGGTAGTATAATAAGATGCATAAAAATGGTGATAAAATGGTGAAAGAGAAAAGGATTTTATAATTCAATATGGAACCTATGGAAAATTGGAATTAGACAACACGAATGGGCCCATGAAATCTGTACTCCAAAGATCAAAAACTTCAACTTCATGAAACACATTCAACGACATCTCATGTCACCTAAAGATATTACTTGCACGCTGACATACGTCAAATGACGAACAAAGTTGTGAGCATCCTTAAACAAGGTAGGCCAGTAAACCCACTCTCTAAGACTTTATCCACAGTCCTAGAGCTCGCATGGTGTCCACCTGTGGGTAGAGAATGATAGTGTGACAAGATGTTCTCTACCTCACATTCAAGCACACATCTTCTTAACAACCCATCCCTACATTGCTTAAGAAGAATCGGGTCATCCCAAATATAAAACTTCAATGAGTGGAAAAATCGTTTTTTCTCTTGATACCCCCAATCTGCATGAAATTCCTTACAAACTAGGTAATTAACAATATCTACAAACCAAGGATCATCAGTTTTAATTGCAAACAATTTCTCATCTGGAAATTCCTCAATAATGGGGATGGCTACATCTTTTTTGTATGTCCTTTTCAACCTATACAAATGATCGGTGACAACATTCTCGACCCATGCCTTGTCTCTAATCTCAATGTCAAATTCCTAAAGCAAAAGAATCCTCATAATCAATCTGTGTTTGACATCTTTCTTTTGTAACAAGTATTTGATTGCAACATGGTCTATCCAAACTATAACTTTAGCCCCAACTAGGTATTGGCGAAATTTTTCAAAAGAAAACACTACCACCAACAATTCTTTTTTGGTAGTGGTGTAATTCAACTGTGCATCATTCAAAGTCTTTGACACATAATATATGATGGTTGGAGTCTTATCTCTATGTTGACCCAACATAGCTCCTACTACATAATCTGATGAGTCACACATCAACTCAAAGAGAAGGCTCTAGTCAGGAGCATGCACAATAGGTGCGGAGATCAATTTTTCTTTAAGGATTTCAAAAGATTTTAAACATTGCTCATCAAAGGAAAAGTCGACATCTTTTTCTAAAGGCTTAGACAATGGTTTGGCAATTTTTGAGAAATCCTTGATAAAATAGCAGTTGAATCTAGCATGTCCTAAAAAGCTCCTCACTCCTTTCACCGATGTCGGTGGAGGTAGTGTGGAGATAACTTCAATCTTTACTGGGTCCACTTCCATGCCCTTGTCAGACACCTTGCATCCGAGAACGATCCCTTCACTTACCATCATGTGACACTTTTCCCAGTTTTAAACTAGGTGAGTGTCCTCACATCTTTATAGCACAGTATCAAGGTTATATAGACAATCATTGAAAGATTCCCCATACACATAAAAATCATCCATAAAAACCTCTAAGCACCACTCTACCATGTCAGAAAAATTGGCTAGCATACAACATTGAAATAGGCAGGGGCGTTACAAAGACCAAAAGGCATCCGTTGGTAGGCGAACATGCCATATAGGTAGGTGAAAGTGGATTTCTCTTGATCCTTAGGCTCAATGGAAATTTGATTATACCCGAAATACCTATCATGAAAGAAAAAATGTGAACGGCCAGCTAATCATTCTAAGATCTGATCAATAATGGGTAAAGGGAAATGATCTTTAAGAGTGGCAACATTTAAACGGTGATAATCTATGCACACTCACCATCCCATCACTAGCCTAGTGGAAATCAATTCATTAGCCACATTAGTAGTGACTGTGATCCCCCTTTCTTAGGAACTACCTGAGTTGGACTAACTCACATTGAGTCAGAGATTGCATAGATTATACCTACTGACAACAGCTTGACAACTTCCTTCTTCACCACCTCAGTCGTAATCGGGTTGAGACGCCTTTGAGGTTGGGCTATTGCTTTGGCTCCTTCTTCTAGCTGGATATTATGTCGACACAATGTGGGGAGATCCCTTTAATGTCTACTATGGACCACCCGAATGAAGCTCAGTGGTTTTTTAGCACGGTGAGTAACTTTCCTTCCTCTTCACCACTCAAAGAAGATGATATGATCATCATGAGCTTTGCTTGAGTCAGTGAGATCAACTTTGTATTTTCCAGGATATCCACTGCTAGGGTACCTCTTTCTACTTTAGTCATAACATGGGCAATCTCCAGGAATGGCTTCCCTAGAAATAGAGAAAACTTGCTATCCACGTGCTAAAGCATGTTGCATTGCACTTTATCTCCCGTAGCTTGAGAATGCTCCATCATCTTGATCTCAAACCTATCATCTTGGATTCCCATAGTCAGACATTCTTTGCCCATCTCAAGTATCATGTCTGCTATAGCTTGAAATGGTCTTCCAAGTATAAGCTCATTGCCATGGTCGTCCTGCATTTCCATCACAACAAAATCTGTAGGAAAGACAAACCTATCCACTATCACCAGGACATCTTCGCATATACCATATGGCTTAACTACTGAATTGTCTTCCAACTAGATTGTCATGCTACTCTTCCTGGATTCCTTATGTTTAGGCTTCTTGAAAGTAGATAGAGGCATCAGATTTATACTTGCCCCTGAATCACATGGAGCCTATCCAAATTTTGTCTTGCCTGTGAAACATGTCATATTAAAGCATCCAGGATCTTGTCTTTTTGGAGGTAGTGTCCCCAAGATGAAGACACTAACCTTCTCTTTCAAAACCAAAACATCTGACTCTAGTATCTTTCTCTTATTTATAATTATATCTTTCAAAAACTTCCCATAGGATGGTATCTTCTCAATAGCATCTATCAAGGGAATATTTACAGATAACTTTTGAAAATTTTCTAGGAATTTCTTGAACTGGCGGTCCATCTTAGTTGCTTTCAAACTCTTTGGAAAGGGCACAGGAACTACAGGTTCCCTCTAGTGAGGTGGAATATAAGCCTAAGTTTTATTACTCGCAATCTCATCAACTTGCTCCTCTACCGTCTTCTCTTGTACTTGCATGTCTGGTTCTTCTGCATCCACTGGTATAGTTCTATTTGCAGCTTCTTCAGTACATGCCCCGTTTGATGCATCATTCAGTAGTTTCTTGCTACTGCATTGCAAAACAACTTTCACATACTGGTTCCCGGAAGGTACATTGGTATTCATAAGAAATTCCTATTGGATTGGTTACTTTAATGCACTAACATCTGCCACTATCTAAGAGATTTGTGTCTCTATGATGAGAATACATGCCCCTTGATTTTGAAATTCCCTTTGAGTTTGTGCAATCTGTAGCTCATTCTGACTCAACATCTTGCCCAACATTTCTTCACTCTTATCAATTTTCTACTGCTCTGGTTGATACTGCACTTGACCATACTACTATGGCTTAGGATACTACTTCTATGCCTGTGATGGATCCTGTTGAAAGTTGTTAGGATCCTTCCAAGAAAATTTGGGGACTTTCCTCCAAGAATAATCATTTTTCATGTATTGCCCCTGACACACATACTTGCACTCTTCTTCCTCTTCCTCAACATGAACTCTATCTTTATCACATAGCTTCTTAGCAATGAGATCTAAGTTCTCATTTAATGCAAATATCACCTTGGATTCTCCGACACTCTTGATGGTTGTTAGTGGCTCTCTTTCTTCTCCCCATGATTGGTTTTTAGACATGTTCTTGAGGATTGCATGGCAGCGAGTGGGCTTGTTGTTGAGGAAGAACCCTCCTCCTGCACTGTCAAGAGTTGTTCTGTCCCCTTTGTGTAGGCCATAATAGAAAATCTTAGCTTTCCCCAGTAGATCAATGCCATGATGAGGAATTTTTCTAAGCATATTCTGAAATCTTTCCCATGCCTCTGAATATGACTCATATGCTTGTTGTTTGAAGTTGTGAATCTTTTTAACTAGATCATTCATTTTTTGTGGAGGGAAGTAGTGCTCGAAGAATGCATCTATCATCTGATCCCATGTCTTAATGATCTCATCATCAAGATTGTTGAACCATGATTTTGCACTATCTACCAGCGAAGATGAGAATAACTCAAGATATATTGTAGTCACTAGAATCCTATCTATCTTGACCATGTCACAATTCTCCACGAAATTGTTGATATGTGTCATTGGATCTTCAGAGGGATGGCCATAGAGTGCTTGAGATTTGACTAAGGCAACAAGTCCAAGATCTATTTTGTAGTTGTCCACATTGATGGCCTGCCTTTTGATGCGCCCTTTCTAGGTCATAGCTGATGAAGCCTTTATCCTTTCCCATACTTTCATTTCTTCTTCTCCCTCCATTTCTACTATCTCTTGTTCTTTTGGTGTCATAGGTCTCTCAGGTGGAGGTGTCAGTGGAGGGGTTCTATTAAACCTGTCCACAAATCTGTCAGACTCCCTTTCTCCTTGTAAGAGCTCTTCTTGTCCAAAGCCTGATGAGGATAGTTCTCCGTATTCTATGGCTCTAGTATGCACCATGCATTAGTTCCCCTAAAATAGTAGAGAGTAGGTATCAGCGCAAGAAATGTATAATGTATCAAAAAGATCTTATTATTCATCTCAAAGAAATTTAAATAAAAATAAAATAAAAAAGATAAATTGGCCTAGAGTGATCGACCATGACACTTGAAGTGCTGGTTGTTGCCTCTTCCCCGACAATGGCACCCAAAATTTGACACCAGTTTACCATGTGTAGTACGCAAGAAAATGTATCAAAGTAATAAGGCCTTGTGAGGCCTGAGTCAAACACGGGGAAGCATTTCTCCAGTAGAATACTACTAATTGCAGTCAAATCAACTAAGCCAATTGTAAATGGTTGAGTTGGGTGAATGAAAGAACAAAAGTATAAATAAAATGAATTAAAGGTGGAATTAATCAGATATGGGATGAATTCCTTAGGACAGTGGTTTTACCACAGACAACACTAATAATCGATCTCACACACATTAACATCTATTATCTCAATCCCTAGATAAGGAGCATGTAGCTAGAATTACCTGCTCCCAAAGTATAATTCACTATCTAATCTAATGCTAATCCCACTTCCATAGTTATTGGTTGATTAGTTAGATGTTTTATGGTTATTCCATGGGTTTCTCCTCCCGTTTACACTCCACTTTTCCCAAAGGGCACATTAGATGGGCAAATCTATGCTCTCTAACCCTCAACCTCTCTCCCGAGATGACTAAGAGTCTATCAATCCACTCATGGTGATCAAGTACAAGTAGAACATAAAGCTTTCATAGATTTATATCCAGTAAAAAGAGATAAAAATGATATTAATGCATAGAAATCAATCACATTGTATATCTGGGCTGCTCCCGGATCCTAATGAATAAAGGTTTTTATCCTTGCATGGTTTTCATCAACGAATACATGGGAGGGAAGAATAAAAGCATGTGAAACATGAAGAAACTAAGGTAACCCCTGAATCTCCGCCCGTCTGGAAGATCCCCTCTGTCGTGCGAGCATTCTACTATCTTCTGACTATAGAATCATCCTCTAGAGGTGCCCGGATCTCCTCGATCAAAGCTTTCAGTTCCCAATTCTTCTTTTCTCTCCTTCTGGTCATTATGCAATGAAAACAGCTCCCTCCTTCTTTCTGGTCGTCGTCCCCCTAAGTCATAGAAGGAACTTAGGGTACAAATTAACAACCTCTATTAGATTAGAGATAGATCTATAGCTGGCCTGATCAGGTAGACTGATTGTACCGGCTAGGTGAGTCGATAGTACTGAGTCACTTAGGTTTGGTCTCGCAATCCCGAACCGGTTGGTACTATCAACTAGACTCGATAGAATCAAGTTTTGTGGTTTTCGAGCTGCCTCTCTGACGTCAACTCGGTAGCACTGAGTTTTTTCGATTCATGTCGGGGCTAGCTGATGTTGAATCGGTAGCACCAACTTCAGTTGTCGGTAACACTGACTCTAGGTGAGTTTCCAATAGGTCTCTGATGTCATGTCGGTGCCACCGACTATTTCCAGGACGGTAGCACCGAGTCTGTGGCTCTTCCTTGTACCTGAGAACACATAAAATCATCACAAGCAATTGGGATGCATAAAATATTACATAAAATAGTAAAAATCATATAATTTGATGCATTTAATAAAAATAGGCCATCTATGTCATTTCATGCATAATAAATCAAATAAATGACTAATCCACACATGAAATCAAGGAAATATGTGCCTTAAATAACAATTAAAAACACATGCATCAACATGTTGCGTGGTTATAACCCTAAATATTTATGCATCATGATTGTATTTGTTTATTCATGTTTTATCGTAATTTGTATACTGAGCCTCTACCTTGTATCTCAATTTTAACAGTATAATTCTCTCCTACCTTTTCTCCCCTCGAATGTAACTCAAGGTTTCTTTTTTTTCATGTAAAATTAGGATAGTTTAATTTCTTGTTATAGTGAAGAAGACAAGTTGAATATTCGGAGGACCATAACGGATGAACCAATCAACCAGAGGCCCATCCAATCATCTGGAGGATCTAGAAGTTGACGGATAAGAGACCAGGCGACCGGGGAGATGACCAACCAAGTGGCCAGGAGGCAGTATGATTGATTCAAGGGTTGAACCAATCAAACTAGATTGGTAAGCACATATCTTCATCATCAACATGTTTCTGCATGAGATGTAGGGCATGGATTATGATAATTCCTTGTGGCTCTAAGGAATTACATTAGAATATCCATAACCATCACTTTTGTTTTATTGTATGTTTTCATTTGTGGGATATAACATGAGTTTGATATGTTCTATAAGTATGTGGTGATTTGATATGTATATGTATTTATAACTACTAACTCCCTCAATAAAATATTAATTGTAAGATGCTTTCCATTAGCAACGTACATGAAAAACTTGATCGACTATGCGTGGGAACGGAAAGTGTGGTGCGTTGCTCATCTCATGGAAGCATGATGGTAGTAATGTGGGCCTGCCAAGAGGGGTGCATTACTATAATGTTGGCTTTTGGGTCAGTCTTAACTGGGTGTCCTTAATGAGATTAAGCTCCTAGAAGCATGTAGTTGACTATAGCAAAGATTGTGCAAATCATCTATCCAAGAATTGTATAAGAAGCAATTGGAAAATGTTTCCTATCATATTGATTGATTATGGACGTTGGTGTTGGCCGGGTAATAATTATATTATTTCATATCTAGGCTCACTAGAAGGTTGTACAATGCAATCTTCCAAATTGATATGTGAGGGTATCAATTTGAATAATATAGTGGGAGCGATAATTAATTAAAGGCCTAATTAAATATCATCAACTTTTCTTCAAGTCAAATCAAATAAAAAATGTTTTTGACAAAATGCAAATTTTCTCTTCTAGAATCAAATGACAATCAAATCGCTATTGTGATCAGGCTTTAGGAAGAACAAATTTGACAGGATAACTTTCCACAACTGGTTTTGGACTTAGAGAAGGATTCTCAATGATGAGCATAAGATCTATGTCCTTGATAAACTAGTGCCAGATATACCTGCTCCTGATGGGCCTAGGACTAAGGTGGATGTTTATGAGAAACATGCCAATGATGCCTTGGACATAAAGCAACTTATGCTAAGCTGCATGAAATGAGTTGCATGAGAAATGTAAAGACATGGGAATACTTGAGATGGTAACACATCTTAGGAACCTGAACCATTATCTCACAAAGTGAGAAAGGTTCAATTTCTCAAAGGCACTCTTTATAGTAACATGACAGAGGGATATCCAGTAGAGATCCATGTTCTCAATGTAATTGGACATGGAAACATCTAGAAGAACTAGGATTCTCTTTGAGTAAAGTGTTGGCCACAAATGTGATTTTGTAATCATTGCCTAATTCATATAGCCATTTTATCAAGTGCTACCACTTGAATAATATGGTCAGACTATTGTTAGATTTGCTTGGCATGTTGATTCATGCCAAAGAAAGAATGAAGTAGGAAAAATTTGTGATGAGATCAGCAGAGCAGAGTCCAAGGGTGAAAGCAAGGCCATGAAGAGTTTTGAGGCTAAACATAAACCTAGATCTTCATCACTCAAGATTAGGAGAAAGCAAAGTACAAGAGGAATTTTTCCTTTATACTTGAAGGCATTCAAGAAGAAGAAGATGGGAATAGAGATGTCCACTTCAGGTATATACATTATTGAGACAAACTTATCTACTTCTTCATGTTGGGAACTAAATATCGGATTTGGATCTCACATATGCTCGAATATGCAGGATCTGAAAAGAAGTAGGTCTTTAAGAAAGGGTGAGGTCAAACTGTGAGTTGCAAATGGAGTAAGAGTTGCTGCCACTACAGTTGGAACCCAAAATTTATCTCTATCCACTAGGCTTGTAATAGATTTGATGAACTACTATTATGTTCCTGTTATAAATAGAAACATCATTTATGTATCTTGTATAGACAAGGATGCATATGAATTTATTATTAAGAATGTTTGATGTTCTATTTCAAAAATGGGATCTTTTATGACAGTGCCCCAATGTCTTATGGTCTATATTTTCTTGATCTCTCTCCATTTTGTTTTAGAAAGGAGATTCATATGGTTTATAACGTAAATAGAAAAAGACTAACACTTAACAACTCAAACAAAACATATCTTTGACATTTTCATATAGGGCACAAACATGAGAATTGCATATCTTGACTCCATAAAGATGGTTATCTGGACACTTTTGATTTTGAATCAATAGAGACATGTGAATCTTTTTTGTTGGGAAAGATGACCATGAATCTTTTCACTAGTAACAATGAGAGGACTAGTGATCTATTAGGACTCATGCATACTGATGCATGCCAGCCTTTTAGAACAACTATTAGAGGTGGGTATTAGTACTTCATTACCTTCATTGATGACTTCAATAGGTATGACTATGTTTACCTGATGAAACATAAGTCAGAAACTCTTGAAAATTTCAAGGAGTTCATGAAAGAAGTACAGAACTAACTTGGAAAAAGTATTAAGACACTTCATTCTGATTAAGGTGGGGAATACTTAAGCCAAGAGTTTGAGGACCTTCTGCGAGCCAGTGGTATAATATCACAATAGAATCCACCTTGAACACCATAGCATAATGGTGTATTAGAAGAATGAATCACAGATTGTCGGATATGGTGCGATCAATGATGATTTTAACTGAACATCCAACTACCTTTCAGGGTTTGTTCTTGAAACCTCCACGTTTACACTAATCGAGTATCATCTAAATCAGTTCAATAGGCACCATATCAAATATGGTATGGGAAGCATCCCAATGTGTCATTTATGAAGATTTGGGGTTGTGAAAGCTTATGTGAGAAATCAATTTCCTAAAAAGCTTGGACCCAAATTTGATAAATGTTATTTTGTTGGATATCCTAAGAAATCAAATAATATTACTTTTATTCCCTATTTTTCAAAAAAGTGTTTGTTTCCAGAGATTTTATAGTCCTAGAAAAGGAATTTATTCCCATAGGAATCAGTGGGAGGAAAGTTCAACTCAAAGAGGTTTGAGACCAACAAGAAAACGTTGAACTAGTAGATGCATAAGAGGAACAAGGAAAATCAAAATTTGTTGTGGAATCTCAAACTCTACAAGTAATAAAGGAACCTTGTAGATCTAAAAGGACACACTTTGAACCTAAAAGATTTGGTTATCTTGTGACTCAAGAAGGCAGTGAGCTGGTCATAGATGATGGGACAACAACCTATCTAGAAGCTACTAAGGGACCAAAGTCTATAAACTGTCTTGAGGCCATGGTATCTGAGATGGAATACAAGTACACCAACACAGTATGGACCATGGTGGATCCACCTGAAGGGTTAAAACCCATAGAGTGCAAATGGGTCTTTAAGAAGAAGACTGACATGGATGGTAAAGTACAAGCTTATAAGGGTACATTGGTTGCAAAGGGTTTCAGACAAATTCAATGTGTTGAGTATGATGAAAACTTTCCTCTAGTTTCCATGGTTAAGTCCATCAGAATCATGCTTGCCATTGCAACTTATCACAGCTATGTGATTTGGCAAATGAATGTTAGAACTACATTCTTTAATAGGAATCTTCTTGAGTAAGTGTACATGACACAACCTGAGGGTTTTATAAATACAAAGGATGTAAATAAAGTCTATAAGCTACGCAATCTATGGATTGAAGAAAGCATCTCAGAGTTGTAATCTTCTATTTGATGAAATAGTCAAAGAGTTTGTCTTTAGTCAAAATAAAGATGAAACCTATGTGTACAAGAAGGTTAGTGGGATCATGATTGTATTACTCATATTGTATGTAGATGGAATGTTATTGATGGGGAATGACATCCCAACTTTACAGATGGTAAAGACCTAGTTTGGAAATACAATCTCAATGAAGGACTTTAGTGAAACATCCTACATATTAGGAATCAAGAGCTATAGAGATAGATCTAGAAGTCTTCTTAGACTAAGTCAGAGCACATACATTGACAAAGTGTTGAAAAGGTTCAACAAGGAATACTCATAGGGAGGAAACCTACCCATGTCTTATGGAGTTGCCATCTCTAGAAGTCAATGCCCCAATTCTTGTGAAGAAAGGGAACACATGAGTAGGACTCCATATGCATCTGCAATTGGATCTATCATGTACACAATGTTATTTACTCATCCCAATGTCTCATATGCCTTGATAATGATGAGCAGATATCACTTAGATCTAGGTGATGCTCACTAGACAGCCACAAATAACATCCTTAAGTACTTGAGATGAGCTAAGGATCAGTTCATGGTTTAGGAAAGACAAGAAGAGTTGGTGGTAAAGGGTTACACCAATACAAGATTCCAAATTGACAAAGATGATTAGCGACCACAATCATGATTTGTGTTTTGACTCAACATCAGAGTTGTGGGCTGGAAGACAAATAATAGATGATTTTAGATTCTACAACAAAGGGCGAGTATATTGTTGCATCGAATGCAACAAAGGAGGATGTATATGTTAAGAGGTTCATCTTAGAACTTGGGGTTGTTCTATATTGTGACAAAAAATGGAGCTATTGCATAAGCTAAGGAACCTAGATCGCTGTAACATACCAAAACTTTGACATATTCTCTCTTTGGCCCTTTCCCAATATTTTCCTATCATTTCTATCCTTTTTGGCCTTGATGCTTAAATTGTGGAATTTATAGTGGTTTTTTAAAAAAAATTCAATTATACCAATGGAAGGGTTTATGCAAAAATACCTCGGTGAAATCTTATTAAAGGATCTAAAATGTAAAATCACCGCTTAAGTGGAATAATGGTAAATAAATCCATGTTTGAAGTGTAAGGCCCCAAACCTTAATGTATTGAACAAGTTTAACTACCATAATTAAGTACTCTAAACTTTAATATAACCTAGTGAGGTGTTTTGAAATCATGAGACAAGATTAATTTTCAAGTTTTATCCAACTTGGATGTTGTTTGTGCAAGTTATGCAATTATATGCACATTTTGGACTTTTATGCAATTTACCCAATTGAGAGGTTTTTTTTCCATATTATTACCTAAATTTTAATCCTTAGATATTACATTACCATTCTTGAGATTTTGAACCATGGGGCACCTGGTTGCACCTTGGATTACCCTCTTTATAAATGAGCTTAACTTAAAAGCTATCAACCAATGGGGTTATTTCTTTGATTGGAGGATGGTAAGGATGGCCTAGAAGTCTCCATGGGATTTTAGGCCGATATTGGATATACAAGAAGTCTCTATGAGCTGTATTTTTGCATTACCATGAAGCCCTAGGCTAAGGACATATGGAAAGTCCCATAGACACCCCATGCTTGCCCCCTTCTTTATAAAGCCATGCCTACCCCTTCCCACCTCCCAATCCAAGAAGCAATCCTCTCCTTATCTTTTTTCTAGCATAGAGAATCATTCCTTCTATGTTTTACCATGAAGTTTCTATCCCATAAAATCCATAAAAAGTACATCTTAATCCTCATAACTCCAAAATTAACATAAAAATATGTTTTCTTGATCAGGAGAACCTAATAAGTTCATTTGTGATATTTTCAAAAACTAAATCTGAATTTTTCCTAAAAGTTCTGAAATTAGGTTTCTATATATTAATGTACACTATGTACTCTAATACATGTTAATACATTGAAAATAGGTAAAGTGGAACTTGGACTCAAATAAAGTGGTGAGAGTTAGTAATTGATATCAATAAGAGAGGTATGTGCAATCCCTCTTTATGTTTGTGAAATCCCTATTTATGTATGTGCAATCCCTCTTTATGTATGTGCATTCCTTACACCCTATGTTGGGATAATTGCAACCAAACCCTATAGTTCCCTAATGATGCTTAAACGAACCCTAAATCTTCTATTCTTGAATCCTAATGTTGTTTATGCCTCAAATCAAACTACAATTTCTTCTTATTTGTGTCTTATACCCCACTACTATGCTTATTGAATATTATGACTACTCTTGCCATGACTACTTTTCTAGCTTGTATATTTATGTTCTATTTAATTTAAAGTAGCGATACTTATGTACAACCATCCATAGATAGGGCATGCATTAATTCACTTTGGGGAATGTCTTATTCTCCCCCATAAAAATATGTGCAGGTGACTGTGAATGTATTAATTTTCCCCTCACCTATAGGTTGAGGTCTAGTAGGTGCCTCAACCCTACTTAGTTAAGGTAATCATAATTATCATGCATGCAACATTTTTATTATATTTTTTTATGGCAAGCATCTATTTAAAAATAGCCTCATACTCTTGAAATCTTCATGTTATGATGAAAACTAGCCTTTATTTACATATTTTCTTTTCCTTGATATCCTATTCATATTTTTTGACACATACCTTGTTTTCTTTCTCCTTTTGCTGGGTGCTTTCCCAACCACCCAGGTTTAGATTGAGGTGTTGAACATGACCAAGGAGAACATAGATTCCAACATGGACATAGCTTAAGAAGTTAAATCTTGGAGACAAAGTTGTTTTGGTTTAGATTTCCCTCTACTTAGATCCTTATGTTGTATCATACATGTAAACCCTTATGGGATATTATGATGTACTTTTGTAATCTTTTGTGAAAATTGAATATAGTCATTATTTTTATTCCGCTGCTACACTTTGGTTGTTTTGAATACCATTTATTGAAGTTTGAAAATTTTGCACCTATTCCAACATTCCTTTGAGTGAGTTTGGAATGGATGTTTTATTCTTTAAATTTTTTTTAGTAGGGAGTGGATCCCACTCCTTACATCATGGTATCAAATACCATGGTAGTTGAAATCTGATTATTTCAATTTTGTCTCCCTAGTTAGAATAATTTCCTTACCTTTAAGTGACATGTTTGCCCTAGAGTTGATCAATAGATGATGAAGGGTTGATTTAGGATCCTATAGTTTAACATTAGAATAATGATGAATAGATCCCTAAAATACTTACAAATAAAAGATGCATAAGTAGCCATAGTAACTTGAGCTTGTTTAGCTTGGCCTTTACGAAGCTACTAGGGAATGAAGTTGAAAGCAAAGGTGTCTCGAAAGGATCACAGTTTAGGGGCTGGAAAGATTTTCCTCCGCACCACTAGCTTGGTTTACGAGGACTCCCGAATCCATATGATACCGACCTGGCCTGAGCTTATATGAATTGTCCAAAATAGCATGCTTTTAGGCAATAGTAGTCTTAGACATCTATATGATTTATCTTTAGGGACCCTAATATGTTGAACTACTCTCCCAGGTGTAATGACTTGTTTGAGGATGGATACCCAATATAGTTTCCTTATGACCCATAGAACCACATGTTTGGATAGTTATCCCTAGAACCTAGACTTTGAAGTTTGGTGTTTAGTAAGCAATCAGAGTGTGAATGAAGCGTGATGGATGTTGTATATGGTCTAGTTAGACTCACCCTTTTACCTCTAGATTAGATTGGCTTGGTAGGCAAAAATTTTAAGGGGTGGAGAGTAGTTGGTTTGATGATGTTTGGGTAGTTAGATTTTGAGGATGAAATCCTTTCCAAGGGGATGGAGTCATGTAAGATAATGAAATGTAGCTACTATGAATTTAGAAACCCTAACTCCCTAATTAGGAAGTTGGTGTGCTTGAATCCTTAGTTTTAACCAAACAAGTTATAGTTGTAACCACATGTTTCTTGGTATCCAAAAGAACATATAACAATCATCTAATGAGTAGTTCATATGTTTGAACCCTGATGAATATCTAAATAAGAGTAAATCACATTTTAATACTAATAGTGGATAAGCATGATGTTGACCATGTCATAAACCAATAAACCATAATGATATGATGGACAAGATAATTTTAATCTAATGTTGGACTTAATGTATCGTAAGAAGGTATAGGTGAAGAATAATGATCGTGTTAACCTAAACCCTTAGTTCTAATCATCTAACATTAGCCTATACATCCTTAATGACATTCATGATACATTTGTGTCACTAGGTGTCATAATTAGATAACATACTTTAATACACATAAATCATAGATGAATCATGTCATTAATATGAACTACATATCACCTTGTTCTCTAATACACACTTAATTAATCACCTAATGACTTAGTATGTGAATCAAATAACTAATATGTAATATGTCCCACCTTGATCATTAAAATATATATAATAACTTCAATATGGGTAAGAAGTAATTGATTCACACATGTTCATAATCAATAATAAGAAGTGAATAAATATGAGGGAATGATTAATGATGACATTAATGTAAGCAAGAACGGTAAATTAACAATGTATAATATAAATATAAGTAATTCATGTGACATTATTTGGATTAATTGTAACAAATTGGATAACGTGTCCTATTTCATACAAAATAATTGATACAATTGATAATGGAGTCTAAATCCAAATCAATAAAGATAATGGTCAAATATAATAATGCATATTAAGATAATTTAGTATAACACTAGTTATGCTCAAATTCCTAATGAGATAAATAAGAAATATATTGTGTTTGTGCATAATAATGAAATATAACTCTTTTGGAAACAAAGTAAATATGACATGACACAATTAAGAGAAAAATAATGATAATGTCATATCCTAATGAATTTAATTCTAATAAGCCAAAACTTTTAAAAGGAAATCATAAAAGTGGAACCTTTAGATGATTCATAAGAACCTGACCTATGTTGAGTTGCTTGAGAAGATTTTGAACTCCCAAGTTAAGCAGTTGAAAAATAAGGAGTCTAAGTTAGTAAAAGTTTTGGTGGAAGTTTAATGGAAACAACTTGGGATTTTAGTGGTGAGATGTTGCGTACTCACCCTTCTCACTTTTCTTTATATTTTGAGGACAAAATCCTCTTTAAGGGGTGAAGTGTTGTAAGATACCAAAACTTTGACATATTCTCTTTTTAGCCCTTTCCCAATATTTTCCTATCATTTCTATCCTTTTTGGCATTGATGCTTAAATTGTGGAATTTATAGTGGTTTGGTAACATTTGTTCAATAATTATACCAATGGAAGGGTTTATGCACAAATACCTAGGTGAAATCTTATTTAAGGATCTAAAATGTAAAATCACCGCTTAAGTGGAACAATGGTAAATAAATCCATGTTTGAAGTGTGAGGCCCCAAACCTTACGTAATGTATTGAACAAGATTAACCACCATAATTAAGTACTCTAAACCTTAATCTAATCTTGTGAGGTGTTTTGAAATCATGAGACAAGATTAAGTTTCAACTTTGGTCCAATTTGGATGATGTTTGTGCAAGTTATGCAATTATATGCACATTTTGGACTTTTATGCAATTTACCCAATTGAGAGGTTTTCTTTGCAAATTTTCACCTAAAATTTAATCCTTAGATATTTCCTTACCATTCTCGAGATTTTGAACCATGGGGCATCTGGTTGCGCCTTGATTTGAAGTTGTTTCTCTCCAAGGGCATTATAGGGATTACCCTCTTTATAAATGAGCTTATCTTTAAAAGCTATCAACCAATGGGGTTATTTCTTTGATTATAGGATGGTGGGGATGGACTATAAGTCTCCATGGGCTTTTAGGGCCGACATTGGATATACAAGAAGTCTCTATATGCTGTCCTCTTACATGGCCATGAAGCCCTAGGCTAAGGACACATGGAAAGTCCCATAGACACCTCATGCCTTCCCCCTTCTTTATAAAGCCATGCCTACCCCTTCCCACCTCCCAATCTAAGAAGCAATCCTCTTCTTCTCTTTTCTCTAGCTTAGAGAACCATTCCTTCTATGTTTGGCCATGATGGTGGAAGTTTAATGGAAACAACTTGGGAGTTTAGTGGTGAGATGTTGCGTACTCATTCTTCTCACTTTGCTTTAGATTTTGAGGACAAAATCCTCTTTAAGGGGTGGAGTGTTGTACGATACCAAAACTTCGACATATTCTATTTTTAGCCCTTTCCCAATATTTTCCTATCATTTCTATCCTTTTTGGCCTTGATGCTTAAATTGTGGAATTTATAGTGGTTTGATGAACATTTGTTCAATAATTATACCAATGGAAGGATTTATGCACAAATACCTAGGTGAAATCTTATT
Source organism: Alisma plantago-aquatica (assembly GCA_963693085.1). Taxonomy (NCBI): domain Eukaryota; kingdom Viridiplantae; phylum Streptophyta; class Magnoliopsida; order Alismatales; family Alismataceae; genus Alisma; species Alisma plantago-aquatica. The sequence continues at coordinate 339,676,424 of OY856409.1, read as the reverse complement.
TAAGGATCTAAAATGTATAAATCACTACTTAAGTGGAACAATGGTAAATAAATTCGTGTTTGAAATGTAAGGCCCCAAGCCTTACTTAATGTATTGAACAAGCTTAACTACCATAATTAAGTACTCTAAACCTTAATATAACCTTGTGAGGTGTTTTGAAATGATGAGACAAGATTAAGTTTCAAGTTTGGTCCAATTTGGATGATGATTGTGCAAGTTATGCAATTATATGCACATTTTGGACTTTTATGCAATTTTCCCAATTGAGAGATTTTTTTTTGCAAATTATCACCTAAATTTTAATCCTTAGATATTCCCTTACCATTATCAAGATTTTGAACCATGGGGCACCTGGTTTCACCTTGGTTTGAAGTTGTTTCTCTCCAAGGGCATTATAGGGATTACCCTCTTTATAAATGAGCTTATCTTTAAAAGCTATCAACCAATGGGGTTATTTCTTTGATTGGAGGACGGTGGGGATGTCCTAGAAGTCTCCACAGGATTTTAGGGCCGACATTGGATATACAAGAAGTCTCTATGAGCTGTCCTCTTGCATGGCCATGAAGCCCTAGGCTAAGGACACATGGAAAGTCCCATAGACACCTCATGCCTGCCCCTTTCTTTATAAAGCCATGCCTACCCCTTCCCACCTCCCAATACAAGAATCAATCTTCTACTTCTATTTTCTCTAGCTTAGACAACTATTCCTTCTATGTTTGGCCATGAAGTTGCTGTCCCAAGGTAAAAGAGGGTGCCTACCTTGGTGAAGAAGGATGCTAGGGTTCTAAATTTATCTATTTAGGATTTCTTAAGCTCCTCCTTGGTGATTTTGACCAAAACTAGTAATTATCCTCCTTTCCTTCTCTATTTTGATGTTGTTAGTATTCCTCCCACCTTATTATAGGTCAAAACCATGACCTTCCATGGTAAAACTCCACATATAACCCTAAAACATCTCATCTCCATGCTCTTTTGCTAGGGTTGAACCTCTAAACTGGAGAAGGTGATCTTTTCTCAAGAAAGGAGCTTAGCTTGGAGCAACCAAACCTTCTAATCTCAGGATCCTTTCTGTTTGGACCTTCTTACCTTCCTAGAGGCAAGTTTTGTTAACCCCCTTCTCATATATTACTTACTACATGCTTAAAACTCATGCTTCTATGTTTAAAATTGATGATCTCCATCTCTATTTACCATGTTCTTCTAGTATTTTGGTTTCTTGACATTTTAATTTTTCTAGAAGCTCTAATTTGGTTAGATATGCAACTCGAAACCTTATCTTGGGTCAAATGGTATTTTCTCCCTCTCCCTCTCCCTCTCTCTTCAATTATCTCGATCAGTTTGATGATTGAGACAATTTCCTATTGGTCAGTATTGAAACATTCATATGTTCTAATCCACTTATCCAAATTTGACAAATAAATATGTTTTGGAATTATAAAATTAATCTCTATCTACTAAAAATATTTTCAAGGTCTGATTGCATGGTTTGAAGAAGGGTGATTTTGTAAAATAAATTTAATGCATAAAACCCATAAAAAGTACAGCTTACTCCTCATAACTCCAAAATTTACATAAAATTATGTTTTCTTGATCAGGAGAACCTAATAAGTTCATTCATGATATTTTCAAAAGCTAACTCTGAATTTTTCTAAAAAGATCTGAAATTAGGGTTCCTATACATTAATGTGCACTATGTACTCTAATACATGTTAATACATTGAAAATAGGCAAAGTGGAACTTGGACTCAATTAAAGTGGTGAAAGTTAGTAATTGATATCAGTAAGAGAGGTATGTGCAATCCCTCTTTATGTATGTGCAATCCCTATTTATGTATGTGCAATCCCTCTTTATGTATGTGCATTCCTTACACCCTTAGTTGGGATAATTTCGACTAAACCCTATATTTCCGTAATGAGGCTTAAATGAAACCTAAATCTTCTATTCTTGAATCCTAATGTTGTTCATTCCTCAAATCAGATTATAATTTCTTCTTGTTTGGGTCTTATACCCCATTGTCATGCTTATTGAATATTATGACTACTGTTGCCATGACTACTTTTCTAGCATATAGATTTATGTTCTATTTAATTTCAAGTATCGATACTTTTGTACAACCACCCATAGATAAGGCATGTATTAATTCGCCCTGGGAAATTTCTTATTCTCCCCCATAAAAATATGTGTAGGTGTCTGGGAATGTATTAATTCTCCCCTCACCTATAGGTTGAGGTGTAGTAGGTGCCTCAACCATTCTTAGTTAAGGTAGTCATAATTATCATGCATGCATCCTTTTTATTATATTTTGTTTATGGAAAGCATCTATTTATAAATAGCCTCATACTCTTGAAATCTTCATCTTATGATGAAAACTAGCCTTTATTTACATGTTTTCTTTTCCTTGATATCCTATTCATATTTTTTGACACATACCTTATTTTCTTTCCCCTTTTGCTGGGTGCTTTCCCAACCACCCAGGTTTAGATCGAGGTGTTGAACATGAACAAGGAGAACATTGCTTCCAACATGGATGTAGCTTAAGGAGTTAAAGCTTGGAGACAAATTTGTTATGGTTTAGATTTCCCTCTACTTGGATCCTTATGATGTATCATACATGTAAACGCTTAAGGGATATTATGATGTACTTTTGTAATCATTTGTGAAAATTGAATATAGTAATTATTTTTATTCTGCTGCTACACTTTGGTTGTTTTGAATACCATTTATTGAAGTTTGAATTTTTTTCACCTATTCCAGCATACCTTTGAGTGAGTTTGGAATGAATGTTTTATTCTTCAAATTTTTTTGTAGTAGGGAGTGGATCCCACTCCTTACAATCACATCATATTCCAAGAATATACAAAGGTGGTTCCATCTCATACGACATATCATACAACAAGGAGATATGAAGATTTGCAGAGTACTAATCGAGAACAATGGTGTTGATCCCTCGATAAAAGCACTTTCACAGTAGAAGCATGATGGTCATCTTAGATAACTTGGAATGAGATTCATGGGTTATTCTCTCTAAGTGAAAGTGGGATTCTGCTCGTATGTATGCCCAAAAAGCCAATCATATGATGATTGTAATGGCATCACTTGTAAATGATTTGATTGATAATAAATGCAATCTTCAAATTTATTTTGTTTTATTCATTAGTGAGATAATGATGTAACATAATAAATGTCTAAAGAATGATATTATGTCTTCGGGTTGATGACATGAAGAATGAGATCATTTGGATATCAAGAGTATATACATTCTTGCTACATCCCTAGTCAAATGTTTATGTGGAAGGTTGATAAAAAAAAACAATACCTAAAACTAGAGTGTATGTTGGTTGATGACAGAATCTCATCAGTCCTGATATGTGATATCAAACCAAACACATAGATTTTTTTAGAGAGCAGTGTATCAGATAGACCACCATAAGAGTGATACATGGAAATCATAATTCATAGTCAGAATAAGCTCTTATAGTGTAGGTGGTGATTGTGGTTCTTAGAACTGAAGTCAGTACACTCGTTATATGTCTTTCAGTGTACTTTGAAATTATCCACCATAATCTTGAATAAGGGTTGCCATAAAGGTGATGATCGGATGAACTGTGACACATGGGGATGAATGTGACTGATGTAGATGGATTTGTCCCTCCTACAGGAGTATGATATCCAGGCCACTTGATTAGCTAGACTGAGAAATGCATGGACATACACATGCGAGTCAATATGTGATATTTGGCTTACATATATCTCAGATAGCCTACTCTGGTTCAAGGAACAAAGATTGAATGTTGAAGAGGATGACTATTCCATGCCTTGAGTTCAATCTGGATATCAATGATAAAGGAACTATACAAACACTATGACACCAAACACAAATTGTAGGTTGAATTTTTTCTCTAACTTTCCATTTATTTGGGTATCAATGATGTGTTTCTAGATACCGCTCTTTGCTTGTGATATCATAAATTGGTTATGGACATGCACAATCAATGTAAATTGGAACCTATACGGTCACACACATAGGATACACTTGGAATAGGAGTTTGTTCATCAATGATGTTTAATTTGGTTACTAAAAGTGTTTAGGTATTCAATTTAAACAACAATTGACTAACTAGACTATGAACCAACTGGTTCAAGTGTTGAACTGATCGGTCAGAGTGTCAGGTTGATTGGAAATTGCATTGGTCAATTCTGCATAAACCAGGGCATGAACCGACTGGCTAACTTAGTACTGATCAGCTCAAGGTTTTCATACCACTGGTTCATGAGATGATCTACCTTGTTCATGGATCAATTTGATTGCATCTAGGGTCAATGTCGATATCAGGTTGTGCATTAATTGGATTAGATTTTCCAATACTACTGTGACTGGGAAACATGACAAAATGACTAGTTCAAGGGATGAACTGATCAGCTTGCATACCAACTGATCGATTCACCTATGAACAGTTCATTCTACCACTTGTAGGTTGTGAAAATTTGATAAATTCCAATCTCTTCCACTCCCACACAGACTGGGGACTGTGACCTTGAGCCACCTATAAATAGAGGGGTACTGGGGGGCTTCTTAGAGACATAAATCAATTTCCTATGATAATTATTGTTTTCTCTGGTTGTGATAAGCGAGAGAACCAAAGCAAGTCCTACCCAATAAAGGGAGGTATAGCAAGGGAGAACAATTGTGGGAGAATAAGTTGGTGCTAATACATCAACATGGAGGGACAACTCCTTCCTATCTATTCTTCTAGAACAACAAGAGTTCATGTTTGTCGGGACCCACACTTTTGATTAGCATAAATACCAACCATTCACTACTACAGAACATGTCTTTGGCGTCGGTTTTTTAACCCCTTTTAGTGACGGTTCTCAAGAGACGCCTATATGGGCGCCGCTAAAGGTCAAACTCTTCGACGTCGGTTTTATAACCGATGCCAAAAGGGTTCGCGCCACAAAAAGGGCGCCATCTAGGACACTTTCGGCGTCGGTTTGCAACTAAAACACCAACGCCATATTCCCAGACGCCACGGCCGTGCTTCCCTGTACGGCCGTGTTTAGTACTATAGGTGTCGGTTTTGTACTAATAACCGACGCTTTGTCCTCCACGGCCGTGCTTTCCTACACGGTCGGGTTGTTTGTCACATTAGGCGGCGGTTTTTATCCAATAACCGACGTTGTAAGCCTTTGATGATGGTGTTCTATAAATAACTGATGCCTATGTTTTAATTTTTTTTTCTTATCAGTTTGTAGGCCTGCTGTGGCTGGTCAGCAGGATGAAAACCTGTAGTTCAGTTTTTTGAACTGTAGGTTTACGACATCCATTGATATCAGCCTACAAACAGGCCACAAACCTACAAAATTAACAAATATACTTTTCACACAAGTAGATACATTCAGACATCAATTCAATTCTCACATTCACACATGTAGAAATATTCAAATACATGTAGAAACATTCAGACATGTATAAACATTCAAAAATATTCGTTTACAAAATATCATTCAACATCGCTATCAGCATCCCAATTATATTTTACAATCTCCATAGCTTGTATAGCTCTTGCCCATTCTTCTCTTACTTCATTTAATACTTCCATCGTATATGGAGCATGTACATCTTTTAAGTGTTTACCTATAGTGTGGTCAGCTTTAAACACCTCAAAGAGAATGATGTATATATATAAGTAATAATATAAAAATAAGATTGATATATTTCATACTAACTAATGAGACTATATATAATATCTCATGTATGGTATTGATGTCCAATGCGGCATATTGGATAATCATCTGCATAAATCGCATCACATAGTATGTGCATGCCCAACCCTTGTCTTGTGTAGCACTCAATAAATTGAAACATACAAAATATTAAAAAATACAACTAAGCACAGTTCACATAAATAATATATACATTGGAGTCGGGAACTTACTTTTACGTTCTCCCAAATTATTGTCTGGTTCTTTTTCCTTGGGACCTTTCCTCCTGCATTTTTGAATGCATCTAAACCCCTACATGTTAATGTAACACAGTAAATTGCATAATTCAATAGTAATGTAATAACAGATGTTAACAAATATAAAAATGAAATATTTCTCACCAGAATAATGACATTCTCATTATGTGTCCAATTTTAGTATTCAATGTACTCCCCGCATGATCTAGATAATAAATAGTGAACGTCCCGAGGAGAATAACTAGTAACTCCCAATGCCTACCGCTAGAGGTAAAAAAGTTAAAACTTAATAACTCAAAATCCACAATAACTATTATTATCGTCTTCTTTTGCTGACCAAAAATTGTAAAAGCATCTATACAGTATTGTTGAATACTATCAGGGTCTTTAGTTACCATACTAATCAATGATGGAATAAAAAAACCCACATGATCAAATGCAAATTGTTTGCATTGATTTTCGACTAAGTAGTTGCAAAACATGTATTATGTATGCATTAATATATAAGAAACCAGATAACCGGATATTACACAAGGTATATGGATGTATAAACAAGATCTCACCTTATCCATGTCTCTATCATTGATGTATTCAGCCAATCATATATAAACAACTCAATAATATCTTGCATAAATAAAGAGCTTTCGTATGATTGACCTGCATAATTTGCTTCTAAAGAAATAATTATAGGGCATTGTATATTATGTTCCCGTAGCCAACATGCCATTCCCCTACAAGAAGGACCTAACGGGTATTTTAGGTCAGTTGGAACCCAACTTGGTAATGCAGGAAGTGGAGGTGGAGGCCTAGGTGCTCCGGGTGTCTTCTTTTTAACCTGTATATATAATTTCAAATCAATTGACCTCATATATACACATTAACAATCTAAAGTAATGTAAATTTATCTTACAATTTCAGTAGTGTAGACGACATCTACTTTGGGCCACAATATCACCCCACCTTCTGCCTCAGCAAGTGTATCAATATCCAGGTGGGCATATGGCAATGTAGCTTCCCTCTAGTCGAGTAATACACGTATCGGGCTCACACAAACGTAGCCCTATGGTATTGGAGTCCCGTGAAACTTTGCCCCAGGAAGGGACGGGTAAGCCTGCGCCTCAGCAACAACATAGTCTTGTATTCTTATGCGACATGGCTTCAATGCCTACAAATTTACGTAAAGAATATTATACATATATACATGGGTAAAAGAAACATTAGCTTCTTATTATCATCTTGAAAACATATCATCTTAAAAAGACTAGCTACAATGTCATAAACAATATTTACAACAGACGTGTTAGGCGGTGGGTCTACAGGATTACTCTTAGTCTGTGCATCAGGAGAAGAGTGGGTCGCCATAGGCTGATTGGAAGCCTGAGATGCCTACCACCGCACTATTTCTTCCTTGACTTTCTCAGCAACTATATCATTGACCTTCTTAGCAACTATATCCTTGACTCTCTTATTCTCCTATACATGGATAAAAGAAACATTAGCTTCTTATTATTGAATTTCCTTTTGCAGTAACATTCTAAAAAAAGAATAGGTTACCTCTTCTTGTGAAAGTCCCGCTATGGGTTTGCGCTGGGATGGCCCAAAGAATGCTTTGATGCCCACACCAGCGTCTGCACCCCTAACACGTCCAAGATGCTCTGGGATACCCAGAGCAACTGTCAATTCATCTCTTGTGCCCTGAGGGATGAACGTGCATTGTTTCCTCTACTCGTGCAGCTCCCGCTAATCACCATCAATAGAAATTGGTAAGTTAACACCACAAATAATCAATATTCAAATGATTGCTCAAAGAGTTGTATTTTACCATTTTCGCAGCCGCCTCAGCAGTTACGGGCTTCTTTATTTCACCCTTCTTGTTTTGCCTCCCAGCTATCCAGACATCATGGCGAGGCATGGGTGTGGCACATGTAGTGGAGGACTCCTGAGTAGTAGCAGACTCTACCTGTAGTCCTTGGTGAATGCTTGCATAGCCCTTTGGACCCATAATGTGGTCATGCACATTCAGTGCACGCCTTACTTTTTGCGCCTCACTGAGGGCCTAGTTAGTATGCACATTAATGATTTCGTTAGTAGCACTAAATGTTAATCTTGAATAGGTGAATACAACATATATTAAATAAATTGGGAGTGACGCCTAATACCTTGAATTCTTCAGATTTTCTTGAAGCAACAAACGTGTCCCAATCTTCTTTGTCCAAGAAGTTCCACTGTTCAAGGGCTGACTTCTTATTCTTATCACCATCTTTTATGTATTCTCCGTTGAGATTTGTCCTATAGTTCCTTAGCATCTTTCCAGCACGTTGCACGATGCAACTTCTCATCCAATGCAAACATATTCTATAAAATAGAATTTTTATTAACTAGTATCCAAAAATAGAATTGCAAATAATAGAATTTGTAATCTACAAAATAGAATTGCAAATAATAATAACTCATGCATAAATCCTTCCATATCAAGTATTTCTTCACCTGAGGAACTTTATGCCAATTATCATACTTAATACCACAATGGCTTTGAGTGACAACCTGAAGATAGTTTACAAAATTATTGTGGTTCACTCCGATTGCATTTCCTCCATTATCAAACTCCACAACCAATCTGGATCCACTGCCACTTAGCGCTATTAACTTCTTCAACAAAGTGATGCCCCTTTTCTTGTTAAGTGTTTGGTGATGCGCATAAAGTTCGTCCAGTGCTTCAGTGGGTACATGTGCATCATCAACCTAAAATTTGACAAAAATAAACACACTGAATAAGCCCAATATAGAAATATGGGATATATGACATAACTAGAAGATAATGAATTTTATAGAAATACAGGATATGTTTTTAGAACTTACATTGGTATCCTTGCCATGCTCATCATGGACAACATGTTCATCATGGACATCATGCTCATCATGGTCAGCCATCTGAAAATGTCATTAAAAAGGAAAACATTTAGCATTTGTATTAACTATAAGATAATGAAACATGAAATCTGAAAATGATATTGATATTAAAAAAGCAAACAATTAGCTTCAATAAAAAAATATAAATATGCATGCCTCTAAAATTGTGATCTTTTATCAATTAACAATCCTTCATTGTGATCTCTGTGCACATATAAGTCATCATTAGCTTCAATGTTTTGTGGAGTTGGCAACAACAAAAGGGCATAAACAACCAACGCCAAATACATGTTCTTTAGTAGTGAAATTCAGGGCATAAACACATGTGATGTCATTCTGATATATAATAAATGTGTACCACCTATCCCATTCTTGAACACCTAATCTTACTAGTAAGTGTATAATGTGTATTGGGTTTTCAAGAAAATTTCGGCAGCATTTCCCTGCTGTTCTCTAAGTACATATGTACTTAGAGAACAAACGGGGAAATGCTATTGAAATTTTCACAAAAAACCAATACACATTAAACACTTACATCCTAAGTGAGATTAGGTGTTCAAGAACAGTCCCAAACCGGGGACTATCCAAGATTTACTCCTAATAAGTAAATCTTGGATGGGTTTCTAGGCCAACAAACACAATAATAGATAGGTACATGTTAGGGTTTCATCACAATTAATGTTAGGGTTTCATCACAATTGATGTTAGGGTTTCATCAATGTTAGGGTTTAATCAAATCAAATTAGGATGCTAGAATGGACAAGTTTAAATCTTATTTCAACATGCATCAAAATTTACTGAATTAGGTCAAACATTAGGATTAGAAACACAAATATATGCAAGCAAAAGATTTGTTTGTATCATAGGATTTACATAAAGCATTACATAAAGATTTTTGCATATCCTTACCGAAAACAAGCACGGCCGTGGCTGTGTTGGCCTACCACAGCCGTGTTGGACAGCACTGCCGTGGTAGGCCAACATAGCCACAGTCGTGCTTGCCCTTACCAATAGCAAGCATGGCCGTGGCTGTGTTGGCCTACCACGGCCGAGCTGTCCAGCACGGCCGTGGTAGGCCAACACAGCCACAGCCGTGCTTGCTGTTGGTAAGGAGCTACGGAGAAGGAAAGCTATGGAGAAGGAAGCAAAGAGGCTAGGGCTACCTGGAGCTAGCGTGGAGAAGAGCGGTGGCGACCGGCGGTAGTAGTGGCGGAGAGCAGGTGAAGACCAGAGCGGCGAGCAGTAGTGGCACCAGGAGAATAGCAGAGCAGACCGTCGAGTAGTAGCGGCGGCGGCAGCAGGAGAAAGAGGACGCGGATGCGAGCAGAGCCGCACCAGCAGCAACGACGGCGAGCAGCAGCGGGGGTCGTCGGGTGATTGTCGGGTGATTTTAGGCAAGCGGCGATCACAACAAACTATTGCGATGAAACAGGAAGGAAGGGGAAGAGTCAGGTGATACAGGTCTATTAAGTTTGTCAACAACGTCGGTTACCTGTAAAACCGCTGCCGTTCACCTTTAAGCGTCGGTTGATATTAAAAAACCGACGTCCAATTAGACAATCTTTTCCCTAAATTATTTGGCGGGAACCATTATTAGCATCAGTTCGCAAAGGATAATCGACGCCTAAATTGGAATTTTTTACGCAAATTTCCATCTTATATTGGTGTCGGTTAGTAGTTAACAAACCGACAATGTATGAGATACTTTGGGGCAAAAAATAATTTGCTCAAAAATTGGATTTTGCGGGCGATTTTAGGTGTCAGTTTATTTTACCCAACCGACGTTGAATACAAAGTGGTACACGTGTCTGGCTGGTCTTCGAATATAGACGTCGGGGTTTCTAAATATTCGACGTTGAATATTATAGGCGTCGGTTTTGGTAAATAAGTGATGCCCAGAAAAACGACACTGAATGATGTTTCTGTAGTAGTGATTAGAGATAATCCCAAAACCTAAACCCAGATTATGGAATGAAATAATTAATTCTCGAAAAAGGTGATTAAACAATATACAAAAAACACAGATAAATTTTCCTTTTTCTATCTTCACAAATTCATAAATCAATGTCACATCAAGGACATCACATTTAGATATCACAAATCTTATTCAACTTTATTAAAACCATAATCTAGTCTTGTTCCCATATGTGGTTCAGATTACATCAGATACATAATGAACAAACTTAGTCTACAACACATCTCGGGAAAGAGAGAGTACAGGGACATTCTAATTTATCTAGACTATGCTATTTATTCCAAGAAAAAGATTATGCTATTTATATCTTCTTTATCACGACCTCTCCATAGGATAGCATTATACCTAAAAACATTTGAAACAACCTCATGAGATTCATATAGAGCCCCAGTGAGTGGATACCTCCCACTCAAGCTAGGTACATGCATCAACATCTAAGTATAATAAACTTAATAGAAACATGCAAATATTAAAAAGTCTAGTAGATAGTTCTATCATCAGTCATATCTAACTTACAATGCTAATCTAATCCAACATATAAGGTAATCACTTAAACCAATTATAACTTTGAAACATATTTTAGAGAATGTCTATGAACGAATCAACATATACTTCTTAGTTCAAATTAAGAACCCTACTGCATGAGAAATAACTCAAGTTCTAAGCATTTTGAATCAATACATAACAATGACATTAACTTTGTGATACTCCATCAACTAGACCAGGAACACATCATGCAGTCCTGAAGTTGAAGTACACATAATACATATCTACCAAACAATACTATCAAATAGCAAGAAATCCAACTCATATTCAGAATGGATATAAATCCCAACATTTATAATTTGTCAGCATGACAAATCATAATATGAAATAGAAAATGTCCTTAGCAACATGATTAATTTCCACAACATGAACCTTAATCAACAATGACAAATCATCAACTAGTAGTGCAAGGAATGTAATAAGCATTCAAATCATGTTTACATGGCTTATCAACTTTTATTCATTTACCCTAAAACTACTTGGCTTGTACCTCACCAAGTAGAATTCGCCATGCCTGATTCTCATGTCAATGACTCACTATCACTATCTTAGGGTTTAGCCGGCCACCCTAAGATATCAACAACAAACCCTGGCCACCATAGGGTTTCCTAAAGTGGCTCACGTACTCATCTCAAGTACACAAGATAGGAACCAGAAAAATAGTAAATCACATATCATAGTAATTCACATATTTTTCATTTCACATTTTACATATTTCATTTCATCAGAGTCTATTCCATATGAATATAGACTTTCACAGCAAGGATTTAGGGCCAGAGCCACTCTAGATGATGCACTCCTAAATCCTGGTGGTCTAATCTTTAAGGTCTCGATTCACTCTCTGGAAATCCTTCTCATAACTCATCGATTACTACAAGGAGATCCATTTTGTTTCCCCAGTGTGGTCCTCAAGGGAAACTCATGATGTTCAGGGCACCTAACTAGATGTTCCATCATGTCACTTATTATTAATCTCTTTCACTCATCTTCAAAGAATTCAAAACATCATATATCATATCTATGTATTATTGCATAACTAGAATAACATGAAATAGATTAAGTTTATCAATAAGGACAATGATCAAAGCAAGAAGCACAATAAATCTATATATTGCAACACATATGATTATTTCTATCTTCTACATCATCTTATAGCAATCATCAACATTGGGCCTTCAGCCCGAGACATAATCTTATTGTCCATCATTTACCCCATCACGATTTTGTCATCATCAATGGGCTTTCAGCCCTAGACATAATCTCATTATGCAACATTTACCCTTATTAGGGTTTCTCAATGTAAGGAGTGCATATTAAATTCAATTTCAACATAAATCTTATCAGTTCATTGTATATCACAGTTCTGAACAAATATTAGCAGAGACATTAGAACTAGCAACAATAAAAGCATATAGATATCATGTATCATTCCTCATACTTAGAATATATTTATCATACAACATATGCTTGTTCTATCCAATCTTAATAGATGCCAATAAATTTCATTCATATACATGCATAACGGACTTAGTTCTCTTCTTCTTTTATTTCACATTCTTCATATGGGGTTACTAATCAACACATGTTGATTATCATTTGAATTCCATTAAAATAGTTCATTCTCATAGTACAAGTATTCTATCAAACAATCACAATATAAGAACACATTCTTGTAAATCAATTCAAATGCTTGAACCCCATCTTTTAATTGAATTAAACTACAATTATGTACATTCCTTATTCCCTTATTTTAGATTGTTATTCATTAGCACCATCTAGCTTAACATTTTAGGGTTAGAGTTTGTTTCTTACATTCGTCTACTAATTCTCGTCTTTTTCCTTCAATTCATATTCATTAATCTCAACTTCTCTCATGTCATGTTCATTAAATTACTAGAACCAATCATTTTTAACTCGCTTGATATACAATACTTCTCTTTTCATTCATATCCATCAAAGTCTATGTTATGACCCATTTCTGAGTTAATCTGTAAGTATCATTATTAGTGTATAATTAAGATAATTGAGCTGACTTAAGTGCTCATGTGGTGGTTAGTGCATCATCAAGTTGATAAAGTTGAATTAAGTACATAAGATACAATTAGGGCATAATTAAGATGATTAAGTTGAGTTAAGTGATCACAGACGCAATTAGATCTTTGATCCAGTAAAACAGTCTAATTAGCATGCTTTCATGCCTTGGGATTCTAGAGGATCTCGCACTTGAAAAGATGCAAAAGAAATCAGGTTATTTGGACCTACGAGGCGAAAGTTATGACACTTTTGAGTTCTTGGATTGATTTTTCAATTTACCCATTTATTAGCATATTAACCCCAACGTTTCCTTTCTTCCTTATCCCACTTTCATTCTCACCTGATAGAACAGGCAAACCGTCAGAGCGGCGCCCGATAGATCTGAAGTAGGTCACGAACAAAGGGGGCGATCAGGGGGTAATTTCCTAGCCCTGGGCTCCGATCCAGCAGGGTGCCACTCCCCTCCTTCTTCTACCTCCTTCCTTCCTCCCTTCTCTCCCCTATCCACGGCCACGACCAGCAAGGCGGCGCCCCAAGCAGGCGGCCGACCTGCAGCTGGAGCTGCATGAAGCAGCGCCCAGGGGGGTCATTAGGTGCGGCCAGTACCAGGGACGACACCTCTGAGCTCGGCTCGAGGTCCACACCACGAATCCACAACCAGCTAGCTCTGAATCAACACCTAGCAAGTTGATGTGCATCTTGACCTGCAGTGAGCAGCAGTTATGGCTGCTGTAGCTTGGGCAGAAGGGCACCGTTTGGGGCACCTAGCAGCTGAGGAGCTACCTTGAGCTCCGATTCAGAGGTATCAGCAGATTTCACAGCTCCTAGCTAAGTTCCAATCATCAATCAAAGCTTTTCCGTCAACTTGGATTAAGCGTTGGTTTGTTCTGCGCAAACAGCTGTGAACAGTGCAAATTCCAAGGTAGAAGACAATAGAAATCCACCCGGAATCAGACCCTGAACGCATCCCCGGACAAATTCGGGCATCCCGAATCACTGTGAGTAGGATTTCATTCATTTATCATTAATAAACTCAGGCGTTTGAATATTTTCTATTTTGTGCGCGTTTTAAGCTGATAACAGTCGTTATCAGGCGTTGGGCAGCATTTGGTGTCGCCCGACTTTTATTTCATAAATTGTTTCGTTACCCTTCTATATGACTTAATTTATCATCTGATCAGTGTGAATTGAACCAATGAATTTATATGGTTCATCGGAACCTATATTGTTCAGTGTGAACGTTGAAATTAGAAATACACGCCTGAAAATGGTACGGGTTGGGTATAAAGTCAGACAGAATAGATTTTAGTAAATTAGCAGATGCATGATATAAGGATAGGGTGTTTCCATGTGATAAGTGAATGAGGTAATTGAAACCCTAAGGATAGGGTGTACAATGAATCAAGTATTTTGATATCAAAATTCTCAATATGAGATGTGGTGATGCTTAATTGTTGAATTGTATGTTTCTTGTGCATTTAACTTTACATGCTTATTCTCTTTGAGTTGGTATATATATACTACAGGGTTTCCTATTTTCACAATACATATCTCGTGAATTGCAGGTGATGAGATATGACATGCCCTAGAAAGGGATGTTACTGAGATCATGCATATATGTATGAAATGTTAGAATGAGAATACTTGTTGGGCAGACATTATATATGTTGAATACATGAGTTATGATATTTCTTATGATATGATATGGTAGGCCCTGTGAGCCTTGTAAGAAATGTTAAATGAGTTATGATTTCTGTATAAAATGTACCTATAATGTAAATGTTAGACTTAGGTGCCCTGAACACCGTAGAATCCCTTTGAGAGGTCTTCTTCTTAGGGGTGAAACTCGTGTTGCAACAATAACCGTGCAGAGTCACGGTGGCACGAGGACAGAGAGGCAGTGTCCAACAATAATCACGTGCGGAGTCACGGTGGCACTGGAGAAAATAGGGGTTATTCAACATTAATCCGTGCGGAGTCACGGTGGTAACCCAGTGAGACTCACCGCCTGTGTACTCAGGTTAGAGGAGGAGTCTAGAGCACTCGGAGTTAGTGCATTGAGGCCGGAGAGCCTGTGGTCCTGTAGCAGAACAGGGCTGGCAGTCAGACTTAGCATTTCCCAGGTGTGTCGCTAAGTCTTGTACGGTGTGGCCGTAGTGCACTGCGAGTCTCTATGCAGAGTACACTGCATAGATCAGGGAATAAGCTAAAATATGATCATATAGGTTCACAGAGTTCCTTATAAATGAAATAGTTAAGGAAGACTAGAGCATAGTCTTCTAGTAGTTATTCTTTGGATGCAATATTTACATTCTTTGTTATTTCAATTATATTGTTTTAGAACTGCTCAGTGTAGTATTTCTTGTATATTAATCTGAATAATAAACTTAACGAGTTGTTTAGTGATAGTTAAATGAAAAACTATTCACTGAGCGAGTAGGCTCACTCCTCTACTCAAACATTTTCAGGTCAGTGACAGTTCCAGGAATCTGAAGGATCTTACCACCCTAGTCAGTAGAAGGTATATGTAGTTAGTTAGATAGTGGTCTCTTAATCCTTTCCCCTCGGTCCTTGGGACATGGTGTGGGTGAGAGAGAGTATGTATGGAGAATGTGTAAAAGATGTAAATTAACTATTATGTTTTACTTTCTGTTAAACAATGTTACATGTTGTAAACGTTGTTTATGTTCTCTAGCCAGGTTAATTGAAATGCTTCCACAATAGTTTATTATGTTTTAGTTTACAGCAATAATCCGGATATCATTACGAGGTTTTAAAAAGAAAAAGTTCTCAGTGATTTGTTTTTGTGATAATCCCTCCGTCGCGCCCTAATCTCGTGATTAGTGGTTAGTGTGAGATCGGGGTGTGACATCTTGGTTCAGAGCATAGGTTGAGTATATGAATACTCTAAGTCAAGGTCAGGGGACGATAAGAGACCAATAGGATTAGGACTTAAGTGTCTTCCTTCTAACTACAATTTTCTAACAGGAAGTGTTCTGTTATACTATTGCAGATGGCAGGAAGAGGATGTGGTCATGAGAACCAAGTAGAGAGCTTAGGCTGAGTCATCAGGGATCATTAGGATCAAAAGATAAAGTTATAAGTGAGGAAAATAAGAAGTGATATGTTTTTAGCTCTGGGAGGTCTGAGTGTTTAGATACCCTGGCCAGGTGTCTGAATACTTAGATTGACCAGTATCAAGCTACTCTGTCTATTCTTCTCTGGATGCCCTGGCCAGGTATGCAAAGGAAGGATAGGCTAGAGAGAAACCCTAGAAATCATAGGGTTAAGAAACTGGAAATTTATGTAGGAATAAAAGATTAAACATAGAATGTGATACAACTCTTGCTTTATATTGCTTATTTGATTGGAAATCACTAGAAATGCTCTTATATGTATGAATTTAGATTTTTAGTTAGTAGAATAAATATGATTCCTTTATATTGTTGTGTGTCATGAAGTGATTTATTTATTGTTTATATTCTTTGTATTAAGTAGAGCAGAAGTTATGTTTAAATGAGTTTGCCCTAAGTGGATATTCTTTCCACATGTTTGAGATTAATAGGAGTTGGTTAATCCTGAGTAGCTCTTGGCTTCAGGACTACAGGTTCGGCCTGGTCCGGCTGGCAGGATGCCTTACTGAGATCTAATGACTCCTATTAATAATATAATAAAAGTAGATTTTGGATAATTTAGACCCGAATCATGGTGAAAAAATGTATATACACTAAGATGTTGAAATATAAGAGAAAGATTAGAACAACTAAGAATTAGTTGGAACTGATATCAGAGACTCAACATTGGGACCTCATATGATCAATCCTTAATTAGAAATAAAGGAACACAATAAGGGTCAGATTAAATTTAATGATTAGGTGAGAAATACCCTTAATGGTACTAATCAATAATGCATAACAAATGCACAGATCCAATACATGATTAGTAAACCCTGGTTGAGGGTGTATCCTTGTGAAACCCTAGTTGAGGGTGTATCATTGCGATTGTTTATAGGCAACTTAATAATAAAGTTCTGCCTTAAACTAAGATAAGTCCATATCATGTGAGATAGCTGGACAATTCTAATGTGTGGCCTATGCATTATATGCTAGGGGTGAGTATTCTGTGATGGAATGCATTAAGAGGGGAAATACCTTAATACAAGATAAATTTGGTTAACTCAAGAGGGTCTGAATTAATGAGAAATGGGGAACCCTAACCCTAATTTGGGGAAAAGGGAATGATAATCCATGTTTGATAGTGAACCCTAATTCCTGGTTAAGGAATGATGGTATTACTACTGTATCACATGATGTGATAAATATCTTGTATGACTGTTATCATGCCTAATAACCATGCAGGTATGATGAGATGATGAATATAGCCAAGTTTGGGCTGTGACATTTATATAATAAATGTTGATTGGCTTTTTGTGTGTTGATGTTGTTGTTGCTTAATAAAAGTATTAATGTGTATGGATTTTATGAGCCATGTGAATACGTTGTTGCCTAGTGAGAGGTGACAAGATGTGAATGGCCTTGTGAGCCATGTGAATAAGTTGTTACCTAGTGAGAGGTGACAAGATATGAATGGCCCTGTGAGCCATGTGTGATGCTTGGGTAACAAGTATCATGTTGATTTGTAGCATTTGTGTTAATAAGTTATGCTAGAGAACTTGGCTGATGTTACATTTCTGTTATATATCTATAGTTCATTGATGATTATTCATATCTGTTGTATCCATTACAAGTAGATGGATGAACTTATGAGATCTAAAGTTTGATTTCAAACTAAGGAAGCAAAGTCACACCACAATAATGCTATGTTATTGATAAGGACCAAACCCTAGAATGTTTAGAGTTGAAGTAGTTCAAGGGATGTCGCTAGTGATTTGACCTTGAATACTAGTATCTTTATAAAACAAGATCATACGATTTGCACTATGAAAGGTAACCTAGCACTAATTAAATCCAGGGTTTAAAGTTAGATAATCTGGAAGGTAGATACACAATATGAAAATGACTCGGAGAAAAGAGTAAGATATAATTTTGAAATAAATTCTTACAGTAGTAATAAGAAGTAAGTAGCATAGAATGAGGAGTATTACTCGTCACAGGATCTGGAATTAGTTTTTGTAGTTCATTCTCATAAGACATGACGTTACTATCTTAATGGTGAGGTGTGCCAGGTGTTTATAGATCATAAGAGCTTGAAATATATCTTTACCCAGAAGGATCTGAATCTTAGACAGCGAAGATGATTAGAATTGATTAAGGATTATGATATAATGATAGATTATCATCCTGGAAAGGCGAATGTAGTAGCTGATGCCCTCAGCAGGAAGTTAAGTTCAACAACTGATGCATTCTCTATGGCATGTTTCGAGAGAGACATGCTAGTAGAAATGTGAAAGTTGAACTTAGACTTAAGGGTGACATAACATAGTGGTTTGATTGCATAGATGCAAGTCAAGCCTATCTTTTATGATCAGATTAAGGAACTTCAGTAAAATGATAGTGAGTTACAACAGATCATGCATGATATGACAAAGGGAAAAAGACCAGAGTTCAGGTTTTCAGATGATGGTGTGTTGTATTAGCATGACAGGTTGTGTGTATCTCGAGACAGTGATTTGAAAGAAAAGAGTCTTAAGAAAGCACATGCATTGATGTATGCGATGCTTCCAGGCAACACTAAGGTGTACATGAATCTCAAGGAGTTGTATTGGCGGCCTGGTATGAAGAGGATGTAGTTGAGTATGTGACTAGGTGCAGTGTGTGTCAGCAGGTTAAGGCTGAGCACCAGAAACCTGCATCTATCTTGCAATCTCTTCCTATACCTAAATGGAAATGGGAACACATCACGATGGATTTTGTGGTAGGGTTGCCCAGGACAACTAGAGGTTGTAACTCTATATGAATGATTGTGGATAGATTAATTTAGTCTTCTCACTTTCTTCATATTAAGTCAACCTTTGTTGTCTTGAAGTTGGCTAAGATATACGTGGATGAAATAGTCAGATTGTATGGTATCCCAGTTTCAATTATATCAGATAGAGATCCTAAGTTCACATCCAGGTTTTGGAATCAGTTGCTTTGTGCTTTGGGCATAAAAATTAAGATTCAGTACAACTTATCACCCACAAACGGATGGTCAGTCTAAGAAGGCCACTCAGACTCTTGAGGACATGCTGAGAGCAGTAGAAAGCTGCTCAGAATAGACAGAAGAGTCATGTCGAGAAGAGGCGTTAACATCTTGAGTTTCCGATTGGTAATGAAGTTTATCTAAAGGTTTCACCGTGGAAGGGAGTGCTAAGGTTTAGAAAGAGAGGTAAGTTGACCCCTAGGTATATGGGCCCATATCCTATTGTTGAGAGGATTGGACCTATAGCCTACAGGTTGGATTTTCCGTCTGAGTTGGCAAATCTTCATGATGTGTTTCATGTGTCTATGCTGAAGAAGTGTCATCCCGGTACAGAAAAGATTTTAGATCCAGTACCGGCGCAGATTAAGACAGACGTGTCCTACGTGGAAGGACCAGTGCAGATAGTTGATCACCGAATCAAGAAGCCTAAGAATCGTGAGATACCGTTGGTGAAGGTTCTGTGGAGGAATCATAACCTTGAAGAAGCTACGTGGGAGCTTGAATCTGAGATGCGTAGCAAGTTTCCTTTTCTCTTTTAGGAATTTTGGGACGAAATTCTTATAAGGGAGGGAGATTGTTATGACCCGTTTCTGAGTTAATCTGTAAGTATCATTATTAGTGTATAATTAAGATAATTGAGCTGACTTAAGTGCTCATGTGGTGGTTAGTGCATCATCAAGTTGATAAAGTTGAATTAAGTACATAAGATACAATTAGGGCATAATTAAGATGATTAAGTTGAGTTAAGTGATCACAGATGCAATTAGATCTTTGATCCAGTAAAACAGTCTAATTAGCATGCTTTCATGCCTTGGGATTCTAGAGGATCTCGCACTTGAAAAGATGCAAAAGAAATCAGGTTAT
This sequence comes from Alisma plantago-aquatica, assembly GCA_963693085.1. Lineage (NCBI taxonomy): Eukaryota > Viridiplantae > Streptophyta > Magnoliopsida > Alismatales > Alismataceae > Alisma > Alisma plantago-aquatica. The sequence continues at coordinate 339,655,993 of OY856409.1, read as the reverse complement.
TTGGACCTACGAGGCGAAAGTTATGACACTTTTGAGTTCTTGGATTGATTTTGCAATTTACCCATTTATTAGCTTATTAACCCCAACGTTTCCTTTCTTCCTTATCCCACTTTCATTCTCACCCGATAGAACAGGCAAACCGTCAGAGAGGCGCCCGATAGATCTGAAGTAGGTCACGAGCAAAGGGGGCAATCAGGGGGCAATTTCCTGGCCCTAGGCTCCGATCCAGGAGGGTGCCACTCCCCTCCTTCTTCTACCTCCTTCCTTCCTCCCTTCTCTCCCCTATCCACGGCCACGACCAGCAAGGCGGCGCCCCAAGCAGGCGGCCGACCTACAACTGGAGCTGCACGAAGCAGCGCCCAGGGGGGGGTCATTAGGTGCGGCCAGTACCAGGGACGACACCTCTGAGCTCGGCTCGAGGTCCACACCACGAATCTACAACCAGCTAGCTCTGAATCAACACCTAGCAAGTTGCTGCGCATCTTGACCTACGGTGAGCAGCAGTTATGGTTGCTGTAGCTTGGGCAGAAGGGCACCGTTTGGGGCACCTAGCAGCTGAGGAGCTACCTTGAGCTCCGATTCAGAGGTATCAGCAGATTTCACAGCTCCTAGCTAAGTTCCAATCATCAATCAAAGCTTTTCCATCAACTTGGATTAAGCGTTGGTTTGTTATGTGCAAACAGCCGTGAACAGTGCAAATTCCAAGGTAGAAGACAATAGAAATCCACCCAGAATCAGACCCTGAACGCATCCCCGGACGAATTCGGGCATTCCGAATCACTGTGAGTAGGATTTCATTCATTTATCATTAATAAACTCAGGCGTTTGAATATTTTCTGTTTTGTGCACGTTTTAAGCTGATAACAGTCGTTATCAGGCGTTGGGCAGCATTTGGTGTCGCCCGACTTTTATTTCATAAATTGTTTCGTTACCCTTCTATATGACTTAATTTAGCATCAGATCAGTGTGAATTGAACCAGTGAATTTATATGGTTCATCAGAACCTATATTGTTCAGTGTAAACGTTGAAATTAGAAATACACGCCTGAAAATGGTACGGGTTGGGTATAAAGTCAGACAGTATAGATTTTAGTAAATTAGCAGATGCATGATATAAGGATAGGGTGTTGCCATGTGATAAGTGAATGAGGTAACTGAAACCCTAAGGATAGGGTGTACAATGAATCAAGTATTTTGATATCAAAATTCTTAATATGAGATGTGGCGATGCTTAACTGTTGAATTGTATGTTTCTTGTGCATTTAACTTTACATGCTTATTCTCTTTGAGTTGGTATATATATACTATAGGGTTTCCTATTTTCACAATACATATCTCGTGAATTGCAGGTGATGAGATATGACATGCCCTAGAAAGGGATGTTACTGAGATCATGCATATATGTATGAAATGTTAGAATGAGAATACTTGTTGGGCAAACATGATATATGTTGAATACATGAGTTATGATGTTTCTTATGATATGATATGACAGGCCGTGTGAGCCTTGTAAGAAATGTTAAATGAGTTATGATTTCTGTTTAAAATGTACCTATAATGTTAATGTTAGACTTAGGTGCCCTGAACACCGTAGAACCCCTTTGAGAGGTCTTCTTCTTAGGGGTGAAACTAGTGTTGCAACAATAACCGTGCGGAGTCACGGTGGCACGAGGATAGAGAGGCAGTGTCCAACAATAATCCGTGCGGAGTCACGGTGGCACTGGAGAAAATAGGGGTTATTCAACATTAATCCATGCGGAGTCACGGTGGTAACCCAGTGAGACTCTCCGCCTGTGTACTCAGGTTAGAGGAGGAGTCTAGAGCACTCGGAGTTAGTGCATTGAGGCCGGAGAGCCTGTGGTCCTGTAGCAGAACAGGGCTGGCAGTCAGACTTAGCATTTCCCAGGTGTGTCGCTAAGTCTTGTACGGTGTGGCCGTAGTGCACTGCGAGTCTCTATGCAGAGTACACTGCATAGATCAGGGCATAAGCTAAAATATGATCATATAGGTTCACAGAGTTCCTTATAAATGAAAGAGTTAAGGAAGACTAGAGCATAGTCTTCTAGTAGTTATTCTTTGGATGCAATATTTACATTCTTTGTTATTTCAATTATATTGTTTTAGAACTGCTCAGTGTAGTATTTCTTGTATATTAATCTGAATAATAAACTTAACGAGTTGTTTAGTGATAGTTAAATGAAAAACTATTCACTGAGCGAGTAGGCTCACTCCTCTACTCAAACATTTTCAGGTCAGCGACAGTTCCAGAAATCTGAAGGATCTTACCACCCTAGTTAGTAGAAGGTATATGTAGTTAGTTAGATAGTGGTCTCTTAATCCTTTCCCCTCGGTCCTTGGGACATGGTGTGGGTGAGAGAGAGTATGTATGGCGAATGTGTAAAAGATGTAAATTAACTATTATGTTTTACTTTCTGTTAAACAATGTTACATGTTGTAAACGCTTTTTATGTTCTCTAGCCAGGTTAATTGAAATGCTTCCGCAATAGTTTATTATGTTTTCGTTTACACCAATAATCCGGATATCATTACGAGGTTTTAAAAAGAAAAAGTTCTCAGTGATTTGTTTATGTGATAATCCCTCCGTCGCGCCCTGATCTCGTGATGAGTGGTTAGTGTGAGATCGGGGTGTGACAGTCTAGTTTTAGTATGTTTCATTCAATTTGTCTTAAGCCACATGTAATTAAAAGAAAGGATTAAAGACTTCATCATAATAACTTCAATAGTTTCATCTTTAACTTGCCATCACCATCAATACATTTTTTCTTCATATCATTTCTGATATTTAGATAAGTGTACCATGTCATTGACTTCTAATGTCATTCCCATAATCAACAATGATCATTCGTCATTATACTAAAACAAATGCATTAGACCTAGATGATATTAGTAAGACTCGTCATATTCAATTGAAGTATTAATACTTTCAACTTCAACATTTGATCACATTTACAACATCTTATACAAGTTCTAGCTTTATCACTTAGAATCATCTTAATAATAAATTTTTAGGGGTTTGAAGAAGTCATTCCTTAGTTAAACATATCATAAGAATCATATCATTTAGTAATCCAATCATTATTCAAGGGTTCATTAGGGTTATTCATGAACATGGAAACCCTAGTTTCCATTTTCACACATTTCATTCATCAATCATAAGTATACATTGATTAATTGACACATTTGATTCACTTACTCAACACAAATCCTAATCAGGATATGTGGTCATTCAATTCCATTAACATTCCACAATACACTTGTATAATACAATTTGGTATAATTTAAATATGATTTTATACATGCCAATTCAATTCTGAGCATATCGTCCATTGGGACGATTTTAGGCAAAAATTCTGATATTTTTCAAGAGTGTTCACATTTGAGATATCTAAAATATCCAATTTTTAGTTAAATCATAGTTATACATAAAATACTAAAAATCATTTAGTGAGACACTAGACTTATCAAATTCTATTTTCAAATGTCATCAAAACCCTAATTTGGGCCGATTAGGGTTTCCAAATCTTAACCCTAATTATGTGAATCAAAGTATGATTAAACCTTATTTTTGTATGTAATACATAAAAACTTAACTACCATCACTAATCAAGGTTTAAACAATGGTCAACTTAATTAAGCATACAATCATCCAAGTAAACCCTAATTAGATGACTAATTTGAAAATGGGTCATTAAAAATTATCCCCTCCTTTTAGGATTTTGTCCCAAAATCTAAGAAAAGATACATAAGAATACCATATCATCTAATCGTTCACCTATCTGGACATCAAATTATAAAGACTTTCATTTTATCTTTCTTTCATATGACATTTTTTTGCATTTAATGGATATTTCATCCCTTGCCATCATCATATCTCTCCATGAGTATTACAAACACTTACTTCAAAGATATTAGTAATACATCATTTATCAAGATGTGATTCACATCACCTTTCTCATCCTTTTAAAATTTTGATTGTGTATCTCATGGATAAGATTATGACTCATTCACATATTATCATCTGCATTCATCAATTTCCTTTATGAAGAAAATCACCTTTTATAGGACACACAATTAATTATAAATAACCAATTATAGAATATTGGCATTTAAATGAGTCAAAATAATTTTTTAACGTTTATATATATGCATATGAGTTAATTATAAGAGTACTTTATTGGCCACCATGCAATCATTAATAAGGAATTGGTAATTTTCAAATTTAGAGTAATGATAATCAAATCGTATAAAAATCTAAGAAGTGTTTTCCCCTATATCACAATCACCATTCCATATTATAAGCAACCACTCCCTAACCCTAGATCTCTCAAAAACATCTCCTTTTCGTAACCCAATTTCTGACCCAGAGAACACAAAATACCTATGTGATTTAACCTTGTTGTTGACCCACATCCAGTGATGGTGCTAACCTCAGTAAAGCCTGGTCTCTAGATGATGGTGTGGCATTGGTCGATCATCTCCTCGACACCTTGAGTAAGTGAAACATCCAATTCCATAGTTTCTACTAAAAGGCATCACACCATGACTCCTTTATGTCCTGTATTGCTCTCCAACCATTATGTTCTAGCCTGAGTATTGTATACATATATTGCAAACTAAAATAATTAACCAATGAGTCTGTAAATTAACTTTGTCCAAGTATACATACCTTGACATTTACCCAATGTTACATTGGTATGATTTAATGCCTAGATATATGTATGCATGACCTTAAGTAAGTGTAAGAGAAAATAATTTATGGTTAGAAATTAAAGGAGAATTAGGGGAACTCTCAAGTAAGATAAGTCCAATGTAGTAGATTATATTTTTTGTATGTTTTATCTGCATTGATCAATTTCCTTAATGATCCATGCAATTTAAGTAGTTACTTAATCAAGGTAAAATGACTAGGAATAGGATATTACGAAATACACATGGGTAGGATGAGATGAGTGAATTACGGCTAAATTTCTATAGTGATATTTCCAATCCATAGAATAAGATAGAGATACCCTAATATATGTATACCCTTTTATAATTCAAATATAGATGTTTAAAGATTATGTATTAACATGTGGGGCATATAATAGTATAGTTACATGATGTTGACTGTAACATATTACATACCAATTTATACAGATTTGCAAAGACCTCAAATGAACTAAAATACAAACACAGAGTCATAGTATGTATTAATGATGAAATTTCACCTAATGATACTTAACAAGTGAATTTCAAGCCAATAATTGGATGATGACATGGAATACATTTCATTTCTTGAAATTGAGACTTTGAAGATCCTTGAACTTGTTTGTGAAAAACATTGGAATCTTGCTTAGAATAATGGTACTAGATTCTCAATTTGATTGTTGATTTATCATTTTACTTTTTTGAATTGCATGCATAAAATCTTGATTAGTGGTGAACTCAAAATAATTTTGAAACCCTACTTACCTCTTGGAGGTCACCAACAAGATTTGTTAAATAATGGAATCTTGTTGATTTTAATTTGGCACTAGAATTGATATATTGGAGTTTTCACTCCTTTGGTGGCTTTGGCCCCCTATAGATATTTGTCTCTCTTGTGTGAACCAAATACTTGAAATCCTACACATTGTATTAGGTATTAGTTGTCCCCCCATTTTCGTAGTAATTTCTAAACAAAGTACTAGTGTTGTTTTCTCCTAGAGTGTGAGAACACAAGGCACTTATCAAAAGAAAAGATCTGATATAAATTGCCAAACTTGTCAACTAGAATGATTGGAAATTTGTCTTACCGTATGAATAACTTGGATCAGTATTGCATATTGAAGATCTTAAATATTATAAAATCATGCATAGTTGATAATCTTATGGAATTGCCATTTCAAAAACTTGATATTTGAATTCCTTATTTTGTTAACCTAAATCCACCAAATAGTCCCTTCCTAGAATTAATCGTGAATATAAATGATACTTTGTGCATATGTTAAAAAGCTCAATTATAAGAACATAGTACCAGTATGTGCTCCTCATTGGTCAATGATGTGGATGAATCCTTGTGGTATATTGTATGGATTGTGGGACATGCTTATCTGTTTTCTTTTGGTGTAGATTACTAAGGAAGACCTAAGAGCATGTAGATGTCCCTTTGTATGTCCATATTATCTTTACCTTTCTTTCATAACATGTTGATGTAATACTTTATGTGGATAAAGACTCCTTTCCCTTATCTTGTGTTTTATGATAAGAAGACAAACACTATGTTTTTTGTATTGTTATTATTATTTAACTTTGGTATCATATTATGTTATGCGCATGTGGGACTATGTTGCCACACAAAGAGGTATATGACTAATATTACGGTAATTTGATAGGTTTTGGGATTCAAACATGTGACTTGGGGTGCCACCTCCAATAGTCTTACTATTGGAATATTGGTTAAGTTTAAGCCAACAAAATGGTAATGGTCACAATTTCTTCTATTATACTTCTTCACAATGCACGTTGAACAATTTTTACATCAACTCATACTACTTTTCAACTCATTCATGGTATATTTCATTACATGAAAATATCAAATTTGGATTGATAATAGTCCACCTTAGCATCTTGGTATCAAAGGAAACGATGGTGTAAACTTAACATAAATATTTTCATAATGAACATAGATATCTACTACCATTACATCCACATTTTCTCTATATTTATTCTCTCCTTCCAACATATACAAGTGACGTTACACAGACTCTAAATAGAAAAGGCCCTCCAGTGATTTTACTTATGATGGAACATTATAGGCACTAATCCCTCTCCTTATTTGTGTTGTGGGTTGGGTTAGTTGATTACAAATAAGTCATGTGTTGTTGATCAATCCCGGTTTTTAATGTAATTTTGTGTTATATAGTGGTTGTTTAAGGGGAATCCATCCCCAAATAATGCCATGGGCTCCTAATGAGGATCTCATGCTCCCATACTTTATTTCATCATTGTTTCTCTCTAATATATAGATTCACTTTTCCCCTACCAACTGCTTGTTTTGATAGGATTGGTTACCATTGTTACCTTCAAATTCCTCATTTTTTATACTCTCTTAGTGACACAACTATGAGTTTTGGCACTTATAATTACATGATATAGGAATGCAAAAATTGATTATATATATATATATATATATATATATATATATATATATAGGGCAACGATCCAGTGAGAAACATATCTGGTGAGAGCATGAGAGGCATTTGAATAACTCTCCACATAGATCAATTTTTCATAATCCAACCATATAGATTACAAGTATACCTTAATATCTACCTTCCTATAAAATTTTATTACCATCCAATTTGTAGTTCATTCACAATAACCAAATATTTTTCAACGCTCTATATTGAATTTCAGGCTGACCGTTGGATGTAAAAAGTGTATATTGTACATATGGACATGTAAACAATGTCTGATTGCAATGATTTTTTGCGACAAGGTAAATGGAATGATGCTTTTTCCATCTATACAGTTGGATTTTAAAAAATAGTTACTTATTTTTAGTTATTCAAATGCCTCTCATGCTCTCACCGTAGGATGTTTCTCACTAGATCGCTACCCTATATATATATATATATATATATATATATATATATATATATAGAGAGAGAGAGAGAGAGAGAGAGAGGGGGGGGGAGAGTCATGATCCTATGCGAAACTTCTTCTATGAGAGTATGCGAGACAACCTTCTCCACCACTCATTTGTATTGGAAAGCGTGTAGTTTTGTGCATACAACTGAATAGTTGTCCGCAGTAAAACGTATTACGAGTATTCACGAGCAAATAAAAAAGTCATATCACCAAGCCACTTATCTCACCCCACTAGTTGTATCGGCTAAATTCTAGCCACAGTAACTCATCTACCTGCTCGCATACTCGATGTATGGGAAAAAGTGTGATTTAATGCATCCTAGAGATATCTCACATGTAGTTGTTCTTTGGATTTATTGTCCATACAAAACACATGCAAAATGCAATTATTGTATTCATTTTTCTATATATTTTACTTCTAATATCTAGTTACATCCTAGATTACGAAAATCATTGAAATTTAAATTTTTGTTCATTGTCATCCCTCTATTTTTTTTAAAAGCTTTGTTGCCTTCTGATTTCTCTACAGTCCAGATTCATTCAAAAAACACATGTATTGTATGCACATTTGTTGATACTTTTTATTGTAATTTATTTTATATGTTACGTCTAATGCCGTCAGATATACATAACATTATAATTTTCAAAATTTAATCATATATATATAATATTTTATATAACATTATATATTGTAATATTTGCTCATGCATAATTATTATCATTTTTAACTAATTTTTTTTACGTACAATACATGATGTACAGTACGTATAGTACAAGAAGAACTATACTAACAATCGTAAATTACATGTATCCCTCAAATTTTGTTGTCACTGTCTCATCAGATATTTGTATCTTTAATAAATACGATACAAGACGTGTACGTCTTATCTTTAATACATACAATACAAGACGTACAGACGTACAAAATGAGACATACAAGAATTACATCATTTGTCAAAATTGTGTAAAAAAGTACATTAATAACAGACACATTGTACACGAAGTACATTATTAACCACATACAATACCTTCATAAATCGCATACAATACCCCAGTACGAGACATACAATACTAACATCATTTGATAATATATTTAGACGTACAGTACGAGACATACTGTATGAGATGTACAATACAAGACATACAATTTGAGACTACATTTTGGTGAGGGCTGGGAAGTGGACGTACTGTTCTAGTACAAAAATACGGATGGGGTGGAATGGAGCTGGAGAGAGGAGTTGTAAGAGAGAATGAATTTTTGAAAATTAGGGCTAGAGAGAGGAATGGAGAGAGAACTTTGGGACTCTACAACTTCTTTATGGAGTTAATTGTTGTGAAGTTAATTTGTATGAGAGAAAACGACTCAGACTAGACTTTTGCACACTCCTGAGAATCAGTTGCGTGGACGGATATACATGTAATCCATTTCAATTAAATTATTTAATATGCTTATTGCGAACGTGTAAAGAGGTTAAGGCTCCACTTGTAGTGATGACTCGGGATTCAATCCCGTGCACAAGAAAATGAGTCACATAGGATCAGCAATATATATATATATATATATATATATATATATATATATATATATATATATATATATAGAGAGAGAGAGAGAGAGAGAGAGATCTATTATTCACATCTAATTACCACATATGGGATTTAGACTTATTTCATATTTTCTCACACCTAGGGAAAATTTAATTGTTTAACTTGTAAAAGATGTATGGTTCATATCACATTATCCATTAAAGCAAATAATTTGATTTCGTTAATCCAAACTGAAATTATCAACCTAAAAAATGCCATGTTAATATATTCTCAGATGTTCTAGACACGTTTCATTACTATAGCATACTTAGGGATAATTATTTGAGATTTATGGCATTCTTAACACGAAGCAGGAGGAGATTAGAGGGTTGCATTTTTAACACTGAAATTTTGGATGCTTTGAATTTCAAAAGTTTGGATCACGTTCATAGACTTGCTGTTACAACCCCAAATTTTGGGTTCTTTTGATGAGAAATGCAATTTCTCTTAATAAAGATAAATGATGTGATTTGATTTGAATTTTGTCTATAATAGCCTTGATAGTTGCTTAATGGGCTTTGTTGGCTATTGGGCCCAATAACAAGGAAATTCGATTAATAAATGAATAATTAAGAAATGGAGAAAAGAAAAGATGTAGAAACCTCTAGAAGGCAAAAGTATATAATCCAAAGTTGGGTTTCGTGCCTCTTGGGTTCCTTGGGTTCCAAGGAGTCCAAAGTTACAAAGAAAAAGTAATAAGAAAAGAAAAGAACAATTAAATATTTTTTTATTAAGAAAGAAATTGAAAACAATGATAAAATGTGGAAAACAAGTGGAAAGAGGTATAATTGAGTTATCCTTAGTGGATTTTCATATCCAAATGATTTCTAATGTTAAATGAAATGCCAATGAGGAAAATAAAAAGGAAGATAAAGAGAAATCCTCAAAAAGAGGTATTTTAATAAGAAATAAATAAGATAATGAGAAATAATGAGGATAAATGCATCTAGAAAGATAATAAGTATCCTTAAAAAGGAATTGCAAAATCTTGGAGTTTCTTGGGGTCTAATGAGCCCCAATGGAGAAGAAAGAAAGAGAAAATACCAAAAATGCAAAATAAGAGGATAATGTGATGCATTATTAATGAATTTTGGTGGCATTGCTAAAAAAGAAGTATTTTCTATTAAAAGAAAATATGATTTCGTGCCAATGGGTTAAAAGTCATGCAATAAAGAAAATAGGTGAGAGGAATTTCGAATTCCTAATATCTAAAGAACAAATTATATTTAAAGGGATAATCAAGAGAGAGAAGTTGCTTCTTAATTAAGAGAAATTGTTTCCTAATGGGAAGAGGATTTGTTTCCTCTTGGATGAACATCTTAGGGCATGGATACCCTCCCCTATATAAGGGGTAGAGCCCTGGGCCGAGTCTAAGGAGATTCCATGCAGTCCCCTCTCTTCTTCTTATTCCTTTCCATACAAACTCTAACTGAGATAGTAGGGAAATCCTGCAGCAAATGGGGGGGCTGGGGAGAAACTGCGAGAGAGGTTTGTCACTTCCACGACCCCATGACGTGTTTGGGTGAGCGTCCCCTCACCCTAGCTGAGCGTGGCAGCAACAGTATGACTGCAGATGACGGCAGAGTTGCAGGTCTGCTCACTCCAATCCCCGCCACCTCGGCAACATCTTGGAGCACCCACAGGTGCGGAGGGGGCCGACGGAGCAAGAGGAACCAGTGCTGGCGGTTGTTGGGGTCGAGGAGAGAAAGGAGATGCCACACAAGTCACAGGTAGGGCAGCAGGATGCGCCGTCGCGAGGAGGAAGACGACCCGTGGGTCGTTGGACCATTTTGCCCTCTACAGGATTAAAGAATCCTCACTTAACCAAGGGCAGATAGGTCTTTTCAAAATGTTTCCAAATCTGCAAACAACGTTGCTTGCCATGAGTGACGTGGCGTGCACTGATTGGCTCAAGTAAGTTATTCTTGCAAAATTCATATTTAAATAATGGTAACTCGGATGGGTACATATAATATATGTATTTTGATCATAAAAATGAGAGGAATTCATTAAAAATTGTTTTAGAGGCTAATTATTCTTGCAATCAGAAAAGTGGTGTAAGTTATCAACTTTAATGAATTAAAGATTAAGAAACCCTATTTTGAGATGATTAATGTATTTAGTAGGGTTTAATGGATGAGTAAAGTTGATATTAACTTGTTAATTATAAAAAGGTACATTAAGAACAAAAAGGATGAACTTTGCACGTAATTGGTTTAATTTAGAGTTTCAAGTGAATAAATATGCTTTAATGGGCCTTGAAACCCTAATATTAGTAAATGTGATTCATAATGGTTTTAATTATTCAAAATCATGAATAAAGTTGAGATATGATAATTCCAAGCTATTTCAAGTATAAAAGTTCCTAATTGTGGATAAATACCCTTAATGTAGTAATTAGGGTTTTCTAATGGATAAAGGTAGAATTAATGACAAATAGAGTTCATGTGTGTTTTTTATCATAATGAACTATGAAATGAGCATAATTATCTTGTCATGGATTAAAAGGATAAAAATGGTAGCTTTAATGTAAAAGAGGCTTAATGGACTTAATTGATGGTTAATTGTGCTTTTTCTAAAATTAGGGTTTAAAATAGTAAAAAGATGTAGGGAAACCCTAATTGGAATGGAAACCCTAAAAGTGGACTAGAAACCCTAGAAAACGAGCTAGGTTTAATAGATATTGATGGCATGATCAATAATAGGAAATTGTATGCATATTTCAAGATCTCTTTGTGTTGGATTTCTTACATTGATTGGATTAATTCAGTCTCAAATGAGCCTGACAGGTATGTGGTTAATTATGGTTAATCACATTAGTTTCTCGAAGAGTTTCTCGGATGATTCATCGCATTGAATGCAACTTAATAGTTTGGATGTTCATACTTGCAAATTATAAAGTCACTATGAATATCATAATTATAACAGAAGTGTGTATTCTCGCACCTACATGCCACCCTGATGGATGATGGAAAAAGGTCAAGCCCAGGAGGGAAGACCCATGGGCACCATGAGTGGTGACCCCAGGCACCAAGCTCGGGATTGAGAAGGTGGCCTATGATATTGCATGACTAAAGGGCACCATGAAGGGTGACCCCAGGCACCAAGCTCGGGATTGAGAAGGTGGCCTTAAGTTAATGGCAAAAGTGAAACCTGAAAGGGGGTATGCCAGGGTTAGGGCAAAAGCGGTGTAGAATGTCACATTGAAAGCATGATTTGGCTTTTTAATTAACTTGATTGTGATATTTAGATTGTTAGCCATACTTGCAAAATTTTGGTTGTCCCCACATACCGCCATATTTCGATATGCTGACCGACGTTTTGTTTGTCGTCATTTTAGGTACAAGATGGAAAAGGACAAATAGTAAAGTGGCATATGTGGAATTAAATAAGAGTTAAAGTACAAGGGAGGATTAGTTAGAATAGACTCCAGATGTGGATAGAAGTAGACATCCAAGTTTTTCAAAAAGGTATGCAAAGTTTTATTTTATTACAACCTTTCAATTTAGTTAGTAGATTTTGATAATTGTTATTGATTATTTATCGAACCTTTGATCCTGTTAATTGGGATAATGGCTATGACCTCTTGGTCTCCCTTAATTGGGGGTTATCGGGAGGCGGGGTCGTTACATTTGGTATCATAGCGTAGGTTCCTCATTTAATCTTTAATAATTATTAAATTTTACAAACTATATAGAACCCAAGGGAGTTATTAGAGGAATTTCCGAAAGACAGAGGTGTCTAGAAAAGGATCACATCTGGGGGCTGGCAAGATTTTCCTCCACACCACTAGTCGGAATATGAGGACTCCCGAATTAGTGTGACTGTATGGCCAACGTCTCAGGATTGGACTCGAAATAAGATACCTTTAGGACTCTCTCATCTTGTTGATCCCTTCTCAACTCAAATTCTATTAAGGATTATAAGGATTAGGGTTTTCTCTCTTTTCCCCACCCTCTTGTGATTTGGGTAAGGTTGATAAGGTTTAAGGAATCATCCACCAAATTAATAAAAAGCATGTAAATAAGATGTCATGGACATAAGCTTAATAGATTAAGTGTAAAAGAATAGATACATGCTTAGGTCATATGACATAAGTTGTCATGCCCTCAGGAGAGACCTGAGGCTAGACCTTCTTATCAGGAGGATAAGTAAAGAGAGTTAGTCGTGGAGGTAGAGATCTCCATTATAAGAAGAGACCTGACACTTTCTCTGAGAGTGATGTTAACCCTAACCCTAAGTGAAGGTTAGAGAGAGAGATGGCATGATGAGTTAGAAGTCATGGTAGACCAGGTGTTTGGAGGGACATGATTTTAGATGCCCGGGATGTTGTGAGCCATATGAGGTTGGATGACCTAGTGCTTTTGGCGACCCAACCCTAGAATGGGTCGTGCATGGTTAGAGAGAAGGATAGCTCCTTCAATGTTGAGGTTAGAGAAGAATCTATAGAAACCCTACGGGCTTATGCAAGTAGGGCATAGCATGCACCCAGAATACGATAGTAGTGTCGGTAGTAGGTTAAAACCCTAGCCAAGGCGGTATGTTGGAAAGATGATGAGATAAGCATAAAGGGCTAGGGATAACCTTGACCAAACATAAGTTTGAACATAGGCTTCACCATGTAGAGGTATGCTTGTGAGCTTGATCCATCTTCATGGAGGGAGGACCCTTAGTATAAGGTTGGTTGTGGAGTTAGCTCTAGAGAGAGAGAGCAAGACCCAAGCAAGAAGGTTGGAAGCCTAGACTCTGAGATATGAGGAAAAGTGGGGAGTTGAGGATGATGCAACCTAAGTGGATGATAGTGGTTGCCTCATGTTGACAATATCTTGGTTTCCATTAGAGGAACCAAACCCTGGAGAGAGCATGAGTCTGCTGGTACCTCTGTACCTATGGTATAGATGAGATGAAGAGTTCCTTAGACTTGGAGAGGTTTAGTAACAGGTTGTGAGGCCTTGTACCTTGTTAATTGTCCTTGAGGAGGACTCAACTCTGAAGTGTTGCTTGAATAAAAGAATCATGGGAAGTGCATGACATACCTTGGACATGCTTGGTTCATGGTTAAAGGTTGAGCATGCAGTTGGACAACTGTTGCATAAAGAAATGAACTTGGGGTTCTTAGGCCTAAGAGGGGAAGTGGTGTACCTGATGCTCATGATGAGATTTGAGTTTCTATAGATTCGAGCATGGTACTCGTCATGGTTAGAGGAGAGGGAACCCCTTAATATTAAAGGTATGTTTGATGAACCCCTCAAAGCTAAGTGGATGACATGGGAAGGTATGATCATGATCCAGTGTTGAGGATGAGAACAAGTATGACTTAGCATGGTTTAATAGGTGGTCTGCTTGTACCTTAGGAGCTTGCTAGGGTAAAGTAGGCTCATGTGGATGTAAACCCTAAGGATGTTTGTGACCTTGTTGTCAAGAGTTGTAGTTCCTCCCATCCTGGGAGAGGGACCCTTTGGTAGGGAGTACTATACCATTTTTTTGTGGGTTCTGAGGAAACCTAAAGGGGTCTCATAGGATCTTGAGAAACTAAGTGAAAAGTACATAGTATGAGAATGAACATGTAGACCCATAGATTACCATATCTAAGTGGATGTGGATGTGTTATCATGGAGGTAAACAATATGGGGCCTGACCAAGGTAGGTAGGTCGCCATGACCACTGTGAATGGATGAAAGTCAGCCCAGGAATACGAGAGAGAGATGATGAAGGCTTGGGTAAGGTTCTGAACTGGACATGTACTATAATAGAATCCTAAGTCTATCCTAGGGTCAGGTAGGGATAAGACCGATGGAAGAAGAAGTTTCCTAATTCCCTAGTTGCACATGACCATAGGGTCGGGAGATAACAAATATCATTGTCTGAGGGCCATGGGTTAGGAGATTGATCACCTTCATGAACTCATGGGACCCAAAGGGTGGATGAGTAGGACACTCTCTGGATGCATAAGGGAAGAGGGATGACCCCAAAAAGTGTCGGCACCCTATAGACCTAGAGAATATGACTAAGGATTGGGTGGTGACCCAAGTAGGTTCGAAACCAATTTTCCATGGAAGTAACTTTGATATCGAGATGATTGTGATGTAGAGACATATGTGGTAAGTTTCAACTAGATTTAAAGGTGTACTGGCAAGGTGGGATGTACCATCTCTACTCTTAGAACAGGAAGAACTCTATATTTGGACTGCAGCCAAATGCTTATTTCCTCTTGTTATGGGAGTGAGGGATAGGACAATACACATGCCATATACAAAGGATAAAAGGTGATGTCAGTTGGAACGTTACCATGAGGTATGAGGACAGAGAGGATAACATACCCTGGTGGAGTGAATGATACATGGATGGTTTACAAACACTAAGAGGAATAATGTAGTCATCTTATGAGGATGTGTTTATCATGAGCTATGAGTTATAAAAGTTTAAGTTCGAAAAACCAAGAGAATAAGCTCAGAGTTTCTTGATGAAGATAAACTTAGAGCTGAGATGAGGTAATAAGTGGAATACATGGAGGTGTATGTCTTCAACATTACCTAACACCTAAGGATGAGAAATGGTAATGGTTGCTCTGGATGAGATACAACTGCCTAGTTTAGATGGAGGCTAGAAGAGGTTGTCAGGTTAACACTCAGTTGGAAAAGAGATAAGTTTGGATAACACTAAGATGTAACAATATCGGTTGATCAAGTTAATGGTTGTTTGGTTAGCCATCCTAGTCCTTGATGCAATAAAAGGATGGTTGTACAACCTCAAATGCACTTATTTGGAAAAGAAGGTGATGAAACCCCGACCAGAGTGGTTTAGGGTTTCCAAGGTATCGATCTTGAGGAATCATGACATACGGGAGATCATGATTTAAGATCACCATATATCGTGGTACTGAAAAACCACTAGAGGGGGGTGAATAAGGTTTTATAAATATTTTAATAATAATTCAACTCAAACAACCACAATTGAGATAATAAGAAGGAGGCATGGTGTTTAGAGTGGTTCCACCTTTAGCAAAAACTAAAGGAGTCAGTCCACTACCCAATTGTTTCCAAATGGGATTTTGAAAGTATTTAAATTTTATTACCTCGCAAGGATGTTACATAAAATTACAAATACTTTCACCATCCTTTGGACAGCCTTCACCTTGAAGTAGTCCCACCAACCTCGAAGCAGCCTTCCTCGAAGTAACTTTAAGCTCCCCTTTGAAGTAGCCTTCCTCTTGAAGTAGCTTCCTATTGAGATAACCTTCTTGAAGTAGTCCAAAGTCCTCCTTCTCCTCCGAGAAGATCAAACCCTCTCCAATCTGCAACCTCCAACCCTAGGAGTAGCAAGGAGAGTACAAGCAATAAGAAAGAACAAGAAGGGAAAATGAAAATTACAATTACCGTTGTAGGACAAGGCTTGATTTCCTATATCAAGCATTTTGATCTCCTAAACAAAGTGTATGGTAGTGGAAGTGCAGTGGGTAGCATATGCTAGCCTATAGGACATGAATTTGGAGTAGTAGAAATAAATAGCAAATGTTGGAGTTGCTAAATTGCTCTCAAGAAAGGATTGTCAATTGCAAGTATGTATGCTCAAGTATTGCACAAGTGTGTTTTGGGTGTCCAAAGACATTTCCTATTTATAGGAATGGCCTATGAGTTCTTAAGGACGTTCTAGACACTTTCTAGGGGGTTCTTAGTGCTTAACTAGCCATTAGTTGTCTACTAATTACTTTAGCAACGGCTAGTTAATTAACTCTGAAAAGTGTAGACAAAGTTCTTCTCGGTCAAGGAATTGTCGATCGAGACATCAGTCGGTCGAAGACTTTGTCGACTGAGGGATGGTCTGGAGCAAGTGTATATAACATTCGATTCCAACTTCCAACCACCATGTCTGCTGGGTCTAATGTCTATTTGAGTCAATTCTCAGTCGAGGAGTTTGTTGAGTGAGAGTGTCTCGATTGAGAAGTTTGTCGACTGAGAATGACTCTATTTCAATGTATTGAATTATGTACTAAGTGTGTGTATGAGTGTGTAGTTGTGACACTATTGTAGGGGATGACCTATCTAAGTGTTGTGATTGTCTAGGGAAGATCTAAATGCTTGATTTACATGATATCTAAGTACTTGTACATTATATACTTGTACACATTTTTACATTTGATTACAATCATGAAATTAAAGCATTTTGAGCATATAGATCTTCCAAAGGTTTGTCATCCACCTAGCTCCTGCAACACTCAAGTAGCACGTTAGATCCACAAGAATGAAATGTTCGTCATTATCAAAACAAAAGGGATTTAAATGATGTCCATTTAGCCAACAATCTCCCCCTTTTCAAAGATAAAAACATTTCCAAAATATAAATCAAATAATCTTAAAATGAGTTGAGTTTCATACCTGAGATTTACCTTTTGTATTCCTTCTCTTGTTTATGGAATGCGTGCTTATTATTCCCAAAGAAGTATGGAACATAAAGTCCAAAATCTTAGGGAATATAACAATTTTTAATGTAAAGCCAAGAGATTATGAAACTCATTTATTGAGTATTTAAGATTTAAGATGTATATTATTTTCCCCCCTTTGTCATTTCAAAAAGTTGGCCATTAAGATCATGTGTAAAAACTCCCCCTTAATTTGTTCTCCCCTTAAAATATAACCATCAAATCATTTGAAAATATGTCCATTTGAAGCCAAAATGTAATAATCAGAAAAACCAATTGATTTAAGAAGCACAAATGTCAAAGAAAACATCTTCTAAGGGAGTAATGAGTAGTTGCTTCCTGATTTTATTGAATTGATCTAATGGAAGCGGTTTTGTGAAAATACTAGCCAATTGATCTTCTGTATCAACATGATGAAGGGATACATGTTTTTTAGAGATATGATCCCTTAGAAAATGATGGATTTTGATATGTTTGGCACGACTATGTAAAATAGTATTATGTGCTAAGTTTATAGTGCTTGTATTGTCACAAAAGATAGGCGTGGGTGAAAAAGTAAAACCATAATCGTTTAAAACTTGTTGCATATAAAGCACTTGAGCACAATAATATCCGGCTACCATATATTCAGCTTCAGTTGTAGAGAGGGCAACCGTGTTTTGTTTCTTGCTAAACCAAGATACTAAGGCTCTTCCTAACAAGAAACAACTTTCGCTTGTGCTCTTTCGATGAATTCGACAACCAGCGTAATCGGCATCGGTATAAGATTTAAAGTCCAAAGATTGTCCTCTAGGATACCATAGACCATAACTTGTTGTGTCGGCTAAATATCTTAAAATCCATTTGACGGCTTAAAAATGAGTTTGCATAGGTTGTGATTGAAATCTAGCACAAAGTCCAATGGAAAACATGATGTCCGGTCTAGAAGTGGTTAAGTAAAGCAAGCTACCAATTATGGCCCTATATAAGGAATCATCAATAGGTTCCCCATTTTCATCCTTATCAATTTTAGTAGAGGTATCCATTGGAGTGGTAGCATGTTTGCAATGTTCCATCCCGAAACATTTTAAAAGTTCATTTGTATACTTCTCTTGGCTTATAAAAATCCCGGCGGGCATTTTCTTTATTTGAAAACCAAGAAAGAAAGTCAATTCTCCCATGAGACTCATTTCAAATTCCTTTTGCATAATATCACTAAATTGTTTGCATAAAGATTCAGTTGATGCACCAAAGATAATATCATCAACATAAATTTGAACAACTAGAAAATCGGATTCGTATGTTTTGAAAACTAAAGTAGAATCTGAATTTCCAATGAAAAAAATGTTATCAAAGAGATAGTTTTTGAGCCTTTCATACCAATTTCTAGGTGCTTGTTTTAAACCATAAAGTGGTTTCTTAAGTTTGTATACATAGTCACCTTTTTCCAGTATTTCAAAACCAGGCAGTTGGGAAACATATACTTCTTCTTGTATTATTCCATTTAGAAATGCAATTTTGACATCCATTTGGAATAGTTTGATGTTTTTGTGGGCAGCTATAGCTAGTAGCATTCTAATGGCTTCAAGTCTTGCCACTGGTGCATATGTTTCATCAAAGTCTATTCCTTCTTGTTGATTATACCCTTGTGCTACCAACCTAGCTTTATTTCTTACTACTTCCCCAACTTCATTTAACTTATTTCTAAAAACCCACTTAGTTCCAATAATGGTTTTATCTTGAGGCTTAGGAACTAAGTCCCATACATCATTCTTAGTGAATTGGTTTAATTCTTCTTGCATTGCCATTATCCAATAATCATCTTTTAGAGCTTCAGTCACCTTCTTAGTTTTAATTATAGATACAAATGCCATATTTGCAAAATCTCTAAAAGATGAATGGGTTTTTATTTTGTCATTAGGATTTCCAATGATTAGTTCTTGAGGATGATCCTTAATGAGTCTAGGAATGGGTTGTTGTGTCTCAACTTGTTGATTATTTGTATCATTTTGATCATCTTTAGTTGATATGGTTAGATTTTCTAATTGATGAGTAATATCAACTACATCATAGTTTTCAGTTCTTAGTTCTTCATGAAAAGTAATGTGCATAGATTCCTCAACTTTTCTAGAGATAGTGTTGTAAACTCTAAATGCTTTACTAGAAGTTGAATATCCCAAGAAGAAAGCTTTTTGTGATTTAGAGTCAAACTTTTCTCTATCATCTTTTGTGTTCAAGATATAGCAAGTCGATCCAAAAGTATGAAAATAGTCAACCCTTGGTTTCTTAGTATACATGATTTCATATGGGGTTTTCTTCAAATAAGAATGTACAGTTACTCTATTTAGCACATAAAAAGTTGTATTTACTGCTTCAGCCCAAAATGTTTTAGGTGTATTATGTTCAAGCATCATAGTCCTAGCCATTTCTTGTAATGACCGATTTTTCCTTTCAACTATGCCATTTTGTTGTGGAGTGCGTGGAGCAAAACAATTGTGAGTGTAGCCTTGAGATGTGCAAAATTCTTCAAATAGATGATTCTCAAATTCTCCACCATGATCACTCCTAATTGTTCATATTTTGTTTTGTAATTAATTTTCAATCTTTGAACAAAATTGTATGAAAACTTGAATAGTATCATCTTTATTTGCAAGAAAATGTACCCATGTATATCTACTGTAGTCATCAACAATAACAAAGCAATATCTTTACCCACCAATAGATTGTGTCATCATAGGTCCAAACAAATCCATATGAATAAGTTCTAGTGATCTACTGGTGCTAAGCATTTTTTTGGGTTTAAAAGAAGTTTTAGTTTGTTTACCCAAAGTACATGGTTCACAATTTTTAGATTGATCAAAAGATAACTTAGGTAAACCATGAATAAGATCATATTTAACTAGCTTTTTGGTAACATATATGAACTAGCATGACCTAATTTTCTATGCCATAGCTATAAAGAATTTTCTTTTGCAAGTAAGCATTTGCCAACTACAGATTGCATAGAGTTAGGTCTAAGGATATATAGATTTCCAACTCTTTTTCCTTCATAAACAACATTTGTAGTGTTTTTTATTAGTAACTTGCAGCAATTTTTGTTGAATAAAACATCATATCCACTATCACATAATTGACTGACACTTACTAAATTATGGTGCAAACCATCAACAAGTAAAACATTCTTTATTTCAAGGTGTGTACCAATATTACCTATTCCAACAATTTTACCTTTAGCATTATCTCCAAAAGTGATTGTTCTGTTTTTCTTTTCCTCAAAAGTTTGAAATGCACCCTTGTTGTCGGTCATGTGTTTGGAATATCCACTGTCAACTACCCAATCCTCTTGAGAATTGTCACTATCATCTTCTTTGGCCATGAGACACTCCACATTCTCTTATCCACTTTCACTATCACTTGACTCATCCCATGCAACTTTGTATGCTTTTTCTCCCTTCTTCTTGGATGAGATTTTATTTCCTTTATTTGCTTTAGGACATTCATTTTTGAGATGTACCTTCTTTCCACATTCAAAAAACCTAAGAGGGGAAGAAGAAGAACCAACAACTTTGTTAGATCTAAATCTTCTATATTTCTTACCATTAACAATTAGGGCTTCTTCTCCTTCTCCATCACTTGTTTCATCACTTTCTTACATGATGATCTTTGAAGCTTTTAGGGTCATGTCTTTCTTTCTTCCTTGTTGAAGTTCACGCTCTCATCTTTCTTCTTCCTCCAAGGTTGCCTCATGTGCTTCTAAGTTGCCAATGAGTTGATTCATCCTTAGTCGGGTGAGATCATTTGCTTCTTCAATAGCAGTCACCTTGGGCTTGTACTTGGGAGGAAGAGACCTAAGAATTTTTGATAGTTGATCTTCTTCACTGATCACTTTACCTAAAGCATTTAAACCATTTACAATAGAAGAAACTTTTGCATACATTTCACTAATAGACTCATTTTGATCCTTACGAAACTGTTCAAATTTTTTCTTAAGCATTCCAATTTTAGAATTCTTAACTTGAATAGTTCCTTCATAGGTTATGGAGAGTCTATTCCATATTTCATATGCCGTTTCACAATTTGATATTCTATTGAACTCACCAATGGAAATTGAACAATAGAGTATACTTACAACTTTTGCATTCATTTGAGCTGATATTACCGTATTAGCATCCCAAGTTGCATACTCTATTTGATGAAAGTCATATGGATTTGACACCACCCTCCATAGATCCTAGATAATTCCTTGGAAATAGAACTGCATCCACCTCTTCCAGTAGGTGTAGTTAGTGCCATCAAAAGGAGGAGGTCTAGCCATGAGTGTTCCTTCCAAGTTGAGGTTGTTGAGTACCCCGTCACCCATTCTTCAAGACTTTGTTAGAGTTCCTTGAAGCCTGCTCTGATACCAAATAAAAAACCACTAGAGGAGGGTGAATAGGGTTTTATAAATATTTTAATAATAGTTCAACTCAAACAACCACAATTGAGATAATAAGAAGGAGGCACGGTGTTTAGAGTGGTTCAACCTTTAGCAAAAACTAAAGGAGTCAGTCCACTACCCAATTGTTTCCAATTGGGATTTTGAAAGTATTTAAATTTTATTACCTCGCAAGGATGTTACATAAAATTACAAATACTTTCACCACCCTTTGGACAACCTTCACCTTGAAGTAGTCCCACCAACCTCAAAGCAGCCTTCCTCGAAGTAACTTCAAGCTCCCCCTTGAAGTATCCTTCCTCTTGAAGTAGCTTCCCATTGAGAAAACCTTCTTGAAGTAGTCCAAATTCCTCCTTCTCCTCCAAGAAGATCAAACGCTCTCCAATCTACAACCTCCAACCCTAGGAGTAGCAAGGAGAGTACAAGCAATAAGACAGAACAAGAAGGGAAAATGGAAATTACAATTACCGTTGTAGCACAAGGCTTGATTTTCTATATCAAGCATGTTGATCTCCTAACCAATGTGTATGGAAGTGGAAGTGTAGTCGGTAGGAGATGCTAGCCTATAGGATACGAATTTAGAGCGGTAGAAACAAATAGCAAATGTTGGAGTTGCTCAATTGCTCTTAAGAAAGGGTTGCCAATTGCAAGTATGTATGCTCAAGTATTGCAAAAGTGTGTTTTGGGTGTCCTAAGGCATGTTCTATTTATAGGAATGGCCTATGAGTTCTTAATCACATTCTAGACACTTTATAGGGGGTTCTTAGTGCTTAACTAGCTTTAGTTTTCCACTAATTGCTTTAGCAATGGCTAGTTAATTAACTCTGAAAAGTACATACAAAGTTCTTCTCGGTCGAGGAATTTTTGACCGAGACATCAGTCGGTCGAAGACTTTGTCGACCGAGGGATGATCTGGAGAAAGTGTATATAATGTTTGTTTCCAACTTCCAACCACCTTGTCTGCTGGGTCTAACGGCTATTTGAGTCAATTCTCGATCGAGGATTTTGTCAACCGAGAGTGTCTCGGTCGAGAAGTTTGTCGACCAAGAATGACTCTATTTCAATGTTTTGAACTATGTACGAAGTGTGTGTATGAGTGTGCAATTGTGACACTATTGTAGGGGATGACCTGTCTAAGTGTTGTGATTGGCTAGGGAAGATCTAAATGCTTGATTTACATGATATCTAAGTACTTGTACATTATATAGTTGTACAAGTTTTTACATTTGATTACAATCATGAAATTAAAGCATTTTGAGCATATAGATCTTCTAAACGTTTGTCATCCACTTAGTTCCTGCAACACTCAAGTAGAACGTTAGATCCACAAGAATGAAATGTTTGTCATTATCAAAACAAAAGGGATTTAAATGATGTCCATTTAGCCAACAGGTACTACCAAGATAATAGGTGACAATAGTACTTTGGATGCCTAAGATGAAGTTGCATGTGGTATGTTGCCATGCAAGACAGGAGGTGAAGGACAAATGCCAGTAACCCAGTGTATCGATATAGAGGATAAAAGACTCCCTGAGAGGGAATGGGAGTTCATCACTATGGATTTTGTGGTAAGTCTCCCCTAGACCAACGAAGGTCAAGATGTAATATGGGTTATGGTAGATCTTCTTACCTAGATGACATGAGAAAGGAAGAGTATTGTCAAGGGAAAAATCTGGTTGAACTACATATGAGAGAGAGATGGTTCAACTACACCATGATGCGAGTTCAAAAGTTCTTGAGTATAATCTAAAAGATTCACTTCCATGTGGTGGAAGTAGGTGCATGAAGAACTTGATGTTAGTACAGTTTATCACCCCCTAACTTATGGTTAGTGTAATCCAGACTAGAGGGTCTGATGAGAGTATGTGTTCTCGTTCAGGGTGATACCTTGAGACAGTTCTTTTCCTCTATAAGATGTGATGATAACCACCATAGCCAGTATCGGAATGTAAACAAGCTCTGTAAGGGAGGTTGTGTCAGTCACCACTTCATTGAGATGATGTTGGTGAAGGGGCCTGGTAAAAAAAGAACCACAGTGTGTGCAGATGAAGTCACTTTTATCGTGCAATGGCTAAAAGAGAGTTAGGGGTGACATGACTCATAAGATGATGCAAAGTAGACTGACATGCAGTTCACTGTGAGAGAGTATGTGATGTGAAAATCCAACCCCTCTAAGCTACAGCTGAGAAAGTTGAGTCCCCGATATACAGGTCCATTTGAGATGGATTGGTGGAGATGGTTGAGTTTATCCTTACCCCTCAGGATAACATGATGTATAATGTGTTCCATGAGTCCTATCTAGAGAACTATGTGAGGTACCCAAGCCATGTGCTGAGCCCTAAACCTATTCATCTTTATGAGAGGCTGAAATGTCCTGAGTCACCTATGAGGGTACAATATACCAAGGTAAGAAAGAACTCAGATGGAAGAATATGCAATGATGAAGGTTCTTGGGAAGCACCATGGAAAGGGTGAAGCCACATGGGTACCCTGATGGACATAAAAAAAGCTTATCCTGTTTGTTTATTTGCTTGATGGAATTTTGGGGGCAAAATTCCTATAAGAGGGGAAGGATGTTACAACCCCAAATTTTGGGTTCTTTTGATGAAAAATGCAATTTCTCTTTATAAAGATAAATGATGTGGTTTGATTTGAATTTTGTCTATAATAGCCTTGATGGTTTCTTAATGGGCTTTGTTGGCTATTGGGCCCAATAACAAGGAAATTTGATTAATAAATGAATAATTAATAAATGGAGAAAAGAAAAGATGTAGAAACCTCTAGAAGGCAAAAGTATATAATCCAAAGTTGGATTTCGTGCCTCTTGGGTTCCTTGGGTTCCAAGGTGTCCAAAGTTGCAAAGAGAAATCAATAAGAAAAGAAAAGAATAATTAAATATTTTTTTATTAAGAAAGAAATTGAAAACAATGATAAAATGTGGAAAATAAGTGGAAAGAGGTATAATTGAGTTATCCTTAGTGAATTTTCATATCCAAAGGATTCCTAATGTTAAATGGAATGCCAATGAGGAAAATAAAAAGGAAGATAAAGAGAAATCCTCAAAAAGAGGTATTTTAATAAGAAATAAACAAGATAATAAGAAATAATGAGGATAAATGCATCTAGAAGGATAATATGTATCCCTAAAAAGGAATTTCGAAATCTTGGATTTTCTTGGGGTCCAAGGATCCCCAATGGAGAAGAAAGAAAGAAAAAATACAAAAAATGCAAAATAAGAGGATAATGTGATAAATTATTAATGAATTTTGGTGGCATTGCTAAAAAGGAAGTATTTTCTATTAAAAGAAAACATGATTTCTTGTCAATGGGTTAAAAGTCAAGCAATAAAGAGAATAGGTGAGAGGAATTTCAAATTCCTAATATCTATAGAACAAAGTATATTTAAAGGGATAATGAAGAGAGAAGTTACTTCTTAATTAAGGGAAATTGTTTCCTAATGGGAAGAGGACTTGTTTCCTCTTGGATGAACATCTTGGGGCGTGGATACCCTCCCCTATATAAGGGGTAGAGCCCTGGGCTGAGTCCAGGGAGATTCCATGCAATCCCGTCTCTTCTTCTTGTTTCTTTCTGTACAAACCCTAATCGAGATAGTAGGGCAACCCTGGAGAAAAAGAGGGGGGGCTAGGGAGAAGCTGCGAGAGAGGTTTGTCGCTTCTACGACCCCATGATGTGTTTGGGTGAGCGTCCCCTCACCCTAGTTGAGCATGGAAGCAATAGTACGGCTACAGATGATGACATAGTTGTAGGTTTTCCCACTCCAATCCCCACCACCTCGGTAGCATCTTGGAGCACCTACAGGTGTGGAGGGGACCGACAGAGCAAGAGGAACCAGCGTCGACGGTCGTTGGGGTCTAGGAGAGAAAGGAGAAGCCACACAAGTCGCGGCTAGGGTAGCAAGATGCGCCGTCGTGAGGAGGAAGACGAACCGTGGGTCATTGGACCGTTTTTCCCTCCGCGGGATTAAAGAGTCACTCACTTAACGAAGGGCAGATAGGTTTTTTCAAAATGTTTCCAAATCTGCAAACAACGTTGCACGCCATGAGTGACGTGGCGCACACTGATTGGCTCAAGTAAATTATTCTTGCAAAATTCATATTTAAATAATGGTAACTGGGATGGGTACATATAATATATGTATTTTTCTCAGAAAAATGAGAGGAATTCATTAAAAATGGGATTAGAGGCTAATTCCTCTTGCAATTCTAAAAGTGGTGTAAGTTATCAACTTTAATGAATTAAAGATTAAGAAACCCTATTTTGAGATGATTAATGTGTTTAGTAGGGTTTAATAGATGAGTAAAGTTGATATTAACCTATTAATTGTAAAAAGGTACATTAAGAACAAAAAGGATGAACTTCACACGTAACTGGTTTAATTTAGAGTATCATGTGCATAAATATGCTTTAATGGGCCTTGAAACCCTAATATTAGTAAATGTGACTCATAATGGTTTTAATTATTCGAAATCATGAATAAAGTTGAGAGATGATAATTCCAAGCTATTCAAGTATAAAAGATGGTTAATTGTGATTTTTCTGAAATTAGGGTTTAAAATAGTGAAAAGATGAAGGGAAACCCTAATTCCAATGGAAACCCTAAAAGTGGACTAGAAACCCTAGGAAACGAGCTAGGTTTAATAGATCTTGATGGCATGATCAATAATAGGAAATTGTATGCATATTTCAGGATCTCTTTGTGTTGGATTTCTTGCATTGATTGGATTAATTCTGTCTCAAATGAACCTGACAGGTATGTGGTTAATTATGGTTAATCATATTAGTTTCTCAAAGAGTTTCCCAGATGATTCATTGCATTGAATGCAACTTAACAGTTTGGATGTTCATACTTGCAAATTATAAAGTCACTATGAATATCACAATTATAATAGAAGTGTGTATTCTCGCACATAAATGCCACCCTAATGGATGATGTAAAAAGGTCAAGCCCAGGAGGGAAGACCCATGGGCACCATGAGTGGTGACCCCAGGCACCAAGCTCGGGATTGAGAAGGTGGCCTATGATATTGCATGACTAAAGGGCACCATGAAGTGTGACCCCAAGCACCAAGCTCGGGATTGAGAAGGTGGCCTTAAGTCAATGGAAAAAGTGAAACCCAAAAGGGGGTATGCCAGGGTTAGGGCAAAAGCAGTGGAGAATTTCACATTGAAAGTGTAATTTGGCTTGTTAATTAACTTGATTGTGATATTTAGATTGTTAGACATACTTGGAAAATTTTGGTTGTCCCCACATACCGGCATATTTCGATATGCTGACCGACATTTTGTTTGTCGGCATTTTAGGTACAAGATGGAAAAGGTAAAATAGTAAAGTGGCATTTGTGGAATTAAATAAGAGTTAAAGTACACAGGATGATTAGTTAGAATAGACTCCAGATGTGGATAGAAGTAGACATCCAAGTTTTTGAAAAAGGTATGCAAAGTTTTATTTTATTACAACCTTTCAGTTTAGTTGGTAGAATTTGATAATTGTTATTGATTATTTATCAAACCTTTGATCCTGTTAATTCGGATAATGGCTCTGACCTCTTGGTCTCCCTTAATTGGGGTTACCAGGAGGCGGGGTCATTACACTTGCCTTGGATAGAATTGTCACGATCGAAGATGAAATCAAATTTTTAAATCCTGATAATTGTCCTCGACGTGATTGACTTAATACCCATTTCCTTAAGAATTTCTAGAGTATTATTAAAGATGGTTTCATTAATGGAATTCTATATTTTTTAAGGGCAGTCAGGCTTGAGAGAATAAAAAAGAACTTTCCTAACATTTATTCCTAAGTCTAAAGATTCTCATTTTCTGAAACACTAGAGATCTATTATTTTATGTAATGTTCTTTTTTAAGTCGTCACTAAACTCTTAAGAAACATGCTTCAACATGTCATTCCTTTTGTTATTAGCATGAACCAATGTGCCTTCATCCATGGTAGAAGTATATGTGATGCTATTCTTCGATATAATTACTTAATTCATGACTTCAACATGAAAGGGAGAAAGCATAGAATGTGTCTCAAACTCAATATTTCAAAAGCTTATGACACAATATCCTGAGAAGCTCTTCTCAGAATTATTAAGCTCATGGATTTTCCAGCTTGTTGGAGTGTTAGGCTTAGGGAAATTCTCTCAATAACGTCCTATGAAATATTATCATTATAAATCCTTTAAATCCTTCAAACCTAGTAATGGAGTTAGGAAAGGAGACCCTTTGTTTCCTTACCTATTCATTATGGTTATGCATACATTTTTTCCACTTATTGATAAAGTTGTAGAGGAAGGAAGACTTAATCCACTGAAGGCCTTAAACAACATGGAAATTACTCATTTAATCTTTGTTGATTACCTAATGTCTCTCCTATAATCTAATGAAAAGAGTGCCAAGATGTTAGAGAATATCCTCAATGAATTTTGTGACATCACTTGACTAAAGGTTAAAATTGAAGAGAGCTCAATTCTACTTAGTAATGGAGAAGATAAAGATATGATTTGTGTCATCTTGGAGATTGAAGAAGGTAAGTTGGGACAGAAATATCTTAGCATTCCTTTTTCCGTTGGCAAAATATCAAAGATATATTGTAGTCAAACAGTAAATAAGATCAAAGATAGGCTGGAGGGATGGAAAGACAAGAAGCTATACATGAGTGGAAGGCTTGAACTTGTTCAATCCACCCTTTTCAGCCATCCACATGTAATGGACAATTTCTTTTCCTTTTCCATGTTTGGTCAATGATGAGATTGAGAACTTAACAAGATACTACATTTGGGGATCATCAAAGAATATTCTAGCATCAATTTGTTCAAATGGGAGAAGGTGAACAAGCCTAAGGTGGAAGGAGGATTAGTATCAGATCTATAAGGGACATGACTATCACTGCCATGATTTTCCGAGATTGGAATATCACAATGAAAGTTGACTCTCTATGGATTAAGTGACTTCATGAAAAGTATTTCAACAGGAACTTTTTGGCTTGTCAATGAGAATAACACATCCTCATGGAACCTGAACAGGATTATCAGGGATAGACATAACCTCAAAAATTTTATCAGTTATGAGGTTGTTAATGGTAGTCATATTTCTTTTTGGGGTGAACCTTGGATCCTAGGAAACTTTCTTCTTATGGAGAAGCTTGGAAGGAAAAAACCATAAGATTAGGTTTCCACCCAAACTGTAAAGTGAGACATTTAATTGATAATGGGAAGTGGGTTCTTGGTGAATCTCATCTTCATAAGGAGCTTAATGATATTTTGATAAATCTGAATGAGCCTAGAAATTAAAAAAATGATATTTTATTCAATGGAGAATGTCACATTAAGCTCAAGGAAGTGTGTAATGAAATTCGGTCTAAGAACGTTGCTTCTGCTATTTTTGAATGGATATGAAAGTTCAAGGCTTCAAACCATTTTCATATTAATGCTTGGAAAGTAGGGCATGCGGGCTCTGCCTAAGGCAGTGAAAAAATCCTTTTTTTTAGAATGTATGAACTTAGGAATCAAATTACAAGATTTCCCAATTCCTAGCTATAAGAGGTGGAACTTCCATATTAGATTTTAAATTGAAGTGAAGCTGCTTGATCTCACGAGCAAGCTGATTGAAGATTTTGAAGAAATTCGATGAACCTCCATTATGAAGTCTTCTGTTCCTTTCAGTCCATATCATATGGACAACACCGGTGATCGCCCAAAGCTCTATAGTTGTGATGTTCTTTGATCTTTTACCAAGTTCATATAGGCATGTGTGTGGGGAGTATAAGGACCTGATATTGAGTTTCAGTTGAGCATGACGCCATACATATTTCCAATACATGTAGCTTCCAAAGAGATGATGAGCTGAGTCTATATCTTACTGACATAGCATACAGGTAGAGACTGGAGTACCAGTCCATGTACTAATCCTCTCAAATGTAGGGAGAATGTTCTTAAGATCCTGGAATGTAGTGAAGCTCCATCGAGGATAGTTCTTAGAGAGACAAAGATTTTCAAAGGCTTTATCATAAGGAAGATTTTGTCGAATGTTGTCCCATAATATATTATCAGCCGTGTTGGAGTAGGCATTCCACAACTATGTCATACATCTGTGGCATGTTGAGCCACCCATTGCACAAGCAGTAGAGACCACAGTCCCTCCATATCTTTTGGACATCCAAGTACTCCAGATACTTTGAGTGTTAAGAAGCTTCTTTATGCGATGCAAGGTGTAATGTCAGCTAGTTCGTCTAGTTTCTTGAGACCAAGACCACCTTCATTTGTTGGAAAGGCTATCTTCGACCAACAAGAAGGATGTGTGGGGTTTACCCATAAGAAATATGACATTAGAATTTCCATTCGCCTTAACACAGATATAGGTATTTCACCCATTCTCATCCAATAGCCTATCAACTCCATTGTGCAGTATTTGACTAGCATAAGACGGCTAGCCATAGAGATTTTAGAACCTGACCATCTATGGATCATGTCTCCTAGTTTGTCAAGATATTCATGGAAGTGGTGCCTTTTGAGGTTACCACCCGCTATGGGGAACCTGAAATACTTGGTAGGCCTTTTACCTTTTTGAATATCCATATAGTTATATGAACCTCCTTGTTACGATAAGATGAAGAGAGGTAAAGATGTGTTTTATTCAGATTGCACTTCATGGTTGAGACAGAACCAAACTCTTGTAGAAGGTGTTTGAGATTAGTGAGACTACATGATCTACCTTTAGTGAGTATAAGCACATCATCAGCGAACAAAAGGTGGCTAAGAGTTCTTGTCTTGTTGATAGGATAGCTTTTGAGAAGCATTTTATTGTGAGCATCATCAATGCATCTATTGAACCCTTCCATAGCTATACAAAAGAGCAAGGGCAATAAAGGATCACCTTGAAGAAGTTTGTTCGTACTCTTGAAGAAACCAACTGATGAACCATTGAGAAGAAGGGAGACAGATGGTATTTCCACACATTGCTTAATGATAGAAATAAGCATCTCACTGAATCCGAGACCAAATAAGCACTCCCAAAGATAATTCCATCTGATTGAATCAAATTCTTTGGTAACATCCAACTTAATGTAAGCACTAGGAGGACTAGCTTTCCGATTAAATTTGAGGGTGAATTCAGCTGCCAGTAATGAGAAATACTCAATGTTTCTGACCTTGAAAAAAGTTCCTTGATAAGGGGAAATGAGTTTAGGCAGAAGGATGGATAACCTTTGGGAGATGACTTTAATGATGATCTTGTATAGCATGGAGCAACAAGAAATTGGTCGGAAGTCTGCAGGTGATGAGACTATGTATTTCTTGGGAATGAGAGCAAGAAAAACATGGTTAACTTGCCTAACCATGTGCGTGCCTGCAAAGAACCACTGGAAAGCCTTTAGAAGATCATCGTAGTTGAGATTCTAGTTCTCCCTATACAAGAATCCATTGAATCCACTAGGCCCCGGGCTCTTATTAGGCCCAATACTCCATACAACATCGTGAATCTCTTTTAGGTCAGGTATGGAGCATAACTTAATATTGTCTTCTTAGGAATGCGAGAAATGGGCTTCGTTAGCAATTGGTTATATAGTTATTTAAAGAATTGGATGGTGTCATTAGCAATAGAATCATCATCCTGTAAAAGGTTACCTTGTAAATCAAATACCTTTGTGATGTAGTTAATGGCGTATCTACGCTTGACTATAGTGTGATAAACTTTTGTGTTCCTATCACCATTAGTAAGACACTTCATCCTACTACGTTTCCAGAAGTATGATTCTTTAGCTTTGAGAAGAACACCAAGTTTCTCAAGGTCAATTTCTCAGCTTCGATGAGATCATTGTCCAAAGGGTTTCTCATCAGTACAATAGAGATGTCATTGAGTTCTAACCTCTCTCTAGAGATGAGATTTTTATGGTTGACATATTGCTTAGACCATGTTCTCAGCATATCCTTGACACATTTGAGCTTTTGACAGAAACAAAAGAGAGGATTTCCAATGACTTTGAAATCCCATGCCTCCTTAATAATATCGCGGCAACCTTCCCATTCCATCTAAAATTTAAGAAACCTAAAAGGTTTCTTCGTAAATATGATGCTCCTCTTATTGACGTTTAAGGCACAATAGTCGGAGTATGTACATGTGATGAATTTAGTTTTGGACCCCAGAAATTTTTTCAACCAAGCATCATTGACAAATGCTCGATCTAGCTTGCAAGCTACTCTCTTGGCCACTCCCTGCTTATTGTGCCAAGTATAGACTTCCTTCTGAATGGTAGGTAGCTCTGTGAGACCTGCATTATCAATTGTAGCATTAAAAGAGCTTAGAATGGAAGTAGGAACTTCTGGCCCACCTGCCTTCTCCTCTTATTTCCTGATATTGTTAAAGTCACCAGTTACTAGCCAAGCTTCATCGATAGTTGTAGCCAATCTTTCAAGCGTGCTCCATAGGACTGAACGTTTAGCAACAAAATTTCTAGCATAGACAATAGTGAGATAAATCACAAGGCCACCTTTATTGAGACATTTCATGGTGATCTGTTGATCATCCATTTCATGAATTAGAGTATCCCAACATTTTGGATTCCATCTGACATATACACAGCCATTAGGGTCATGTAGATGATTAGAAACCCAAACCATCCCTTAGGAAACATTCTATCCGACATATGTAACATATGTGCTTTGATTTTGGATTCAACTAGAATCACAATAGTAGCTTTATTGTCTAGTATAGTCCTCCTAACCTCTCTCTTCTTCTATGGCTTCCCAGATCCACAAACATTAGTCATAATGGAGGTCATTAATGACCTCTACAGGTTGATCGGGTCTTGCGAGACCCATCACCCTTAGACGACTTAGGAGTCCTTGCAAACATAGAACCAATCATTTTGGCTGGTTTATCTTTTATTGTGGATGACTGAGCAACATCAATAACTTCATTAACAAGAATTATTATATTAGAAGCTTTACCAGAGCCCATAACCTCCTCAGTTATATTCCTTTCACCAGAGCCCGAGATTGCATCACTCCCAGCTACATTACAGTAGAAGAGCCTATACCAGATCCAGTACCCTTCCCAGCTTCATTACTCACAAACGAACCTTCAGCAGTAGGAGAGTCCTCTACACCGGTGTCAATCTTAGGATCATCATATTCAACTGTCTATTTCTCCACAGCTCGATCTTGAGCCTCTTCAACATGGATAACTTTGTTATTCTGACCTGCAAACTGCCAGACTTGTGTAGTTTTGGATACATGAATATCCTCAATGATCTTTGGCTTGAGCGGGTAGTCACTAACATCATGACCAAACAACTTCCAATCCAGACACCTCTTGGGAAATGGGGATAGTTACTCCCTTGTATTGTTGTCTCTGTAAGAATAGTGAGGAAAGCATGGTTCATTCCATGTCCCATTGTGATTTTTCTTCTAAAATCTAGAATGAAACTTCTAAATCATCCTTCCCTATATTATAGTTGATGTCACTAATTTTCCAAGATGTAGTAGCATGAAGGATCATATTTTATCTCTATGTGTCTTGTATTGGTTGTGCAAGGAAAGGAATGCCAAAGTTCATGAAAACTTTGAACTCAGTTGCATTAAGTTGTGATATACCATTCATAAGAATTTCATTTTACTTACAGACTGATTCTAAATTAGTTGTCCTCCTTATGCTGATGAAGATGGTACTTCTTTGGCCTTTTGTATTTTTGAGTAGAATTCTATTTTAGGTTCTTTGATTCTGTTGAATTTTGACTTTGAAATGTTGTTAGCCTGGCTATTCCCTTTCTATCAGGATCAAGTATGGTTTTTAGAGGTGTTAAGGTTAGTTCTTGTCTGTAATTCTTGAAGATCTAGCTTCATGTGCCATGTTCGTGGATACCCTGGCAAGTTTCTCGATACAAGATCTTGTTGATATGGATCGTGTGTCGGTTTGTTTGATTAATGGAGCTAGACTTTTACACTGCTCCTTAATTAGAGTGATCTTTTCATGTACAACTTTTCATTTACTTTCTTCTTGTACACAATGATCGATGCATGTAATTATCAAAACATAAAAATAGAAACACAGAGAGCTTGATTTACTAAAGAAAAGTACAATTATTCATATGATTTGCATCATTAGTGTATAGATGGTGTATGTGACATGTGTATGGATGTATCCATTTATTAAATGGAAATTTGGACTACATATAATGCTCACAATTAACCCTAGACTCATTAGTTGATATATTTTATAAAATCTAGTAATTTTTTCTTGTAGATCATCTTTGTATAAACAACATGTTGCATGATTTATATAATGGTACAAATTGTTGTTAGTGTTACGGTTAGCACAAAAGCACATACTTTATGAATATGTTTCTTTTGGTTAAGTCAGGAGGCAATCATATTCATCTCACCCTCCTTGTGTCGGTATATCAATCAAAGGAATTACATTTCTAGAAAACATAAACTTGGTAGAACTTCTACCATTATAGGAAGGAGAAGGGAAGACCCCTGGGTCGAGTGGAGGATCTACATAGAAAAGGTCTTCCTTATAGGATTTTAGGTGGTGTTTGGCCAGAGAATCATCCAACACATTCTTAGTTCTCTCTATCTTCACTATCTTTTCCTGAATGCCATGTCCTCACTTTCTTTCAATCATGTTCAGTCAAGCTTCCATGTGTGGGTTTAGTGCCTCTCATCCTTCAATAACTTTCTTGTTGTCACTTCCTATCATTACTTTCTGATAGTTCAAGGTTCTAGCCATACTCAAAGCAAGTTCTATGTCTTGAAGATCTACTTCAATAATAGAAGATGCTTGTATGTATTTGGTTGCACCTCCTACCCAGAAGCCATTTCTTATCTGTATAGTTATATCAACGGTTGCTTCTTCTTTCTTGACTATTTCATTCGTATGGATAATAATATCCCATCACATGTGTCTTCCTCACTTAGTTTATCTACAAAGTGTATCTCTAGATTTGTACTAGACTGATCCCCTCACTTGGATCCCATGAACGCACAGTCATTAGCACGAACACTATTCAAAATACCATTTACCTATCTACTCATGATTAGTTCTTATCCCTCAAACACCATGTGGTTCCTCACCTTCCATAAGCGCCAACAACACAGAGCAAATTGGATGATATATTTATCATCTTCTTTGATGTTCATGCAAGCCATTCTGTCATAGAGTTCCCTTGGAGATAGTGACGGTTTCTGAATAAGCCACCTTTCCCCCATATGGGTTTCACAAGGGGGCAATCCCGAAGAGCATGCATGATAGTTTCTTCTTCTAAGTTGCATCGAGGACACATATGATCATCCACGAGATGTCTCTCTTTTCTCCTTTTATTAGTCATGATAGCCTCATTACTGACTAACCACAAAACACCCTGACTTTACTGGGTATGTTCACCTTCCATATCGTCTTCCAAGGAGCTTTTAGTTGGCTGTCACTGGAAATGTGAATGACAAGGTAGGCTGATTTGACTATATATAGTCCATTACCCTCATGGATCCAAGCCCACACATCCTAGGGATTAGCAGGGTGAGGGGGTAGTAAGTTCGTGATCCCCTTGATGCACCTGGAAGAAAGATAATCTTATAGGAATTCCAAGTTCCAAACTCCATCTAGGTTAACTAGGCTAGAGACCCTCATATCCAAGAGGTCCATATCCACCTCTTTGGTGCATGCATCGATAAGTTTCCCATTATTTGGTATCCAGTGATTGAACTAGACAAACATATTATCTCCATTATTGATTACTTTGACGGTATTTGTAATAAGAAGGTCATTGCATTCATGCAACACATGCCAGAACGGTGTAGCACGAGTCCATGTCGGCTCTTGAAATTTTGGTATTTACTTGGTAAACCCTCCTTCCACATGGGTTGTCATCGTGATATCAAGTCCCATGCACTCTTCCCTATCAGGCTTTATTCCAATCTTATATATACTTAATTCCTAGGCCCCCCTTCACCATACTCTTCGTGAGAGTGTTCCAGTTCACTAGGGAAACTGGATTGGTTCTATGGCCTCCCCAAGATGAACGTATGTACAATCTTATCAATATTCTTACATACACTCACAGGTAACTGGTCTCTTTGTATGGAGTAGGACGGTATGGAGGATAGGACCGATGTAGCAAGGCAAATTTGTCCGGCAAGGGAGAGATCATTTTCGCCACCCATCTATTTACTCTACCTTCCATTTTGTCTGTGATGCCTGCATAGGTAGTCCTCTTCACTCGTCTATGAAGGATAGGAACTCCAAGGTATAAACTTAAGCATGGGTTTCCTACAAACCACTATAGGAGAGGATGCTAGTTCTTGTCTTCTCGTCCACTGACTTGGTAAAGAAAATTCTCATTTATTCAATGGATATATATTGCCTGAATGCTTTTTCAAAACATTTCAAGCAATTGTGTATAACTATCATCTGTTCCACTATAGCTCTATTAAAAATTATGACATCATCCAAGAAAAAAATGTGAGATCGAGGGGCCATGTCTAGAAACTTTTATTGGCTCCCATCGCTTAGCTTTCACACTTCTATCAATGAGTTGTGTTAGTCTTTCCATACACAAAACAAATAGATAGGGGGATAATAAGTCACCCTACTACATTCCCCTTGAAGCTTTGAAGCTCGTGAGCTTATCTCTATTAAAAAAATGATGGTTGAGCTACTCATCAACGATTTAGTTCTTGATATTGGCCAACCAATTGGCTTTGTTTAGGGTGTCTTCAATAAATTGTCACGACATACGATCATACACTTTCGATAAGTCCACTTTAATAGCCATAAATGATGCAACATGATGATCGATCATGTTGCGAATGATCTCCTGGACAAGAATGACATTATTAGTAATTTTTTTGACCTGGAACAAAGTTCATTTGACTGGGGGAAATCCATCTGGTGATATGTCTCTTTAACTGTTAAACTATGACCTTGGATGCACGATTTAATAAAGCATTTAAATAACGAGATATGTCTAAGGTCACTACATCTAGTTGGGTTTTTCACCTTAGGGATCAACACCACGCATGGAGTCCCAAAGTCCTTTAGGGATCTCGTAACAATTTAACATGTGTCTTAAAGTATTAATATCAGATGGTCTGATAGTCTTCCGGTGAGCTTTCAGAAATGCATTATCAGTTCCATCTAGACCAGAAGCATTATAAGTATGGAGGTTTTTTAGAATACACCAAAGCCTGACTTCAGTAGGAGTGGCAGCTAAGTTTCTCAATTGACTATTTGTCAACTTGTAGAAGTTTCTTGGGAGAACATCCATCTTTGCTTGGGAGGGGTGGACATATTAGTGAAAAGAGAGTGAAAGTGCTCATTTACATGTTCTTTTAAGGCATCATCCTTTATCTAGTGACCATTAGGGTGGAAAAGAGTAGAAATGAGGTTTGAGCATCTTCTATTGCTCACAAAAGAATGATAAAATTTACTATTATCATCTCCATGGACTAGCCAGTTTATATTGCTCTGTTGTTTCCAATCTCCTCTGTCTTGAAGCATATCATATAGTCTCAGCTCCATCTTAGAACGGGTAGTGTTTTTCCTCGCACAGTATGATAATTCCATCTCATTTTGAAGCTTCTTAATATTATCCATGAGGGATCGCTTTTCTTTGGAATGATCATTGAATTATTTCATGTCCCATTGCATGATTGGTTGTTTGACTTTAGATAGAGTGTTATGGAACATGTCCCCATTATTCCAATGTGCATCTAGGATACTATGAACTTCCTATTTTGAGTGTCAGGATGCTTTATCTTTGAATCGAGGATGTTGTCTACCATGCTGCTTCTTAAGAATAGCCACTAGATTATGATCAGACCCAAGGCAAGGATATATATAACAAAACATGTCACTGTTAGACTGAATCCATGCTGCGTTAGCTACTACCATGTCCAATTTTTCATGAAGACTGCCTTTTTTATATGTAAACATATATCCAGTGCTTCATGTGTCAGTAAGGCCTACCAGGATAAGGGTGTTATGGAAACTAGTGGCCTCATTATATTTGAATCTAGCACTGCCTTATTTTCTCATCCGGTGACATCATACAATTAAAGTCTCCCATAACTATCCAAGGCTTGTGAGTCCTTATACTAACAGTATGTAGGTTTTGCCATAGAATGGGACAACCATAGGGGTTAGGGCACACATAGACAAAAGTGATGAAGGTATTTCCATTTATACAACAATAGATGTATTACTTGTGGCTCTGAACAACCTATAGATTGAACTTTCTTTGTTCCAAAGAACCCAAATGCCTCCTGAGAAGCCCTTAGATTCTACTCTCTGAGAACTGATAAAACCCAAATTAGAGATTGTTGCAATAGATTCGTCCCCTGAGATGCATCGTTCAACAATGACAACCACTTTGATTTTTGATCCCCCACAAAGGCACGTATAGCTTTGCTCTTGCTAACACTTCTAATGTTCCACACTACTGTATTAATCATTAAATAAAGGATGTAGAGAGGGGGGGTAACATTGGTTACCAGTAGAGCCTCCCTGCTCCTCTAAACCTTTTCTTACTTTACTTCTCATACTATAAGGGTGAGCCTCCTGTGTGGGTTGAGCTCATCCCATTATACACTTCTCCTTTGCCTTCCTTCTAGCATTGATAAGTTGTATGTTGGTTTTAGTATTGCCAGCTTTTCTCTTGTTGAGTTCCATCTCAATCTCTAGATTCTTCTATGTCTCACTCTCATGACCTCTTCCCTAGATCACCTCATCACACATATGGCTCACTATTGTATGATAATTTTCCTTATTGGATTGATTTGTAGCTCGACTATGTTCTATTTATTATTCTAGACGTTCATATCATTCTGGTTAATTTTCTCTTTCAGGATAGCCTCCTTATCCTTCTTGATCTTCTGTTTCTTCCTCTATATCTTCAGGCCAGCCACATTTTCATGAAAAGTATTGCCCTGCTCCATGGGAGTCTTAGATGCCTCCTCCTTTTCTTCACCTTCCTCTCCTAGAACTTGATATTTATTAGTGGTCCCTTTCCCTTTCTACTGGAGTTTCTTAGCATCTTTACTTTGTGTTGGCCTACTCATCAACATCTTTTTTTCGTGACACACCTACCATTTCTCCTCCTCGACCCATCTGACCCCTACGTCCATGCCTTCCTCATATTGGTGAGTACCACCTGGGTCACCTGTGTCATTATTTTGGTGTTTGCACTCTTTCACCAAATGTCCAAGTTTCCCACACTCCAAGCATACATTAAGCAAGGACTCATACTCTATCTTGTATTCTCTACCATTGATAAGGATGGCCGGATGTATAGGTTTGCTTGTATCAATTTCAACAATGAGTCTTGCAAATTTGCTTCGAGTATGATTAGTTGAGTGGTCAACTATTCTCACCAACCTTCCTACATCTTGGCCAATGCGCTCAAAGATCTCCCTATGGTAGTAGTGCAGAGGTAGACCAACGACCCTGATTCAGGTTACAATATGATCTGGTATCCCAGTGGATGGTTCAAAGTACCCATTCCAAGGCCACACCATGAGGCATCCTCTAAATAGAGACCAAGGGCCCCCAGTTAGGGTGTTGATGTAGTCTCCTTTATTGGAAAATTGTACCACATAATATTGGTTAGTAAGTTTGAATAATTCCATCCTTCCTATTGGTCTCCAGAGGAGTTTTAATTGATCCTCCATTATAGAGAAACCCACTGATCTATCAATGAGTTTAGCTATAACAACATATTTGTATGGTTTTCAAGATTT
This sequence comes from Alisma plantago-aquatica, assembly GCA_963693085.1. Classification (NCBI taxonomy): domain Eukaryota; kingdom Viridiplantae; phylum Streptophyta; class Magnoliopsida; order Alismatales; family Alismataceae; genus Alisma; species Alisma plantago-aquatica. Next base: position 339,616,190 of record OY856409.1, on the reverse strand, counting down.
CTTCCGCTTCAGGTGCCACAAAAATTTCTGGGAATCCCATCTCGTTCACTAGTTCTATGTCTTTTGGGTTGATAATTTCATCACGTTCATCTTGTATGAAATATGGATCCATGGCACCTCCCTTGTTGGATCCAGTAACAACTTGGGTAAACATTTTCCTCATCTGTTGAGGAGTGTTTACCGCCAAGAATAGATTCCCATCATCGGTATAGATCTCCTCCTCTTCATTAAATGGGACTTCCATCTCCATGCAGATTGGATGGTCCTCACCCGGAGTAGACGATCCACCCCATAGGCCCACATAGTTGAGGTTAAATATGAGATCTACTAGTTGTTGATGTGTGTGTCTCACGCCCTTTCTTGGAGACAAAGTTCGTCTCCGTTCAGTCGATCCTTCAGAAGCTGTAGGAGATGACCTTTTGGTCTGTTTCCCTTTCTCATAGCTATCTTTGCCCTTCCTACCACCAGTTTCATCTAGGGTTTCTCTATTTGCCTCTCAATCACTGCCGCCATCTTTCCCCCTATCCCCCATCATGCTCTAGCCCACACACTACTTTATGAATATCTTAAACATACACAAAGGGTTTTTTGTGTGTATATCCATAACATTGAGATAATTATAGGCCACTAAACCTGGTCTCCCTTAATTAATGGAATTAGGATTCCTTAGATAAAGATATTTATTTTAGGGTGCATTACAATCCGTAATTTCCCTCTTTATATAATTTTAATCCATATGGATTAATTGTATAATAATTCCTTTTTGATCAAATAATTTGTAGTCTCATATTCTGAAAACCGTTATGATATGACATTGATGTCTCTTGGATGAATATGCCTTATCAAAGAAGTTTGGGTCATAATATAAAGTATTTGTTCTTTTAGATAACTAGATATTGATAAGGCATTCTATTTTATATTACATTCACTTAAAGACGTCGACGAATGATACTAAGTACACCTCGTTAGGCACAATATGGTGAGGGAGATCCCTTGACCTTGTAATCCTTGAGTAGGTATGATAACCCAACTTAGAATATGTGGTGTTCAAGTGGGCCCATTGTAGTATACTACAAACAATCTGATATTCGAGAACCACTCCTCAAGAAGTGTCATGGGACCCCCAAGAACGGAAAACCCATGGGCTCTACCACTTGACTTTAACTCATGTGGAACCCATTCAATTCAATTGTATGCTAGCTCACCAGTAGGTGAATTCATTTTCAAGGGGAGGTAAAGTCAAACCCAGGTCCTTTATTTCGAGATTGCCAAGTCACACGTCTCAAGCTTCCCCGTGTCCAATTGTGAAATGCAATCTAACAGTGGCAAAATATAATATTACATGTTAAGTCATAATGTTGATTCTTTTATCCCTCGCTCAAATATCCATTTACCGTTAACCACTAACCATGTGACGCCACATTTGAATCTCAATTTAAAATTTTAACCACTAACCCTCTACCATTTACACATATCCATTAAATGATGTACACAAATGACATGACTAAGGTAAATGTGGATTACACAATTCATCTTTCGCAATTCAACATGTCTCTTGCCATCAATTTTGTGTGTAGAGAAGTAGCATCACTCAGGCATAATTAAAATGGGTAGAAAGGAAATGATAGTCAGGAAAAAAAATACATGAGTAAGCCTAGCTTCTCCTTATACTGTGGTCATATTCTGCTCCTGATATAATATTAAACAATAATCATATCAATGATATTTCATAGCAACATATTGTGCCTACATAGCTCTTAAGTCAAGCCTTTCTAAACTCCATCATGCATTGTTAATATTCTACTTGTATGAGAGAAATATACTTAATGATTATGCATTGCACACACATCTTTAATTATGAATGTTCTCATATTAGAGTATATGATCATGTATTTGGAGTTACAATTAAACGTCACATAAGTTTAGGTGCCAAAAAATGTAAGATTTGTCTTTAATTTTAAATCCATCAAGTTATGTTGATTCTACGTTTGTGGCAAATTGATAGAGAGAAAGGTAGGCGACAAAGGATCTCACAACGCTTGGGTTGAGATGGTCCAATTAAGGAGACTATTATGCCAACCTCTAAATGTCAGTCTTTGTTCAAATCATGTGCAACTTATTTCCAAAACATAATTAATTGTATGCTTTTAAAGGCAAAAAATAAAAATATTTTCTTGTAGCATTTTTTGTACTCATTTTCCCGATATTAGTTTCATATACAAATGATACCAATGTGTAATTGTGTGCACAAGACATTTGTTGATTTACTATTTTATCAAAATTGTCACTCAACTAGCAAATTTTATGAACTTTTCAAACCAATATTTAATATTTTATATTTGTTCATATTTGTACTAACTCAATTATGTGAAAGGCCTTAAATCAGTAGTAAGGAAAAAAAACACCGAAGCCTGAGCATGTTGATTAGAAAGAAGTCTCACCATATACATGTTGCTATATTTACCTACAATTATTTTTCATTCAAAGAATATCAATTAAATTGACATATCTTTGTCTAGCTAATATCCAACTCACAATAATTTTACAAATGGATATGAGCTAATGACATTTCAATATACCGTACATGTATGTTGTTGTATATCATGAATAACTTTTCGCAAAATATATACATTTGATGTTATCTTTATTTTAGCTAACGTCTGTTGCTTCACCATAATTGAGTTCAAATATTATCATATTTTTTTAATTTATTCGAAAATTTTGATAAAATAAAACTGATATAACGTGTTACATAGATGTACATATGTGCGTTCACTATACGCAACAGTTCACTTTTTCCCTTGCCACAATGCTGCAATATAGCAATTTGTGCAATGAGTGCCTGCCACACATCTATTGGAGGAAAGCGAGAGGAAGTTGCACAGCTCACTAGCGCAGACCCACCAGTCGGTCGTCCAGTCAGTCAATGTGGCGTGTAGGAGGTAGCCGGAGGCGATTTTGTCAGATGTGATTCATTGTGCATCGTCACTGCGGCGGCCCGTCGGATTTTCTTGACGACGACCAAGCTGCTGATGTAAGGCAAGAACTCAAACTCTGCTAGCGGCGCCTCACAGAGGATCCTTCCTTCTCCTGTGGCAGCTTTGTATGCCATTACAACGCCTTCGATCAAGACAACGACCTCGCCGTCGCCGCCGTGGAAGATGAGGGGACGAGCGTCAGATAGCGGGTCAACATCGATGGTTTGCAACTTCTCCCACCCGAATTTGCCGGCGTAATCGTCAAAGACAAGTGCTGAGACGACGAGAGCACCTTGGAGGACGTCATAACTGACGCAGCAGAGCCGGTGTGTGAGTTCCCCAAGCTGCCACACAACCGCTCTGTCCATGGAGGTCTCGGGAGGGGCGTCAAGAACGTCGGCCTTGTTAGCCCCGGGATCATAGGACAAAATCTTCCCTTTGACCGTCTTCCAGTACGCTTTTCCCCCTGCCGCAATCCCGTGTGGGGACGAAAGGGCAGTCTCTTTTCCTGGGAGCGCGATCTTCGAGGCTGGGCGCCACTTTTCGGCGCGGGAGCAGAAGACAACAAACTTCCGGTCGTCCCTTGGTGGAACAGAGTTATCGTCGCGGTCGCAGAAGGTGGAGACGACAAGGTAGTCACTGAAGAAGTCGCGGTCGGATGGCTCAAAGACGAGCGCGACGCCGTCGTGGGACTGCTCTGGACGCCTGGGGATACGGGCCCACTGCGCGGTAGTGGGGTTGCAAACGGTGTAGGCCGGACGCCGTAGGGTACGCCGGTTGGTCAATTTGGATGCGAGGATGAGGCCGTAAGAAGAGGCCAGCGCGTGGACGCTGCCGGATAATTTATCGGCGAGCAGGAATTCGAGTGGGTAGTTTGGGTGGGGTAGGTTGTGTGCCGCAGTGGGGTCGAAAGGGAGGTAAATGTCCTTGACTCCGTCACCGTTGCAGAGGATGAAGCCAGAGAGCGATCGGTGGGTGTTGGATTGGCGATGCTGAAAGGAAGGGGTGGAGATGTGCGCGCGCCACGACGGACAGACGGCACGGAAGCGAAGGAGGGTCATGGCTGGGAGGTAAGGGAGGACCTCTTGGCAGACGATCTCGTGCAAGGGGATGTTCTGTGTGCGGATGATTTGCTGTACGTAATTGATCAGACGCCTCCTCGACATATCCTTCAGGCGCAGCGGCGCATGGCCGTCATCAGCATCGGGATCGGCGCCTGGCATATCGCCCCTACCCCGTGAGTTTACCGCTGCTTCTGCCTCTAAAGAGTGAGAGGAGGACGAAGACGGAAACGTTGAATGAGCATGCATAGTTTGGGAAATCGGCTTAAAATCTGCTGAGAAAATCATAGCCAATTTGTAGGGGAAGCCATTCTTGCGCGTTAAGCTTGGGAGACATTGACATCCATGCCCAATAATGCGTAGGCTGTTTCGCGTCATTTGTGTGTTGTCCTTTTCAAAGGCTTTTCATCGTAACACGCTCGAATTTTCTAAGAAGGCTGTAAAGTTGAAGTTAGAATACTATTCGAGCCATCTTTATGGGAATCAGAATATAAATCACAATTATAATAAGAACATGGATAATATAGGTTTTACTTAAGCATTTAGAACGGGTACAGTGAAACCTTAGTTGAGAACATCATGAACCCAATAATCCTTATCTTGATGAAATACCTAAGATCTGATAGATCCTTTGTGTTTTCAATAAAGAAGTACATCTAGTTTTAGAGAAAGCATTTTGAAGAGAATTATGGCTTACCGAAGGTAAGTGGGCCATGCCATTGAAAAAATAGTTTCTTTGTTGTACTTCGATTAGGGTCTAAACAAATAGATTTCAAATGTTGCCTTGATGCAATAGTTAGCTTCATCCAGATTTCCAAGACATACAAAATGATATATTTATCTTGAGCACATCCTCCTACTCTCAACTCCCACTCACGCAATCGTCCACTTCCCTCTAATCTCACCACCACTATAATATCCGCCCACTTTTTATAATCTTACCCCCATGCAAATATCCACACATGTCCACCAAAATTTTCATCTTCCACCAGCAAATTTCTATTTCCGTCCATCTTAGCTTCAATCACCAGCCGACCAAGTAGCAACGACCAAGCTGCGATGCCACCACAGAAGCAGCCACACTGACAGCTCAAAGTAACAACAACCAGTCACCTCCATGAGAAGAAGTGGTGACAACCACAACAAGGAAGAGAGAACACCACTCTAGCAAGCCGCGATGACCGTCACACAAGCTGAAGATCGACTGTTTTTATTTGTATTCACATTGGTCTGATAGCATACTTTTTTGTTTATTTTGTGTTGGACCTTGCATGACTCTAAAGATTAATTAGTTTACTCATGTGGTTGCTAATTGCGTTGTTGAAGATGCAGGAAACATAGATATAATACCAAAGACAATGAATTTATAGCCCTTTTCATGTATTATGGCAGTTACATTTGATTTTTTTAAGGCAGAGTTAATGAATGTTTGAAATCTTCATGGGTATCTATTGGGATTAATTTGCATATTGTAAATGAGTTGTGATTTCATTTGGCAATGTTTGGAATCTTCTTTTGGACAACTGAAGATGTGTGTATGTCCTTCTGAAAAATATAATATAGTTTGTGAGCTATGCTTATTTGAACTAGTTGTGTTCTGGATGTTTAGTGTTAGTTGTGTTTAAACAGCTAAAATTGTGTGCATGTCCTGAAAAGTATAGTATGGGTCTATAGTGTGGAGAAAAAGAAACAAATTTGTTGGTAAATATGGTTTTCCTATGAGTAATTTTAGACCTACATGATGGTAATGACCAATTTGCAAATATTACATATGAAGGGGTCATGTTGCAAAGTGTGTCAACATGGTCATCTATATAATTATTGCATATGCAGATATCATGTAAATTATGGACGATGTTTGCAAATATTACATATACAAGGATCATATAGAAATTGTGTCAACATGATTTTCTGTAGAATTCTTTAATTTGCAGATTTTATTAAAATTGTGGTTGAAAATATTACATACACAAGGGTCATGTTGCAAATTGGGTGGGAAAAACTAATCTTGGATGCTCTTTAATAATGTATATGTGTTTAAAAAAATTCATTTTTAGTACCTAAATGTTGGACGTTGGCCAAAATGGGTTGCAATGGGCACCCTTTACCTATTGGGTTGGGTATGGGTATGGATTATTATGTATTTTCTTCAAATGGGGTGGGTATGGGTCAAGTAAAACCCCAAATGGGTATAATGGGTATATGTATGTAATATTATGTATGTGCTTCAAATGGGGTGGGTATGGGTCAAGTAAAAATCCAAATGGGTATAATGGGTATGGGTATGGGTTCCTCATACCTTCCCATTTACCATCCCTACCAATCAGCAAGTCGATCCCAATTTGTACATGAGTAAGGACAAAGTATACAATTAAGGCTAGTGGTGATTTGTGGGGTCAATCGTCAATCTTGAAACTCTGCTAGAGCCTTGAGCATTGGGCCTGGGCATTAAAAATGGCATTAGAGCCAATTACCCTCCACTAGGTGGGTCCCACATGAGTTTTTAGCATGTAAGTCTCTAAGCCGTGCGGTCCTATCATGTTGGAAAGAGCTATTCAAGTTGATGAAACCACCCTTGCACTCGTAGTGTCCATGCATGTTGGAAAGGGCTATCGAAGTTGATGATGCCACCCTTGTACTGGTAATTATGATCAGGAGTTTGGTGTACATGGGCCATTTGGGTCTATAATGAAATGGGAAAGTTATGAGGCTATATAGTCGAGCCTTGATGAGGACGTCAAGAGTGTAAGTGGGAGGGATTGTAACATCCTAGTATTTGAGGCCTTGAATAAAATTATGAATGATTAGACTACCCATATCACCAAGGTGAACCTCCTTTCTAGGGATCCCATCACTAAAGAACTTTGTGGTTGAGTGTGCTCAACCCATAGTAGTACTAGGACGGGTGACAAGTCAGGAAGTTGATCCTGGCTTGCGCATAAGTGAGGGAAAAGTGTGAAGTTAAGGCTAGTGATGGCCTACAGGGCCAGTCATCATTCTTGAAACTCTACTAGAGCCTTAGAAATGGGCCCACACATCACCACTTAGGTCCGTTATAATTTAGAGTTCTTATTATTATGTAGGTACACTTTAGTGAGGATCCATTTATCCACTTAAGTATAGCCATGTATCCCTAGACTCCTATACATAGGAGACACAGCGTCTTTCCAGACTACTAAAACTATTCATTTTTCAATCAAGATGGTATCAAACATATTACCTTAACCCTAATCCACCTTAACTCATCCCTCCCTTTCATCCCTCTTCTTCTATAAAAATATTGTTCTTTCCCACTCCAAGACAAACCTACTAGAAAGGGATGTCGCCCAAGGGTTGATTGTCATTTCCTAAGCTTCAAACTTTTATTGTACTATTGTCCTCTCTCACAAACACAATCATCTAGTTGTATTTGTTCTTCTTCAACTTTTTTTAGTGTTGTCATCCTCTACAAACATATTCACACCAAGAGTGATTAAAATTTACTTTGGTGGATAATGCATTAGGTGTTAAATAATAACTTGTAGATTATGCAAACAAAAAGTATTGTAGATCATATTTGTTCCATAAAAAATATGATTGTCTTTCATCTTGGTGGCCAAGTATTTAGGCATTAAAGAAAGGGAACTACATTGTATTCAATACAAAATGGAGAAGAGTACTTTATAGGAAAAAAGAGAAGATAAACAAAATAACTTGTTATAGTTTATAAAGCACCAAAAAGAAGTAAAATGAACCATTTTATTTCTCTCTTCTTCTCCATGTGGTTCTCTTGACCCACATGACTGAGTACTTATGTTTGAGGTAGGAATTTTTTGTGTTGAATATCATAGTGCCTATATATGTGATTTTTTAAATTATGTTTCAAGCCTATATTCTAGTGTTTCCTTATTTATTCCTACAGTGCCTCTATATCGGTACTACTTTATAATTATTACCATGTTTATATTCTAGTAGCGCTTCTTTCGCAGCATGGCTATACTCCAATATTGCCTTTTTTATGTAGCATGTCTTAAATTTACACCTATATTATTTTGTTACCATTGCTAAAAATAAATCTATTTATATTCCTATCTGAAATGGCATGTCACGTACTAGTGATATAAAGATGAATGGTGACAACTTCTTTTTACAGATGAATGTTGTTCAAACATTCCTAAAATCTCATGGTAAGTTCAAGTTCAAAAAAGAAGATGCACCTATAGAATTTGGTGATTCCTAGGTCATGGGAAATAGATAGGTTCTTTCCTAGATTTTGGGTGTATGGAGCCTAATGTAGCTGTTAAATACGTCTGGTGTGGAAATACAAACTCACGTGGGAGGAAATAAAATAGTTGAACACATAGGAGGATAATTTTTTGTGTTTGTTCAATTCATTGGAAAAAATTTCTCTAATCACCAAGGGGATTATTCCTTATCAAAATACTTTGATTTCATGAAATCCCTTGCAAATTAGTTGGATTTTTTCTCATGTACCACCTCTATTAATGTTACCAAGGAGAGATACACTCTCATTATTGGGTTCTTCCTCAATAGTCTTCATCCCCCATATGCTATAGTGTGTGAACTTCTTCTTATTGGCACCACTCTCCCATCCATAGACTAGGATATTCACGCCTATCCCAGTCTGAGATGGCCTTCACTTTAGTCTCTTCTAGTGACATACTTGAAGTACAAACCACATTGGTTACTACTGCTAAGGGATGAGGATGGGGTCGTGGTACACACACTGGTCATCAACCCAAATGTAGGTGTGTCAAAAACTAGACCATATTGGGTATTTGTGTCACTCCAAGCATGGCTAACCTACTCACTATGCGAGATGAGACAATATGATTCTACACATGGTACTCAAGCATCATCATAAACCATTGGACAGATCCCTCCAACGAAAATTATGGCTTCTACTTTGACTATACATCTCACTCATGTCTCACTAACAAAGTAGTATGCACGTCTCCCTCCATAACCGTGGTGACTCTCCTCTTTAGACCATCATGGAATCATACTCTGTAGATTGGCATATTGGTGACCCTCCCATTGTAATACCTTCTGCCCATATGAGGCTCATAAAGGTAACCAAGGGTCCTCTATGTTTGCTGACAAATCTAGTTGGATTATGGATTATGATGTTACTTAGTATATGACTAGCATGCCACACCTTCTTACCTATTCCGACTCTTTTATTCCAAATTACACTATCACCTTGGTGAATGGATTGGTCAAATAGCTAATCAAGTAAATCACTATTTGTCTCCCATCCAAAATGAAATTATAAGTTGTTTACTATGTTCCTAAAATTTCAAATAATCTGATGTCAGTAGAAAATCTAGTTGATTCTGTGATGTGTTTTTAACCTTTGGACCTTATGATTTTGTTCTAGAGGATTTCCAAGATTGGATGATGACTAGGAAGGGGTGCACCTTGGTCATCTATTTTTGCAGCCTCTCCTGCCAAGCTACATCTCTTTTTTGGCCATCCTTCTCAGCACAAGATCAAGATCTTAGATAAATCTATTTTGTTATTTGTTTATTTTATGTGATGCATGTGAATTGGAATAACACCATCGTGTATATTTCCCATCTCATATTGTTAAATAGTCCTTAAACCATTTTATTTGATACTTAATGGTGTGTGGTTCATTTCGGACAACAAGTTATAATGGTTTCAAATATGCTTTTTATATTTGTAGACGATTTCTCAAGAAGGATGTGCCTCATCTTGTTCAGATATGTGATGAGGTATTTTCCTTTATATATTATTTTTAAAATGATTAGTTTTCTATGCATCTTAAGATCCTACATATTGATAATGTCCTTGAATACACCCAACACAAAATTTATTCTTTTTTTCGAAACATGGGAATCATTCATAAGCAATCTTGTGCTTATTATCCAGAACAAAATGTTATTGTAGATCATAAAAATCATTACCTTCTTAGCAGTACACATAACCTTACCATTCATGCAAATCTCTCCAAAAATCTTTGAATTGATGATGTCCTCACAACATGTTTCTTAATCAATTGAAAACCATCCTCGATTCCTCAAAAGCAGATTTCCTTTTTTGTACTATATCGACATACCAAATTGTTTCCTTTACCACCTTAGGTTTTTGGATGGGTCACATTTGTCCATAATTTTTACCCTAAGCTTAACAAGCTATCCTTTGTGCAAATAGAAAGGTTTTCTTGGGATACCCTTATTCTACAAAAGGATACAAATTCCTTCATCCCAAATTTGTTTATGATTATATCTCCACTGATGTATCTTTGCACGAGGATGAGTTTTTGTTGGCTTTTCTATCTTCTACCTCTGAACCTACACATGACTTGATCCCACTTCCTGAAATGTTTCCTCAAATACCCTTACCACCACCCAAAGAATCAAACTGACACATGAAATTTGAACCCCAACCAACACCCCATAATCATTATCTACTCTGGTACAATCTAACTTAGAAGTTGTGCTTTGCAAAGGTAAACACTCAAGCACCATAAAACATCCAATTTCTAACACATGTTTATTATCTCACCTCAATCTTGTTGCATCTTCTTTTGCTACTTCTGGATACCATATGTATTTCCAATTTTCCAGTCAACGCTTTGAGCCATTCTAGATGGAAATCTGCCAATCTGGAAGAGATGTGAGCTCTACGTGACAATTGTTGGGTTTTAGGGGAGGCAGAGAAGACAGCGGAAACAAAAATTTTCCTCCCCAAACCCAGAACAAGGAAACGCGTCAACGTCTATACAATAGGAAAGGATGGTTTGTGGAATCATACCTTATCCCGAGGCTTGCTCGGCGACAATACCTCGTGGATTGTGCGGTCTTCACCTCCAGTCTTGGACGGTGTCTATGCAGCTCTTGGTCACATTGGGACTGACGACTCCTGGTCTCACTAGGACTGTCGGGATTGACAACTATCCTCTGAGCGGCAGAATTCTCCCACCTCTGAAGTAGTCCACAAAGACCACCTAGAACTCCAATCTCCTTGTCTCACAAGGAATTAGAGGGAGTCACACCCTCCTATCGGCGTACTAGTCACCGACACACTCTCTTGCCACCAGTCACTTTCTGCAGTTGTATTTCCCTTGCTGTGCCTCCCTTATCAGGTAGCACTTGCTCGGGCTCTCTCTCGGTTACCAAAACTAGAGAGAACGACAACTTCACAAAGCAACTCGTTGTACTATGAGAAGCCCCCAATACCCGTATATATATAGGAGGGTCATGGGACAGGGTTCTCCATCCCGGGCAATATGGGACTAAAGCAGGAGTAGAATGGTTTGAGATTTTCCACAAAAACAACCAACTGCGCAACCTGAACTGATCATTTCATTTCTGAAATGGTCAGTTGGGGACCTGAGCCGGTCGGTTGACACCTCAACCAATCGGTTGGGACCCATGAGCCGATCGGTTCACATCTGAACCGATTGATTTGTGGTCGTGATCAGTTCCCGATTGACTTTACTTCTTTCGTTTCTAATTCCAATCGTATTGGACAAGTAAAAACAAAAAGGAAATTTCTCACCAATCTTACTTTCCCAACTTGCTCAGTTGCAACAGTTAAACCGATCATTTCAACACTTGAAGAAATCATTTCACCCTGTCCATGAGCCGATTGACTCACAACCTGAGCCGATCAGTTCACCAAGCTCATCCGATCGGTTCATCACATGAGTCGATCGGTTGGTGTGCAGATCATGCAGAAACAATCAATTGCAGTTTCAATCAATCTGATACTCTAATCAATCTGTCCAACACCTTGAACACTATGATTTTGAGCTATCAATTAATTGAGTGTTTAATTGAACTACTAAACTCCTTTAGTAATCAATCTAAACATTGTTTGTGGACAAAACTCCTCTTCCAGGTTGAATCCTATGTGTGTGACCCTGTAGGTCCTTTTCACGTTGGCAGTGAAAGTCCATAACACTTATGACTTCACAAGCAAAGAGCGGTGCCTAGTCACACATCAGTTCTACCCAAGTGAAATAGAAAGTTGGAGAACAACTTTCAATCCTACAATCCGTGAATGGTGTTACAGCGAATGTATAATTCCTTTGTCACTGATATCCCGAATGAACTCGAGGCATGGAACAATCATCCTATCAATGTTCATTCAATTTCTTGATCTCAGAGCAGATTGGAAGAGATATGTATGGCATCAATATCACATACCGATTCACACATGCGTGCGCACGCCTATTTCAATCCTACTCATCAAGTGGCCTTGGATATCAAACTCCCTCAGGAGGGACAAATCCCATATCTATCACTCACCCCTCAAAAGCCCCATGTGTCAAAGCCCCCCAATCATCACCTTTATAACAACCCATGTTTCAGGACTGTGTTTGATGATGTCAAAGTGTGCCCAATGACATGTGTTGAGTATAGTGATTTCAGGTCAAAGAATCACACTCACCACCATCACTATGAGTACTGACTGTGACTACCATGTCATGGTTCCATGTGTCAAACTCACGGTGGGTCTGTCCGGTACACTTGTTCTCTAACAAGTACCTATGTGTTTGGTTTGATATCTCTATATCATGACTAATGAGATTCTATCATCAACCAACACCACAATCTAGTCTTGTGTGTCATTGCTGTCTATATACCTTCCACAATGACATCCGACTAGGGACATAACAAGAATGTACAAACTCTTAGCATCTGTATGATCTCATCGTTCAGGTCCTCAACCTAAAAGCATACGTCATTGAGTACTGTCATTCTCTAGACATTCAATCTATTCTATCACTTTCTCATATGACTAAACCAGAAAGAATTGGAAGCTTGCCTTTGATGTTTATCAAATCAATCTTAATGTATTCCACCAATCATCCCATGATTGGCTCTCAGGGCATACATACCAACATACTCCCACTTGCACTGCGAGCCAATCACCCTTGAATCATATTCATAGTGATCTTCAAACATGTCCCACATGTTACTCTGCTCTAGTGCGATCATAGTGAGTAATGGAAACACCTTGCCAAAGTCAGTATAAATTGCATGTCTCTCATCTCTTCGCTGTACGTCATACGTATGAGATGGAGTTGCCGTAATATGCGATCCACTATTCCTTTGCTAACCTTTAGCCACATTGCATGATCAAGGATTCCATACTTGTCATCAATGACCGAAATATCTATAAGTTCATCTTATGAAATTCCAGATCCATATAGTATCTACTGCTGTTCTCTAACACACGGATACTCGACATTTCCTTCCAATTATCAACAAACTTTCACTTTTATATATCTGATATATATTTTGCGATTAATTTTCTGTCCTTTTCAGAAGTTCGCATCAATGTAACTCTTTACATCGAACTCTTCCTTATCTCCATAGAACTAGTACTTCTCAAGTACTTATCAAGTTCTTATGGTTTCCAGTAACCCATTCTAGAAGTAGACAGACATCCACTCTTCATGTCCCACATACGAGTTATCAGGATGAGCACATCATATTGTCATGTCCTACATACAAGATGATGAATGTATTTTATTCTTGCCATGTCCATACATGCAAGATAATGGGATGATTACATACATGATAGATCCATATCTATTCTTAGTGTTCCCATTCTTCATAAGAATTGGACACTTGGCCTTGGGATACTAACTCCATGTAACATGGACAAGTTTTCTCCCACTGAATCTATGTATACTGAACCCTTCAGTACAGATTGCCAATGTATGCTCTCTCTTTTCCAGGTCAAGAGGTTTTCGATAACTATCTCTATAGATCTCTATTACTATCCCATAGGAAACATCTCTATCTTCCTTAAAGATAATTTCCACTTTTGGATTTCCATTCTAGAACATTTCCATTTCACATCAACATGTGGAATGTGAACACGCTCCCACTAAATCACAGATCCCTTCTTTATCTTTGACATATCAGTCAAACCCTTTGACTATATCATCAAAGTAAAGATCCAATTCTGAGTTGCTTGTACTCAATCAATCACATTGATTAGTCCATTGTAACTTATAGACTTCATTTGCATTAGTGGATTCATAAACCTTATAGGTTGTGTCACGTATACATCCTTGTTTTATTCCTCATAGGAATGCAGTTTTAGTATCCATATGCCAAATGTCTTAGTCATCAAGTTGCAATCAACAAGCATCATCCTTCTCAAAATGTTATCCATGTGTCTTAACACTTAAGACTTATTCGCACTTATGGATTTTATTCCAATGGGTGCTACCATCAAGGTCATACCTTATGGTTCACATGAATGTCATTTAGGATGTAATGGTCATAAACCATAACTCAAAATTTGGTTCCTCATATTCATCTAGATAGTTGACTCATCACATGAACAAATCATCACATAGATAATTGAGGTGTATCTGTCAAGGATATAAGAACTCACAACTCCTTGTGATTCTCAATGTCCTTTATTAGTGTGGGGTATTCTTTTATTAAGAAGAATTCAGTTATTGAATAATCATTCTCTAACTCCTTAGAGTATGATTCCTTCTTGATTTAGACATCACCATGCCTTAATCATGTGTTCACTATGATACACTATCATAATCACTCAAAAGGATCTCAAATATTTGGTCCAAGTATTTCATTCAGTGATCTCATCAAGAATTAACACTTTACCAAATTTGCACTTCATCTATGATAATCTTGAACACTTCAAGATATTCATATTGGTATTTCTCTAAGAACCATTTGAAGTATTAGCATTTATTCCAATAGGTATGTTAATACATCACATGTATCATACCTAATAGGATAATCATTCTCCCACTACCATTAGTGAAGATTTATTAATCATGTCCAAGATATTCATGTCTCTTACTGGTTCTCTAACCAAAAGAGTCTAGATTTATCCATCACATGGAAACTAGAAATGAATTTCTCATTTGATTGTTTGAGTTATCTATAACTTTTAGGTATCATTTTATCTTATGCATACCATGTATCACAAGATAAACAAGGCATTGCCACAAAGATCATATCTTTAAGATTGAAACATCAACTTTATTAGTGCCATCATTGGCATACAATATGCAAAAATAAAGTGTTTCTATCTATTGACAAATTGAAATAGCAGTTCTCAACTCTATTTCGTGTCCTTTAAGCTGAAATAAACTGAAAGATACTCCTATCTATGGTAGCAACACTTGCCCCAATAATGAGTACTTATTTCTCGGTCCTTTCACAAAGGCCATCACTTCTTTGTGGATCTTGCATATCATATATGACATATCCATATCTTGGTATCATATACCTTAGATAAAGAAGCGGTTCATTTCATGATACCTTAGGTGGAGATCTCCATCCCCTCCTGCATCTTCTTTTGTTCTTCCAGATATAGAGGGAAATCCCTCATACACCCTTTCCCCATGTGCCTTGAGGCTGAAGACGGCTTGGATTGCTGGCTAGCAACAGAAAACTTCTTTGCTTTGCCCTTACCCTTGCCCTTAAGAATTACCTTTTCTTTGATCACATCAAAGATTATGGTTTGTCTTTCTTCATATTTGCCTCTACTATCCTCAACATGTCCAACAACTCTGTCAACGCTTGTCAAAGTTGTAGCTTATCATGAATTGTATGATTCTCGCAACATTTGTAGTATCATACCAATAGCCAACTCTTGGCTCAGAGGGGATCCTTCTTAGTCAGATCTTTCCACATACCTAATCACATTGAGTGTGTGAATACCTTATTGGATCTCCTTATGTCATGACATACTAGGATAGTGTCTTGGAGACATCATATGTCTCATGTTGTCTCTGCAACTCATAGTTCAGAGAACACAACATCAATCACTCCTCATCAATGTCATCCTCGGTATGCTTCCATAAGCATACTTTCAACCATTGATGTGGTGGGATCGAGTTCATCTGGTCCTGGTATAACTAGGACTTAGAGATTTCTCTCTTTGATTGAGAACACTTCTCATCATCCTAACCAGTCGTGGAATTATTCCCATTTAATTTGTTGGTCTCAAAGACCGGTCGCAAATAAAGTGATTAGTGTTGATTAACCATTTATTTTAACAAAAGGAAATATATGCAATTTTAGTCCAAAACTCTTTTGACTTATTTGATTGATTTGAAAAGTTGACGATATAAATTAGGCCTTTAATTAATTATCTCTCCCACTATTTTAGTTCAAATTGATAGCCCTCACCATCAATTCGGAAGATTGCAGCGCACAACCTTCTAGTGGGCAAGATTCTAAAATTCTCTAAGCCATGGACCAGCTAGGGCTGACACCCACAACTTAGATCTCTCAGGTAGGCAACTCTTGCCAATTGCATCATATGCAACTCTTGATAAGATGTCATATGCAACTCCTTGCCATGATCATCTCCATGCCTCAAGGTGCTAGATCCTATCTAGGTCACCTTGTTAAGTCCGACCCAAAGCAAACACGATGAACATGCACCCTGCTAGGGCAGACCCACACATTCATCCTTCACTCTTCTACGAGATAGACGGTGCACCACGCTAGGGCGTGCCCACACTTGGTCGATCAAGATTTTCACGTGTGTCACATTTGTAAGGCATCTAAAACTTAATATTTAATGAGGGATTTGGTTTTTATATACATATACATATCCAATCACCACAATATATAGTATGTATCATATACATGCTATATCTCACAGAAAACATGTGAAACGATAAAAGTGATGATTATGGCCATCCTAATGTGATTCCTCGAGCCAAGAGGAATCACAGTCATCTAGGTCTACATCACATGCAACATGTATAAGATGAACTATGTGCTTTGCCTTTCTGGGTTTGATCAACTCATCACATGACTGATCAGCTCGCCATCAGGCCGGTCGGCTGGGTGCCACCAGCTGATCGGTTGGCTCCTCCAACCGATCGGTTTGCCTGGTCATCGTGCATCTCATCATGGCCGCCACCCACTCGTCTCGCTCCTCGAACCGGTCATCAACCGATCGGCTTACTCCTTGAACCGATTGTCTGGAACGTCAACCGATCGGTTCACTCATTGAACCGATCATCTCAGTTGTCGTCAGGATGTCCGCCATTCTTCGACATAACAAGAAATAAAATTCTATCCTATTTTACATTGTAAAAAGAGAAACCTCGAGTTACTTTCGAGGGGAGCAAAGGTAGGAAAGAAATCTCGAATTATTTCGAGTTACATAAGGAATAGGAGAAGGAAGATCGGTGCGCAAACCGAGATGCAAGCTACCACATACAACCATACACAGATAGGGTTTATTGGCCATAACCATGCTATACATCCACCACAAAACTCATTGAAGGGCGACGCGTATCGAGTGCATTCATAATACATATCATATATGTAAATTGGGATTTGTGGATTTGGGATTGGACATGCATAAAGCCAATTTTATTCGCATCATATGCAATAAATAAAGGCGACAAACCAAAATCTATCATATCGATAATCCTAAAGTATAGAACAGTTGACGTGGCTCTGATATCACTGTTGGGTTTTAGGGGAGGCAGAGAAGGCAGCGGAAACAAAAATTTTCCTCCCCAAACCCAGAACAAGGAAACACGTCAATATCTATACAATAGGAAAAGATGGTTTGTGGAATCATACCTTGTCCCGAGGCTTGCTCGGCGAAAATACCTTGTGGCTTGTATGGTCTTCACCTCCGGTCTTGGACAGTGTCTGTGCAGCTCTTGGTCACACCGGGACTGTCAGGATTGACAGCTGTCCTCCGAGCGACAAAAATCTCCCACCTCTGAAGTAGTCCACACGGACCACCTGGAACTCCAATCTCCTTATATCACAAGGAATTGGAAGGAGTCGCACCCTCCTGTTGGCGTACTAGTCACCGACACACTCTCCTGCCACCAGTCGCTTTCTGTAGTTGTCTTTCCCTTGCTGTGCCTCCCTTATCGGGTAGCACTTGCTCGGGCTCTCTCGGTTACCAAAACCAGAGAGAATGACAACTTCACATAGCAACTGGTTTCACTGAGTTGTACTATGAGAAGCCCCCAATACCCCTATATATAGGAGGGTCATGGGACAGGGTTCTCCATCCCGAGAAATATGGGACTAAAGGAGGAGTAGAAGGGTTCGAGATTTTCCACAAAAACAACCAACTGCGCAACCTGAATCGATCGTTTCATTTCTGAAATGGTCAGTTAGGGACCTGAGCCGGTCGGTTGACACCTCAACCGATCGGTTGGGACGCATGAGCCGATCGGTTCACATCTGAATCGGTCGGTTCGTGGTCGTGATCAGTTCCCGATTGACTTTCCTTCTTTCGTTTCTAATTCCAATCGTATTGGACAAGTAAAAACAAAAAGGAAATTTCTCACCAATCTTACTTTCCCAACTTGCTCGGTTGCAACAGTTGAGTCGATCGTTTCAACACTTGAAGCAATCATTTCACCCTGTCCATGAGCCTATCGACTCACAACCTGAGCCGATCGGTTCACCAAGCTCAGCCGATCGGTTCATCACATGAGCCGATCGGTTGGGAGTGCGGATCGTGCAGAAACAATCAATTGCAGTTTCAATCAATCCGATACTCTAATCAATCTATCCAACACCTTGAACACTATGATTTTGAGCTATCAATTAATTGAGTGTTTAATTGAACTACTAAACTCCTTTAGTAATCAATCTAAACATTGTTTGTGGACAAAACTCCTCTTCCAGGTTGAATCCTATGTGTGTGACCCTACAGGTCCTTTTCACGTTGGCAGTAAAAGTCCCTAACACTTATGACTTCACAAGCAAAGAGCGGTGCCTAGTCACACATCAGTGCTACCCAAGTGAAATAGAAAGTTGGAGAACAACTTTCAATCCTAAAATCCGTGAATGGTGTTACAGCGAATGTATAATTCCTTTGTCACTGATATCCCGAATGAACTCGAGGCATGGAATAGTCATCCTGTCAACGTTCATTCACTTTCTTGATCTCAGAGCAGATTGGAAGAGATATGTATGACATCAATATCACATACTGATTCACAGATGCGTGTGCACGCCTATTTGAATCCTACTCATAATGTGGCCTTGGATATCAAACTCCCTCAGGAGGGACAAATCCCATATCTATCACTCACCTCTCAAAAGCCCCATGTGTCAAAGCCACCCAATCATCACCTTTATAACAACCCATGTTTCAGGACTGCGTTTGATGATGTCAAAGTGTGCCCAACGACATGTGTTGAGTGTAGTGATTTCAAGTCAAAGAATCACACTCACCACCATCACTGTGAGTACTGACTGTGACTACCATGTCATGGTTCCATGTATCAAACTCACGGTGGGTCTGTCCGGTACACTTGTTCTCTAACAAGTACCTATGTGTTTGGTTTGATATCTCTATATTATGACTAATGAGATTCTGTCATCAATCAACACCACAATCTAGTCTTGTGTGTCATTGTTGTCTATCTACCTTCCACAATGACATCTGACTAGGGACATAACAAGAATGTACAAACTCTTAGCATCCATATGATCTCATCGTTCAAGTCCTCAACTTGAAAGCATATGTCATTGAGTATTGTCATTCTCTAGACATTCAATCTATTCTATCACTATCTCATATGACTGAACCAGAAAGAATTGGAAGCTTGCCTTTGATGTTTATCAAATCAATCTTAATGTATCCCACTAATCATCCCATGATTGGCTCTCAGGGCATACATACCAACAACAATGTTACATGGGATTTAGTTGATATGCCATTAGGAAAGAATGATGATGGTTATTGATGGATTTTCTTTGTCAAGCATCACTTTGATGTCTCTGTCTAGATACCAAAGGCTCAAATGATTGGTAAAATATTTACTCAAACATTTCTTGTGGTTTATTTGGAGACATTTCTCCCATGAAAAGGATTTCTTCAGTTGCATTCTTATTTCCTTGGCATCTCTTTACACTGGCTACTTTTTCAGCTAGATATGAAGAGTGCCTTTTTACACGATGATCTTCTAGAACAGATGTCTATATGCAGTAACCTCCAAACATTGTTTTTGAGGTGGAGTCTTCTCAAAGAGTTTTTCTCCTAAGATCGCCTTTTTTATGAACCTAACATATTACTATTTCATTCCTTCAAAAAGTATGCACAAAACTAGCCAGCAAGGCAACACCATGCTGCTATTAGGGAAAAACTATACAAAAGAAGAAAAAAACTATAGACCATATGTATAAGATATAGATATCTCTAATGTTGTTTGATCAAATCTTTTTTTTTCTCAAGCAAGTGTGGTACCTTCTTATTACTATAAAGAGTTCATTGGTGGGTCCCAAAACACCACACCAAACCAAGAAGAATCAGAAGAAGGGAGAAGAAGGAGATAGAGAGGGGAAAGCTAGCTACAAAGGGATAACCCCAAGGTAAACGAAAAATAAAAGAGAAACATCCACACAAGATTACAACCTGCAAAGTAGTCAACCCTTCCAGAGCTTCTGAAATAACTAAGAAAAGAAACCCCATGAAGGTAGGATCAGCAGTCCAACAAGGTACTCAAATCTTTACTAATTTTGTCCCAAATCTTCTCCTCATCCAATGACCAGTTCTCAAAAATGGTCAAATTACGAGCTTGCCAGATATGATAAATGGCAATAGACACAAAGATAGCTTCCTTTTTTTCAGTATGGTTCCAGCAAGTCCGTGGATCACGTACATCAGGGTCAGAAGAAAGAAACCCATCCTGAATACCTTTCCTCCAAACAGAACGAGAAACACAACAATCATGAAACAAGAGTTTTATGTATTCCTCCCCCTTCTTGCACATTAAACAAATTGAGGTTAGGTAGAACCCTTTCTTTCTCAGCCAATCAGTAACTGGAACACAGCCCAGAGCCAACTTCCAACAAATGATCTTGAAATTCTCAGGGATCCTGAGCTTCCACAGATTTCTAGCCCAGATCAGAGTGCGATGTTTGAGTCTCATGCAATCACAGACATCCTTGAGTTTAACCCTCCTTTTACCATTAAACAAAACAATGTCAGGCTTATCAGTAACAACAACATTATTGGACAGGAAACTCAACAGAGGGCTTAACCTCCTATTTGGAATAATGCTCCAATTACCATTCTGTATAACATCACTTACTTTAATCATCCTTCCTTCCCCTAACATCAAGCACATTCTCTCATCCACACATTCTTTATGTAACATATTACCTTTCACCCAGGGTGTGGCAACACATCCCACTATCACACAGACAGTGAGGTGTTACGCGAAAACGTGTGAAAATCACCATAAACACAGATGACCAAAAACACTGGTTAATTAAAACCGTTTGCAGAAAGCTGATAAACTGAGAAACTATTACATTCCAGTCCTCATCCTGCAAGAAAACAGGTTATATACATACATTCAAGCCTGGATACATGTCCACAACTTAGAGTAACATCTGTCCTGTCATATCATGAGTTCATCACCTGTTCATACATATAGAGGCCCACATCCGGCCAACAGCAGGATATGCAAAAACATCTACGGATGTATATCGTGAAACAATGTCAAAACACCGCCAAGGACCTGAGAGTACAGGGATGACTCTAGACTCTATCACAAAACATCCAAAATAGCAACATATCCATCGCTTGCCTCCTACTGCTCGTCTAGCTGCTCGGCCGCAACACCACGACCACCACCATGTCTAGCTCAGCTACCTAAAAAGGGTGTAAACCAGTGGAGTGAGACAATTGAACATTGTCCCAGCGGGAAACATAACTCCCCACCGCAACTACAGAACCTCAAGAAGATAAAGCTATAATAGTAGATATCTGATAACAGGTATAACAAGAACAGTTTATATAAAGCAAAGCTATTCTTACCGACAAGCTTACCAGCTGTACAAAATGCATATAACCAAGTATCTCTTAATGGAACATGATCGACAAGATAATATATCTTGCTACATAACATGATTACCAAGCTAAGATATATTGCCACATAACCTGAGAAACATATATAGTAGTAACTGCAAGGTATAACAAAGATATCTACATAAACAAGGCCTCAACCAATGTTTCATATTTGTCCTAAGTAGTAGATACTAAACGGCTGAATTACGTTTTATTATTCCCTGAGGAAGTGAGCCGTACCGCTCAAATCCAACCTTCGGCTGCGAAGCCCATAACCGGTACCATACAAGGTCAATGGAAGAGCCAGAATCCATGACCTCACCCCTCGTGGTTAGTACACGAGAAACAAAGCAGGACCACAGTCTCATGCTGAAGTGGTCTTAGCCACAGGGTCAGCTCCTCAGGCTACCCTCTGCCTAGCCCGCCTCGTTACAGGTCACGACGCTAGTAAAACTGAGCCACAGGCCTGATCACCGTGCTCTGAGCCATGAACGCATTCATGCTCATAATATCACATATCCGGAGCCATGGGCCTGTTCACCATGCTCATCACACATACGAGTCTGCAACCGCAGCTGCACTCATTTTCCCTCTCTATTTGAGGCTAGGAGAAACCTCACATATTCAAAAATATGCGCTCCGGGTTAACCTGCAGGAGAACCCATTTCACCATCACCAAGTCCTGACGATGATGGATCTATGGCCAGGGCAAACTACATGATATATATTTCACTGTAATTAATTAGTATCTTTTAGATGGATTGCAGGATTCAACCAAGTTGTATAACATACAAGATATAAATAGAAAGTAAACAACATAAACTCAACATTATGCTATTATTGTAATCACATCGATCTGATCCATCTCAAGGATCCGACATCACATGTTATCACTTGGCCTCTTGCCAATCAATCTAGATCCATCACAAGGATCATCACATACCATGGGGTCACAATCCCTCATCATATAGTGTCACTGCCTCTGAAGGCTTACATCATCATCATCATGGAACAAACACATCATATATGCAATCTCGTCCACAAGAGTAATTTATTAAAGTGATGTTACTCACCACCTATTTCTCATATCCCTTTCATGGACAATCATCACCTGCATGGTTAGAGTACTCAATAATCATAGTTTTCAACATAAGGACTATGCTTACTATCATGAGAGGATATTCAGGATGCTATACTTATTAATTATTCATCAACTGGTGATCATGTGCACGAGACACATTATTAAGCAACTATTTATATACTTATCCTTATCTCATCATTATGTAGATAATCAAGATGATCACTTAATGCATGTAGTCATGTCAGATATGAAGGACAAGCTTTACCATTATCATCACCATTATATGAGCAAGGAGTAGCCATCGTTTGGAAGCAAGGACAGGAAATATATAACGGTCGACTTCTATGCATAGTGGAACCCTCTCTATATGAGCTACAACCCTCACTAGAAGAGATGTATTGGGCAACCTACCCTCACCCAAGGTTCAACACACACGGCCATCCCACAACGCTGCGTTGGAACCAGCAGCAGCCCAACGTTGCGTCTCAAGAAAAAGAGAGAGAGTAACGCGCGTCAAGAGGAAGTGTAACGGGCACATAGTGCTATCGGGCGACGCCCATTGCGGTTCAGTGGTATCGGCTGATACATGTGACGCCCGTCACAAGGAGCTCAGCAACGCCCGACACAGGGCTATCGTCCAAGTCATCTCAAGGAAATAACAACCAAGAGAGAGAGAACAAATATACAAAATGGCCAACAACTTGGTCAAGGCCTAACGGCCAACACGAAGCAAAGGAAAAGGGCGTGACGCCCATCACAAGAACGAGGGTTGACGCTTGTTACAGCAACAAGGGCTGACACCCGTTAGGCCTGTCACCCAGCACACACTCACCCATTGGTAACGTGCAAGGCTAAGGTAAGGGGGCTGTCGGGCAACTCATCAAGATACTACTCGCAAGGTCATCTTCTTCCTCAAACACAAAGGCACTCGAAAACCCTAAAAAGATGGCTCACCTCAATCGACTAAGAAGGAGGGGTTTTGCACATCAACCATCACCAATGAGCTCACCCTTCTAACCCAAGGTGAGAGGAGAGTGTTGCTTGATTAACTAGGACACAAGCTCACCTCAATCGGTTCAGGGAAAGAGGGGTGTTGCTCATGACACTAGCAACTCAAACTCACTCCTCTAGACCAAGGGGAGAAAGGAGTATTGCTCCCTAGATCACAAGGGACACTAGACCACATGGTGATCAGCCAACAAGGGTACTAAGCAAGAAACTAAGCTACTAACATGTAAACAAGATCATAGCAAGAGATAAGGTAGCTAGGGTTAGAAGTTATGCAACCCGCCTTAAGCTCCAAGCTCCAAGGAAGAAGAAGAACTCCAAGCTTCAAGGGATGTCGATCACCACTTGCTCCTCTAGGGTGTGTCGACCACCAAGCTACTCCTTCAAGGGGTGTGTCGGCCGACACAAGCAAGGAAAGGAGGGAGTGTCGTGCACTCAAGGTGGAGAAGGAAACAAAGGACCAAAGGGACCTTAAGCTAAGGAAAGGACACGCCTATATAGAAGGAAAGGGAGGAGAAAACAAGGTGGAGCATGGCAAGGTGTCACTTGCATAGGGACACTTGTCCTAGAGCTCAAGCCACTACTCTAGCAAGCCTTATACACTTGTCCAAGGTATGCTCCAAGTGTCCACCAAACAAGGTCAAGGTTGGATCAAGCACCATGGGTGACACAAAGCACATGCACCATGGGCGACACAACATGTTGCTCCTTGGGCGACACACACTCAACTTGGCTGGCACAAACACTCCTAGGCCGATACACTCACCTCTTGGGTGACACAAGACTCAACCAAGCCAACACAAGGCACCTCAAGGCCCAAACAAGCTCAACCAAGGCCCAAAGAACTCAAGGAACGATCCCAAGCCTTCCTCTCAACCCTAGAGGAAGCAAAGAGAGGGAGGAACACCTCACAAGGTGCCAAACTTGCTCACAAAACCCTAGACTTGGGTTATTTGCAAGTAGCCCCTCCAACTCCCAACAAAGCACAACCAAACCCTAATCACCACTAAAGGTGATTAGCAAGCATCAAACCACCAAGGTTAAGCAAAGCAAATAGGGTAAGCCCTAAATGAAGGTCAGGGTCATTACAATCTAACCCCCTTTAAGGGATTTCGTCCCCGAAATCCGAAGAGAAAAGCGAGGGATACTTCCTCCTCATCTCTTCCTCAAGCTCCCATGTGGCTTCCTCAATTCCACGACGCTGCCAAAGAACCTTCACAAGAACCAGGTCCTTCCTCTTCAGCTTCTTGACCCTTCTGTCAAGGATCGCCACAGGACCTTCCTCATAGGTCACATCTTTATCAAGCTCAACCTCAACTGGCTGTATCACTGTTCCCGAATCTGGATGACTTTTCTTCAGCATACTGACATGGAACACTGGATGTAACCTATGCAACTCTGGAGGTAACTCTATCTCATAAGCTACCTTCCCAACTCACGCTATGACTGGGTAAGGCCCCATATACCTAGGTGCCAACTTACCCTTCCGTCCAAACCTCAACACACCTTTCCAAGGAGAGACTTTAAGATACACTTTGTCTCCTACCTAGAACTCCAAAGGTCGTCGGCGATTGTCTGCATAGGATTTCTGCCTGTCCTGTGCCACTTTCAACTGTTTCTTTCTGTTGTCTGCTGTACTAACTCAGGACCCAAAAGCTGATACTCACCGGACTCGTACCAACACAAAGGAGATCTACACTTCCTCCCATACAAAGCCTCATAGGGAGCCATATCAATGCTCTGTTGATAACTATTATTGTAGGCAAACTCTATCAAACTCATATGTACATCCCAGCTGCCTAGGAACTGCAAAACACAAGCTCGAAGGAGATCTTCCAGAATCTGAATAGTCATTTCAGACTGTCCATCTATCTGCGGATGGAAGGCGGTACTGAATCTCAACTGTGTTCCCAATGCTCTGTGCAACTGTTCCCAGAAATGACTTGTGAAATGAGGACCTCTGCCAGAAACTATCGTTGCTGGCACACCATGCAAACGTACTATCTCGTCCACATACACTCGAGCGAGCTTCTCAGCTGTATACGTCGTCTTTACTGCTAGGAAGTGGGCAAATTTCGTCAATCTGTCCACTATCACCAAAATGGAATCATGATTCCTAGTTGTCCTGGGTAGACCAACTACGAAATCCATGGTTATATGATCCCATTTCCACTGTGGTATCGGCAAGGGTTGCAACGTACCTGCCGACTTCTGATGTTCAGCTTTCACTTGCTGGAAAACCGCACAACTCGCTACGAACTCAGCTACATCTTTCTTCAAACCGGGCCACCAATACAAGTCCTTCAGACTATGATACATCTTGGTGACACCTGGATGCATAGCATACATCAATGTGTGTGCTTCCTCGAGCACCAACTTTCTCAGCTCATCAATATCAGGAACCATCATCCTACCACGATAGCAGACTAGCCCATCCTCGGACTCATGAAACCCATCACGCTTTCTGCTGCCAAACTCTGATTTGATCAACTGTACTGCATCATTTGTCTACTGTGCATTCTTGATCTGTTGTCTTAATGTAGGCTTGACTTGCATCTGTGCTAGAAGTCCAGCAAATGGGGAAACCTCCATCTGCACATTCATCTTCCGCAAAGAGACAAACATATCCCGCCTATGGCATACCAGGGAACTCAACTGTGCCTTCTTGGAAGAAAAAGAAGACTTTCGTTTAAGCGCATCAGCTACCACATTCGCCTTACCAGGATGATACTCGATAGTGCAGTCATAGTCGTTGATCAACTCCATCCATCATCACTATCGCATGTTCAACTCTTGCTGCGTAAAGATGTACTTCAGGTTCTTATGGTCTGTAAAGATTTGACAAACTTCCCCATAAAGATAGTGTCTCCAAATCTTTAACGCATGAACCACTGCTTCCAGCTCCAAGTCATGAGTCGGATAGTTCTCCTCGTGTTTCTTAAGTTGTCGCGAAGCAAAAGAAACCACATGATCCTCCTGCATCAACACACAACCTAAACCTTTCTTGGAAGCATCACAGAAAACCACATATCCCTTCCCAGGCTCTGGCAGGATCAACACTGGAGCACTGGTCAGCTTCTCCTTCAAACTCTGGAAAGCTTGCTGACATCGTTTGTCCCAAACAAAAAGTACATCCTTCCTGGTCAACTTCGTCATCGGCAACGCGATCGTACTGAAGTCCTTGATAAACCTCCGGTAGTATCCTGCTAAACCCAGGAAACTACGAACTTCTGTCGGCGTCTTCGGTTGTTCCCATTCCGCAATGGATTCCACCTTCTTCGGATCTACTTTGACTCCTTCAACAGATATCACATGACCCAAGAAAGTCACCTCTTCCAACCAGAACTCACACTTACTGAACTTGGCATACAACTGATGTTGGCGAAGTAGAGTCAACGCTCGTCGAAGATGTTGCTCATGCTCTCGCCTGTCCCGACTATAGATCAAGATGTCATCTATAAAGACTACAACAAACTGATCTAAGAACGGACGGAATACTATGTTCATCAAGTCCATGAAAGCAGCAGGTGCATTGGTTAGCCCAAACGGCATAACCACAAACTCGAAATGACCATACCTCATCCTAAAAGCTGACTTTGGTATGTCATCTGCCTTGATCCTCAACTGATGATATCCAAACCGTAGATCGATCTTTGAAAAAACTATAGCACCACACAACTGATCAAACAGATCGTCTATCCTCGGTAACAGGTACTTGTTCTTGATCGTGACCTTGTTCAACTGTTGGTAGTCTATACACAACCTCATCGAACCATCCTTCTTCTTGACGAACAACACGGGAGCACCCCAAGGAGACGTACTTGGTCGGATAAAACCTTTGTCCACCAACTCTTGCAAGTACTTCTTCAACTCTTCCATCTCAACTAGAGCCATCCTATATGGTGTCTGTGCAACTGGCTGTGTTCCTGGGACCAGATTGATCTCAAAATCAATTTCTCAGGGTGGGGGAACACCAGGAATTTCCTCAGGAAACACATCGGCAAACTATTGGACAACTGGCACCTCTTCAAGGCTAAGACTTTTCACCTTGGTAGCTACAACGGTATCTACCACTTGAGCTAAGAATACCTCACATCCCTGTCGTAGCAACCTATCTGCCACCATAGCTGATATCAGACATGTCGGAAGAATCTTCCTATCTCCTTGGAAGATCCACTTCTCTCCAACATCATCAAACACTGCCTGCTTCGAACCACAGTCTAAGACAACCTTATACTTCTCTAAGGTATCCATCCCAAGGATAACATCGAAACCATGCATATCAAGCGGTATAAGATCCACTTGAATGCGGTGTCCCGAGGAAGACAAGACACAAGATGGACACTCTTCTCGAAGCAAAGAGGAACCATCAAGAGGGGTTTCTAACAACAAGCTATCCTTCTTACAGCTAACAGGTAAACGACAGTTCCCAAGTATACTATAGGTGATAAAAGAGTGTGTAGCACCCGGGTCAACCAAAACGGATATAAAGCAAGAAGAAGACATATCAGAATGAAATAACTCCATCTGACCTGTCACTACTCATGGGTTGACTATCGCCTCTGACTGATTCATAGCATAGAATCGAGTCGTTGCTTGTTGTCCACGACCTTTGCTTTCTTGAGCAGACGATCCAGCTTGAGACACTTGACCGCGTCCTCATCCTCTACTACCACTGGGTTGCTGTCGATCTGATCCTTGAAGATTCTATCTCGGTTGCTGTGTCACCTCAACATCTTTGTAGGGATAACTCGACTTGACATGCCCTATGTGACCGCAGGCATAGCATGTCCTAACATCCACTCATGGCCTGGATGGACCTGTCACTGCCACGGAAGCCGAACTTTGTTCCTTAGATGGTGAAGAAACATAACCTCTTCCTTTACCCGGAGACCACGGAGACGGTCCACCAGAACCTCTCATCACTACTGGTGCCGAAAACCTGGGCTTCTTGAAGCCACCAAACCTTTGACCCTGGAACTGAGCATGTCTCTTCTTAGCCATAGACTCTCTCTTCTCCCTTACAGATCGTTCGATCCTCCGGACGAATTCCACAAACGTCGCAAACCGCTCCCGGTTCTCCAATGCAGAAACCGATGTCGTCAATTCAGCACTCAGACCCTTCTCGAAACGTCTGATCTGTTCCTCGTCTGTTGCTGCCATGTGAGGACAAAACCTCAATAGATCCATGAACTTGGCCTCGTACTTGTTGGCGTTCATCGTTCCTTGCCACAAACTCTCAAACTGACTGATCTTTTCATTCAGATATGTCTTCGGAAAGTATCTAGTGACGAACTCACGCCAGAAAACCTCCCAACAGATCACCTCACCGGGCCGCTTCTCTTCCTCGATGGTCCACCAATGACCAACACTACCCTTCAAAAGGTAGATATCATGCTTTACTTTGTATGCTTCGGGGATGTTGAGGATCCGGAAAGCCTTCTCAAGACTTGTCAGCCACAGATCCGCATCTACTGGATCAGCCATTCCAGCATAATCCGAAGCTCCGACTCGGTGAAGCCGCTCGAAGGTCTTCCCAATACCCGATGCTTCTCCATGGGGAACCTGTGCTCGCGGAGGAGGCACTGGCAATCGCTCAACCATGAGATTCATCATAGCCATCATCTGCCCCATAAGCTGTTGATAGGCAGGGTGTTCAAGAATGGCTGGGTTAGGTTGGGGGATCTCAGGAACCCGATCTTCATGTGCCTGTCCAGCTGCTCCATCAACCGATGCAGCATCGCTGTACTCAGCAGAGTGTTCTTCATGGTTTCCAGACATCTTGACTTTTCTTCTACTGAGGGCAGAAGACGATTGTAAGAAAATCTGAACAACACACAAGAACAGACGACCTAGTCCTAAATCCCTGTAGACTCAGCGAACCTAAAGCTCTGATACCAAACTTGTGGCAACACATCCCACTATCACACAGACAACGAGGTGTTACGCGAAAACGTGCGGAAATCACCATAGCCACAGATTACCAAAAACACGAGTTAATTAAAACCATTTGCGGAAAGCTGATAAACTGAGAAACTATTACATTCCAGTCCTCATCCTGCAAGAAAATAGGTTATATACATACATTCAAGCCTGGATACATGTCCACAACTTAGAGTAACAACTTTCCTGTCATATCACGAGTTCATCACCTGTTCATACATATAGAGGCCCACATCTGGCCAACAGTAGGATATGTAAAAACATCTACAGATGTATATCGTGAAAAAACATCAAAACACCGCCAAGGACCTGAGAGTACAGGGATGACTCTAGACTCTATCACAAAACATCCAAAACAACAACATATCCATCGCTTGCCTCCTACTGCTCGCCTAGCTGCTCGGTCGCAACACCATGACCACCACCACGTCTAGCTCAGCTACCTAAAAAAGGTGTAAACCAGCGGAGTGAGACGATTGAACATTGTCCCAGCGGGAAACATAACTCCCCACCGCAACTACAGAACCTCAAGAAGATAAAGCTATAATAGTAGATATCTGATAACATGTATAATAAGAACAGTTTATATAAAGCAAAGCTATTCTTACCGACAAGCTTACCAGCTGTACAAAAGGCATATAACCAAGTATCTCTCAATGGAACATGATCGACAAGATAAGATATCTTGCTACATAACATGATTATCAAGCTTAGATATATCGCCACATAACCTGAGAAACATATATAGTAGTAACTGCAAGGTATAACAGAGATATCTACATAAACATGGCCTCAACCAATGTTTCGTATTTGTCCTAAGCAGTAGTTACTAAACGGCTGAATTACATTTTATTTTTCCCTGAGGAAGTGAGCCGTACCGCTCAAATCCAACCTTCAGCTGCGAATCCCATAACCGGTACCATACAAGGTCAATGGAAGAGTCGGAATCCACGACCTCACCCCTCGTGGTCAGTACACGAGAAAGAAAGCAGGACCACAGTCTCATGCTGAAGTGGTCTTAGCCACAGGGTCAACTCCTCAGGTTACCCTCTGCCTAGCCCGCCTCGTTAAGGTCACGACGCTAGTAAAACTGAGCCACAGGCCTGATCACCGTGCTCTGAGCCATGAACGCATTCATGCTCATAATATCACATATCTAGAGCCATGGGCCTGTTCACCATGCTCATCACACATCCGAGTCTGCAACCACAGTTGCACTCATTTTCCCTCTCTATTTGAGGCTAGGAGAAACCTTGCATATTCAAAAATATGCGCTCCGGGTTAACCTGCAGGAGAACCCGTTTCACCATCACCAAGTCCTGACGATGATGGATCTATGGCCAGGGAAAACTACATGATATATATTTCACTGTAATTAATTAGTATCTTTTAGATGGATTGCAGGATTCAACCAAGTTGTATAACATACAAGATATAAATAGAAAGTAAACAACATAAACTCAACATTATGCTATTATTGTAATCACATCAATCTGATCCATCTCAAGGATCCGACATCACATGTTATCACTTGGCCTCTTTCCAATCAATCTAGATCCATCACAAGGATCATCACATCCCATGGGGTCTCAATCCCTCATCATATAGTGCCACTGCCTCTCAAGGCTTACATCATCATCATCATGGAACAAACACATCATATATGCAATCTCATCTACAAGAGTAATTTATTAAAGTGATGTTACTCACCACCTATTTCTCATAGCCCTTTCATGGATAATCATCACCTGCATTGTTAGAGTACTCAATAATCATAGTTTTCAACATAAGGACTATGCTTACTATCATGAGAGGATATTCAGGATGCTATACTTATTAATTATTCATCAACTGGTGATCATGTGCACGAGACACATTATTAAGCAACTATTTATATACTTATCCTTATCTCATCATTATGTAGATAATCAAGATGATCACTTAATGCATGTAGTCATTTCAGATATGAAGGACAAGCTTTACCATTATCATCACCATTATATGAGCAAGGAGTAGCCATTATTTGGAAGCAAGGACAAGAAATATATAACGGTCGGCTTCTATGCATCGTGGAACCCTCTCTATATGAGCTACAACCCTCACTAGAAGAGATGTATCGGGCAACCTACCCTCACCCAAGGTTCAACACACACGGCCATCCCACAACGCTGCGTTGCAACCAGCAGCAGCGCAACACTGCGTCTCAAGAAAAAGAGAGAGTAACGTGCGTCAAGAGGAAGTGTAACGGGCACATAGTGCTATCGGATGACGCCCGTTGTGGTTCAGCGGTATCGGCCGATACATGTGACGCCCTTCACAAGGAGCTCAGCAACGCCCGACATAGGGTTGTCGTCCAAGTCATATCAAGGAAATAACAACCAAGAGAGAGAGAACAAATATTCAAAACGGCCAACACAAAGCAAAGGAAAAGGGCGTGACGCCCATCACAAGAACGAGGGCTGACGCTCGTCACAACAACAAGGGCTGACGCCCGTCAGGCCTGTCGCCCAGCACACACTCACCCATTAGTAACATGCAAGGCTAAGGTAAGGGGGCTATCGGGCAACTCATCAAGATACTACTCACAAGGTCATCTTCTTCCTCAAACACAAAGGCACTCGAAAACCCTAGGAAGATGGCTCACCTCAATCGACTAAGAAGGAGGGGTTTTGCACATCAACCATCACCAATGAGCTCACCCTTCTAGCCCAAGGTGAGAGGAGAGTGTTGCTTGAGCAACTAGGACACAAGCTCACCTCAATCGGTTAAGGGAAAGAGGGATGTTGCTCATGACACTAGAAATTCAAACTCACTCCTCTAGACCAAGGGGAGAAAGGAGTATTACTCCCAAGATCACAAGGGACACTAGACCACATGGTGATCGACCAACAAGGGTACTAAGCAAGAAACTAATCTACTAACATGTAAACAAGATCATAGCAAGAGATAAGGTAGCTAGGGTTAGAAGTTATGCAACCTGCCTTAAGCTCCAAGCTCCAAGGAAGAAGAAGAACTCCAAGCTTCAAGGGATGTCGATCACCATTTTCTCCTCTAGGGTGTGTCGGCCACCAAGCTGCTCCTTCAAGGGGTGTGTCGGCCTACACAAGCAAGGAAAGGAGGGAGTGTCGTGCACTCAAGGTGGAGAAGGAAACAAAGGACCAAAGGGACGTTAAGCTAAGGAAAGGACACACCTATATAGAAGGAAAGGGAGGAGAAAACAAGGTGGAGCATGGCAAGGTGTCACTTGCATAGGGACACTTATCCTAGAGCTCAAGCCACTACTCTAGCAAGCCTTATACACTTGTCTAAGGTATGCTCCAAGTGTCCACCAAACAAGGTCAAGGTTGGATCAAGCACCATGGGCGACACAAAGCACATGCACCATGGGCGACACAACATGTTGCTCCTTGGGCGACACACACTCAACTTGGCTGGCACAAACACTCCTAGGCCGATACACTCACCTCTTGGGTGACACAAGACTCAACCAAGCCAACACAAGGCACCTCAAGGCCCAAACAAGCTCAACCAAGGCCCAAAGAACTCAAGGAACGATCCCAAGCCTTCCTCTCAACCCTAGAGGAAGCAAAGAGAGGGAGGAACACCTCACAAGGTGCCAAACTTGCTCACAAAACCCTAGACTTGGGTTATTTGCAAGTAGCCCCTCCAACTCCCAACAAAGCACAACCAAACCCTAATCACCACTAAAGGTGATTAGCAAGCATCAAACCACCAAGGTTAAGCAAAGCAAACAGGGTAAGCCCTAAATGAAGGTCAGGGTCCTTACACAGGGGTCACCCCACAAGAGGAATTTATCTCCTTTTCCAAGCTGAAAGGAAACAAACTTCATCATCATGATGCGAACCTTAAGAATACTTCTCCACATCCACGAGTGATAAGGCTTACAATCAAGATTCCAAATCAGTTTTGTATCTCTATCAAAATTGGATAAAATCTGAAACTCAGACCAAGTGTAGTAAATGACAAAAATGGAAACAACTTTCTTCTCTCCACTGAAGTTTATAAGATCATGCATAACCTCTGGCTTTTTACCATATGTAATTGAGGAATATCCCAGACACATTTGACAACATAACAATCAAGGAAAACAAGTTGAATGTTCTCAGATTAGTTTTACACATGATGCATCTCGAAGAAAGGAAAAATCTCACTCTCCTCAGGTAATCCACAGTAGGAGCCTTGTTGAGAGAAAGCTTCCATTGAAAACAAGAAGATCTTCTAGGAACGTTTTTATTCCAAACCTATGAACCCCAATTGGTCTTTGGATTTTTAGTTATGATCAATTCCCATGCATCCTTTAGCTAGATTTTTTTTCACACAGACTTTGATATGATCATCGCTGTCAAAGGGATGAGGAAAACTATTAATAAACTCTTGAAAGTTTTAGATGCACCACTCATTATCAGATATACATGTGTTCACTTTGCAAATAATAACCCTTACCCATTCTAAAAACCATTTGACTATACACCAAATCCCATAAAGTTCTATTTTGGGGAAGCCATAAATCTTTCCACAACAAAAACTTTCCACCATCACCAACATGAAAGGGTGATATAAGATTTGACAAGATATCTATTATTAATGAGCTTTCTTAGAAGCCAAGGATGAGTTGAATTACACTTGATAAACCAGATAAAATCCTTTTTGAAGTATTTCTTGTGTAACCATTTAACCCATAACGAATGTCTGTCACTGGAAATATCCCAAAGGATCTTGAGGATACCTTCCCTTGACAAATCATGAACACACCTTATTCATATCCCTCCTTCAACTTTGGTTTATAGATAACATCCCAAGGAATAGTATGCAAGTGTCTCTTATCATTATTGTCTCTCCAGATAAAATCTCTATGCATCTTTTCAATTTGACGGATAGAAACTTTTGGAATAGAGAAACCAGAGGTCCCAAAGATATGGAAAGTAGAAAAAGTCGAAATAATCAATTTAATTTTTCCATCTTGAGAAAGGGGATTACATTTCCATGTGTCCATCTTCCTCTGTATCTTATCCAAAATGGGATCACACATAGATTTAGCGAGACAACCAGTGAATTAGGAGAAGATCCAAATACTTCACCAGAAGGGGAGTGCTATCAATCTTAAGGATATCAACAAATATCTCACTGCAAGCACTCTTATAGAGAAAAAGTTGACTCTTAGTGTTATTCAACCTCGGACCAAAGATCATATGATAAGTCTTAAACACCTTGCTTGGAGATTGAGATGATTCCTTCCCACCTTTGGAGGAAATAAGTAATTCATCCATGAAAATAAGATGAGAAACCCCAAAATCATCATAGGCTTTAATGGGGAGGAATATGCCTTTAGCAACAAAAGAACTAAGGACATATGAGAAATCCTACTTAGCCACTACAAAAGATTTGGAGCTAGATGATCCCCTTGCTTGACGCTGTTATAAGCTTGAAAGAATGAAGAAGAGGACCCATTAATAATGATTTCAAAATAGGTAGTATCTTAGAAAAAGGAAAATGCCAGGCGAATGATTGTCCAGACGAAAAACCGGATAACTTTCATCTGATAGTGTTCAAGGGGCTGTTGTTGTCGCAAATTGCCTAAAAAATGGGATGATTGGTGTTATCTTTGCTATCCGTATTGGGGCCCACTAGTGGTTGTTGCTTTCTCCAACACATGAGAGAGGAATGTGAGTTAGAGAGAGAGAAGAGGAGAGATGGGAGTGGGTAGAGAGAGGTTGTAGGAGAGAGAAAATAAGAACAAACTATTTTTGTTAATATCTTTAAAATTATAGTGAGGTTTTTGACGAAACAAAATCATTGTGTTCCTTACAGAAAATACTTTAAAATAAGACTAATGTCAATATATTTTTAATAAAAAGTATGATGATGCTTCCCTCATATTCCTCATAATTTTGCTTATATCTTTCAAAACATAATGAACTTTTTGATGAAATTAAATCTATTATATTCTGTACAAAATATATTTTAAAACAAGATCAATATCAATATTCTTTTGATTAAAAAAATAAATAACACTATTTCCCTACTATTCATTGTATTTTTGCTAATCTCTTTCAAACTGTGATGTATTTTATGACGAAATATTTTTTTATATTTTGAACAAAATAATTGGAAATAAGACCAACGTCAACATAATTTTGATACTTGAAAAAAATGAATGACACTATTTCCCTCTTATTCTTCATATTTTTTGTAATATATTTCAACCGTAATGATTTTTGATGAAATAAAAATCATTTTGTTGTATACAAAAATACTTTAAAGTAAGACCGATGTTGACAAAAAAGAGGAGAGAGAAATTTGTTATTCTTATAACTTTCAATCGGTTATGAATCTTTTTAACTATCTATGTGTATGTTATCCCATATTATCCCAATGGTATCCACTACATTATCCCATGTTGTCCCATGGTATGTTATCCCATGTTAAATTGTATACTATTGATGTTATCAATATTATCAATGTTATCTCATGTTATTTCATGCTATCCAAGTTATCCCTTGTTGTCCCATGGTATGTTAATTCCATGTCAAATTTTATGTTATTCCATGTTATATCTTATTCTATGTTATCCATGTTATCCCATGTCTAATTGTATGTTATTCCATGGTATGTTATTCTATGACATGTTGTTCCATTGTATGTTATTCTATGGTATGTTATCCCATTTAAATTATATTTTATTCTATGGTATGTTATCTCATGTCAAATTGTATGTTATTCGATGGTATGTTATCCCATGTCAAATTGTATGTTATCCCATGTCAAATTATATAGTATTCCATGTTATCTATGTTAATTCATGTTATCCATGTGATGTCATGTTGTCCCATGGTATGTTATTAGATGTCAAGTTGTATGTTATTCTATGTTATTTATATTCTATGTTATCCATGTTGTCCCATGTTATCCATGTTCTCCCATGGTATCCATGTTATCCCATGTCAAATTGTGTGTTATCTTTTGTACAATTGTATGCTATTTTCGATCTAACTAGGTGTTATCTCCGGTCAAACTGTATGTTACATGCAGTCCAATTGTACGCTATCTTCATTCTACTTGTATGTTAACTCCGATCCAATTGTATGTTTTCTCCTGACAAATTGTACATTTTATTAGGTTCATTTTTTAAAGAGAGAGAAAATATGAGAAATTAGAGGGAAGGGGTCTCATTCATTTTTCTATCACAGTTATGTTTGGTTTTTTTTTTAAATATTTTTATAAGGAATTTAATTATTTTATTGCGTCCTAAAATCTATTACAGATTGAAAGTTATAAAAAACATAAATTCTTCTCTTTTGTTTTGAATCTTTTGTTTTGACTTTTAACAATCACATAATCTCTCATTTTTTAGATTATATATTTTATATTTTCAAAATATATTGAACTTTTTATTTGGTTGAAAGATTTATTACGGCTCAAAAGTTAATAACCAAAATAACTTATTCTTTTTTTTCTCTCCTACAACCTCTCTCTACCCACTCCCCTCCCACACTCTCACATTTTTGTCCCTCACATTGAAAAAAGCAACAACATACCCAACTACCTATTTAATTACGGGATCCTAAAACATTTTCTACAACATGTTAGAAGTAATAATAAATAAATATATTATTTTATTTGTTATACCTGGTAGAGAATGCTTGAGTTTCGTTTTGGGTCCCAAAATGCCGTGTAGCTGTCCTGATGCATCCCAGCTGTCACGAGTTTCTAAAAATACTCACGTATATAGATGCCATACAATGAACAATGCGGGAAATGGTGTCATTTTCTGCAGTAAGTTGTTGGATCTTTTGCCTAACTAGTGAATGGCGGTTTGCAAGACGTTCCGGAGAGACCGGTCAACGAAGAGTGATGGGAGGTCCATGGCGCAGGTATCACATGTTGCTTGCGAAGAAGAACAGCGATGCCATTAACAGTGTAAGTCGAAGCGGCAGGTAGCCATGTGAAACCAGCCGCTTGTGGTGAGAGACCTACCGAGATACTCAGATCACTGCAGCGGGATGACAGGGTACAAGGTACCTTGTAGGGTTAATGTGGGCCGGGTGGATGCATGAAAATGACTCCATGAAAATAGATGGACGCCATGAAAATAAGTTCACTAAAATTGGACGACAGTGACCTGGTTTGGTGGGTGTGCCTGGTACTCCAGACATTAACTTAGGTGGCCACTTAAGTTGCATAGATCAATGGATTCACTTTAAAAAATATTGTCTTCTCACCTACACATAAAATCAGGTTTCTTCACAGAGTAGAGATTCAGACATATATATACATTTATCGGACTTTTTTGCATGACATGTAAACTGTCTGCATAAGTTATCTACGCTAACTAGTGTACATACGTGTATATTTGTTTTCACTCTTACTTCTTGGAAGGATTTACGGACTCCACAAAGTGTGAAAAAAAGTTGTCTAACTGGAACTATAATTAAGCATTTTCTTCCATTCCGACATTGTTGCACATATAGTATGAATTAAGCTTTCTTGTAGACAGTTAAATGACATGCTTATAAATTTTCTACGCCAAGACAATACTAGCTAGAGAGCCCATTTATTTTCAAATGTTGTAGAATTAAAATAACACCCATGTCATTTTCAAATATAAAAAGTGAAATCGTAGTCATAACGTCTCGTAGACTTGTCTTGGCTCCATGCATATAAAACTGTCCATATGACGATGCTCGATTAAAAAAGACTTAGGGGCCATTTGGGCGGAGACATCTCAAGTTTCGGTAGTCCATTGTGTAAAAAATACCACGCCGGATCATCTGCTCAGCTGCAGGGCAGCAAAAACAACAAAACATACCTGATTTGTACAGCTGCTCTCTGCTCATCAACCTGCCCTCAACTGACGGAGATGGCAGTTTCTAGTTCGGTGAAAACTGGCGCGATTTTGAGTTCCGCAAGTTTGTACAGTAGACGGTAATGTAAAACCCAGCTTATTTTTGTTGGACATTGACCGAGGATGGTTTTTATATATAAATTACTGGTAATCGAATGTTCCTAACCCAAACGGCTCCTTAAGCAGTAGAAATGGACCTAAATGCTCATTATGCAAGTCCCTGATAAACTCCTGTACACATTTCCATTGTTTATCTGGTTACAAGAACGGAGCCACACATGGCAGCTCTAGACTTCACCACCAACTTGGACACACTCTGACCGGGAAACATAGGCCCACATAACAGTTCCATACTTCGGTAGCATTGATGCACTGAACGTGGTAATAGGAGTAGCCTACTCTCCTCTAGCCAAACATGAAGCCATGAAGCCAACATTGGCTCTGGATGACCAAACCAATGAACATGAGCAAGTTATAGCTGTTCAAAAATGTTCCGGCTACTTCCATTAAAAAAGTTGATCGTATGAAAACCATATGTTTGCTTCCTTCTCTGCATATCCATGGAAAACAACTTGAAGTTCTTTGTAGTATGATATCACACATATGGGTGGCCATGAAGACACAAATAGATTGGCATAGTTCACTGCAGCGTGCCACGTATCTGAAAATTAAAATAGGCAATCGTCCATCAGCTTTGTGGAAATTGACAAATTGAAATTATATGCACTACTACAAAAACAACATTCAGTGTCGCTTTTCTGGGCGTCGGTTCTTTAGGAAAATCGACGCCTACAATATTAGACGTCGGTTATTTAGGCAAACCGACATCTATATTCGAAGACCAGCCAGACACGGGTACCGCTTTGAATACAACGTCGGTTGTTAATAACAAACCGACGCCTAAAGTCGCCCACGAAATCCAATTTTCAAAAAAAAAAGTGTCACTTTCAGCGTCAGTTATGTAGATAGAAACCGACGCCTATGTGTGATGAAAATTTACGCGAAAAGTGTCACTTTCAGCGTCGGGTATCCTTTGATAACCGACGCTGAAAGTGGTTCCCGCCAAACAATTTCGTGTAAATATTTTCCAATTGGATGTCGGTTGTTTCAAACAACCGACGCTAAAGAGGTTCAGGCGTCGGTTGTTTCAAACAACTGACGCTATTTGGGAACTTAATATCCCGCGATCGCCCGACTCTTCCCCTTTCTTCTGTTTCATCGCGAGCCGATTTCCCTTTTCTTCTCTGCTGTCGCCCGACCACGCCGCCGATTTCTCCTCCACGAAAGCTCCTTCTTCCTCCACGACAGCGCCGCCGCGCCTCCTTCTCCGCCGCCACTGCTGCTGCCTTCTTCCCCTTCTCCGCACCCCTTCTCTGCCTCCACTGCTGCTCCAACGCCTGAGATTAGGTGCTCCAGCGCCGCCACGCCTGAGATTAGGTGCTCCTCCACCGCCGTCGCGCCGCCGCAACCATCTTCTCCAGCCTCGCTGCTAGCTGCTCCTCCACCGACGTCACTGCTAGCTACTCCTCCAACCAGAGCCACCGGAGCCTCTGCCTTCTTCCCTTTGACAAGGTTGGTCCTTCTCTACTTTTTTTCATCAATTATATTCTTGTGATAAAAATGCATTATATGTATTTGATTAGAGTTGAAATTATGTATAAATTCTAATATGTTTTTGTCCCAAATCTAATTATATTATAATGATTGTATGAACATGCATATATGTAACTATGTATTTGATTGAAATTGAAAATTATTTGTAAAAAATGACAACATACATGTATTTGTTGGCCTAGAAACCCGTCTAAGATTTACTCATTAGGAGTAAATCTTGGATAGTCCCCGGTTTGGGACTGTTCTTGAACACTTAATCTCACTTAGGATGTAAGTGTATAATGTGTATTGGGTTTTTGAGAAAATTTCGGTAGCATTTTCCCGTTTGTTCTCTAAGTACATATGTACATAGAGAACAGCGGGGAAATGCTGCCGAAATTTTCTTGAAAACCCAATACACATTATACACTTACTAGTGAGATTAGTTGTTCAAGGATGGGATAGGTGGTACACATTTATTATATATAAGAATGACATCACATTATACACTTAGGATGTAAGTGTATACCCTAATCTTTTCCTAATATATACTTGTTTCCTAATATATACTTGTTTTCTCTTTGATCATAGAATGGATAGATCATGGATGTCCATTCGTAATCGTTGCACCCCAGAGTTTATATCTGGTCTTGATCAGTTTATTAGATTTGCCGAGGAACATAGGAAAAAACCTACAGATAGGTTCTACTGTCCATGTAGGCATTGCGGTAACAACTTGAAAGTCAACACTGGTGAGGAAATCAAAAGTCATGTCATGTGCAACAGGATTGTACAAGGCTATACAGAATGGCACTGACATGGAGAGATTTCAAAATCGAAACCAGTAGATATCGATAGCAGTGCTTGGGTGGAAGAAGAAATTACCTCCGATGACGTAAATGTGAACGAACCAGTTCCAACAGACAT
The DNA here is from genome assembly GCA_963693085.1 of Alisma plantago-aquatica. Classification (NCBI taxonomy): domain Eukaryota; kingdom Viridiplantae; phylum Streptophyta; class Magnoliopsida; order Alismatales; family Alismataceae; genus Alisma; species Alisma plantago-aquatica. The sequence continues at coordinate 339,574,910 of OY856409.1, read as the reverse complement.
CGTTGATGCGATGCTGGATAGTTGTAGGGTAGAGCACACCGATCCACCTCCTATCTTTAGAAACATTGTGCATGATGCTGAGATACCGTTATACACAGGCTGTGGTAAGTTTACGAAGCTTAGCGCTGTGTTGAGATTGTATAAGTTGAAAGCTAACAATAGATGGAGCGACAAAAGATTCACTTCATTGTTGACTTTGTTGAAAGAAATGCTTCCTGAAGGAAATGAGCTGCCAATCTCAACATACCAGGTAAAGAAAATGTTATGCCCAATGGGAATGGAGGCCAAGAAGATACACGCATGCCCGAATGATTGTGTATTATTTCAAAAGGACTATGTAGATTTGAAAGATTGTCCAAAATGTGGCGCGTCACGGTATAAATTGACGACTTCGGGGGAGTCCAAAACTGGTTCTCCTGCCAAGGTGTTGTGGTATCTACCTAAAATATCACGGTTTCAACGCTTGTTTGCAAATCCGAAAGATGTGAAGAATTTGAGGTGGCATGCAGATGTTAAGAAAAATAATGATGGGATCCTACGACATGCGTCTGAATCCCCACAGTGGAAGAAGATTGATCTATTGTACCCCAAATTTGGTGTAGAAGATAGGAATCTAAGACTTGGGCTTTGTACAGATGGGATGAATCCGTACGGGACATTGAGAAGCCAACATAGCACTTGGCCAGTCATGCTTATTATATACAATCTTCCTCCCTGGATGTGTATGAAAAATAAGTATGTTATGTTGTCGTTGTTGATATCGGGCCCTAAACAACCCGGAAATGATATCGATGTTTATCTTGAACCTTTGATTGATGACTTAAAGAAACTTTGGGCTGAAGGTGTGATGACCTATGATGCTTCAGCAAGAGAGACATTTCGTTTGCACGCTATGTTGTTTTGCACTATTAATGACTTTCCAACATATGGGAATTTGTCTGGATATAGTGTCAAAGGAGCTAAAGCGTGTCCTATATGTGAAGAAAACACTGATTCAATAAGACTAAAACATGGCGGAAAGACTATATATCTTGGTCATCGAAGGTTTCTTTCAAAATTCCATCTGTATCGTAGGAAGCGCAAATCATTCAATGGATGGAATGATGAACGGAGTGCACCTAAACCTATACCAGGGAATGTTGTTTATGAAAGAGTAAAAGACATTGTTAATGAATTTGGTAAGAAATCACAATGTAGTATGGCCACACGGAGTGACAATTCTTCATTCAAGAAGAAGTCAATATTTTGGGATCTTCCTTATTGGAGTTCTTTGACAGTCAGGCATTGTATCGATGTAATGCACATTGAGAAAAATGTCTGTGATAACATCATTGATACTCTGTTAAATATACCAGGTAAGACTAAAGATGGGATAAAATCCAGACTGGACCTACGTGCAATGGGAATAAGGTCAGAATTAACAGAATTACGTGAAATGGGTAATAAAAGAACATACTTACCTCCCGCTTGTTAAATGTTGTCTAGAAAGGAGAAGAAAACTTTTTGTGAATGCTTGGTAAATGTTAAGGTGCCACATGGTTACTCATCCAACATCCGTAGATTGGTATCAATGAAAGATCTGAAGTTGATAGGTCTTAAATCTCATGATTGTCACACTCTAATGCAACAAATATTACCCGTGGCAATTCGATCTATATTTCCGAAGCATGTAAGGTTTGCAATTACCAGACTTTGTTTCTTTTTCAACAGTCTATGCAGCAAAGTTATTAACCCTGATACTCTCGATAATTTGCAAAGAGAAGTGGTTGTTACCCTATGTCAGCTTGAGATGTATTTCCCTCCTTCGTTCTTTGATATCATGGTACATCTTGTTGTCCACTTGACTAGGGAAGTGAAAATGTTGGGACCAATTTTCTTGCATTGGATGTATCCCTTTGAACGATACATGAGCATTTTTAAAGGTGATGTTCGAAACCGTTATCGGCCTGAAGGGAGTATTATTGAAGGTTATGTGGCGAGAGAGGTTATGGATTTTTGCAATGACTTTCTCAGTGGTAATGACACTCCTGATAATGACAAGAATATTGAGGAGGGCAAAGGAATTTTGGGATCACGGGTGAAAGTAATCATCCGTGAGCAGTTGGAACAAGCTCACTTGTATATTTTACACAATATGGATGAAGTGAGTGTTTATATCGAGGAACATACCAATTTCATAAAGAGACAACATCCTCGAGCAAGTTCAATGTGGCTTGCTAGAGAGCATAATAAGACTTTTACTAAGTGGTTTGAAGATAAAGTCTTACATCAACTATCTCAAACACCAAATGATATTACAGAAACTATCAAATGCCTCGCCTTTAAACCAAAACCGAATGTTATGTCTTATGAAGGGTTTGACATTAATGGATTCACATATTACACAAAGCGCCAAGATGATAAGAGTGTCGTCCAAAATAGTGGGGTCACTCTTCAAGCGTCGACTATGTACTTTGCAAGTACAAAGGATAAGAGTCCACATGAAGCTAAAATGTCATATTACTGTGTCATTGAAGACATTTGGGAGTTTGACTACATAGATTTCAGAATTCCGCTCTTTAAATGTAATTGGGTTGATAACACCAAACGAGTTATAGTGGATGAATTGGGTTTCATTTTGGTGAACTTTGAAAAGATTGGCGAGAAGGGTGAACCATTCATATTGGCATCACAGGCGAAACAAATATTCTATATCGATGATCCTGCAAATGATAAATGGTCGGTTGTTCTTCATGGTAAAAGACAGTTCATTGAAGATCCTATAGATGAAGAAGAGTACTATGATAAGTAGGATGACTCCAGTCCATTCTCAGTTGGGTTGCCAACTCCACAAAATATTGAAGCTAATGATAACTTATATGTGCGCGGAGATCACAATGAAGGATTGTTAATTGATAAAAGATCACAATTTTAGAGACATGTATGTTTATACAAATGCTAAATGTTTGCCTTTTTCTAGTTAATACAAATGCTAAATGTTTGCCTTTTTCTAGTTAATACAAATGCTAAATGTTTGCCATTTTAATGACATTTTCAGATGGCTGACCATGATGAGCATGATGTCCATGATGAGCATGAAGTCCATGATGAGCATGCTGTCCATGACGAGCATGGCGAGGATACCAATGTATGTTCTAAAAACATATCCTGTATTTCTATAAAATTCATTATCTTCTAGTTATGTCATATATCCTATATTTCTATATTGGGCTAATTCAGTGTGTTTATTTTTGTCAAATTTTAGGTTGATGATGCACATGTACCCACTGAAGCACTGGAGCAACTTGATGCGCAGCACCAAACACTTAACAAGAAAAGGGGCATCACTCTGTTGAAGAAGTTAATAGCGCTAAGTGGCAGTGGATCCAAATTGGTTGTGGAGTTTGATAATGGAGGAAATGCAATTGGAGTGAACCGCAATAATTTTGTAAACTATCTTGGGTGTACCACTCGGATCCATTGTGGTGTTAAGTATGATAATTGGCATAAAGTTCCTTAGGGGAAAAAAGACTTGATATGGAAGGATTTATGCATGAGTTATTATTATTTGCAATTCTATTTTGTAGATTACAAATTCTATTATTTGCAATTCTATTTTGGATACTAGTTAATAACATTTCTATTTTACAGAATCTGTTTGCATTGGATGAGAAGTTGCATCGTAAAAGTGTGATGCAACACGCTGGAAAGATGCTTAGGAATTATAGGACAAATCTGAACAGAGAATACATAAAAGAGGGTGATAAGAAGAAGAAGTCAGCCCTTGAACAATGGAACTTCTTGGACAAAGAAGATTGGGACAATTTTGTTGCTTCAAGAAAATCTGAAGAATTCAAGGTATTAGGCGTCACTCCCAATTTAATTAATATACATTGTATTCACCTATTCAAGATTAACATTTAGTGCTACTAACCAAATCATTAATGTGCATACTAACGAGGCCCTCAGTGACGCACAAAAAGCAAGGCATGCACTGAATGTGCATGACCACACTATGGGTCCAACAGGCTATGCAAGCATTCACCAAAGACTACAGGAGGAGTCTGCGGCTACTCAGGAGTCTACTCCTACTCAGGAGTCTGCCACACCCATGCCTCGCCATGATATCTGGATAGCTGGGAGGCAAAACAAGAAGGGTGAAATAAAGAAGTTCGTAACTGCTGAGGCGGCTGCGAAAATGGTAAAATACAACTCTTAGAGCAATCATTTGAATATTGATTATTTGTGGTGTTAACTTACCAATTTCTGTTGATGGTGATTAGCGGGAGCTGCACGAGCAGAGGAAACAAGGCACGTTCATCCCTCAGGGCACAAGGGATGAATTGACAGTTGCTCTGGGTAACCCAGAGCATCTTGGACGTGTTAGGGGTGCAGGCACTGGTGTGGGCATCAAAGCATTCTTTGGGCCATCCCAGCGCAAACCCAGAACGGGACTTTCTCAAGAAGAGGTAACCTATTCTTTTTTTAGAATGTTACTGCAAAAGGAAATTCAATAATAAGAAGCTAATGTTTCTTTTATCCATGTATAGGAGAATAAGAGAGTCGAGGATATAGTTGCTAAGAAGGTCAACGATGTAGTTGCTGAGAAGGTCAAGGAAGAATTGTTGTGGTGGCAGGCATCTCAAGCTTCCAATCAGCCTATGGCGACCCACTCTTCTCCTGATGCACAGACTGCGAGTAATCCTGGAGACCCATCGCCTAACACGTCTGTTGTAAGTATTGTTTATGACATTGTAGCTAGTCGTTTCAAGATGATATGTTTTCAAGATGATATGTATATATGTATAACATTCTTTACGTAAATTTGTAGGCATTGAAGCCATGCCGCTTAAGAATGCAAGACTATGTTGTTGCAGAGGCGTAGGCTTACCAGTCCCTTCCTGGGGCAACGTTTCATGGGACTCCAATGCTGCAGGGCTACATTCGTGTGAGCCCGATATGTGTATTACCAGATTGGAGGGAAGTTGCATTGCCATATGCCCACCCAGATATTGATACACTTGGTGAGGCAGAAGGCAGGGTCATATTGTGGCCCAAAGCAGATGTCGCCTACACTACTGAAATTGTAAGATAAATTTACATTGATTTAGATTGTTAATGTGTATATATGAGGTCAAATGATCTGAAATTATATATACAGGTTAAAAAGAAGACACCAGGAGCACCTAGGCCTCCACCTCCACTTCCCGCATTACCAAGTTGGGTTCCAACTGACTAACATACCCGTTAGGTCCTGCTTGTAGGGGAATAGCATGTTGGATACGTGCACATAATATACATTGCCCTATAATTGTTTCTTTAGATGTAGATTATGCAGGTCAATCATACGATAGCTCTTTATTTATACAAGATATTATTGAGCTGTTTATGTATGATTGGCTGAATACATCAATGATAGAGACATGGATAAGGTGAGATCTTGTTTATACATCCATATACCTTGTTGAAGATCCGGTGATATGGTTTCTTATATATTAATGCATACGTAATACATGTTTTGCAGCTACTTAGTCGAAGATCAATGCAAACAATTTGCATTTGATCATGTGGGATTTTTGATTCCATCATTGATTAGTATGGTAGCTAAAGACCCTGATAGTGTTCAACAATACTGTATAGATGCTTTTACAATTTTTGGTCAGCAAAAGAAGACGATAATAATAGCTCCATTCAATGTCAAGTAAGTTTACTTTATTTATAATTTGGACTTAAGAAAATTCCATTTTTATTATGCATTTTGAGTTATTAATTGTTAAATTTTTACCTCTAGCGGTAGACATTGGGAGTTACTAGTTATTGTCCCCGGGATGTTCACTGTTTATTATCTAGATCCCGCGGGAAGTACATTAAACACTAACATTGGACACATAATGAGAATGCCATTATTCTGGTGAGAAATATTTCATTTTTGTATCTGTTAACATATGTTATTACATTACTATTTACTTATGCAATTTACTGTGTTATATTAACATGTAGGGGTTTATATGCATTCAAAGAGGCTGGAGGAACGGTCCCAAGGAAAAAGAACCAGCCAATAAATTGGCAGAACGTACAAGTAAGTTCCCGACTCCAATGTATATATTATTGATGTGAATTGTGCTTAGTTGTATTATTTTGTATGTTTCAATTTATAGTGCGCTACACAAGACAATGGCTGGGCATGCACATACTATGTGATGCGATTTATGCGGATGATTATCAAACATGCCGCATTGGACATCGATACCATACATGAGGTATTATATATAGTCTCATTAGTTAGTATGAAATATATCAATCTTATTTTTATATTATTACTTATATATATACATCATTCTCTTTGCAGGTGTTTAAAACTGACCACACTATAGGTAAATGCTTAAAAAATATACATACTCCATATACGATGGAAGCATTAAATGAAATAAGAGAAGAATGGGCAAAATCCATACAAGCAGTGGCAATTGTAAGATATAATTGGGATGTTGATAGCGATACTGAATGATACTTTGTAAATGAATATTTCTGAATGTTAATACATGTATTTGAATGTTTCTATATGTGTGAATGTGAGAATTGAATTGATGTCTGAATGTATCTACTTGTGTGAAATTTTTTTTGTTAATTTTGTAGGTTTGTGGCCTGTTTGTAGGCTGATATCAATGGATGTCGTAAACCTGTAGTTCAGAAAACTAAACTGCAGGTTCTCATTCTGCTAACCAGCCACAGCAAGCCTGCAAACTGATATGAAAAAAAAATAGATATAGGCGTTGGTTATTTACAGAAAACCGTCAGCAAAGACATACAACGTCGGTTTTTTGAACAAAACCGACGCCTAATGTGGCCACAGCCGTACTGGAAATGGCGTCGGATTTTCATGTAAAACCGACGCCTATAATACATATAGCGTCGGTTGTTTAGTTGATCACCGACGCCAAATGTGTCGCGCCACAGAAAACAGCATCATCTAGGACACTTTTTGTGTCGGTTATCAATTAAACACCGACGCTATATTCCATATAGACGTCGGTCTTTTAGTAGATAACCGACGCAGAATGTGTCCTAGATGACGCCGTTTTTTGTGGTGCGAACCCTTTTGGCATCAGTTTTCTATAAACAACCGACGCATGTACGTTAAATAAGCGTCAGTTAAAAAACCGATGCCGAAGTGTTCGACCTTTAACGGCGCCCACATAGGCGTCGCTCGGAAACCGACGCCAAAGGGGGTTAAACAACCGACGCTAAATGGCATTTCTGTAGTAGTGATGCAACACTAATTTATAATGGAAAAATGGTCAACACTAGTCAAGAAGTATAAAACATGTGAATCGTTTCTTCTTAAAATCTTGACGAAACCTTATATACGAAACATAATAGGTTGCAACTTATCAACTATAGAGAGCAAGCGTGACATTCATGCTTAGTATACTAGGTAAGTACGCTAGAACTCCTAAGCTTCCACACATTCAAACTTTGAAGAATTTGATGAGAATGCTAGTAACCATACTTTTTTGAATTCAATTTCATTCTAAGAAGTTGAAACAGAAAATAATTGGGAATTTTAGTCTCCAACTAACTTTAACAACTATAAACATCATATGAGAAGACTTACCAGCTAAGCAGCGATAAGAAGCAATGCAAAGCACCATGTTATTCAACAAATGACCAAGTGAGAGACCTAGCTACTAATATAAGGGCAAGACTGGTGATGCTCACTTGTAAGTTCAAAGAATTCATGAACTCATGTTCCTTGTGCCTAATGTTTCTTAGGCAAAATCTTCCATGTACAAAAAGGAAACACCAAGGCATGGGTCTAAAGGAGAATAATGAGAAGTTCGAATGAACTTTCATCTATGTGGAACTTTCTTTATAAATTAATGTAAGACCTTGAACTTAGCATAAGCCTAATCCCGCTTCCTTTTCCTTATTTCTTGGTTAAGTAAAACATAATCTTGTTGACTTAGTATAATAATACCCTAATTGGATAATGACACGCTCTAGATGGTTGTTTGTTGTGGCACATATGTATTGAACCTTGTTATGGTTTCTTCCTATTTGAACAAGGTTTTAAACTTTGATTTCTAGTTAAGGTTTCTAGGCCTAAACTTGGTTGAATTCACATCAGAAAGTTGTTAGAGTGGAGAGGTAAATCTAGCCAGATTCATGGGAATCCAGACTGGGTTCATGTTGGCATGTTTCTCTATTGTTGTTGATGTCTTTGTGAGGTTTTTGGCCAGTTCTGATGAACTTGGTCGAGTTCATTGAAACCTATGCAGATTCATGAAGGTGGTGAATCAAGTTCAGTATATAAGAGAGAGATAGATATAGAGAGAAAAAGAGAGAGAGAGAGAGTCGACTATAGTAGGTGGGAACCTGATTCAACTTCATTGAACGTGTTTGAGCTCACGAGGAGGTTGTTTAAGATTGTTGCTGGCCAAAATAGGTTGGATATCAGGAACTCGAGCATATTTCTTGTATTGGGCAGTGGCCGATGCATGAACTGTTGGACATTGTTTCAATGATATTTTATAACTTGAACATCCCTATCCTATAAATAGTGGTCTTGAAAGTTCTTAGAGCCCATTGCAACCCTTAAGCTATTGAGGTGTCGAGAGAGAGAGAGAGAACCTTTTGAATAGTTGATCTCATTCTTGGAGCTTTATGGTGGGCGTTTGGCTTGGATTTAGATACTAAAGACAAGGAGTGTGTTCCCCAAGGCAGCTTCTTCTATTTGCATGTATCATCTCCATGTTTTCTCAGCTTTTCCATAATTGTTTTCATCTTTATATCTTCCATAATTGTGGTTTTTGAGAAACCATTGTGAAAACACCATTTTCTACCTTAGCTTCCCTATTTTATACCTTCTTTGGTCTAGCTTGAGCAAGATCTAGCTAGGGGGTGTCAAAAGTGTTGTTGTAGGGCTATTCAAGATGTCATGGAGGTGTTTTAGAGCGTGAATCATGCTCCAACTTGTTTAAGTTCATAATCTTCAAGAAAGGTAAGCGATATGGAACATGTCCTTTTATTCTTGCAAATATGAGATGTAGAGTGAAGTCTTGCAACAAACATGATTGAGTGCATGTTGTTTACACTATGTAAGGGAAAACATTAGGATTTCTTACCTTCCCTACACTTACATTTTTATCTTAGGAGGAAATACCAAGTGTCCTTGCTAACACATGTTCTTGCCTAAAATCAAGATCTTTACATGTTTTGGCTGTTTCTTAAGGAAGTCCAAAATTTCTACCTACTTTGTTAGTTCATGTAGATCGAAGATGAAAATACTAACTTTCATTATTTGTGTAATGCTAAAATCGTTGTAATGTATGTGATTTTTGCTTAAAGATGGCATATTTAAGCCTTTTACTACTTTGACCATATATTTTTCATGCTAAGTAACATATGGATGGAATTTTGCATAATTTGAGTAAAATAAGAAGTTATAAATATCCTCTTACAATATGATCTATGTATGGACAATTTGTGAAGAGGAAGACTATACTGGACCAATCAGTCACTAAACTGAGTTGGCCCTTTGTTAGTTAATTTGGATATTTGCACACTTTCTCTTTTAATGATGACAATATTTCTTTTTTGTGTATCTGACATGCTATCTGGTGTTCCAGGAATCATGAGATATTTAGAAAATATTTTTCAAGATATTTGACTAAACAAAAGTGATTATTTATCATGTGTACTAAAATGTAATACACTAGAAGGAATATTGTACAAGTCATTAGATATCATGTAAATCAATTATGAATTGACTCTAACTACCCTAAACCCTATTTCACATTTATATCAAGCCTTTAGCATAGTTAGACTTTATTAGAAACATCATTTAGTGTGTTTTCCAAAATTAAGAAATGCATTCACAGAGACAATTTTGGTCAAACTCTTTCTCGACCGAGATCCGTCTAGGCCAAACAATTCCACAACCAAGAAAGAGTTGTTGTGGTCAAATAGACGTTGTAAATAACGATTCATTGTAAAATTGTCAAAGTGAATAACTCTCAATCAAAGTATAGCTCACCCAAGAGGTCTATCTGTCAAAGTATTGTTTGACCAAGAAATTCCACAGAAATCTTGTGAGTGTGTCACTATCCTGTACTATTTAGTCTTTTGTTAGTCTAAACGACAAGTCTAACCCTAGTTACTCTCCATACATTCTCAACTTATATCGTATGTATTCATAAGTGTTTTCTATATATAGGATAGTCCTATGAATATTCAAAATACACTTGAACACTCTATTACTTGCATAATTGATAATTAGACTAGAGAATTGTCATTTCCGACTTTGTTATAAATTTGAAGCTCCATTGAACTGCCTTACTCCACCATAAATGCCTTGTCCTAATCACAGTGGTGGTGACTAGTAAGCTTGATATAGAATACATATTCATGTTTTGAGGTTATGTTGTTCTCTCTCTCAAATCTTATTTTACAAAGTTGTTCGATTGTCTTTGTACTACTTCTTGCAAGAAGGCAACCCGAGGACTTTCTAGAGAAGTAGTCTTCCCATTGGTGCTCTTCAGACCCATTAATGAAGAGATGAAGGTTTGTTACTCTTTTGTTGGCATGAAAGAAGAGGGTAACCATTGTACTTTGTATTATTCCTTACAAGGTTAATAAAAGTTGATTTTTACACAATGATAGATGAAAACAACTAGGTAGTGCACTAATCCATTTGATAGAACCACACTATATCTTTTCCTCCTATGGTTGATTTCTTATTTATCTTTTCTTTATAAATTTTAATTTTTGATTAAATTATCATATTAGCTATATTCACCCCCTTTAGATCTACCAAGTGGTATCGGAGTAGGTCTTTAGGGATCTCAAACAAGTCTTGAAGGATGGGGGATAGTGTGATTGGAAATCTCAATCTTGAGGGATCACATATTTACTGACCTCCTGAGTTTGATGGGAAAACTATATATATTGGAGGAGAAGGATGCAATTCTACTTCGAAGGCATAAACTTTGGTTTTTGGAAAATGATTGCCCTTCCATACACCGTTCTAACTGAGGAGATGGAAAAGTGGAATCTAGAGACCATAGTGAATGGAACACTTAATGCAGAAGCTATAAGTATTCTTAATAGTTCTCTATCTGCTAGTGAGTTTAATCATGTCTCTACATGTGAGTACACACATAAAATTTGAAGGAAACTCTTTGTGACACATTACAGGACTGAAATGGTTAATAGTACAAAAATAAATATGTTGAAATATAAGTTTGAATTATTTTGCATGACTAAACTGAGTCCATTGTTGAAATTTATGCAAGGTTTTCTACTCTTATAAATGGTTTGAATACTTTATTATGTAATATAACTTAGTACGAATAATTCTCTAAGAAATTTAGATCCTTGCCTCCTAAGTCCAATGATAAGGTAACTTCTATAGAAGAATAAAGTGACCTATCTAAATTGTTTATGGAGAAATTCATTGATAACTTGGAGGCACATGAAGTGAACCTCCAGAAGGATTCCATAATAGATTAAGAAGAAAATAAAGTCAAGAAGAAGGACATTGAATTCAAAGCCACCACCAAAGCTGTCACAAAAATCACCGCGCAATCCATAAGTGATTCAAGTGATGATTATCAAGATCCCTTAATTGTAAATGGTAATAAGTACAAGATAATTTAGTCTAATAGAAATTGTAGTGTTTTTTCTTCTACTCCTAGGTGTTATGAATGTGGAAAGAAATGACACATAAACAATGAATGTACAAAGATACACAAAAATAAGAAAACTTCATTCAAGAAGAAAAAGAAAAAATAGAACAAGTCGTACAAAGTTGCATGGGAGGCATCAAGTGGATAAAGTGAAAGTGATGACAAAGATGAAGAAGTGGAATGCTCCATGACTAAGTCAATTGTGGATTAAGAATCAAATGAGGTAGTCATTTTCGATTTACCTATAGAAGAAATTAATTAAACATTCTTATAGAAACTCATAATAAGCATATTGAATGCAAATATACAAAGATGAAACTGGCTAAAATAGTTGATGATCTTTATGAAAATATTGATAGTTTAAATGTGTAAACTTAAACTCTAAAACGTTCAAATAGTGCATTAAAAGATTCCATGAAGGATACAAAACTAAAACACTTGTGTTTGAAAAGAATAATAGTCATCTCTCTCTTGAGAAAGTTATATTACTTCCCAAAATAAATGACTATGAAATCCCAACCTATATTATGTAATTATTCAAACTATAATACTTTTTTTATTTCAAATTATGATGCTTTCATAGTTGAAAAAGATACATCGGTTTCTAGTGTTTCTTATTTAAATAAATATGTATCTAGATTGATTGAAAAGAATAGTAAACTACAAGTCATTATCTCTAGATTTATGCAAGGAAACAAAAATCTTGAAAATGTTCTAAATACATTGTACAAGCAAGTTGGGAGGAGAGGTTTGGGATATGTGCCAAGGAACAAAACCACATATGTGCCAAAGAACAAAACCATAGATGTGTCTAAGAATAAAATAATGTATGTTCCCAAGACCAAAGTGGTTGATTTTCAAGTTATTGCAACCAAAGATCAAATATCATGTGTCATGTCATTATTGTCAACACCTTAAACATTATTCATTTGCATGTTCTTATCATAGGAAGGGATCTATTAGCATGGTTTGGTTTCCTAAAAACCCAAAATTAAAATATTTTTTGGGATACACTTGAGAATGGACAACACTTAATTGGAAATTTCTTTATGTCATTTTATCAATTTATATGATTTTATATTTTCTATATTTAAAGATCAGGTAAAGAAACATATTTAAATATGTAAAAGTGCAAACATATATTTGTTAATTTATTTCTATACATATAAACATCAATGACTCCACTTGAGTACCAAACACTTTCTATATTTGCATGATTGAATGGTTGATAGTGGTTTCTCAAAGCACTTGACTGGAGATAGGAATGTCTTTAAGAAACTTGAAAAGAAAAGAAATGGATCATTTACCTTTGGTGATAATGACAAAGGAACCATCATTGGAATTGGTAATGTTGGTACAAATCTTTCTATTAAAGATGTAATTTTAGTTGATGGCTTGCATCATACTCTACTTAGTGTAAGTCATCTTTGTGGCAGTGGATATGATATCTTATTTAAAAAATATTGCTGTAAATTACTTGTAGAAAATACTAGTAATGTCATCAATGAAGAAAAAGAGTACGCAATCTATATACACTTAGGCCGAACTCAATTAAATTTTTTCAAGGAAAATGTCTTATAGAAAATGATGACACTCAATTTTACATCATAGAAAACTTGGACATTCTAGTACTGATGTGATATGAAAATGAAAAAAATATAATTTAGCTTGTGGTTGACCTAAAATCTCTTTTGATAAACCTGAAAATTGTGAGCCATGTACTTTAGGTAAAAAAGTCCAAACTTCTTTCAAGTCAAAATATATGCTTATTACTACTCGTGCGCTTGAACTTATACATATTGATTTGTTTGGTACCCTGTGGGCTCAATCAATAGATGCTAAAAATATTGTGTTGTGATTGCTCTAGATTATAAAATCAAATTCAAATGAAAATATGTACTATTAGAAGTGATCACGGTGGTGGAAAATCATGTATTTGAAGAATTTTTCTCATCAAAAGGTTTTGGTCATAATGTTTCTTCTCTCAAAAGTCTGCAACCAAATGGTATGGTTGAAAGAAAAAATCATCCTTCACAAGAAATGGATAGACTATGCTTTTATAATATGACACTCCTAAGACTCTTTGGGCTAAAGCTGTAAACATTTCTTGTTATGTTCAAAATTGTATTTTCACACCCATATCTTAAAATTACATCATATGAAATTCTTTTTTTATAAATCCTAGAGTGGATCATTTTCATACCTTTAGAACACCTTTCTATATTCTTAACACAAAAGACAATAGAGACAAATTTGATCCTAAATCGCAAAAGGGTATATTTTTAGGTTATTCTACCATAAGTAAATCATATAGAATTTTCAATCTTATCTCTAATAGAGGAGAAGAATTAATTCATACAAAGTCATGAAAACTCAGTCAATAATAACTTAGAAAATGGCATCGCTCATAGAAGAATTCAATATCTCAAAAAAATATGATAATAATGATGAAAAATGAACAAGTACAAGAACAAAATGAAGAAGCAACATAATGTACACTAAAAATTATTAATCATCATCCACAAGAACTTGTCATTAGAAATCCATCTGTTAAGTTAAAAACAAGATCATCTTTTATAGATGAAGAAAACATAGCTTTTGTTTCAAATATTGAACATGAGAAAGTGGATGAGACTTTTAAATATGATTATTGGATTATAGCTATGGAAGAATAATTAAACTAATTCAATAAAAATGATGGGTGGTATTTGGTTCCATGACCTAAAGATAAAACAATTATTGGGAAAAATGGGTCTTTTAGAATAACCTAAATGAATTTGGGGAAGTTCCTAGAACAAAACTAGATTAGTTGCTCAAGGTTACAATCAACAAGAAGGAATAGTTTTTTATGGGACATATGATCTTTTATCTTGGATTGAATCAACTAGAATTCTCTTAGCCTTAGCTACATATAAGAACATCAAACTATTTCAAATGGATGTGAAAATTTCTTTTCTAAATGGAATAAGTGAAGGAGAAATATACGTTGCTCAACCTCTCACTTTTGAAGATTTAAATCACAATGATCATGTTTATAAACTTAAAAATGCATTATATCTATCCAAACAAGCACCTAGAAATTGGTAAGATTGCCTTAAAATTTTCTATTTCAAAACGCGTTTCCTATTAGAAAATTGCACTCAAATTTGTTCATCAAGAAAAATGACTCATATGATCTTATTGTTCAAATATATGTAGATGATATCATATGTGGTGCATCTTAGAAATCTCTTTGCACTCAATTTAATGACATCATGCAAAAATAGTTTGAAATGAGCCTTATGTGATAACTACTTTTTTTCTTAGGATTTCAAATAAAGCAAAGTCCCCATGGTATCTTTCTTAATCAAGAAAATATACAAAAGAACTTCTAAAATGCCTCAACTCCCACGACCACATATGCTAGAATTAATAAAAGGGAGGATGGTGAACCCATTGACAATTCATTACATAGAGGCATGATTTGGAAGTTTATTATATTTAATCAATTCTCACCTAGATATCATATTTGTCATTGGTTTATCTGCTCAATTTTAGTATAATCCAATTCAAACACATCTTGTTTCCATGACACACCTTCCAAGATATTTGGTCGACATAATTGATTATGAAATTTTGTATCCTAAAGACCAATCTTTTGGTATTAAAGCATTACTGATGCATATTATGCCCATTATTTTCTTGATCAGAAGAGTTTAAGTTGTGGGTGGTTCTTACTTGGAAAATCTTTGGTATCTTGGTTTAGTAAAAATCAAAATATTGTTTCTCTATCTACTATCGAAGCTGAATGCATGGTTGTTGTTAGTTTTTATGCACAAGTGCTTTGGCAACAAGTATTATGTGATTATGGTTTTTCTCTATCTATGACTCCCGTTTTCTATGGTAATACTAGTGCCATAAACTTAGCTCATAATCCTATTTTACATAGCCGAGCTAAACATTTTGAGATAAGGCACCATTTTCTTTGTGGCCATATCACCAAAAATAATATAGATGTCCCTATCATATAGATATTTTGAAAATAAATTATATGATATCTTAATAAGGCTCTTGCCTTGGAATAATATTAAGTTATTAAAAAAAACTAAATCTTGTTCCTCTTAAATATGACTTTTTTGATCTTTTTTCTACAATTATTACAATCATGCTTTTAGAATTTAGGAAATTATTTTATTTATGCTTTGTATACCCTTAACTATCATACTCACTTATTTCATAAATTAATTCATTAATTATTATGGTTAGATCATATTTCATTCATATATTAAATAGTACACTTATTGGTCAAAGTACATTTTGAAGAGACAACCCTTGGTCAAAAAAAGTTCGACCAGAAAAATGTGGTTCACACTCTCGTTGAACGAAACTAGTCATTTCGTAGGTGTTGGGAATATCGGTCCAACTAGAATTTGACTGAGAAAACTTCTATTGCCTATTCCGTACTTGACCATTTTTCACACAACTCTCTTGGCTATCAGTTCCTTTCTCCTTGGGCGATTTCTATAGCATTTACTCAAACATTCTGAGATACAACCTACTACCAACCTCTAGCCAGTCATTTTTCTTCTACATAATCCCTTTTTTCTTTACTTTTCCGCAACTAATTCCATGTGACATCATCATCTTTTGGTGTCAACAAGAAGAAGGCCTCCAGATTGCAGGCAACATCCCAACCGGTGACATAAACAACATCAACTTGTTGACTCTTCCGTTGGGAACAAATCCCTTGACTTATCTTCACAAGAACCTCTTCCTCAACATCCGGTGGATGCCCATTCTTTATCAAGGGTGATTGATCTTGGTAAAATTTCCAAGTTTTAGTATCTTCAAGATTTTCATACCCTAACTTACCATTCTTGGTCATCTAGAGCTATCCATGAACTATGTGCAAACCTAATTTGTATAGAAAATGGCACATATTCATTTTCCTCCATGGTAAATGGTTTTTCTTTTTCCTTTGATAAAAATGATATTTAAACCATAATTTCCATATATAAAGATGAATTTACTCACTACCTTGATCTCACTAGCACCAATCCTCTCAAAAAATTTCAAGATTACTTAAAAGAAGATATTTCTCTCACTTCCATAAAAAAGTACTTATTCTTATTGGTGCTACTTCTCATGAGAAAAGAGGTATTTTATATGCCTCCTCTTTTACTCAATAATCCCATATTTTTAACCTTATCTTTAGCACAAACCTTATACCTTGGGCCAACAAATCTAAAATTCCAATTTTTCAAATGTATCTCATCTATGCCATTCTCAAACAAATTCCCTGAATTTTTTTAGGATCATTTTCCATGATATCTTTAATTTTAAAGGGTCACCTCCTTTTATTTATTTTATTTATCAAATAATTGAGAACTATCTTGGTGAAACCCACTTTGAGCTTGAGTAAGTCCACAACTTCCTTTTCTAAAGAATTACCCTCAACACTTTTGAGAAAATAGGTATTGATTTTGGTTAAAACAATCTTGACTTGAAGAGGAGAATCCACAAGATCCCATTCCTCCTCATCCCTCTTGCACCCATAAAAAATATATTACATATTTTAAAGGGATTTGTTACCAACTTATAAGGCATAAGGATGACCGACACCAAGCCATGCAATTTCTCGATGAATGCATACAAGCCTTGACTCCTATGCTCCTGATAACTACCATGCTCATCTTTATCCTAGTATAGTTCCTCCTAATAATCCAAACATTTATTCGTCCCAACCACAAGCACCACCATAAAACCTTCATCATAGACATTTTTCAGAAGCACAAATTCAAGACATAGTTGACTCCTTCAACTTTTCCCAGTTACCTACTTTTCTTAAAGCCTATGCTTTGATGACCATGAAGGTTTTGAATTTGGAAACTCTTGTTCAATATTATGGTGCTTCTCCTTTAAAAGGACATGATCCAAAAATGGACTACATACTTAAAATCTTCTTGAGCACATATAGACATCTTTTGGTATTCATGTTGCTTGTCTTTTTACATGTACTAGTTTTTCATTTGAGCATTATAATCCTGGTTGGCCTTATGATGAAATGAATTAAATGTTAGATTCTCTTGCCTCCATATATTATTATTGTGTTTGATGTGGCTATATTTGATATTTTGTATCATTTTGTATACAATATGTAATAGGGATCATTATATTAAGGAGGGATTCATGTTTTCACCCTAGCCTTTTTTATATGAAAAGGTGGGATAAACTATTTATAAAGAAAATCCTTTAAAGTCAAGACCTTGAGTTTCTAGATTATATGCTTCTTATTCTTCTGATTAATATGGAAAATTCATATCTTCTCTTAGTCTAATAGATACATTTTCTAGATATAAATTTTTTCATACTTATCTTGTGAAATGGATGACATGTTTGATATTTCTTAAGTAAGATAATACACACTTAGTGAAGAATATTAAGTAATGTAAATTCATGTATAATTTTCTTACTTCAAATATTGATTATATTTGAAATGTTTGTCATCTTTAGAAAGGGGAAGATTGTTGGCTAATTCAGATATTTGCAACTTTCTCTTTTGATGATGACAACATTTCTCATTTATGTAACTAATGTGCTATCTAGTATATAAGGAATCAAGACATATTTAAAAAATATTTTTAAGATATTTGATTAAATAAAAGTGACTGTTTTATCAATTTTACTTAAATGTAATACACATGTACAATGATACATGTACTAGTCATTAGATATCATGTAAATCAAACTATGAGTCAAATCCAACTATACTAAACCATATTTCACATTAATATAAATCCTTTAGGATAGTTATGTTTCATTACAAAAATCACTTAGTGTGTTTTGCAAAAGCTAAGAAATACATTTACACACATTTTTTTTCAAACTCTTTCACGATCGAGATCCGTCTCAGTGGATCTCTTCCTCAATCGAGAAAGATTTGTTGTGATCAAATAGCCATTGTAGAAAAAGAGTTGTAAAATTGTCAAAATGAACAACTCTCAGTTGAAGTAAAAATCAAGCGAGAGGTCTGTAAGTCGAAGTATTATTTGATGGAGAGTGCACCACTAGCTTTTATTATTTAATATTTTGTTTGTCTAAGTGGATAGTTTGAATCTAGTTACTCTTTAAACATTCCCAACTGCTATCCTAAGTAATCCTAAGTGATTCTATAAATAGGATAGCCCTATGAACATACAAAACACACTTGAGGACTACATTGCTTGCATACTTGAGCTTTAAACTAGAGAACTCATTTCCTACTATATACAAATTCGAAGCTCCACTAAGATACTCCACCAAAAAATCCTTGGACTGATCATAGTTGTGGTGACTCATAAGATTGATTTGAAATACTTGTTCGTGTTGTGAAATTATATTGTTCTCTTTCTCCAATTTTATTCTACAAAGCTATACAATTTCTCTTGGACTACTTCTTGGGAGAATGCTACCTGAGGACTTTCTAGAGAAGGAGTCTTCTCATTGGTTCTCAACACATCTATTAAAGAAGAGGTGAAGGTTTGGTACACTTTTGCTACCATGAACGAAGAGGGTAACAATTGTACTTTGTATTGTTCCTACTAAGGTTGATAATAATTTACTGTTACAAATCCTAGTTAGAAACAACTAGGTAGTGCGCTAACATTGTTTGTCAGAACCATGTTATATCTTTTAAATCAAGTGGTTTATTGCTTATTTATATTTTGTTTAACAATATTTTTGTAAACTATCAAATAATCTCTATTCACACCCTAGTTTATATATCACCCTTTAGATTCAAGTTGGGTTTAATATGATTGACTTTGGGGGTTACCCATCACAATTAAGTTTCACTTTAATCTGAATGAGTTCATCAATCAGTAGTTATTTACATGAACATTGTTTGAGGTTTTTAAGTCTTGGTTAATTTATTATCATGTTCTATTTCACGACAGATTGTACATGAATGATGGGTGAAAATACAATTTCATCAAGTGAACCTAAATCATTTAATTTCATTTGAAATTAGAGCTACCGATGTGTTTGAGAAATGGGTAGACTCATAGTAATCTTAAAATTGTTTGAAGTTACTTAAAATATTAAATTGTTGAGTATACATGGGTGATCCAAGATCCATATGATATATTTTTTGTTATATGCCCTAAGAGAAAACATTTGATTACAATAGGTATAAATTTTAGGTGATTTGATTACCAATTATTGGAAATTCCACTTATGATGTATCTTGTAGTGTTGTGATACTGAATAAATTTAATAAGTTCCTAAGAATGTTTTGACTCAATTACACATATTTTGGGTTGAGGACCTAAATATGATATCATATATATAAGTATTCATGCTTGTTGTGTCCCTAGTTAGTTTTTATTGTGGATATTAAAGGGAAACAATAATACCTAGGACTAGTATGTGTGTTGAATGAAAGCTATGTCTCTTTAGTCATGATATTGGATATCAATTTAGATACATTGTTACTTATTAGAAGCAAGTTTCTACTAGATAGACCCACTTTGAGAATGAAAAAAGGAATCCATGTTGTGTCAGTAAGAGTTGTATCCCAATGCAATAGTAGTGATTGTGATGCTGAAACCAAAAGTCGTTACAATGATCACATGTTTCAATGTGTATTTTAACACTACTCAACATCAATCTGAATAAGGGTACCCCCATATAGGTAGTGATTGAGTGCATTGTGATACTTGTGGCCTATTTTTATGGATGTAGATGGAGTTTGTACCTCCACTGGAGGGATATCCTAGCCACATGGTAAGTGAGATTGTGAATTTCATGGCCATACTCATGTGAGTCAATATATGATTAAGCTCACAAAATATCAACATCTAGTTTCTCTCATTCAAGAAAGATAGATCTAATGTTAATAGGATGAAAACTCCATGCTTTGATTTCACTCTAGATATCAATGAGAAAGGGATTATACAGTCATGGTAATAATGGTCACTTACATGTCAAAATTAATCTTAGATTGTTCCAATGACTTGGGTAGTAAGGAAGTGTTTCTTGATACCACTCTTTTCTTGGGAGGTATCCAACATCAGTAGAAACATAATGTGGAACCTAAACGGTCACATGCAAAATTAGAATTGGGATTAAATTTTACATTCACATAGAGAATGGTTCAAAACTGTATATAGGCTCATTTCTTCTCAATCGGTCAACTGGCAAAGTGAGTCAGTTAATTGGATGGTTTTGAATAAGCTAATACATCGAGTATCAATCAACTAGCTGATCACCATTTTAGTAGGTGGCCAAACGTCTAACTGGGAAGCCATTAGTCAAATGAATGCAATCATGGTTTAATTAGAATTAGATGGCTTGTTCAATTAGGAATTGAATGGTCCCAATTAAATAGGACAAGGACTTCCCTTCTACATGCTAATCAACATATTAACGTCCTATTGGTTGACTGGGAACCTATCAAGGAAATCCTATTTTTGAACTAAATGTGAGTTGTGATTTGGAATGTGATTGGATTATTGGAAATCCAAGATGACACGACTTTACCGTGTGTATAATGCAAGTGTACGCGTTAATGTAATATAGGCCTTGTGAGGCCCGAGTCGAACACAGGGAAACATAATTATCGGTAGACTACTACTAACTACTCACAGTCAGCTATACTGATTATAAAGTTTGGAAATTGTTTTGAAAAACAAAAATAAAAAAAAAGAAAACAAAGCAATCGATTAAATGGTTGGTTTAATCAATTCAAAAGAAATATCTAGGATTGTGGTTTCACCGCGGGTTCTCATTGTACTAATTCCTTCACAATTATCACAACTCGTCTCCCTTTCCGGATAGTGGCATGTAGCCAGAATTGCTCACTTCCGTGATACAATTCACTACCTTAATCTAGGTCGGTTCCACGCCAGTACTAACATATGCCCTAGACTAGGTGCATGAAAAACATGTCTCTGGGTTTCCACCACTAACCTTACATCGCCTTTTCCAAAGGTTTTATTAGTTAATGTGATTACCGCCTCTTTTCAACTGTTAATTCTTCGTCAAAAGCAATTAAAGGTATTAGATTATGATTATGGTGATCAAGTACAATGATAGCAATAGAGAAAATGATATCATACCATGGATTTGAGGGAAAAATTATGATAAATTATGTAAAAAGAGTCATACAATGATTGCCCGAGCTACTCCTGGTCCTAGAGACAAAGGGGATGAGCCCCGCATGTTCATCTCAATGTAAAACACCATGAAGGAATGATAAAACATGGATGGAGATGGTGTAACCCATGAACAGAGATGAACCGGGTGATCCCCGGCGCGGGATGAGCGTTCTGTAGCCTTCTGGTGGTGAAAAATATGTCTACGTCTTTGGAATCTCCCGGGGCGTAGCTCTCGGCTCCATTCTTCGCTCTCTCCTCCTTCGGGACTTCTGCAATGCAATCCAATATGAATCGCGACTTTGGGCCATCTTTTTCTAGGTATAGGTACCACTTACGACAGCCAAAAGAACGCAATCGTCCGATTGAAATCGTGCTAGACAAAACTCTGATCTGACGGCGTCGATACCATCGACGGAGTGTCGATGGTATCGACACCTTACGGTACCAATACTTTCTTCAATTTCTGGAAGCCGCCTGATGGCATCTCGATACCATCGACGGGAACGGTCGATGGTATCGATGGAACAATATTTGGCTCACTGTTGGACTTTTGAGACCATCAATACTTTGTAGATGGCATTGAACTGTCTGCTTCCTCTCTGACTTTGTCACTGTTGCTCTGTCGATGCTATCGACAGACCGTCGATGGTATCGATGGGTCCAAAATTGTGAATTGCCTGAAAATGAGAGAAAAACACAAAACAAATCCAAGAAATATGATAATTTATTCAAAACAATGTAAAACAAGATGAATTTGATGTAGGAAATGATAATAGGCTAAATAAATTGAATCATGCGATATTAACCGCAAATATGACCAATAAGCGCATAAAATGAGTGTAAAACTAGCCTATGAAAGTGACTCAAAATCCATGCATGAAACTCCCCCAAGCTTGAACTTTTCTCATCCTCGAGCAACAAAACTATAGAATAAAATTGTGAGGGTCAACTAAAGAACATAATCACATAAAAGACATCACAATATGATTCCCACCTGAAGCCACATACCGACTCTCACTAACCACAAAATGATAACTACCCTAAAGGTGACAATGATCATCCATGAGAAATGTCCACCCCGTAATCAATGAACACAATCAAATAAGGTAGATAATATAATAAATTCCTCTGGTTCATGGGTGGTGCATCTTGTGATCTCCTATCAACGTTGCTCAAATCCTAACTACCATCTACAATGGAAGCAAATCTCCTGATATACAAGAATGAGGAGATAATCATGGGTGGCCTACTATTTTGAGCAACAGGTGGATGGAATGGGCGGCTGTGAAAGAACAGAAAGCACAATACAATTTAACATGCAGAAACAACAAAAATGACATAAATGATGCATATGCATAAGAAAATGACCTAATGCCTACATTTTAGGTGGAATGATGCATACTCTACTATTCTGTCTCAATGTGAGATAGAATGTCTACAAAACTACATCATGTGCTTATTCTTCCTATTATGCAGTGAAACAAGTTCCTTTCTCCCTCTGAGTTCTACTTATTTTTTCCTTTTCTTTTTCTTCTTTTTTTTCAATTCTTTTTCAAGCCCCAATTTTCTCAATTGACTATGAAAATATTTTCAGAACATAATTTTTTTCCCAGCTTATTTTCACATAAATTCTACAATTGATGCATTACAATCTACTTTTCATAGAGTATAGAACAAGTTACCCGCTTTTCTTATGTTTCTGAAGAAATAAGGCACATAATGTCCTATATGCTAAAAAATATGCAAAGTGAAACTACATGAAAGTAATTTTGCAACTACACTGGCATGCACTCTAGAGTGTGTGCATGCATAACTGATCTACAATTTTTTTTATTTTTCATTTTTTATGCAAAATCTAGCTATAATGCAATCCTATCTAAATGGCATGCAATCAAGAGATGAAAAATGATAATGTGCTCCCAGTTCTTTTTGGCGGAGCATGAATGAAGTGAGGTGGATAGATCACAAGACTAAATGACAGAACCACTGGAAAAGATTATATGTCTCTCCTTACTGACATGTGTACATGGTAACTAAGAGGTTTCTCTTTCTCACTTAAAATTAAAGTCCCGTGACCGTTTGGTCAGTTAAAGCTCAACATCCATATCTGTCCTCATTTCTTGACCCATAAGGATATACAGTTATGATCATATGTTTTAAAGTTGACCTACCCAATTATTTTCATAAGTTATGTACTCAATTTCAAACAATTCACACATCAACCCCATATGAAAAACATTGGGACATTGAGATGACACACATACATTAGACACCCACTAATTACACTAGATAGAAAGTGGGTTCAAGAAAGCTGTAAATAAAACAAATTACAAAACTAGAAGAAAAATTGCAAAAAGCTAAGAAAAATGCTCAAATAGAAGAAAATAGAATTAAACTAAGATAGAAACTGTTCCATCTCCCCCCCAAGCTTGAATTCGACTATGGCCTCAGAGTCAAGAACAAACTCAGAAGGTGGAACAGTGATACCCTACTACTGCTGAGGTGGTGGGTGCAATGGGTACTGGTGGGTATGGGGGTTCCAGTCTGGATACTACCCCTGAAAGTTGGGATCATAGGGTGGCATGGGCGGTGGCTGTGGATATCCCCCAAAGTAGTCTCTACTCCAGTAATGATCATAGAAAGGCTGCTGCTACTGCTCTATCCTCCCCAACCTGTCATAGACCTTCTGCTGGTTGGCGAAGAGTTGACACTCATTCTCAAAGATCGCCTACTGGTTTTCATAAAGCCTATTCTGCGTATCCTGGATCCCTACAAAAGTTGTCTGATGTGACTGCATCATTGTCTGTTGGGACTCCTAGATCGAGTGGAGCAAGGTATACATCCCCTGCATAGAATAGGGGTCATCTCCATCATGGCAGGGCTATGGTGGTTGTGGCTGGGAAGAAGAGGATGCTCCATAGTTTTGTGGACTCTTTCTCGGAGAAACTCGATGTCAAAGAGGAATAGTGGCTTCCTCCTCCCCTTCTTAATCATTGTCACCCTCTAGAGCCTCCGCCTCTTGAGCTTCTTCTTCTCAATGATCAGCCACCTGTAGCTTTGGCATGGTCTGATGTTGAAAGTAGGGTGGGGAAATTGCCTCCTCTGAAAGACTCCTTCCACGTGGCAGGTGGCGTAGATAGTGCCATGACCAGCTTCAACGAGCCCTGCATTCACAAAATGGCTCAAATTGAGCATGTTCATGCACTCCAGCTTGGGGAGCCCGGACAAATCCATGCCCGAGTACACTGCAATCAGTGTAATTAGACCCCCAAAATAAATGGGAGCCCTACGAGAAACATTCCTCTTAACCGCCATTACACGCATAAGGAAGAAAGCTCCAAAATTGATAGGTGTCTACTCCAGCAGACTATAGAGGAAGAACATGCCTGTCTCCTAAAATTTTCTTTGAGACAACTTTGATCTTGCAAAGAAGGTGTTGGAGAGAATCTAGTATAAGATCTTGACAAATGGATGCTCAAAATCAGCTATGGAGGCATTGTGTCAGCTGATCGAGTATCCCACCGGTACAGTAACTAGCTTGGCAACCATGTCATCAAAATCCGCATTGTGCGCTGGCTGACGGAGGTCATTATGGGCCCACCCATAAATCACGTTGAACTTGTGAAGGGTCATTGTATAGTCCTTGTTGTAGAGGCAGAAAGAAATGCGCCCCTCTTTCCACTCTGTGCGCATCGATACTAATTCATTGGGGATGACACAAATGTCTAGAGATGCTATGAACTCGATGACGATCTCCTTGTAAGTGAGCCACCCACTGAAGAATGGGTGACCGTCGGTGTGGTCACAACACAACCTAGGGGACTCACCCAATTGTCCCTGCCGCACATAGGCCATATTGGCCTCAAAACCTAGATCCTTGATCAACTGCCGGTCTCCATACCGGGTCGGCTCAATGGAGCGCTTCCATAAATCTTCATAAACCTTATTTATCTCTACCGATGGGTGGACTAGCCTCGGCCGAGAGACTAATCCTTGCTGTGGGGCAGGTAGTGCAGGTGGTGCAACCCTAGATGATGATGCTCTCGTTCTCACCATGGTTGTACGACAATGAGTGAGGAAAACAAAAGAGAATGGAGCTCGGAGAAGACGATTGGGGCACTCAGAGAAGATTGAGATCCACAAAGCCGAAGAAGATGCTCGAAGATGATTGTCGGCGGTGATCTTGGTTGCTCTTGGGCGCTCAGGGATGCTAAGCCTCAGATGTGGTGGGTAGGCAATGAGATTGTGTGATTAGAATGAATATTTGCCCTCCTTTTTATAAGGGACGACTGAGTCTACTATCAGTGCGTTGATACCATCGACAGTCCCGTCGATGGTATTGACGACTGTTGGAATCTGTCCCCCACTACAATCGACGACTGTTGATGACTCGATGTGGGGACCCAGATCGGCCTCATGTCGATGGTACCGATAGGGTGTCGATACCATCGACACAGTCCACGAATAGGCATTGTGGACTGCTCGATGAAGACCTCAAATCATTGATGTGTCGTCGATACTATCGACCCATGTGTCGATAGTATCAACACCTATATGTTCCTTCGATCATCATGAAGTCTGACCAATTCAATGTTGTTGTAGACATGTCGATACCATCGACCAGTGTGTCGATGGTATCGAAATCACTAAGACAATCTGTCTGAAAATCTCCAGAAAACTTGCTACCATCGACGAAGAGTTGATATAGTTGACGCCCGATCCTTTTTCTACTTGTTCCAGTTTCGATACCATCAATGACGCCATTGATGGTATCGAAAGAATAAAATTTCAGTAGAATTGTCTTTTGTTCTAAATTCGATACCATCAACCTAGATGTCGATGGTATCGACTGTTCCCCAGCCTGCACACTCAACAAACACATCAGGGTATCATTTTTAGAGACTAAGTGCTAAATTAATGAAAACTAACTAGGAATGTAAAAAATTTAAAGAAACAAACATGTACACTACTAAGGTTGGGTTGCCTCCCAACACACGCCTCATTTAACGTCTTGGGCTGGAGTCATGCATGCTCCTCATTCCTCATTTTAGTCCCATGAATTTGATCTCATGCACTTTCCTTGTGTAGTCTTCCCCATAATAGTGCTTCAACCTTTGACCATTAACCAAGAATGTTCTTTCACCATCTCTCACCATGATAGCACCATGGGGTCACACCTCCTCTATAACAAAAGGTCCACCCCATCGGGATTTCAATTTCCCAGGATGCGACTTCCACCTCGAATTGAACAATAGGACACTCTCACCCTTCTTAAACACTCACAATTAAATGTGGCGATCATGTATTTTCTTTTTCCGCTCCTTGTAGATCCTTTAGTTCTCATAAGCATTCATCCTTAGCTCATCGAACTCACTGAGCTCTAACATTTTCATTCTCCCTGCATCATCCATACTCAAGTTCAACTTCCTTAGCGACCAGTGCGCCTTGTTATCTAATTCCACCGGCAACTGACAAGCCCGCCCGTAAGACAACCTAAAAGGCGTGGTGCCTATAGGTGTCTTGAATGTGGTTCTATATACCCATAGTGCATCCGGTAGTAATGCACTCCAATTCTTCCTTGAAGAGGCCACTGTGCGCTCCAATATCTTCTTCATCTCCCTATTGGACACCTCCACTTGGCCCTGCGTCTGCGGGTGATATGGGGTACCTACATTATGCTTGACCCCATATTTTCTCAATAGTGTAGCGAATTTCCTATTCGTGAAGTGGGTGCCTCCATCGCTAATGATCATCCATGGCACACCAAACCTATAAAAAATATGCTCCTTCACGAACCTGCACACTACCGCAACACCATTAGTCCTTGTGGGTATTGCCTCTACCCACTTTGACACATAATCAACAGCAAGCAAAATATACAAATTGGAATTAGAGGACACAAAGGGTCCCATGAAATCAATGCCCCACAAATCAAATACCTCAACTTCTTGAATTACGTTGAGGGGTATCGCTTGCCGTTTTGAGATGTTACCTATCCTTTGACATGAATCACACCTCCTCACATAATCATAGGCATCCCGGAAAAGTGTAGGACAATAAAGGCCACTCTCTAATACCTTCACCGCAGTCCTCATACTCGCATGATGACTGGCGGTGGGTAATGTATGATAGTGACTGAGAACACTATCATATTCACTTTCAGGTACACACCTGCGTAAAATTCCATCCCTGCACTGTCTCAACAAAATAGGGTCCTCCCAAAAATATTATCTCAAAGAATGGAAAAACCTCTTTCACTCTTGATAAGTCCAATCATTCAAAATTTCTTTACATGCAAGATAATTCACGATATGTGAAAACCAAGGGTTCATAGATTGAATGGAAATGATTTGCTCATCCGGAATGGTCTCAGTAATGGGTATGTTGGTATCTCTCTCATCTACCTTCTCTAACCGAGAAAAGTGGTCCGCAACCACATTCTCAATGCCTGCCTTGTCCTTAATTTCAATATCAAATTCTTACAAGAGTAAGATCCACCTAATGAGTCTAGGCTTGCCATCTTTCTTTTCCATTAAGTATTTTATGGCAACATGGTCCATCCATACCACAACTTTAGACCCCACCAAATATTGCCTAAATTTTTTGAATGCAAAAACCACGGCAAACAATTCTTTTTCAGTGGTGGTGTAATTGAGTTGGGTATCATTCAAAGTCTTAGACACATAGAAAATGATTGTGGGTTTGTTCTCAAGGCACTGCCCAAGAACGGCCCCCATGGTGAAATCTGACACATCACACATAAGCTCAAAGGGCTTAGTCCAATCCGGTGTTTGAACAATCGAGACAGAGATCAACTTTTGCTTGAGAACCTCGAAGTCATGCATACATTTATCATTGAAGTCAAAAACTGCATCCTTCTCAAGCAATTCTGATAATGGCTTAGCGATTTTAGAAAAATCCTTGATAAACCAGTGATAAAACCCCACATGATCATGGAAACTCCTCACCCCTTTCACCGAATTTGGTGGAGGTAGTTTGGAAATAACCTCAATCTTCACTGGATCTACCTCGAGTCCCTTGCTAGACACCTTGTGTCCAAGCACTATGCCTTTGCTAAGTATCATATGGCATTTTTCCCAATTGAGGACTAAATGTGTGTCCTCACATATTTGTAGCACCTTGTCTAGGTTATACAAACACTCATCAATAGATGCACCGTAGATGGAAAAGTCATCCATAAAAACCTCTAGACAATGCTCCACCATATCCAAAAAGATAGCAAGCATGCAATGCTGAAAAGTAGCCGGTGTGTTGCACAAACCGAACGACATCCGGTGATATGCAAAACTCCCATAAAGACAAATGAAAGTAGACTTCTCTTGGTCCTTATTGTCTATAGAAATATGATTATAGCTGGAATAGCCATCTAAAAAACAAAAGTGAGAGCAGCCAGCCATCCGCTCTAAAATCTAATCAATGAATTGGAGAGGAAAATGATCTTTTAAAGTGGCAGAATTCAACTGATGGTAATCAATGCAAACACACCACCCAGTTACCCATCAGGTGGTGACCGACTCATTGAAAAGATTTTGAGTTACCGTGATCCCCCCCTTTTTAGGGACTACCTGTGTTGGTCTCACCCATGTAGAGTCTGAAATAGCATAGATGATGCCCACAGAGAAAAGCTTGATCACCTCCTTTTTGACGACCTCCATGATGACAGGGTTGAGGCGACGTTGTGGCTGAATCACAGGTTTGGCTCCTTCAGCGAGCCGAATCTTGTGTTGGCAAAGAGTAGGGGAGATCCCCTTGATGTCAGAAACTAACCATCCAAATGCACCATGGTGGTTCTTCAACACTATCATCAATTGTTCTTCCTCAGCGACACTCAAATATGCCGAAATGATCACCGGTAGTTTTGCATCAGCCGCTAAGAATGTGTATTTCAAGTGAGGGGGCAGTGGCTTAAGCTCTAAATCTGGCGGGCTGACCAAAGAAGATTGAAGCAGTGGTGGCAGCGGTCCTAGCTCTTCATAGTGCTTGGCATAGTAGCAAGGAAGAACTTGAAGCATCTTAACACATTCTTGTAATGACGTACTTCTCATCCAGTCATCCATTATGTTAAATAAACAAGCTTCAAGAGGTAATTGTGGGTATGAGTCAAGCATGAAGACTGCTATAGCTTCATCCTCTGTAGATGGTGAGACTTCCTCTTCTTCATCATTGGGATAACCCATAAATTTAATAAGAGAAACCACTTTTGTTTGTTCCATGATGTCCACAACAATTGTTCCCTTATCTACCTTCGTCATGATGTGAGCCATATCAAGAAATGGCTTCCCTAAGAAAAGAGAGATGTTATGATCAAAGTGCTTCAGTTTGTGACATTTCTCATCTGCTTGTAACTGCTTTGAATTTGGCGACATGAATATCTTGAATCTATCATCAGCTATACCCATTGTGAACCAACCTCTACCCATCTCCAATATCATATCGGCAGTGTCTTGGAAAGGTCTTCCTAAGAGCAGCTCATTCCCTTGCACAACTTGCATCTCCATGACAACAAAATCAGCTGGAAACATGAACCTGTCAACTTTGACTAAGACATCCTCACAAATACCATACGACCGTACCACAAAATTGTCTGCAAGTTGAATTGTCATGTTGCTTTGTCGAGATTCTTTAAGACCAAGCTTTTTGAATGTAGAGAGGGGCATCAAGTTGATACTTTCCCCAGAATTACACAGTGTTTCACCAAATTTCACCTTCCCAGTATAGCATGAAATATTGGAACAACCCAGATCTTGTTTCTTTGGTGGCAATTTTTCCAGAATAGAGGTGCTGACCTGTTCCTTAAGCACTACCACCTCACTATCTGAAATCTTCCTCTTCTTGGTAATTATATCCTTCAAGAACTTACCATAGGAGGGTATCTGCTCAATAGCCTCTAGCAAAGGAATATTGATCGAAAGTTTCCTAAAGCTATCCAGGAACTTTGTGAACTGTGCATCAACTTTCTTTGCCTTCAGACTATTTGGATAAGGAACTGGTACGGTCTGTGCCCTCTGATGTGGTGTCACATAAGGTGTCCTGTTCTCATCCTCTTTCTCTGCAATGGGCTCTTCTGTGGCCTTCTCTGCATCATCCTCTGCTGTCTCTATAACTACGACATCCTCTACGGTGTCACCTATGTCTTCTTGATGTCGTGTGCTCGGTTCATTGGCCTTGGAGTTTAAAAGTTTCTTTCCACTCCTCAATAGAATGGCCTTAGCTTGATGATTCTTTCTGGGAACATCAGTATTCCCCGGGAAACCATGCATTGTGGTCTTTTTCAGACTCGCAATCTCCGCTGCCATCTATGCTAAAGATGTCTCAAGTGTCCTCATTTGTGCCCCGTGACTTTGTAGCGTCTGCCCAAACTGATTCATAAATTCCCCTTGAGTTTGCAGCTGCTTGCTGAAAGTGCTCATGAGTTCTTGGATTTATTTCACAATTTTATTGAGCAACTCATTACTCTTCTCCTCTACAGTAGGTTGTGGTTTGGCATCCGAATCCTGTAGAAAGTTATTGGGACCCTTCCATGAGAACTTCTTACCCTTCCTCCAAGAGTAATCATTATTCCTGTACCCTTGTTGTTGGCGCATGAATTTGACATGTGCCTCATCATTAGATCCTTCATCCTCTTTTGCTAGAAAAATCTTTGCTATCTGGTCCATCTTCTCATTTAGCTCTGTAATTGCCTTTGATTCCCCTGCAACTCTATTTTATTCCAGTGCATCTCTATTACCCCATGACTGCTTCTTGGCCATGTTCTTCAAAATCTCCCCACACCTTGTACATGTGTTGTTCAAGAAGAAGCTCAAGCCCACTGAATCTAAGTTGCTTCGGTCATGCTCATTAAGATCAAAGTAGAAAATTTTAACTTGCTTGTCCTTATTGATCCCATGATGTGGGCACTTCCTTAGCATGATCTGAAAGCACTCCCATGTCTATGAATAAGTCTCACCGGCCTTTTGACTAAAGTTATGGAACTTTCTCATGAGGTCATTCGTCTTCTCGGGTAGGAATAATCTCTCGAAGAAGACCTCTATCATCTGGTCCTAGGTATCGACGCACTCGTCATCGAGATTGTGCAGCCATTCACGTGCATTTCCCGTGAGAGAACTGGGAAAAGCTTTAAGTAGAGTGCTTCTTGCGGGAACCTGTCAATCTTTATCATATCACAGTTTTCCACAAATGTACTGATGTGGGCCAATGGATCTCTATTGTTCAGCCCAGGCAATGCATTAGACTTGACTAGGTTTATCAGTGTCGGATCAATCTAGTATGTAGGAATGTTGATCACCTAATTTTTGATCGGCCCCTTAGACACAGATGAGCAAGAAGCCTTGATCTTCTCCCATATTGTCTGTTCCTGAGCCATTACTTCAGGTTCAAAATCTGTGTCTAAGTCTTCAGGTTGATTGTGGATATGCTCCTCCTCGTCACCCAATCCCGAAGGTAGAATCTGAGGTGTCGACTGTACGTAGTCCATACTACGCGTCTTCATAATGCACTAGTACCTAAAATGTGAAAAATTGATTAAGTGTAGTGCTAGACGAATAACGAATTTTAAAGATAGACAATTTACTCTCTATTATTAAAATGATTAAAAGTGGCCCATGAAAAACCACTAGAGGGGGGTGAATAGGGTTTTATAAATATTTTAACAATAATTTAACTCAAGCAAACACAATTGAGATAATAAGAAGGAGGCAAGGTGTTTAGAGTGGTTCCACCTTTAGCAAAAACTAAAGGAGTCAGTCCACTACCCAATTGATTCCAATTGGGATTTTGAAAGTATTTAAATTTTATTACCTCGTAAGGATGCTACATAAAATTACAAACACTTTCACCACCCTTTGGACAGCCTTCACCTTGAAGTAGTCTCACCAACCTCAAAGCAGCCTTCCTTGAAGTAACTTCAAGCTCCCCCTTGAAGTACCCTTCCCCTTGAAGTAGCTTCCCATTGAGACAACCTTCTTGAAGTAGTCCAAAGTCCTCCTTCTCCATAGAGAAGACCCTTCTCCACCTAAGAAGATAAACCCTCTCCAATCCACAGCCTCCAACCCTAGGATTAGCAAGGAGAGTACAAGAAATAAGAAAGAACAAGAAGGAAAATGGAAATTACAATTACCATTGTAGCACAAGGCTTGATTTCCTATATCAAGCATTTTGATCTCCTAACCAATGTATATGAAAGTGTAAGTGCTATGGGTAGGAGATGCTAGCCTATAGGACACAAAATTGTAGCAATGGGAAGGATTTGCAAATGTTAGAGTTGCTTAATTGCTAACAGGAAATGATTGCCAATTGCAAGTAGTATGCTCAAGTATTGCACAAGTGTGTGTTGGGTGTCCTAAGGCATGTCCTATTTATAGGAATGGCCTATCAGTGCTTAAGGACGTTCTAGACACATTCTAGGGGGTTCTTAGTGCTTAAATAGCCATTACTTGTCCACTAATAGCTTTAGAAATGGCTAGTTAATTAATCCTGAAAAGTGCAGACAAAGACAGTCTCGATCGAGGAATTGTCGACCGAGTTCCTACTCGGTCAAAGTTTTTGTCGACTGAAGACTATCTGGAGAAAGTGTGTATAATGTTCTATTCCAACTCCCAACTACCTTGTCTGCTGTGTCTAACGACTACTTGGGTCATTCTCGGTCGAGGAATTGGTCGACCGAGAGTGTCTCGGTTGAGAAGTTTGTCGACTGAGAATGACTCTTTTTCAATGTTTTAAACTATGTACTAAGTGTGTGTATCAGTGTGCAGTGGTGACACTATTGTAGGGGACGACCTATCTAAGTGTTGTGATTGGCTAGGGAAGATCTAAACGCTTGATTAACATGATATCTAAGTACTTATACATTATATACTTGTACAAGTTTTTACATTTGATTACAATCATGAAATTAAGGCATTTGAGCATATAGATCTTCCAAAGGTTTGTCATCCACCTAGTTCCTGCAACACTCAAGTAGCATGTTAGATCCACAAGAATGAAATGTTTGTCATCATCAAAACAAAGGGATTATAATAATGTCCAATTTAGCCAACAATCTCCCCCTTTTTGAAGATGGCAAACATTTCAAAAATATAAAATAAGGAAATATAAATCATGTGAGTTTCATACCTGAAGCTTACCTTTTGTAGGCATTCTCTTATTTGGAAGTGTGTGCTGGCCGAATGATTATGAAACTAATTTATATTTTTTATTTTAGATTATTTCCCCCCCTTTGTCATTTCAAAAAAATAACCAAGATAATCATTAAGTATGACTTTTATTACTCTACCTTAATTTGATAGTTAAATGCTCCCCCTTTATAAGATATTCAGTTTGAAAAGCAAGGGATGCAAACCACTTATTGTCAAATTTAGCCACAATTTATTTCTCAATCATTTGCAAAGGATGTTAAGGCTTGAAATGATATGAGATCCTTTTAGATTCTTGGCATATGTGTTTTTGATTTCTCATCCATTTTACAAGGGATGTTAAGCCCTAAAAATGACATGAGATCCATTAAGCTTATAGTAGAGTACATGAATGTATCTCTAACCAAATACATGGGATGTTAATCCCTAATTTGTTTAGAGAATTCCATTATATTCATACATACTGTAGGCTCCAAAATTACTTTAAAGATACTAAGGTCATAACTAGCCTCAAATTTTCTGTATGATGTTTACAAAGTTTTGTAAGCTCCTCCTTATAGTTAAGATGGTTTTTGTGAGCTCCCCCTTAATATTCATATTTAACAAGGATATATCCAGTTGAAGCCATAGGAAACACTTTTTATTCATAATAACTCAGTGCTCATACAACTCATAAGATGATCCATATGACATACTAGCTTATAACAAAAAGAAATAGCCATTACAAACATTACAAAGATAGCCATAAATCTCATGATCTCATTGAAAAGACCAAAGAATTACATCCATGTCTAAGTCTTTCCCAAGAAAGGGCTCATCTCCATAGTATTTGACTAGCGTATGCCACTCTAAGGAACCTGTCTTGGTCAAAGCATAAGCCTCCAAGAAGGTGGGAACACGATCAAATCAAAAGTGGGCAGCAATGTCTTGGAGTTGGATTGGGAAAAATTGAATGTGGCTGAGGTCATGAGATGGTGGTGATGGGATTTGAGTGTAGTTGTAGGATGGGTTGTAAGGGTAGAGCATGCCGAGATTAAGTGAATAAGGATATGTGTCAGGTGTATCAAGAGAAAGAGCTTGCATCCTTTGATTCAAGTAAGACATGGCATGAAGATTGTAGTCTAATTGCCTACTTAAATGATATTGAGAACCGACAATGTATGTTAATGTATTTGTGATAGGATCATAAGGTAGGCTAGAACGAGGAGGTGGTGGAGGTGTATCTTGGGTGGATGGCTCCCCTTCAATCCTAGCCCTCTTGTGTCCAAAGTCAATCCCCATCTTCTCGACTGTATTTCTAGTGATCATTTGGGGTTTCCTATCATATTTGAAGCATAAATCCTCAATGCTTTTCTTAATACAATGTTGCATAATTTGGCAAACAAAATCAGCATAGGGTGGATTGCCAAAAAACTCAACCATTTTCTTAAGAATAAGACGAATAAAATTGATAGGTATACTATTTAGGATGGCATAAATAAGATACATGCGAAAGGTGGGTACTTCAGATTTGTTTGCTTTAGGATAGATATTTGTGGCAACAACTAGATTGACTATCCTAGCTTCAGGTTTTAAATTGATGGCATAATAGGTACCCCTTTCTTCATGGCAGGTTGTATGGATAGAAAAATGGCTCTCTTGATATCACTCAAACTAGTGGTAGTGTTATCTTGGGATAGCTTATTGAGAGGATTACCAGTGGTGAGATCAATAAACTCCTTATATTCATCTACATTAATGTTGAGCATAGTAAGAACATCCTCCTCGAAAAAGTGAAATCCATACCCACTAACCATAGAAGAGAAGGAATTATCATGGTCAGGATGTGTGGCTAGATTGGCATCGAATTCATTGACGGCTTGGGAGGAGTAGGAACGGAAGGATGGTTTTATGAATTAAAAAAGATGTTTTACCTCAAAGAGTTCTTCAAGATCAACAATGTCGATGAAGTCGATGACATCCACCGGCTGTTGAGGAAGAGGAGTCTTTGAGGATAGCCTGAGGTAGCGATCTCCGACATCTACGTCATTGAATGGAATGTGGTTGATGATCGCCAGCGCTGGGGAGACCGTCATTCCCTTCTTAGCTGCAACCTACTTCTTTCCACGCGATGATGAGGAAGCCATCTTGATGATTTGAAGTGGTGAAGAAGCAAGACAAGATTGGGGTGGAGAAGAGCTAAAAATTCACACAAGAAGGCACTAGAGAAAAGCTAGAGAAGTTAGAATGTGAGTTTGTGAAGAATGGGGCCATTTTGGGGTCTATTTATAGCAAAATAGGACCTTGCTCGGTCGAAAATTTGTCGACCGAGGACCGCAATGGTCGATTCTGCAGACGCTCCGCTTGGTCGTCCAACGGTCGATCAAAAAATAGCCGTTGCAATTTTGTTTTAATTATTTTAATCAGAAAGATTTGCCTTTTAATTTAAGCGAATTGGGGGGTTCACCAAGTTGGTATTGGTCGATAATTTTGTCGACCGAGATAGACTCGATCGAATATTTTGTCGATCGAGCTGAGTTTGAGTGTGGCATTTTGTTGGCGAGTGTCGGTCGAGAAAGGTGACCAACCAAGATATCTTCGGTCGACAAACTCGTTGATCGAGTTTGTCTCGGTTAAGATTTTTGTAGACCGACCGGATTACTGTATTTGAGCATTGTAAATGAAATTTTGAGCTAGTTTTTAATAATAGTTATGAATGCAAATGAGAGACTATAATATTTTAAGAGTGTGGAGTACATTATTAAGAGTATTTTCCAAAATATAATTTCCATGTTTAGAAATAACCATTAGAAATGATAGAATTTATTGACATTCATATATTTCTCATTTTTTTATGATGAATGTTAATCCTGAAAATGATATGAGATCTCTTAAGAACACATTAGAACCAGGAAAGATATGTCAACCAATGATGAGCAAGTTTATACTAATGCTGAGTGCACAAAATAATTTCCAATTAAGCATTTTGTCAAGCTTATTTTAGGTCGACCTTGACTTCGACCTTAGCGCCCCTTGGTCAAATTTAATTTCAACCAAGAGGCAATTTCTATAGATTTCCAATTTAAGCATTTTCATATCTTATAGAGTATTAATCATGTATAACAAGAATATCATTTTCCATAAGCTAAGCACAAGATAATCATTTAACTAGTATGTCAAAGATGCATTTGTGCCATAGAGATTCATCTTTATATGAGCTGGATCACAATGATCATTTTGAAAGCAATATCCATTCATGGTTTGTATATATAGATCAAAGATTATTTTAGGCAAACTGAGTAAAAGATGAAGACACAATGATCATGGTGAAATAGTAGAGACATATCCATGATTATGATAGAATAATAGAAGCATATCCATAATGCAATGACTATGATCATTTAAAAACAAATTTCAATACACATGGTTTTCATATAGATAGACCAAGGAATACTTAGGACAAACCATGTGGATTATGATAAAATAGTAATTTCCTTGATTAAACCATCATGGTTCATGAATTTTGAAATTTAAGACAAGCCATGAACATGCTTAGCAATTTAGTAAAATTAATCATTTTCTCTTGTATATTTTATAGATAAAATTTAATCATGAAGAGTATTAAGTTTTGAATCTCATATATTCTTCCTTTTGATTTGGATCATTCAAATATTTAAGGCACAAGAATATGTAAAGTTCATTACATACTTAAGTTGATTGCAATTCAAGTGTCTTGTTTTTATTTAAACAGTTTTGTTAGAGTTTCACTCGGTCGACAAAGTTCTCGACCGACATTGTCTCGGTCAACAACTTTCTCGGTATCGACCGAGAATGTTACTATTTCTCTAGAAAGAAATACAGATTTAAGGTAGAAATCCTGTCGGTCGACTATTGTCTCGACCGACATTGTCTCGATCCAAGATATTTTTGACCGAGATTGTTTTTGTACTATTTTCAATAGTTATTTCCAAGTAAAACATAGATCACTTCCAATTTAATTATGCAATTTAAAAATTAGTTTAGTTGAGATAAAACATTTAAGTACCAAAGTAACATTTGAGACAAATCTCAACTAATCATATTCAAATCTCTAGGTTTTAGGAATCTAAACTAAAACAAGTTATTAAAGACTGTGTCTCTGCAGGTTTATATAAAAATGTGTATTTTCAAGTTAGAAATTTTAATTACTTGAATCAATTTGTTATCTCATTATTTTAAGTTGAGATAGACATAAAGATATACAATTTAGAGTCTTTGGTAATATCTCAACTTAATTTAATCTATTTAGTTTGGGGGTTTTGGAACCCATACCAACTCAACATCCTTTTTCTTGTAAGGACATGAGAAGGAATAATGTCCAAGACGCAAACAATAATGGCAACATATAGAATCAATCTCATTTCTCTTTTTATGAGTTTGATCTAGATTGTACTTGGGTCCATATGTATACTTGCCATTAGGTACATACATAGATTGAGTCTTTGACACTTGTGTCCTTCTCCCACTAGATTTTTGATAGGATTTTCCTTTAGGCTTGTAACCTAGTCCTCTCCTTCCAACTTGACCACGAGAATCATTTAAGATATTATCAAGAACATCATTGTTTCTTAAGCTACTAACTTCTTGTTGTAACTTAGCAATCTCATCCATTCTCCTTTTGATATCTAACTTTGCTTGATCTAGATTAGATAATAAAGAATATATCTCTTTCACAATAGTATCATAATCTAGATAATTGCATATGATTGGTTGTTTTTGAAGATCATTAATTTGGGCTTGCAAGTTTATCTTTTCTAGAGAGAGAAGATTGCAATTTGCCTCTATTGATTTCATCTTAATATCATGATCTTTAATAGCTAAGTTTAATGTCACCTTAAGATCTTTGTTTTCAGATGTGAGAGCAAGAAGATTAGCATGTAACTCATCATTTTCTTTATTAGATTTCGTTAATTTCTTCTTGCACTCAATATACTTATCATGTGTCTCTTGAAGATTAGCAATAAATTCTTCCTTAGATAAATAAAAAAGTCTTACCTCTACTTCTTCTTCACTTATTATAGCAATAAGGAATTCTATATGCACATCTTCCTTCTTTAACGTCCATGGACAACTAGATGTTGTGTGCCTTGTTCCTAAGCACCAATTACACCTTCTTGAAGATTGGTCCATGCTTCTCCTTTGCTTGCGGTTTTTGACACCACCACCCTTCATTCTTCAAGACTCGATTAGAGCTTCTTGAAGCCTGCTCTGATACCAAATGAAAAACCACTAGAGGGGGGGGGGTGAATAGGGTTTTATAAATATTTTAAAAATAATTTAACTCAAGCAACCACAATTGAGATAATAAGAAGGAGGCAAGGTGTTTAGAGTGGTTCCACCTTTAGCAAAAACTAAAGGAGTCAGTCCACTACCCAATTGTTTCCAATTGGGATTTTGAAAGTATTTAAATTGTATTACCTCGCAAGGATGTTACATAAAATTACAAACACTTTCACCACCCTTTGGATAGACTTCACCTTGATGTAGTCTCACCAACCTCGAATTAGCCTTCCTTGAAGTATCTTCAAGCTCCCCCTTGAAGTAGCCTTCCTCTTGAAGTAGCTTCCCATTGAGACAACCTTCTTGAAGTAGTCCAAAGTCCTCCTTCTCCATCGAGAAGACCCTTCTCCACTTGAGAAGATAAACCCTCTCCAATCTGTAGCCTCCAACCCTAGGAGTAGCAAGGAGAGTACAAGAAAT
This sequence comes from Alisma plantago-aquatica, assembly GCA_963693085.1. NCBI lineage: Eukaryota > Viridiplantae > Streptophyta > Magnoliopsida > Alismatales > Alismataceae > Alisma > Alisma plantago-aquatica. The sequence continues at coordinate 339,535,259 of OY856409.1, read as the reverse complement.
AAGAAAGAACAAGAAGGAAAATGGAAATTACAATTACCATTGTAGCACAAGGCTTGATTTCCTATATCAAGGGTTTTGATCTCCTAACCAATGTATATGAAAGTGTAAGTGTTGTGGGTAGGAGATAATAGCCTATAGGACACAAAATTGTAGTAATGGGAAGGATTTGCAAATGCTAGAGTTGCTCAATTGCTAACAAGAAATGATTGTCAATTGCAAGTAGTATGCTCAAGTATTGCACAAGTGTGTGTTGGGTGTCCTAAGGCATGTTCTATTTATAGGAATGGCCAATGAGTGCTTAAGGATGTTCTATACACATTCTAGGGGGTTCTTAGTGCTTAACTAGCCGTTAGTTGTCCACTAATTACTTTAGAAATGACTAGTTAATTAATCCTGAAAAGTGCAGACAGAGACAGTCTCGGTTGAGAAATTGTCGACTGAGTTCCTAGTCGGTCGAAGTTTTTGTCGACCGAGGGACTGTCTGGAGCAAGTGTGTATAACGTTCGATTCCAACTCCCAACTACCTTGTCTGCTATATCTAATGACGACTTGGGTCATTCTCGATCGAGGAATTGGTCGACCGAGAGTGTCTTAGTCGAGAAGTTTGTCGACCGAGAATGACTCTGTTTCAATGTTTTAAACTATGTACTAAGTGTGTGTATCAGTGTGCAGTGGTGACACTATTGTAGGGGATGACCTATCTAAGTGTTGTGATTGGCTAGGGAAGATCTAAATGCTTGATTTACATGATATCTAAGTACTTGTACATTATATACTTGTATAAGTTTTTACATTTGATTACAATTATGAAATTAAGGCATTTGAGCATATAGATCTTCCAAAGGTTTGTCATCCACCTAGTTCCTGCAACACTCAAGTAGCATGTTAGATTCGCAAGAATGAAATGTTTTTCATCATCAAAACATAGGGATTATAATAATGTCCAATTTAGCCAACAACCTAGAATGGCCGCTTGTAGCACTCATAGTGCTGAAAATTGCCGTTTCTCCGACAACGACGTCAAAAACTTGACACGAATTTACCGTGCGTATAACGTAAGTGTACGTGTCCATGTAATATAGGCCTTTTGAGGCCCGAGTCAAACAGAGGGAAAGGTAATTATCAATAGACTACTACTAACTACTCGCGATCAGCTAAACTGATTATAAAAGTTTGGAAGTTGTTTTGAAAAAGAAAAATAAAAACAAAAGAAAACATAGCAATCGATAAAATGGTTGGTTTAATCATTTCAAAAGAAATCTCTAGGATTGAAATTTCACTGTGGGTTCTCGTTGTACTAATTCCTTCACAATTATCACAAGTCGTCTCCCTTTCTGGATAATGGCCTGTAGCCAGAATTGCTCGCTTCCGCGATACAATTCACTACCTTAATCTAGGTCAGTTTCAAGCCAGTAGTAACCTATGCCCTAGACTAGGTGCATGAAAAATATGTCTCTGGGTTCTCACCACTAACCGTACATCACCTTTTCTAAAGGATTTATTAATTAATGTGATTACCGCCTCTTTTCAACCGTTAATTCTTCGTCAAAAGTAATTAAAGGTATTAGATTACCATTATGGTGATCAAGCACAATGATAGCAATGGAGAAAACGATATCATATTGTGGATTTGAGGAACAAATTATGATAAACTATGTAAAAAGAGTCATACAACAATTGCCCGGGCTACTCCCGGTCCTAGAGACAAAGGGGATTAGCCCTGCATGTTCATCTCAATGCAAAACACCGTGAAGGAATGAGAAAACATGGAGAAAATGTGGATGGAGATGGTGTAACCCCTGAACGGAGAAGAATTGGGTGATCCTCAGCGCAGTCTGAGTGTTCTGCAGCTTTCTGGCGATGAAAAATTCCGTCTGCATCTCTAGAATCTCCCAGGGCATAGCTCTCAGCTCCGTTCTTCACTCTCTCCTCCTTCAGAACTTGCGCAATGCAATCCAATGTGAATCATGACTTTGGGCCATCTTTTTCTAGGTATAGGTACCACTTACGGCCGCCAAACGAACACAGTTTTCTGATTGAAATCGTGCTGGACAAAACTCCAATCCGATGGCGTCGATACCATCGATGGGGTGTCGATAGTATCACCACCTTAGGGTACTGATGCTTTCTTCAATTTCTGGAAGCCACCTGATGGCATCTCGATACCATCGACCGTTCCCTTTGATGGTATCGATGAGACGATATTTGGCTCACTGTTGGACTTTTGAGACCACTGACAAAGTGTCGATGGTATTGAACTATCTGCTTCCTCTCCGGCTATGTCACTGTTGGTCTGTCAATGCTATCGACGGACCATCGATGGTATTGACGGTTCCAGAATTGTGAATTTCCTGAAAATGAGAGAAAAACACAAATCAAATCTGAGAAATATGATAATTTATGCAAAACAATGTAAAACAAGATGAATTTGATGTAGGAAAGGATAATAGGCTAACAGAGTTGAATCATGTGATATTAACCACAAATATGACAATTAAGCGCATAAAACAAGTGTAAAACTAGCCTATAAAAGTGACTCAAAACCCCTGCATCACAAGACCATAAATGTCCTATATAAAGGAATAAATGAGAATATGTACAAAGGGATACACATGCATCATGAGACAACTTATCTAAGAGTTCTTCCTATTGGAGAGAATAACCAAATCCAATGATGACAACACACAATAGTGGGAAAAAGGACAAAGTAGTTGTAGCAATTGATGATTCTGAATATGTTGCCTCTTGGAAACTAGCTTAGTGTACCAAGAGTTCCTATATCTTTATGGATGACAGAGGACAAGGCCATTGGTGGGAAGCTTGAACTCAAGTTGCTTAACTAAGGAGGAGACAAGGTGTTGTTTCTACCACAAGGTGGTGACAACAACAACAAATATAGATATGAATTTGGAAGTTCAAGTTCTACAATGACATAAGACATGTCTAGTTGTGGGACAACTAGTATGCATCAAGGTATATTTTATATCCATTCTATGACGTTTAAGTATTAATATTTTGAGGTTATGACATATCCATTGGTTAATAATTTTATTATTGAAAAATATTTTTAGTGTGACCCCTTCGCTCAAAACCCAACAGTGGTATTAGATATGACATCATACACTTTTAGCATTGGTTTTTGTTTGTTTCCATATATCATTGATGAATGGATAATTTTTCAATGTGTATCTACATTACTTACCAACTATCATATATGATATGATATATTTCATTACCTAGACCAATATGATGTCTTTGAAATCATTTAGTTTGGTGGATGTGGATATGGAAACCAAGTTGTTATGGTTCTTGTGATATGATACATGTATGTTTGTGGGTTTTTATAATGATAACAATATGTAACATGTAAATGGATGTGTCATGCCCCACTCTCTACATTGTCTATGTAAGTTTTTAATTCTTGCAATTAGATTAGGATGATGTATTTTCATCACTAAAGAACCATGATGGATATTAAGACATGATCAAAGTCCCACACTAATGAGGAAGGTCCATGGAGGGTTCGTGATGCAAACAAAGCGACAACTCCATCAAAAATGTAAGAACTTCCCAAATAGGGAATCTAACTAGTAGACCAGCTTTCCACTCAATTGACTAGAAATCCTTATAAAACAAAATATCATGTTACATAGGATGTGAATCATTAGGTTGTTTGTTTACAAATCTTATTGCCACAAGATGTGGTACTTGTTTCCATATCATGTTTTATCACCTGTGGTGATTTCTATAGTATATGATGCACATAATAGGGTATATGTAATGGTGATAGGATACATATGAATATAATTTTTAAGAATTCAATTAAATATTAAGTCTAAGATGCCTTCCATTTTGAAATACACATGGAAACTACATGTGGGCACAACAAAGTATTGTGCACCGTCTATCTTAAGAAAGTGCAGTAATAAGTACCCAATGCAGGGTTCGTAGCTTATTATTTTGGATTTTAGGATTGACTTATCTATGGTGATCTTAATAAGATTTGGAAACTATATGGATAATGATGGAATATACTTTCCATTATTATTTGTGTCAAGGAGTTTTCAACCCTCTATCCAAGAGTTGTATTGGATGAAATTAGTAATTGTCACTTACCTGAATATTAAGTTGTGAGTGGTCAACCAAAGTTAGGTCATAATATAATGTATTATTGATCTTTGTTCACTAGAACATTTTTCATTGTAATATCCCAAATTAATAGGTTAAAATTTTCATTAAAATAGTGGGAGAGTGATTATTCTAAGGGTGAATTAATATCATCATATCAAATTAATTTTGAAATAAAAATTTTGAATCATGTTAATATTTTATTGGTAGACTTATAGGAAAACAATCATAACAATTTTTGTTGTGATTGGTCCTTGAGATGATTAAGTTGAATGCGAATAAATAGCATGACTGGTATATGACATTGATAATTTTTCTAACTCATGAGAGTAAGCTCTATATCCTAGAAAACTAGAACCTTAAGAACTTGCTCCTGATGCACCTAGAGATGAAATGGAAGCTGATCATAAGCATATTGATGAAGCTATCAACATCAAGTACCCCATGGTATACTCCACTCATTATGATCTTCAAAAGAAAAATGAGAACATGGGAATTCTATAGGCAGGCACATAAAATGTGTTCCAATAAAAGCAAGGCAATAGAGGTATGATGAACCCAAGGTCATGTTTACGTGAAACATGACTAAAGGTGTTCCATTCGGGCCCCATGTACTCAAGTCTATTCAGTTATTAGAAAGGCATAGAGATACTAGTATTCCCCTTAGGCAAAGAGTTGGCCACTAATGTAATCGTGCAATCATTGTTGAAATCTAATGGTAAGTTTTACATGAACTACAACATGAATGAATTTATTTCACCATTGTCAGAGTTTCTTGGAATGTTGAGAACTGTTGAGACTTAGATAAGAAAGACAAGATAAAGTCCATGTTTATGGTCAACAAAGGGAAGGGAAAGCCAAACAGAAAATTCAAAGCTAAGAACAATTCTAAATCTAGAAAAAAGCCCAGGTCATCTACACTTAAAGCTAAAGGAGTAGGCAAGGAAGACATTTGTCACCATTGTCACTAGACTAGACAATTTCAAATGAATTCATCTATTTACTTTGAGGAAATAAAAAATAAGAAGGAGATATAAAGATCTCCATTTATATATATGTTACAAAGATAAAATTACCTACTTATTTGTCTTATATATTATATATTGGATGTGGATCTGACATATCTTCTAATTGCAAGATCTGAATAAAAGTAAGCCCTTCCTAAAGGGAAAGTGGATATAGAGTCCCCAATGGAGCAAGATTGTTTTCATATCTATAGGAACCTATAGTTTATCTCTGCCCAACAGATTCTAATATAGCTATATAATAGCTACTATGTATATATCATAAACAAAAAAATTTATTTTTATATCTTTAGTGGACAATACTTGTATTGATAAAGAATGGTCAAATTTCTATCTAAAGAGATGAGATATTTTGTGGAAGTCCCCCAATGTCTTATGGTATTTATTTTTTGGTTGTGAAGACAAGTGTGTATAAATAGCAAGAATATAAAACTCCCTGAGTTAAACAAAATTCACTTTTGGTCTATTATCTATTGCACATAAATGAGAAATGTATTTCTAGACTCCATAAGGATGTCTAACTAGATTTATTTGATTTTAAATCAATATAGATATGTGAATCTTGTTTTTTGAGCAAGATGAAAAAGCATCCTTCACTGGTAAGAATGAGAGAACAAGAGATTTATTTGGATCCATACATACTAATGTGTATGAAACTTTTAGCACAAGTTCTAGAGGTGGATGTACGTACTTCATCATGTTTATTGATGACTTCATTAACTATGGATATGTGTATCTCATTAATTACAATTAAGAATTGTTGAAAATTTCAAGATGTAGTGAATGAAGTAAAATCAACTTTGAAAGAATATTCAACTCAAAAGTGATCTGATCATGGTGCTAAATATCTAATCTAAGAGTTTGAGGCCATTATGAAAGAATGTGGTATTGAATCATAGTTGGCTCCACCTATAATTCCAACATAGTAGTGTGTTAGAAAGAGGGCATAACACCTTGTTAGACATGGTATCAATGATCAGTTTAGATAATCTTCCAACTTCCTTATCGAAGATGTTCTTCGAATATTGGGTTTACACTACATTGCATACATTCTGAATTGATTTATAAGACCACATATGAGATATGGTATAAGAGACATCTCAATATGACTTTGAGGAAGATTTGGGGATGTGAATCTTAAGTCGAGAAGTAGTTCTCTAAAATCTTGGACCAAAATCATATAAATGCTTATTTATTTTATACCCTAAGGAAATTAAGGGTTATTATTTATGTATTCCATCTTACAACAAAGTGATTGTCATCATAACTACTATATTCCTTGAAAAGGAATTAATTTCAAAAGAAACTAGTGGGAATAGAATAGATCTCAATGAAGATGGAGGCCAACAACATTACATTGAATCCAATGATGTAGATGAAGAAGAAAGATAATCACAAACCATTTTTGAGTATTAAATTCTTCATGTAACATAAGAACCTTGAATGTATATTAGGACATTCCTAAACCTAGAGAGATTTGGACTTCTCATTAACTAATTACAATATTTCTTGGTCATAAATTTTGATGGGTCAATAGCTTACAATGAGGCTATCGAGGGAGAATATTATAGAAAATGGATTGATGCCATGAGATTTGAAATGGACTCCATATATGCCAACAAAGTATGGACTTTAGTGGATGCACTCAAAGGGGTAAAATTTATAGGGTGAAATGGGTCTACAAGAAGAAACCTGACACAGATGTCAAAGTAAAATCCTATGAAGGATGATTGGTCACAAAAGGTTTCATACAAGTATGAGGTGTTGGCTATGATAAAACTTTTTCACTAGTTTGAATGGTTAAATCATTGGAATCATGCTTTGAATTGTAGCTTCATGACTATGATATTTGGCAAATAGACATCAGAATTACTTTCCTTAATGGGAAGCTTCTTGAGGATGTTTAAATGACACATCACAAAGGTTTTATTACTAAAAATAAATACAATAACATATGTAGCCTACAAAGGTCAATATATGGATTAAAGTAAGCATATAAAACCTGGAATACTAATATTAATGAGATAGTAAAAGTATCAAGAATGACAATAGACCTTGTTATTATAAGAAGATTAGTGGGAAAACTATATATCTCATATAATATGTGGATGAAATATTATTTATTGGAAATTACGTACCTACCCTTTTAGTACTTGGTTGGGCAATGTAACATACCACAACTTGACTTCCTTGACCCTAGAAACCCTAATTCCTTAGATTATGTACTAATGGGCTTAGTTCATAAGAAAATCCCCCAATCAACATAAAAGTGAACCAAGTCTTAAATAATGGAAAATTGTCAATTTGGTAGTTCTTAGGTGGTTAATAATTTGAGATAAAATTATTTGATACATTTATTATGTTTAACCCTAACCCTCATGGTAATAACATTTAAACCATTATTCAATATATAAGTATATAAATTATAAAATATATTTTAGAAACTCATATAACAATATATTTTATATGATCGTCATGACAAATACATTTAGTTATATGTATGTAGGTATCACAAATCCCAATAATATAACTAATTACACTAATAAGTCTAAATGAGATAAATCATCTCCAAATTAGTAAGATTGATATAAAATATCTTAAAAAATATGAATGGGATAATGGAAACGAATGGATGATTAATTTGTATGTAATTTAATTTTAGTGGCATTAAATGACTTTGAAAGGATTGGGGTGAAAATAATGGAAATAGTTGAAGATGATAATTAAATTAAATTTTGGTATGACATTACTATCCTAAAACAAATTTAATTCTAAAATGTCAATGGTAGAGGATATATTTGGATGGTAAACATGAAAATAATACATTTTAACCCTGACATGAAAATAACTCACAATATAATTTCAAACATACAAATTTACAAATAATTATAATGTACATAGTTGTTTGGCTTACCCTATCAATTTTCACTCTACTTGAGTAATGGCATCTACCCCAACCTAATTCTAAAAGAGAATAACTAAATGATTAATTTTCTATGTCAAATATTAAAATCACACTTTGGTTCCTCTTTTTCATATATCTCATGCAAGAATTATTTTCCATTTATTAGTGGTGAGTTCATCTCATGACCTAGGTTCTTTCCCCATTTTATAGTAGTATGCCTAATCCAGCAATGCCTACATTATATCCTACCTGTTACTCCCCTTTCAATTTCCACACAGTAACCTAGTATCCCCTGATATGTTCTCACCCTCTCCTTTATTCCTTTATCACCAATTTACTCTCCATTATCTTCCTCTCCTCATATTGAAATAGTTGACCATAGATTTCCCTAGGTTTTGTGATCTAAATTGCCCCTTCACACCCCTAGTCTCTCACTTCCCATGTCTCCTTACTCACCTTATCTCCCTATTACTATGGATCCTTGTATCCCTATATACCAAGACTCCGAACACCACCAAACCTTTTTCCAATGATTTTTAGTTCCTTTACAATCGAATGTCTCATTTAGCACTTTACCAACTCCTTTTGTGTAGTCATGGCATGCTAGTCTCGACAAAAAAATCTTATATTGGTGAAGGGATGAGAAGATCCATGACACTCTGATGCGATGATTTTGAGTCGCATTTATAGACCTGTTTTATATGTGGTTTATACTTTAATTAGTCATTTCTATGGTTAATATCGCATAATTCATCCATTTTGGTCTTTGCCATCATTTTATGTCAAATCCCCTTAGTTTTATCATTTTGAGCATTAATTATCACATTATTATTATTTGTGTGGATTTATTAAATCTTGTCTTTGAATTTTAGGAAAAAACAAGTATTTACTTCCGTCGATACCATCGACAAAAGTCGATACCATCGACAAGACCGCAGGTCTCCAGCCGAAAGGAGCAGCAAAAGAGTCGATACCATCGACGCTGATGTCGATGGTATCGAGACACCTTCAGGTTGCTGGCGAAGAAGCAGTCGATAGTATCGACGGAAGTCAATACCATTGACACATGGAGGCTACAGCGTCGCAAAACGACAGAACCGACGCCAAAAAGTAAGTCCGTCTCGGGCCTCACAAGGCCTGTACTACTCGACGCGTATACTTGCGTTTTTAGCGCGTAGTAAAATACACGTCAAGTTTTTTATTTTATTTGGCTTGCGGGATCATCCTGGAAGATTGGTCATATCAGGAGAAAAAGAGATTCTTTCATTCTTTAGGATACTATTTTTGGGATGATCCAATTCTTTTGAAGCAATGCAGGGACGGTATCTTACGCAGGTGCATGCCTGAGATGGAGTATGAGAGTGTTCTCCACCATTTCCATGCATCGCCGACGGGAGGACACCATGCCAGTTCGCAAGCAATAGCTAAGGTGTTGGAAAGCGACCTTTATTGGCCAATTTTGTTTCGGGATGCCTACGATTTTATTGGCCAACTTGTAACGATGTCGATACCATCGACGAGGCCGTCGATGGTATCGAGTTGACTGAGACAAATCGATCTGAACTTCTCCAGAGATCTCGATGGTATCGACGCCTGTGTCGATACCATCGACTGTTGTTGGGCGACCTGCCTGTAGGTGTGTCGATACCATCGACGCGACCGTCGATAGTATCGACTCAGAACGAACTCTGCAGTTGTCAACCTGAACCTATGTCGATACCATCGACAGGTGTGTCGATGGTATCGACTCCGCCTCAGCCTGCACAATGAACAAACAGATCAAGGTATCTTCTTTATACTAAAAATTGAACCAAAAATAAAGCAACCTACGATTATAATTAAACTATCCTAATGTACCTATGGTTGGGTTGCCTCCCAACAAGCGCCCTTATTTAACGTCTTAGGCTAGACGGCTTCCAGGCATCTCATTCATCTGAAAGTGTCATGAGTTTAACCTCATTCACTTTTCTCTTGTAATTCTCACCAAAATACAGCTTTAGCCTCTGTCCATTCACCAAGAACGTGGCATCTCCATCACGCACTGGAATCGCTCCCAGGTCTCAGAATATGTTTCACCGGCCTGTTGGGTGAAATTGTGAATCTTCCGGATCATGTCGTTAGTCTTCTCAGGAGGGAAGAACCTCCCAAAGAAGACTTCCACCATATGGTCCCAAGACTCAACGAACTCATCGTCTAGATTATGTAGCCACTCTCTTGCTGCTCCTGCCAAGGAACTTGGGAACAGCTTGAGGTACAAAGCATCTTGTGGAAACCTATCTATCTTTACCATGTCACAGTTTTCAACGAACTGGATGATGTGTGCAACAAGATCCTCATTCTTCAGCCTATGAAACGCATTTGATTTTACCAAATTAATCAACACTGGATCGATCTTATATGTCAGTATGTTGATCGCCTGCTTTTTTATAGGACCCTTTGAAGCTGATGAGGAAGAAGCTTTGATCTTCTCCCATATGGTCTGTGGCTCGGCCATGTCTTCTGGTTCAGATTCAGAATCTATCTCTTCTTGGTACTCGTGCTCAGAATGCTCCTCGTCCTCAGGTCCCGGAAACGAAACCTCGGGTGTGCGATTGTCGTAGTCTGTACTACGCGTATGCACCATACACAGTACCTGAAATAAGAAAATTCGAGTTCAGTACTATGCTTAGACGAGTATAACAACTATAGTGCAATGTAAAAATATTTGAATTTGAATGAAAATTAAAAAGAAATTTATGGCCTAGAGTGGCCGCTCGTAGCACTCGAAGTGCCAACAATTCACCGTATCCCCGGCAACGGTGCCAAAAACTTGACGTGTATTTTACTACGCGCTAAAAATGCAAGTATACGCGTCGAGTAGTACAGGCCTTGTGAGGCGCGAGTCGAACACAGGGATACTCGGAATTATCAGAGACTCCTACTAACTATTTGCGATCAGCTAAGCCGTATAACAATTTGGGGTTTGTTGTCAAAATTAAAAGAAAATAAAAATGAAACAAAGCAAACAATCAATTAAAGGTTAATTTAATCAATTCAAAAAGGTATCTTTAGGATTGCGGTTTCACCGCGGGTTATCATTGTATTAGATTTCATATAATTCCTCAATCTTCTCTTTCTATCCGGATAGTGGCCTGAAAACAGAATTACCCACTGTCGTGGTGTAATTCACTACTTAGGTTTAGGTCGATTCCACCGTCGTAGTAATCTATCCCCTAAACTAAGTGCATTACGAACGATCTCTCAGTCTCCACCATTAATTTTACACCTCCTTTGTCAAGGGATTTATCGATTAATGTATGTTTCGTCTCTTTTCAACCGTTAATCCTCCTGTCGAAGTGATTAAGGGCATTAGGTTATTATTATGGTGATCAAGCATAACAATATATGGAGAAAACAAAACTATACCACGGATTTAAGAGAGAAAATATGAATTATTAATATAAAACTGTCATACAATGCATTCCTGGGCTACTCCCGGTCCTAAAGATGGAGGGGATTAGCCCCGCATGTTCATCTCACACAAGTACATGGTAGAAATAGGGGAAATCATATGAAAAACGTGAATTGAATGGGAAAACCCCTGAACGGAGAAGAACCGATGGATCCTTTGCGTAGAACACGAGCTTTCCCGCCTCTGGGTGGTGAAATCCATCTTCGGCAGCGTCCGGATCGACATGTATGAACTTCTGGCCTCTGTTCTCCTTTTTCCCGCTCCTCGGCACTTGTGCAATGGCTAATACCGATCCTTCATGTCTGGGCGGCCGTCATTAGGTATAAGTCCCTAATTAGGTCGTTAATTAACTCCAGACGTCCGATTGAAATCAATCTGAATCCAACACATATCTGACGGCGTCGATACCATCGACGCGACCCGCTACAGTAGTGGCTGACTGCAAATCCTTCCTTTATCGCGCCCTTCATCATCTCGATACCATCGACGCGGGTCGATGGTATCGACTTACTTTTTGGCGTCGGTTCTGTCGTTTTGCGACGCTGTAGCCTCCATGTGTCAATGGTATCGACTTCCGTCGATACTATCGACTGCTTCTTCGCCAGCAACCTGAAGGTGTCTCAATACCATCGACATCAGCGTCGATGGTATCGACTCTTTTGCTGCTCCTTTCGGCTGGCAACCTGCGGTCTTGTCGATGGTATCGACTTCCGTCGATGGTATCGACGGAAGTTAATACTTGTTTTTCCTAAAATTCAAAGACAAGATTTAATAAATCCACACAAATAATAATAAGGGGATTTGACATAAAATGATGGCAAAGACCAAAACGGATGAATTATGCGATATTAACCATAGAAATGACTAATTAAAGCATAAACCACATATAAAACAGGTCTATAAATGCAACTCAAAATCATCGCATCACACTCCTTGGTTCTAGTGCAAAGATAAATAACCTATATATTATCCTCTGTTGAGAATGGTTCATATTTCCCTCTTTTTTATCCTTTCTTTCCTCCTATTTTCTCAGTCTGAGTTTGCTTTCCTTTCTTATAGCAATATATTGAATTTATTTCAATTCTTTTGACTTCCACACACCTTAGAAAACTCATTGCACCAATTCATTTTGGTTGAGACCTTGATATGACTCTAGATAACAACATGCTTACAAATATTTATAATTGCCTACTTTAGAGACACTATTGGCAATAGATTCCACAAGTGCACTTCTTGGGATGTATTATAGAGAATGTGGTATGTTGGGACCATCCTCAAGGAATGGGTATGAGACTATAGTTGGGCTATTTATTTGAGTTACTAGAGAGGAGAATAGAATTTGAAGGGTTTGAAAGGGGGTTTTGGTAGACTAAGGGAACAAACAAGTAGAGAGAGAAAGGAGGGAAGCTAAGTTAAACTAGAAATAAGGTTTAATTAATTAGGCAAAGAAGGAAAATAACACTAAGATGAACAAGAGGAATCCTAACTAGCACTAAATAGAGAAATCAACTAAGATGAAAGTAAGTAATTTATAGACTATAACCTAACACAAGCAACTAAAGGAAAGAATTAACTACTCTATAAAAAATTAACTAGCATAAACAAGCAAGTAGACTAAGTAAGAAATATATAACTATCTAACAAAGGAGAACAATAGGTTTCTAGCAAGTAATTGGGGTAGCAGGTTTCTTGGGGAGACATGAAACATAAACCATAAACAAGGGTTGTATTCACTGACCTAAATCCAACAATTAAGATATTCAACCAAACAACACACAATAATGTAGGGTGAGAATCCTAAACTATTAGTTGGCCATGGCTAGCATAGTAGTGTATGGGGTAACTAGTCCCTATAGCTTCTCGTCCAACCTGGCTCTATCAACAAAGGGATATGTAGAAATTATTTTTGATTATCTAAGTATAGGTTTCTAGGTATGATTCTCTTTATTAGTTTATGGTAAAGGAATGGTGTCTAGTGTAGATGAAGGATATGTCACCTCCCATTACCCCCATCCAACCATTGAAAATTCCTTTTCTCTAAGTGCATATGGAGTAATACAACTAGTCACTTATATATTGAATCTAGGGATAGTGAAATGGTGGGATAAAGGGGAAGGAGGAGAAACTAGCTAAGGTCCCTCTAGGGAACACATGAAACTTCCCACAAAAATGGCCAAAACCACTCCTTTCCCTATGGATTGGGATATTCAAGAGGTAAGGTAGGAGAAAAAATAATAACATATCATAAGCATTGAAATTAGAGTAAAATATTTTTATATCATCCAACAAGTTATCATAGTTACATATTTTTTTAAATAGACACAAGGGGACTTAGGTACTCTTAATTAAAGACATAACAAAAGAAGAAGAAGAATAATAAGGGAGAAAATCCATGAACTTGGGTGGACATGTTCCAATCTTCACCTCTAGCATCTCCAATCACGACCTCCTCATCCAAGTCAGTGGAATGGCATTAAAGGTGCAGAGGATATGGTTAAAACCCTAGAAAAAATAGGGTTTCTAGGTGCAATATGGAAGAAAATGGAGTAAATGAGGTAGGTAGGAGAGGGTGGGAGTTATGATGACTAAGATTAGCTAATCGTTGACTCCCAACTGCCACTAGTGTATATATAGTGTTCTAGGGGATCTAGTGTTAAGTGTAGATGAAGTGGTAAAGTGGTGGTGGGAAGCACTAACATTAGGTCCATAGCATGGTCATGGTGGTCACCATGACCATGGTTGGTAGGTCTTGGAATGAATGTGGTGGTGGAGAATGGTTGCACTGGAAGGTGGGTTAGGATCCGATAAAAAGTGGTGAAATGGAGTGCAGTAGCATGGTCTTGGTGGATTGAGGCTAGGACAACTGTGGTGGGTGCGATGTATGGGATCGAGGAGATAGGAGGTATTTATGGATTAGGGAATGGACATCCTCAGTCACAATGGGCTGAATGTCCTAGTCTTAACAAATTGTGATCAAGTTGTGAGATTTTAACTCTATTAGCATGGACGTGGCTGGAAACCACGATTGTTTTGGGGGATTTGGCCTACACTTGAGTTTTCTAAGTATCATCTATGGTTCTCTTTGCTTAAAATTGATCCTTGGTCATGTGGGGGTAGGTTGAGGTAGATATTTGGCTCACTTTGGGATCATCCATGGATGGAGAATTCCTCAGGTCATCCTTTGTCTCTCTGTTGCATCAATTAGTGCAAAAGTATCTATAAAAATGTAAGACATGCATAAGTCCATTCTTTTGTGAAGAGATAATTATTGAGAAATAGTATGCAATCTTAACATCTGGATGTGAATAAGGAGAAAAATAACACAATATGGAGACCCAAACTCAATACTACAATTATAATTGATGTCTTTAGTTTTTTTCTCAAGGGAAACTGAAGGCATAATATATCTCGTCGGTTCCTTAAAAAAAGTTGTCATAGTTGACCATATGAGAAAATAAGGGCTATACATTATTTATATCATTATTTGTCTCATAAAGAAATTCACGACATAGAGCACTAGTAAAAAAATAGTTTTGTGCAAAATTTTGAGATATATTTCACTTCTCTCAAAAAAACCACATCCTTATAAAATAACCAACGAGATAAAAGCATACCCTTAGAATCCGCATCATCGGTCTCACGGACAGTAACTACAATAAAGGTTATGCACCAAACCTCCAATAAAAAATTCCCCCCCAAAATTGGAATATCTTGCCAGTTGTTTTTATAGAGACTGATAACATAAGTGTTTCTGGGATGCACCATTTGTTGTCGATTTTCTCATAGTTGACCAATGATATAGGTTTGTGCAAAAATAGTTTTTGTCGGTAGTTTTGTAATAATGAATCAATGACACAAGGTACGTCCTCGGTCTAGTTATAATAACTAAATAGATATATCTTACTTAAACCCCACAAGAAACCCCTCTATTCCCTCTTTCCCCTTCCTATAAGAAATCTCTATGTGATAGAAAACCTTACGCTACTCCTCCTCTGTCACTCCCTTCCCTCTGTTGATGCCTCTATAGCCCACACCTCTACCTCCTCGACTTCCTCCTGCATTTGTCTTCCTCTAGCACTCCTACCTCCACATCCCCTATCATCGTTGTTTCTTCTTCTTCTGGTGTTGATGTATATTCTGACGCCGGTATTGCTTCTTCTATTGGTGCTACTGCTTCTTCTATTATTGTTCCTCCTCACTCCCATTAATGTGGCATCTACCTCCTACTCCACCTCTTCTCCTCTATTGAGGCTCCCTCTTGCTGGAAGTAGAGGTACATCCTCCACCTTCCCCCTTCTCCCTTGCTTGGGTGGTTTGAACTTGGATTTTGGTATCTCCTCCACCTCCTTTTGGTTAAAAAGACTAAGTGTGACTTGGTGCTCTAATTTTCATGTATACATGTATAATATGTTGTCCCTCAATTGATGTTTAGTGTGAAAATTGTGATGAATGTTCCTTTCTATGCTTTCATGTGCACTGCTTTCATGTATATCTATGACTCGTGCATTATTTAGTGTTAGTAATTAAATGTTAACTTGAATAAATAATCACACCTAGGAATTAATACACTAAAATTCATTGAATATCTCTAAATAAATTTGATTTACATTGAGATTGATATAAATTTACCTACTTAACCGTAAACCCCAAACTTCTAAAAAGTAAAATCTAATTTGTAAACCCTAACCCCTACAATTTGTTGGCCTAGAAGCCCATCCGAGATTTACCCATTAGGAGTAAACATTGTATAGTCCCCAATTTGGGACTGTTCTTGAGCACTTCATCTCATTTATGATGTAAGTGTATAAGGCATGTTTGATTTCAATAAATTTTGACAACATGTCCCCTCTATTTTCTGTGTACATATGTAGTTGGGTATTTGCCCATCTACATTGGTGTACTTGGAGAACTGTATGCAAATATTATCGATTGAAATCAAACACACATTATACACTTACTAGTGAGATGAAGTTCTTGAGAATGGGATAAGTGGTACATAGTCATCAATGTGAATATTAAAAGATGATTACAACTCAATTCAAACATATTTTGTTTTGAAATTAACTTAGTCGCTTATACCTGATGACCTACTCGTCTCCCATTTGATTATAGAATGAATCGATCATTAATGTGTAATCCAAATAGTTTCACTTTGTAAGATTTTCATAGGAATATAGTAAACAACTTAGAGTTAGGTTCTAATTCCCCTATTGAAATTGTAGTAACAACTTGAAAGCTGACATTGTTGACATGATCAAAAATCATGTCACATGCAATTGGATTATACAAGGTTGTATAGAATGGTACTAGCATGGAGAGATTCCTAGTATGAGATCAATAGATGTCGGTAGTGATAGTTTTATTGAAGAAGAAATGGATGATGATGTTGATGTGAATGAACCAATTCCAACAAACATGGTTTATGCGATGCTAGATAGTTGCAGGGTAAATGTTATAGATCCACCTCCCTTATTTAGAAACATTGTGCATGATGCTGAGAAACTATTATACTTAGTTCTTACTATGTTTATGAAGTTGAGTATGATGTTGATATTGTATACTCTCAAGGCTAACAATATATGGAGTGAAAAAATCTTCACTTCTCTATTGCCTTTGTTGAAAGAAATTCTCCACGAAGGCAAAGAGCTTACAATATCAACATACAATATGAAAAATATATGTGCCCAGTGGGAATGGAGGATAAGAAGATACATGCATGCCCGAATGAGTTTTGTTGTTTCAAAAGGACTATATTGATATGAAAGAGTGACCAAAATTTGGGGCATCTTTGTACAAAAGGACAACATCGGTAAGACCAAAACCAAGTCTCCATCCAAGGTGATGTGGTATCTTCCTATAATAACATTGTTTCAATGCATGTTTTCTCATAGTATACATACAAAAAAATTATATTGGCATGAATAGGTAAAGAAAAACAACAATGGTATGCTGCAAAATGCTTCTGATAACCCACATTGGAAGAAGATTGATTGATTGTACCCTGAATTTGGCGAAGAAGGAATTTAAGACTTGTCCTTTTTAACAACGAGATGAATCCATATGGAACATTAAAAAGTAAACATAGCACTTTGCATGTCATGGTTGTTTTATACAATCTTCCTTCATGGTTGTGTATGAAGAACAAATACATCATGTTTTCCTTGTTGATATGGGCCCTGAAACAACCTACCAATGATATTTATGTTTACCTTGAATATCTTCCTGATGACCTAAAGAAATTTTGTGGAGAAGTTTTGATGACTTATGAAGCTTTGCACAGAGAGTTGTTTGATTTACATACCATGTTGTTTTTCACTATTAATGACTTTCTCTCTTATGGGAACTTGTCTGGATACAACGTAAAAGGAACGAAGGAATCTCATGTATGTGAGGGAAATACTAATTCAATCAGACTAAACTTGGTGGAAAGATTGTATATCTTGGTAATGGAAGGTTTTTATTAAAGGTTTATCCTTACTAAAAGGTGCACAAAGCATTTAATAGCTCAATTGAGGAATGAAGTGCCCATAAACATATGTTAGGTGAGGCTATTTATGAAAGAGTAGACAACATTATAAATCATTCTGGGGAAGACATAGAGATTGTCAAACAATCCTTACAATAGACTACATCTTTGAATCCAAGAATGACAAGGACCCCACTCTACAATGGCCTTAT
Source organism: Alisma plantago-aquatica (assembly GCA_963693085.1). NCBI lineage: Eukaryota > Viridiplantae > Streptophyta > Magnoliopsida > Alismatales > Alismataceae > Alisma > Alisma plantago-aquatica. Next base: position 339,517,072 of record OY856409.1, on the reverse strand, counting down.
CTTGATAAAAAAGAATGAGAAATATTTCTTGAGTAGAGACAAAAAGATGAGTTCAAGGTATTGAATTAATTACATTCTTATGATTACTAAAAAATATTCTTGTTGAAAGAATCAGGCCATTCATGATGTTAAAAAAAGGCATGACAAGAATTGCACAACCACCAGTTGGGTACAATTGGTTATGTTAAACGTCACCTATTGAGAGAGGAAGAGTAGGAGAAAAGGCAAGGGCCTTCTCCTTCTACTCCTCCTACTAATGAATCATCTAGTTATTCTAGACAGTTGCCTATAGTTTCAAGTAGATAGATGTGAGGAAAAAAATTGAAAAATCCCCGTCCAAGCAGCCCAAGAGGTGGCTACAAAAAATGGTAATTTTTTTGGTCTCACAATGCATGTACACGTTCTTTTTCCCTTGTTTTTTAAGTTTTGCTGATTAGTTGGTTTTGGTGTTACATAGTTGGAGATGAGTGAGTAAAGAAAGGAGGGAAATTTCACCCCTCAGGGCACACATGATAAAATGACAGTTTCTCTAGGCATGAAAGAGCATCTTTGACATGTTAGGGCCACTAGAGCTGGGTTTTGGCTAATGTTTTTTTGTCTCATCCAAGATTAAAGTGCAAATATTCCATGAAAGAGGGAATGGACCATGAGGAGGTGCAAAGATAGATAGTTTCAACCTTGGAGTAGTCTAAGGCTTCCAAGGTGGCATGAGCTTTTCTAGTAGTCATAGTTCCTGTACAATATCACATGTCTAAGGAGGGTATTGGGAGTACTCCTTGGGAACCGTGTGGCCCAGGTGGGGTAAAATTCAATGTAAGTCATTTATATGTTGTGCTTATATGTTGTGGTGAAGTAGTCCCTCAGGTTAATATCTATGTGTGACTATTTAAATGTTGTGTCACAAAATTGTAGGTGGTCAGTAAATGTCGTCTTGCCATTTGACGATCCATCATACAATATCATGTCATATGGTGAGGTTTTTCCACACGTTGCTACAACTCATGGTGTTCCCCTTCCTCCTGATCACGTATGCATGTCTGTTATACATGTCATTTAGACATTTCAAGAAACACCACTCCCATATAAAAACCCAGATGCCACCACAGTGAGAGAGGTAGATGATGGCTATACTAGTTTTCCAAAATGGCTCATTATCTTTCTTGAGGTATGATGAATGTATATCAAATTTATATATAATCAGAAACTAATATGAGAATACATGCATGCAAATCACACCAGCTAAGAAGCCCTCTAGGGTTCCAAAGCCTCTTCCCCCATGTTTTATTCAACATGAGTTGTTTGATTCTTTAGGACCAAACTACAAGGTGTTGATAATATGGTTAGATGATACAAATCTATCAGATACCATATTGATCGACCTTCAAGAGGAGTTCATAAGTATAGATCACAACACTATTATAGTGTTGAAAGATGTTTTTAAGCTATTTCATTAGCAATGGCTGAAAACATCAATGGTAAAACTTTGGATACAGTGAATCTGAGTACATCATAAAATGTGAAAAATAATGTTTTATAAATTTTCTTATATATAAACTGACTATAACATATACTTCTTCAGTCATATGTATTGCATGGCTTATAAGTTGGGCTTATCAAATGTGGGATTTCTAATGCCATCAATGATTAGAGATGTAGCTATAAATCTGAGTGGCATCATTGATTATGTGAATACTGCAATGAAGATTTTTGGTGCATCCAAGACCTTGATCATAGCTTCTTTTAATATTGTATAAGTTTTGGGCTTGTTGTTGATATTTATAATTTTGAATATAAAAATGTTGTGGATTTTATTTTTATTTTGTTTTCCTTCTTTTCATTAAGAAATAAGCATTGGTAGTTTCTAGTGATTGTTCCTGAGATCTATACTATGAATTGCTTCAATCCTTCAGGTATAAAGCTAACCCCAAATGAGGGACACCCAATGAAGTTTCCAATTCAGACGTAAGCATATTTTTCCATTCTCAACATATTTGTTAGTGTTTGTATAACATGACAGTTTAATAATGCAACATATTTGTTAATATAACTTATAGGGTATGAAAGCATTCCATAACGACAGAGTTAAAGTAGATATAAAAAATAAATTAGTGGCTTGGAGGAGTGTTAATGTATATATTCATCTCACTCCAATACATATATATTACTAACTCTACTTAATTAAATTTATTAATGTAATTCTAAATCTATAGTGCCATGTACAAGACAATGATCGGGCATTTGAATGTTACATGATGTTGTACGTGGACACCATTGTTAGGCTTGCGTTACTAGATACCAAATATATAGAAAACAAATTGTTTATTAGTACTAAATCATAATTAATGTAGACTCATTTAATAATTCAAATAGTGAAATCTAATTAGAATTACATCTCCTTCACTTTGTATATTTTTGACAGTAATGAACCCTATATGTTAGAGCGGCCGAATGTCCTATGCGAAGCATGGGTAAACTGCTTCGTCAAGTATGTGAACTTGTCAGCTAATTGAGATGGTTGATTGATATTTGTATTCAAACTTTGATATTATTTATTTTGTTTTGTATATTATACATATGGACTTAAACTCTATAATAGATGATGTGCATATGTGTTCATTCATATGCATATGTGAATTGAATGTGAAGTGCATGAGAAACATTGGATGTTATTCAGCCCACTTTCTAATGTTATTCATGCATGTGTGTGGCTAAGAACTGAATCAATTGGGTTGTGATTTCATTCATACGTGTGTGCATTGAAGTCAAAATGGATAGAATGTTGAGTTGAATATATTGAGCTTGTATAGATATATATATATACATATATATACATATATATATATATATATATATATATATATATATACATACATACATATATATACATACATACATATACATATACATATACATATACATATGTATATATATATATATATATATATATATATATATATATATATATGCTGCTATGCTTGTAGAGCCTATAGTTCTACTGAACTAGAGACTCCAGAGAGGCTTGTAGCTAGACAACAGGTCTGTAGACCTTCTATATAAAGAAAATACACACATATTTCATAAGAAACTAATTACATTCACATACTTCATCACTTTCGTGAAAGAGATTGACGACATATCCCTTACTTTCACTATTTATTCAGTGAACCTCAATGGGTATTTAATAAGAAATTGATGAAAAATTGATCATTACCTCGTCAGTTTGTTATAAAATGATGACCAGTTGATCATTACCTCATTGGTTGTACTCAGTTTAACCGACGAGGAATTGCTAAGGGTAATCACATTTTCTTTGCATGTTATTTCGTCGAATTGTTTGTAACATGGAGTCAATATATATACTTATGTCCAAAAGAATTGATGATGTATGTCCTAAGTTTTAGTGTTTCCCACTTAGTTATCGGTTTATAACCAACTACATAAGCCAAAAATAACAGAATATATGGATCAATTTTGTACTAGTAACTAGGGCTCCATCAACACTGCTGATATAAAACATACTTGTCTTCAAGTATTCTCCAAATATATATCTCTACAACAATCCCTAAAGAAATGATAAATCTACACACCTACATGGGTGTTTGAATAGACAACTTCAAGCTTAAACATCTACATGCAAGTCACTTCTCAAAGTTTAAATCTCAAATAAAGCACAAAGCACATATACTTCCCATACAAAATGCCACAACACATACATGTGACATGGTATTAAGAAGGCTCTAGGTGAAACTATTTCATTTTACAAATTTGACTCAAGTTGTTTGGATTGTGGTTTCCATTTGCAAGCTTTCTCCCCTAATTTTCAATCTAAACTAATGACCCACTTGGCTATGTTGGGGAGTGTAGTTTTAGGCTTATTTTTCCCTCTGCAAAAAAAAATTAAATTGGAATAAAGGGTTGTGGAAAGAAATATGACTGTTATTACATAGGATCATCCACTTTTCTTTTCTTAGATGCTATTTCACACAAGCATCATTTTATTTAATATTTTATTCTTTTGGCATTTATGTAGCTAAATCTTGTGGTGGTGACAAGAAGTGGAGAGATGAGGGATTGCTCACTATAAGATTTTGGATGGTGGCCAAAGTTGAATGTGCCCTTTGGTATTCTTTTATGAGGCACTGAGATAAGAAATGGTGAATGAACAATATATCAAAGAGGGGTTACTAAATAACAATGAATTGAGAAATTGTCAACATTTTTTCACAAGTCATGATAAAAAAATCCTAAATGTACTCTCCTCTTAATATGTAAAACTATCAACGAGAAGTGAAAACATATACAAATTCAAGAATGCAAATTCATAATTCAAACTAAATTTGAAGGAAGAAGTGAGTAAGATTTATCAAAGGTCATTTGTTTAAGTTCAATTTCAAAAAGCTAAAAATTATTCTAAAACCACTTTAGAGTAAAATGTCTCAATCTTCAGCAAAATGGTTCCAAATGCCCCTATAACATAAGACCTAAGCTATGAAATGAGAAATGACATAAAATAAAACTCTAACTAATTAGACACAAGAAATAAACAAATTTACATGCAATGCATTGGGGATGGGTGTCATGGAAAGAAATTGTAATAGATAAAAAATAAGGTAAATGCAACAAAATAAACTATATGACGTGCAACTACAAATGATGGAAAATGGAAGTTTATATGATACAAGTGAAGGGTTTAGTCTAGCAGTTGATGTAACATCCCAAAATATTAAGTAAAATTAGTTCAACATCTTAATAGAATTTGTTCCAACATATTAATTTCAAACCTTGTACTTCGATGTAAATAAAACATAAAATAAGAATCAATATTTTCAAATTTATCACTTAATTCTTCAAAAGACCTAATCATGATGTTTATATCTTGTTTCCACAAAATTCATAGCTAATTTTTCATTATCGATCCAATTCTAATTCAATTTTATCAAATGTAACCCTATTTAGAAAAATAGTGACACATAGGTGTCAAAATCAAATTAACATCATTCATGATCATGATTTGAACTAATAAGTTATTATATAAAGTTAAACTGTGTATATCAAGTTTTCTCCTGACTATGAGCTACAAATTGTTTTTTGAAGAATCATGTATGATCATTACATGTTTATCATAAAAGGGAAAATAGAGGTAGTTTTGATTTTTAAATCAAGAAATTAACTAAATATGTAGACTCCTCGTGGTAAATTTAGTTAACACACCATTTTCAATTGGATTCAGAAGGTTCTAGGGGTTCTAATTTGAGTTATAAAGTAACTCAATTAATTAACCTAATTCTTATGATATTAGAGTTAGATTTTAGGTTTTTTTACATTAATGTATGTGTCACATGGGTCCTACCTCTCTTCATAGGACGCATGCTCTTCGTGATCCATTCATATATAATCCTAGGGAACGACCCTCATCTCCTACCTCACAAAGGAGTCTACATTGAGAGGATCAAGAGTCCCACTCTCCACAATACTCCTTTCCCCCTTTGATATCTATCTCTCTCTTCACCCCTTCACAACAAGAACTAATATCCTAGATTAGCTTCTTCTCTCTATCCTAAAGTCATCCAACCTGAACACAATGAGACTCCATGACCTAGAGTCCCTAGTCGACACGATCTCCTTCTTTTCCCATGAGTCTTCTTCTACAGGTTACTCTAGCCCCCTCTGACCACCAATCTATAAATAAATCACTAGAAACAACCAATAGAAAACCAAGAATTAAAACTCTCCATTGCCTTGCCATCTATCACTCTAGTCCTATCTCCCATATCCCTGTCTTCCCACAATTTTTTTTTAATTATAGGAAAATATGGCAATAGAATAGGCAATGGAAAAAAAAGTCATATTCCCCATTGAACAATAGATCACATAAATAACTATGTAATGGGTAGTATGGTTTGTGAAGTCATGCCTGGTCCTAGAGCAAGTCCAACGACAATCTTGTCATAGCATCATGCACCTTTCTTCAAGTTGCACCGGGATAGCATCAACAACAGACTCTTGGTTGATCACCATGGACAAGAGTACACCTTATCCTCCAAGCGGAAGACAACTGCCACTTCACCTCTATAATAGTCCACAAGGACCACCGGGAACTCCTATCATTCTAGAAAATAGACAAGAAGGAGTTTACATTTCTTGGCAGTGTACTAGAAACAACTTTCTCTCCCACAATTGTTCTCCCTTGTCATCCCTTCCTTTATTGTGTGGGACTTTCTCGGGTTCTCTCAATCACCACAACTAGAGAAGACAACAATTGTTAGAGCTAATTGATGTGTCTGAGAAGACACCGATACTTATCCATTAATAAGAGGGTAACGGGCCAGGGTTCCCAATCTGAGTGGAAGTAGAAGGGGACAAAATTACATGAATTTTAGGATATTGTGATCGGCAAAATGGTCGGTTCATAGGTGGACTGATTGGTTGAATGTTACTGATCGGTTCAACCCTTGAACTGATCGTTTCAACATGTTTTCTGATCACAATTATATTGGCAATTAATATTCAGTTTAATGCACAACATGATGTGAACACTAATCCTTGATCCAATCAAATTGAACAATGAACCATGAAATTCAAATCTTGAACTGGCCATCTTAGACCTTGAACCAATAAGTTTACTTTATGACCCTATTACATATATTGTTTAACCAATTTTGTTTCCAATTAACTTGACACTCAAACCGATTGGTTCAACACTTAAACCAGTTGGTTCAAAGTCCAACTAATCAATTTTTAATCAGTGTTGTTTAAATTGAATGCCTAACTCTTTAGTACATAAAGTATAAACTATATTCATGAATGAAATCCTATTCCAAGTGTATCCTATGTGTGTGACCCTATATGTTCTAAGTTATGTTGGCAGTGAACGTGTATAAGTAATTTATGACATAACAAGCAATGAGCAATATCAAGTAACACATCATTTCTACCCAAGTAATTTGAAAAATTAGAGAACAACTTCAAACTACAATCTGTGATTTATGTTAGTGTTTTTATAGTTCCTTTATCACTAATAGCCAAAATGAACTTGAGGCATGGAATCATCATCCTCTATTATGTTCAATCTGTTTCCTTGAACTAGAGCAGACCGCCTGAGCTATATGCAAGCTCAATATCACATATTGACTCACATGTGCACGAACATGCATTTCTCAGTCTCTCTTATCAAATGGCCATGATATCATACTCATGTAGGAGGTGCAAATTCCATATCCATACTCACACTCATGCCCATGTGTCACAGTGCACCCGAGAATCACCTTTCCTTATTCAAGGTTATGGTGGATAATGTTAAAATACATCAAATGACATGTGATGAGTGTAGTTATTTTAGGTCTAGGAACCACAATCACCACCATCACTATGAGAGATGATTCTATCTACCATGTAATGGTTTCTATGCATCACTATCAAGGTGGGTCTGTCTGATACATTATTCTCTAATAAGTATCTATGTGTTTAGTTTGATATCACATATCATAACATAATCAAATTTTGTCATAAACTAACACACACACACACACTAGTATTATGTGTTATTGCTGTCTGTAAGCCTTCCACAATAATAGTCAAGTAGGGACATAAAAAGAATGTGTATACTCTTGATATCATTTGATCTCATTGTTCAGGCCATAAACCCAAAAACTTACATCATTGAGTAATATTATCTTGTTGAAATTTATTATGTTACATTATAATCTCATAACTGAATAAAGCATAACAAATTGAAAGATTGCCTTTATTATCAATCAAATCATTTATAAGACATGCCATTACAATCATCATATGACTGTCTCTCTGTGCATATATACCAACATACTCCCATTTGCTCTTAGATCCAATCACCCATGAACTTAATCCCAAGTGATCTAACATGACCATCATGCTTCGAGTGTGTAAGTGCTTTTGTCAAGGGGTCAACTACATTGCTTTTAGTTGGTACTCTACAAATCTTCACATCTCTTCACTATATAATCTCTCATATGATATGGAACTGCCTTTGTAAATGCTTTGAATGTTGATGTAGTCTCGGTTCCTTAGATTGTGTAATAGCTACATTTTTGTCAAAATATAGCTCAATTGCATCGCTGATGCTTGGAACCACCCCAATTTCAAAAATGAATTTCTTGATCCAAACAACCTCCTTTGTTGCATTGGATGCAAAAATATACTCAGCTTGTATTGTAGAATCTATAAATGTCTCTTTATTAGAACTCTTACAGCTCACAACTCTATTGTTAATGAAAAACACAAATTCAGACTGCATTCTACAATCATATTTATCAATTTGGAAGCTTTCATCAGTGTAGTCTTGTACCACTAACACTTCCACTTCTCCATAGATAAGAAACTAATTCTTAGTTCTTCTCAAGTACTTAAGGATGTTCTTCATGTTTGTCTAGTGATCATCACTTGGATCTAACTAATTTCTACTCATCATACTCAAGGCATATGAGACATCAAGATGAGTACATAACATTGCGTACATGACGGATTCGCTCAATTGTAGATGCATATGGCATCCAACTCATGTATTCCCTTTCTTCACAAGAATTGCGACATTGATATTTAAAGATAGTAACACCATGAAAAATGTGAAGGTTTCCTCTCTTTGAGTCCTCCATTATGAACCTTTTCAACACTTTGTCAATGTATGTTCTCTGACTTAGTCCAATAAGCCTTCTAGATATATATCTATAGATCTTGAATCCTAAGATATATGATTCTTTGCCCAAGTCCTTCATATAGAATGTATTTCTCAGCCAGGTCTTTACCATATGTCCAGTAGGGATGACATTCCCCATCAATAGTATGTCATCTACAATAATACGAGGAATACAATCATGCTCCCACTAACCTTCTTGTAAACACATGGTTCTTGTTCATTTTGACTAAAGCCAAACTCTTTGACTGTTTCATCAAAATGAAGATTCCAACTCTGAGATATGTGCTTCAATCCATAGATTGACCTTTGTAACTTACATATTTTATTTTCATTCGTTGGATTTATAAAACCCCCAGGTTGTATCACGTGCACAAGCTTAATAAAATTCTCATTAAGGAATGTGATTTTGACATCCAAGTGTCAAATTTCATAGTCATGATAAGTTGCAATGGCAAGCATGATCTGAATGGACTTAACCATGGAAACTGGAGAAAAGATTTCATCATAGTCAACACCTTAGACTTGTCTAAAACCCTTTGCAACCAATATTCCCTTATAGGTGTGTAATTTACCATCCATGTTGATCTTCTTATTGAAGAACCATTTTTTGCATTTTACTTCACCAGGTGGATCCACCAAGGTCCATACCTTGTTGGTGTTTATGGATTCCATCTCAGATCTCATGGCTTCAAGCCATTTCTTAGACTCTGGTTCCTTTGTAGCTTCTAGGTAGGTTCTTGCATCATCATCTATGACCAACTCACCTCCTTCTTGAGTCACAAGATAACCAAATATTTCAGGCTAAAGACATGTCCTACTAGACCTATGAGGTTCCTTTATTACTTAAGGAATTTTAGATTCCATTACGTTATGTGATTCTCTTTGTTCCTCATGTACATATACTAGTTCAATGTTTTCTTTTGGTCTCAAACCTCTTCGAGTTCTACTTTCCTCCCACTCATTCTTTTGGAAATAAATTCCATTTCAAGGAATACAACGTCTCTGGCAACAAACTTTGCTACGAAATATGGAATAAAAGTAATATCCTTTGGTTTACTTAGGATATCTTCAGTCCAAGACTTTAGGAAACAAATTTCTCACATAAGCTTCACAACCCCAAATGTTCATAAAAGAGACATTGGGACGCTTCCCATAACATATTTCATATTGTGTCTTTCGAACCAATTTAGATGGTACATGGTTTTGTGCAAACGTGGTAGTTTCTAGAGCATAACCCCAGAAGGTCGTCAGAAGGTCAGCTAAACTCATCATTGATCACACCATATCTAGTAATGTGCAATGCCTTATTTCTTCCACACCATTATGCTAAGGTGTTCCAGGTGGAGTCTAGTGTGGTATAATACCATGGTCTCTCAGAAGGTCCTCAAACTCTTGGGTCTTGACTTCAGTATTCTCCACCTCAATCATAATGAAAGTGCCTTAATGCTTTTGCCATGTTAGTTTTGTACTTAATTCATAAAACACTTGAACTTTTCAAGAGTTTCTAATTTATGTTGCATTAGGTTTACATAACCATACCTACTCAAGTAATCAGTAAAGGTAATGAAGTACTAATAACCACCTTTATCATTTGTTCTAAAAGGGCAAGACACATCCATATGTATGAGTCCTAATGGATCACCAGACCTCTCATTGTTTCTAGTGAAAGGGGTCTTAGTTATATTGCCCAATGAAAAAAATCACATGTTTGTATTGATTCAAAATTAAAAGAGTCTAGATAACCATCTTTATGAAGTCTAGATATTCGATTCTCATTTATGTGCGCTATTCGACAATGCCAAAGATATGTCTTGTTTGAGTTATCAAGTTTTAATCTTTTGGTAATTATGTTATAAAAATATATCTTTAGATACAACCAAAATACCATATGACATTGGGGCACTACCATAAAAGATCTCTTCATTTAAATAGAACATCAACCGTTCTTAATTTGAAATTCATATCAATACTTGTCCACATGAGATATAGAAATGATGTTTCTATTTATGAAAGATATATAACATGAGTTCATTAACTCTATTACAATCCCTATGGGAAGAGATAAATTATAGGTTCCACCTATAGTGGCAACAACTCTTGCTCCATTTGTGACTCAAAGTTAGACCTCACCCTTTTTTAAAGGTTTACTTCTTTTCATATTCTTCATATCTGAACATATGTCAGATCAACATCCTGTATCTAGTACCCATGATGAAGAAGTAGATAAATTTATTTTGACAACATATATACCTAAAGGGGAGATCTCTATCCCCATCTTCATCTTCCTGAATTCTTTCACGTACATTGGATATACTCCTCTTGTACTTCTTTTTCTCCTTATCTTGAGTTTGGAAGATTTGGATTTATGCTTAGCCTCAGAACTCTTTATGGACTTTCTTTCATCCTTGAACTCCATTTTGCTTATCAGTATCACATATTTTTTTTTCTTAATTCTTGCTTCAACATTTACTAGCATGCCCAGCAAATCCGGTTGCGGTCTGGCCATGTTATTCAAGTGGTAACACTCAATAAACTGACTATATGATTTAGGCAGAGATTGTAGAATCATATTTGTGCCCAACTCTTGGCTTAAAGAGAATCCCAGTTCTTCTACATGTTCCATATGTCCAATCTCATTGATCACATGGGTCTCTACTAGATCACCCACTATCATCTTACACTCAAAGAGTGTTTGTGAGACATTTTACCTTTCTTGCTTTGTATGATTATGATTTACGTTCTTAAGATGTGCTACCATCTCAAGGATCCCCATGTCTTCACACTGCTCATGCAACTCATAGTTCATATATCTTAGCATAAGGTGCTTTATGTCTAAGGTATCATTGGAATGCTTCAAGTAAGCATCCATCTCATCCCTAGGCACATTAGGAGCAGGTTTTTCTGACACTGGTGTATCTAGGACATAGAGCTTATGCTCCTCATTGGGAACCCTTCTCAAAGTCCAAAACCAGTCATGGAAATTTGTCTCATTAAGTTTACCTTTCCTAAGAATAGACCGCAATGATGATTTGTTTGCCATTTGTTTCTAGAAGAGAAAATTTGCATTTGCCAAAACACTGTTGATTTTATTTGAATAAAATTTGATGATATTTAGTTAGGACTTTAATTATTTATTGATCCCACTAGTTTTTTCAAATTGATATCCCTCATACATAAATAAAAAAAATTGTAATGAACAACCTTGTAGTAAGAAAAGATCCAAAACAATTGAGTCATTACTTGGCAAATGCCAGTGTCTATAATCTATCATTAAGGTAGGCAACATTTTCCAATTGCATCTTATGCAAAAATTGGATACATGGTATGCACAACTCTTTGTCATAGTCATCTACATGCTTCTAGGTGTTTAATCTCATTAAGATAACCTAGTTAAGCCTGACCCAAAAGCCAATACGATAGTAATGCACCCTTCTTGGTAGACCCACATAACTACCATTACACTTTAATGAGATAGGGGGCGCACCATGCTTCGCGTGCCCATCTGGGAGTGTGCCCATGCTTTACGTGCCCAAACTTAGTCGATCAAAATTTCATGTGTGTTTCTAATGGAAAACATCTTGGACTTAATATATATTTATAAATACATATACATATCCAATCCCCACATACTGTTGTGCGTATCATTACATGCTATATCCAACAAACATAAGCATGCAATTAAATCCTAAGTGATGGTTATGGCCATTCTATTGTAATTCCTTGGAGCCATAAGGAATTACCACCACCTAAGGTCTACATCATATGTAGTAACCTATTGTTGATGAAGATCTGCACTTGAACTAGTTTAGGTTGATCGGTTCAATTATTGAACCGATTGGCTCGCTTCCTAGTCGGTCTGTTAGTCTGTTCGAATGGTCATCTAGTCTCTGGTCCAACATCTTCTAGAGCCTCTAGTCAATCGGTTGGGACACAATCTGATCGATTCGACTGCTCCTATCATTAGTCATCCTCGATCCTCCAGTCGATCGACTTGTCTTCTAAAACAGACGACTTGTATGGTGTTGAACGTCTTCTTTATTATAACAAGAAATTAAAGATGACCTAATTATATTTCAAATATGACAAAGTAATAGGAAAACCTTGAGTTACATTTGAGGGGAGCATATGAAGGAAAGAATAATACTTGTACACATGGAATAGAAGATGTGTCTCGATATGGAAACTAAGATATATATAGGAACAAATAACCAAACAACCATGCATAGAGATATGAGTTATTGTCCATAACCATGCTTCACATTCACCATTAAAACCAACATTTAGGGTGATGCGTGTAAATCACACACACACACACAGATATATATATATATATATATATATATATATATATATATATATATATATATTAGTTGGGATCATATGTGGTATTTAATCAGATATGAACATTAATCATTTAAAGTATTTTCATCTATGCAATAATTAAAAGATGAAAGCAAAAATCCAATTATATCGATTAAATCCCTAATCATTGTAAATTGGTGTGGCTCTGATACCAATATAAGTAAATATGGAAACACGACAAAAAGTAAAAACAAAAATTTTCTGCCATGTTCCCCTTTGAACAATCGATCACAACAATAACTATGTAATGGGAATGCTGGTTTGCGAGGTCGTACTTGGTCCTGGAGAAAGTCCAGTGATAATCCCCTTGTAATTGTGTGCGGCTTTCTTCAAGTTGCATTGGGACAAAATCAGGAGCATCCTCCTAGTTGATTACCACAGATAGAAGTTGACTTTCTCCTCCTAGTGGCAGGAAACAACCTCCTCACCTCTATAGTAGTCAACATGGACCACTGGGAACTCCTATCATTCTAGAAGAATAGACAAGGAGTTTCCCTTTCTAGTCTGTGTACTACACCAACTTTCTCTCCCATAGTTGTTCTCCCTTGCTATCCCTCCCTTTATCAGTTAGGACTTGCTCAAGTTCTCTTGATTACCACAACAAGAAAAGACAACAATTGTCAGAGCTAATTGATGTTCTAAGAAACCCCCAATAAGGGTTAGGGTTCCCATTCTAAACAGAGTCGAAGGGAATGAAATTTCATGAATTTTCACATCTTGCAAGCACCAAAAGGTCGGTTCATAGGAGAAACAATCAATTTGCATGTCAACTGATCAGTTCAACCCTTGAACCTATCATTTCAACACGTTTCCCAATCAACATTGTATGGGGAATAAATAATCAATTTAATGCACAACATGAATTCATCACTATTCCTTGATCCAATCAAATTGATCAGTGAACCAGGCAGTTCAACTCTTGAACCGGTCAAATCAAACCTTGGACCGGTCAGTTCACTTTGTAAACCAATTTTTTCATGCCCTAGTTCATGTATTTTTCAACTAATGTTGTTTCCAATTAACCTGACACTCAACTTGATTAGTTCAACACTTGAATCGGTTGGTTAAAATTACAATCAGACAATTTTCAATCAGTGATGTTTAAATTGAATACCTAACTCTTTAGTAATCAAGTGTAAACTATATTCATGAATGAAATCCTATTCCTAGTGTATCCTATGTGTGTAACCGTATAGGTTCCAATTTACATTGGAAGTGAATGTCCATAACTAATTTATGACATCACAAGCAATGAGCGACATCTAGCAACACATCATTGCTACCCAAGTAATAGAGAAATTTTGAGAACAATGTCAACCTACAAGTTGTGATTGGTGTTACAATGTTTGTATAGTTCCATTGTCGCTGATATCTTTATTGAACTCAAGGCATGGTACCATAATCCTCTTTAAAGTGAAATCCATATTCCTTGAAGTAGAGCAGACTGTATGATATATATGTATCTCAATATGACATGTTGACTCACCTGAGCATAGCCATGCATTTCTCAGTCTCACATATCAAATGGCCAAGATATCATACTCCTATAGGAGGGACAAATCCCATCTACATCACTCACAGCCATCCGCATGTGTCATAGTGCAGCCGAGCATCACCTTTATGGTAACTCTTATTCAAGGTTATGGTGGATAATGTCAAAGTACATGAAACAACATGTGATGAGTGTAGTTATTTCAAGTTTAAGAACCACAATAACCACCATCTCTATGATAGATGATTCTGACTACCATGTAATGGTTTCCATGCATCACTCTCAAGGTGGTACCATGTAATGGTTTCAATGCATCACTCTCAAGGTAGGTCTATCTGATACACCATTCTCTAATAAGTATCTATGTGTTTGGTTTGATATCACATATCATGACTTTATGAGATTATGTCACCAACCAACACACACTCTAGTCTTATGTGTTATTGTTGTCTACAATCTTTCCACAATAATAGTCGACTAGGGACATACCAAGAATGTGCATACTCCTGACATTTGTATGATCTCATTATTCCAATCATCAACCTGAAGACATACGTCATGAGAAATATCATCCTATAGACATTTATTATGTTACATCATTATCTCATAACTGAATAAAATAAAAAATTGGAATATGGTCTTTATTATCAATCAAATAATTAACAAGATATGTCATTACAATCATCATATGATGGACTCTCTGGTCATACATACCAACATGGGCTTCTTCACCGCTATAAAGATTTTTGAGGACCTTGATGACTAATTAGAGTACTCCACAAACTTCACTCAGGAGTGAATCCATGTATGATTTATTCTATCTTGTGGCGATTGATGTTTCTCCCATTTTCCTCCTTTTAATGATGCTCATGTTTGTTCTTTGGAAATTCATCGATTCAAACCCCCTTGCCCTATATTTTCTTCATATCAAACTCCAGCAATAGTCCACAAACTCAAACATCCCATACTAAAGTCATCTAATTTGTCGATGCTAGTGCTTTGTGTATTTTAACTTTTCCCCTTCAAGTATCCTCCAGTAATTGTGGCACCATGGAATAGAAGACATGGGCACCTAGGAGATTTGTCTTAGTCTCTCTGAGTCTGTCGTGCCCTATGGAATCTCGTTGGCAATGTGGTTGTGTGTCAACGAATCACGTCCTTATTCCTGATTAGAGCTTTGGAATTAGTCTTGGATCCCGTGGGGGTTGAGAAAGGAAGAAGATGATGTTTTTCTTTGGCTTTCAATGAATTACCCTCACTTGTGGTTTTCTCACATTTTTCTCTCAGGTATGTTAGTGACTTTTTTCCTTTGTTTTTGGAAGCCAACAACACAATTGGTTGTGTGTTCCTGAGACAGCTGAATGGTCTCCACTTGGTCATTTAATCCTAGGCATTGTGTTGGATAATGCTTTTGCACCTCAGTTTGTGGATTCTATGATCCACGTGGCTTTTGGGTGATTTTCTATTGGTCTAGAATTCAAAAGTTGTAGAAATTTATTCTTATGTCCAATAATTATATATAAATAGTGAATCGAAAGATAATAAAACAAGTGTTAATATTAAGCTGGTTTTGAATCCTATATTGACTTTGATTTTCACACTTAATTAAGGAACCATGAAACCCTAGAAAATTAAGTTGAGTATCAATTATTAATTATTTTGATGAATTTAATAGGGTAATTAAGGTTCATCAACCCCAAGAAAGTACTTAGGGTTTCATCAACATATGAAGGACTAGTATCTTCTCTAAGAGAGAGGTATGTGGACCATGCACTTTGACCATAAGTATTGGTTGATTTTAAATATGTATGTACAATGAATGCCATGAACGTGTTACCTACTATTTCCATTTTTAAAAGGTCAGTGGATATATAATGAATTAAACTTTATGTTTTTGTCAATTGTTACTGTATCATTTATCATGCAAATTAATCATGAATCTACAACTAAGATCTAAGAGAAAATTAAGAGTTTTCAAGAGAAAGTTAATGATAAAAGATAACTTATATAAGATACTCACAGTGAGGATCCTCGAAACAAAACTAAGAGGCACTTTGGTGCATAAGAGAATAGGCACTTATGATCACACCCAAGGATTCTTATATAGGTCAAGATAAAAGAAATGATCTAAAAGCAATTATGTCCTTTCTTAATTATTAATGTTTACAATTATTACCAATGTACTTGTTCTCTTTAGGATATAATATGCTTAATTCCATTTACAAATTGTTTGATGGATGGTCGGAGGCATGATACTCATATGTAAGGATCAAGCTTAGAGAAGTGGAGTTATCTGACGTGTAAGGTTAACCTCAAGGATCTTCAAAAGAAAATATCTAGTGGGATGTCGTCTATACCTAGTTTATATTTCTTTTCCTATTTATGAGAAAACTTTTTGTGCTTAGGTGTGATAAGTAGTTTGTCTACATAGGGGTCTTAGCCATTAGTTTTTCTCTTTGCATCCGTGCTCACTACTAAGGTTGTACACTTTTTTCAAATATGATCTTATCTATGGAGGAAGATTCAGAAGTGGACATAAACCATGGTTATTGTCGTGGGAATGAACTAGTATTACCAATGAGGAGAGGTGAGGGGGAATAAGGATCTCCAGCAATGGAAACCTTTGATTGGTTTGCATGCTTAGTTTAAGTTTATGATGGAGTAATGTGGTGGACTTGATAATCAAGGATTGTTATCTATACCTGTGTTGGTTTATATATGAGAGCTATTTCTCTATAATGAATATATTGATTGTGACATCCCCCTTGATGTGAATGTAATGTGTGCTTCCTCTCTATGTTGTGTACACTTTTACAAGCACAATGTTATATTTTATCATCACAAGGTAAATTTAGAATGAAGGAATAAAGAAAACAAATGCTTTTCCTATTCCACACAAGATTTTAAACCTTATTGTCCTCAACATGAAATAAATTATTAGAATGATAAAGTAATAATCATGGAGATGTGGTGGTCAATAATAAATGTGGGAGACTTGGGTGTCAGTCAAGTGGGGTGTGTTAGATCCACCACGTCCATTCTTTATAAAATGACAATTTTGCTTGACTAGCACAATGAACATGGTGGAGATAATGGTCATGGAGGATTTTATCCATTAGCTTTTTGGTTTATCTCACACTATCATCACAACTTTGGTTTTCTCATGGCGTGACCACTCCATGCATCATTTTTCTATTTAGTCTGCAATTCTATGTTGAACCAAAAACAATAAAACAATCAAGTGTATTGTGTGCGTATTTCTTGGTGTTGGGTTTTAGGGGAGACAGAGAAGGCATAAGAAACAAAAATTTTCTTCTCCCAAACCTAGAAAAAGAACCGTGTCAACGTCTATACAATAGGAAGGATGGTTTGTAGAGGCATACCTTGTCTCGGGGCTTGCTCAGTGATGTTACCTCGTGGCTTGCACAGTCTTCACCTCCGGTCTTGGATGGTGTCTGTGCAACTCCTGGTCTCACCGGGACTATCAGGATTGACAGCTGTCCTCCGAGCGGCAGAAGTCTCCCACCTCTAAAGTAGTCCACACAGACCACCTATAACTCCGATCTCCTTTTCACACAAGGAATCGAAAGGAGTCACACCCTCATGTCGGTGTACTAGTCAACAACACACTCTCCTGCAACCAGTTGACTTTGTATAGTTCTCTTTCCCTTGATGTGCCTCCATTATCGTGTAGCACTTGCTTGAGCTCTCTAAGTTACCAAAACCAGAGAGAACGAAAACTTTGCATAGCAACTGGTGTTCTGAGTTGTTGTTATTCCTCAAAATCCCCCACTACCCCTATATATATAGGAGGGTCATGGGACATGGTTCTCTACCTCGAGAAATGCGGGATTAAAATAGGAGTAGAAGGGTTCGAGATTTTCTACTAAACAACCAACTTGCGTCAGCTGAACCGATCGGTTCACACCCTTAAACAATTGTTTCGGGCCCTAAGCCGATCATTTGGGACCTGAGCCGATCGTCTGGGGCTCTGAGCCGATCAGTTCATGTCTGAGTCAATCGGTTTGTGGTCCTAATCCAACTCAAATTGACTTTCATATTTGTTTCTGATTAATCAAATATTAATCCTTTTCCAAATCGAATTTGTGCAAGTGAAACAAATTGTATTTGCAAAATAGTCTTCTGACTTTTCAAATGATCTCGATTGGTCACATAAATCGATCGGTTCAACAATTGAGCTGATTGTTTCATGACACATGAGCCGATCGTCTCATCAGTTGAGCCGATCGGTTCACCAACCTGAGCCGATCAGTTCATCCCATGAGTCAATCGGTTGGGGGAGCAGACTTGTGCAAATCAGTCAATCACAGTTTCAATCAGTCTGATACTCCAATCAATCGGTCCAACACCTTGAACACTATGATATTGAGCTATCAATTGTTTGAGTGTTTGATTGAACTACTAAACTCCTTTAGTTATTGATCTAAACATCATTTGTGGATAAACTCCTCTTTCAGGTTAAATCCTATGTGTGTGACCCTACAGGTCCATTTCACATTGGCAGTGAAAGTCCATAACACTTATGACTTCACAAGCAATGAGCGGTGCCTAGTCGCACATCAGTGCTACCCAAGTGAAAAGAAAAGTTGGAGAACAACGTTCAATCCTACAATCTGTGAATGGTGTTATAGTGAATGTATAATTCATTTGTCACTGATATCTCAAATGAACTCAAGGCATGGAACAGTCATCCTGTCAATGTTCATTCACTTTCTTGATCTCAGAGTAGATTGGAGGAAATATGTGTGACATCAATATCACATACTGATTCACACATGTGTGCGTGCCTATCTCAATCCTACTCATCAAGTGGCCATGGATATCAAACTCCCTCAGGAGGGACAAATCCCATGTCTATCACTCACCCCTCAAAAGCCCCATGTGTCAAAGCCACCCAATCATCACCTTTATAACAACCCATGTTTCATGATTGTGTTTGATGATGTCAAAGTGTACCCAACGACATGTGTTGAGTGTAATGATTTCAGGTCAAAGAATCACATTCACCACCATCACTGTGAGAACTGACTGTGACTACCATGTCATGGTTCCATGTGTCAAACTCACGGTGGGTTTGTCCGGTACACTTGTTCTGTAACAAGTACCTATGTGTTTGGTTTGATATCTCCATATCATGACTAATGAGATTCTGTCATCAACCAACACCACAATCTAGTCTTGTGTGTCATTGTTGTCTATCTACCTTCCACAATGACATCCGACTAGGGACATAATAAGAATTTACAAACTCTTAGCATCCATATGATATCATCATTCAGGTCCTCAATCCGAAAGCATACGTCATTAAGAACTGTCATTTTCTAGACATTCAATCTATTCTATAATTATCTCATATGACTGGACCAGAAAGAATTGGAAGCTTGCCTTTGATCTTTATCAAATCAATCTTAATGTATCCCACCAATCATCCCATGATTGTCTCTCAGGGAATACATACCAACAAACTCCCACTTGCACTACGAGCCAATCACCCTTGAATCATATTCATAGTGATCTTCAAACATGTCCCACATGTTACTGTGCTCTAGTGCTAACATAGTGAGTTATGGCAACACCTTGCCAAAGTCGGTATTAACAGCATGTCTCTCATCTCTTTGTTGTACATCACACATATGAGATGGAGTTGCCATAATATGCGATCTAGTATTCCTTTGCTAACCTTTAGCCATATTACTTGACCAAGCGCTCCTAACTTGTCATCAATGAATGAAATATCTATAAGTTCATCTCTATGAACTCCTAGATCCATATAGTATCCATTGTTGTTCTCTAACACACCGATACTTGGCATTTCTTTTAAATGGATTTATTGGAACGTTTTAATTTATCAACAAACATTCACTTTTATATATCCCATATATATTTTGCGATCAATTTTCTATCCTTTTCTGAAGTTCGCATCAGTGTAACTCTTTACAGTGACCCCTTCCTTATATCCATAGAACTAGTACTTCTCAAGTACTTATCAAGTTCTTATGGTATTCCAGTAACCCTTACTGGTACTAGACAGACATCCACTCGTCATGTCCCACATACGAGTTATCAAGATGAGCACATCATATTGTCATGTCCTACATACAAGATGATGAATGCATTTTATTCTTGCTATGTCCATACATTCAAGATAATGGGATAATTACATACATGATAGATCCATATCTATTCTTAGTGTTCCCATTCTTCATAAGAATTGGACACTTGGCTTTGGGATACTAACTCCATGTAGAATGGATAAGTTTTCTCCCAATGAATCTGTGCATACTGAACCCTTCAGTATAGTTTGCCAATGTATGCTTTCTCTTTTCAGGTCAAGAGGTTTTCAAGAACTATCTCTATAGATATCTATTCCTATCATGTAGGAAATGTATCTATCTTCCTTAAAGATAGTTTCAACTTTGGATTTCCATTTTAGAACATTTCCATTTCACATCAACATGTGGAATGTGAATACGCTCCCACTAAATCATAGATCTTTATTTATCTTTGACATATCAGTCAAACCCTTTGACTATATCATCAAAGTAAAGATCCAACTCTGAGTTTCTTGTACTTAATCAATCACATTGATTAATCCATTGTAACTTATAAACTTCATTTGCATTAATGGATTCATAAACCTTATAGGTTGTGTCACGTACACATCCTTGTTTTATTCCTTATAGGAATGTGGTTTTAGTATCCGTATGCCAAATATCTAAGTCATTAAGTTGCAATTAATAAGCATCATCCTTATCAAAATGTTATCCATGTGTGTTAATTCTTTAGACTCATTCACACTTATGGATTTCATCCCAATAGGTGCTACCATCAAGGTCATGCCTTATGGTTCACATGCAAGTTATTTAGGATGTAATGGTCATAAACCATAACTGAAAATCCGATCCGTCATATTCATCAAGATAGTTGACTCATCACATGACCAACTCATCACATATATAATTGAGGTGTTTTTGTCAAGGATAGAAGAACTAACAACCCTTATGATTCTTAATTTCCTTTATTAGTGTGGGGTATTCTTTAATTAAGAAGAAATTAGTTATTTGATTATCATCCTCTAACTCCTTAGAGTATGAATCCTTTTGATTTAGACATAGCCATGCCTTAATCACGAGCTTACTATGATATACTATCATAATCACTCACAAGGTCCTCAAACATTTGGTTCAATTATTTCATTGATGTCATCAAGAATTAACACTTTACCAAATTTGTACTTCATCTATGATATTTTTGAACACTTCAAGATATTCATAGTGGTATTTCTCTAAACACCATTTGAAGCACTAGCATTAACTCCAATAGGTATGTAAATACATCACATGTATTATACCTAATAGGATAATCATTCTTCTACTACCTTAGTGAAGATTGATTAATCATGTCCAAGAAATTCATGTCTCTTACTGGTTCTCTAACCAAAAGAGTCTAGATTTATCCATCATATGGAAACTAGAAATGAATTTCTCATGATTTATGCTAATTTGATTGTTTGAGTTATCAATAACTTTTAGGTATCATTTTATCTTATGCATACCAAGTACCACAAGATAAACAAGGCATTTCCATAAAGATCATATCTTTGAAATTGAAACATCAACATCATTAATTGCTATTATTGTCATACAATATGCAAAAATAATTTTTTTCTATCCATTGGCAAATATGAAATAGCAGTTCATAACTCTTTTTCATGCCTTCAAGGATGAAAATAAACTAAAGTACTCCTATCTATAGTGGCAACACTTGCCCCATTTATTGGGTGCTTTACACTTTATATCTTGGTATCATATACCTCAAAAAGTGTTACAAGTTTATTTGATGACACCTTCAGGTAGAGACGTCTGTCGCCTCCTTCTTCTTTAATTCTTCCAGATAGAGTGGAAAATTCCTTTTCCAATGTCTTGGCTTTTGACAATGCTGGCAATTGCCTCTCTTGGTCACGCCTCCCTTGGCCTTGAGAGTTGAAGATGACTTGGAATGTTGGATAGCATCAAAACCTTTCTTAGCTTTGCCCTTGCCCTTGCGCTTAGACTTGCTTTTCTTGCTGCTGATCATCATCATAGACTTAGGCTTGTCCTTCTTCATCTATGCCTCGTCTGTCCTCAACATGCCCAACAACTCTGTCAACATCTTGTCAAAGTTGTTCATGTTGTAGTTCATCACAAACTGACTGTAGGATTCTTGCAATGATTGTAGTATCACGTAAGTAGACAACTCTTGGCTTGGGGGAAATCCCAGTCTCGTCAGGTTCTCCACATACCCAATCATTTTGAGCGTGTGAGGACCAACTAGATCTCCTTCTGTCATGACACACTTGAACAACACCTTTGAGACATCATATCTCTCTTGCCATGCTTGATCTTCATACATGTTCTTGAGATGCTGAATCATCTCAATGACACCCATGTTCTCATGTTGTCTCTGCAACTCGTGGCTCATGGAGCACAACATCAAGCACTTTGCATCAATGGCATCATCAGAATGCTTCTTATAAGCATCCCTATCTTCCTTTTGTGCGGTAGGAGCAGGTTCCTATGGAATTGGAGTATCCAGGACATAGAGCTTTTGTTCTTGAGTGAGAACAATTCTCAGTGTCCTAAACCAGTCATGGAAGTTAGTCCCATTCAGCTTGTCCTTTTTAAGGACTGATCACAAAGAAAATTTATTGTTGTTTGTTGTCATTTGTACTACAAAAAGGAAATATATGCAATTTAGTCCAAAACTCAATTTTGACTTATTTGATTGATTTGAAAGGTTAACAATATAATTAGGACTTTAATTAATTATCACTCCCACTATTTTTATTCAAATTGATAGCCCTCACCATCAATTCAGAAGATTGCAGCATACAATCTTCTAGTGGGTCAAGATCCTAAAATCCTCTCATTCATGGACCAACTAGAGCTGTCACCCACAACTTAGATCTTCCAGGTAGGCAACTTTTGCCAATTGCATCATATGAAACTCTTCAAAGATATCATATGCAACTCTTTGCCATGATCACCTCCATGCCTCAAGGTGCTAGATCCTATCTAGGTCACTTTGTTAAGTCCGACCCAAAGCCAACACAACGAATATGCACCCTGCTAGGGCAGACCCACATATCCATCCTTCACGCTTCCACGAGATAGACGGTGTACCACACTAGGGAGTGCCCACACTTGGCCGATCAAGCTTTTCATGTGTGTCACATTTGTAAGGCATCTAAAACTTTAATATTTAATGAGGGATTTGGTTTTATAGGTACATATACATATCGAATCACCACAATACATAGTACATATCATATACATGCTATATCCCACAGAAAACATGTGAAACGATAAAAGTGATGATTATGGCCATCATAATGTGATTCCTCGAGCCAAGAGGAATCACAGTCATCTAGGTCTACATCACATGAAACTTGTCAATGATGAAGTGCTATAGCCGCCCGAGTTGATCAACTCATCACATGAATCACCTGCTCATCCTGGCCGGTCGTCTGGGTGCCACCAGCCGATTGGTTGGCTCCTCCAACCGATCGGTTCACCTGGTCGTCGTGCATCTCCTCAGGTCGCCACCCGCTCATCTCGCTTCTCGAGGCGATCGTTTGGATCACCAACTGATCGGTTCACACCTTGAACCGATTGTCTCATTCGTCGTCAGATTGTCCTCCGTTCTTTGACATAGGATTTGTGGATTTAGGATTGGACATGCATAAAGCCATCATTATTTGCATCATATGCAATAATTAAAGGCAACAAACCAAAATCGATCACATCGATGATCCTAAAGTATAGAGCGGTTGACGTGGCTCTGATACCACTGTTGGGTTTTAGGGGAGACAGAGAAGGCATCGGAAACAAAAAATTTCTCCTCCCAAACCCAGAAAAAGGAATCCTGTCAACGTCTATACAATAGGAAGGATGGTTTGTAGAGGCATACCTTGTCCCGAGGCTTGCTTGTGACATTACCTCGCGGCTTGCACGGTCTTCACCTTCGGTCTTGGATGGTGTCTGTACAGCTCCTGGTTTCACCAAGACTGTCGGGATTGACAGCTGTCCTCCGAGCGGTAGAAGTCTCTCATCTCTGAAGTAGTCCACACGGACCACCTGGAACTCTGATCTCCTTCTCGTACAAAGAATCGGAAGGAGTCGCACCCTCCTGTCGGCGTACTAGTCAACAACACACTCTGCTACAACTAGTTGCTTTTCTACAATTGTCTTTCCCTTATTGTGCCTCCCTTATCGGGTAGAACTTACTCGGGCTCTCTCAATTACAAAAACCAGAGAGAAGGACAACTTTGTAGAGCAACTGATGTTCTGAGTTGTTGTTATTCCTGAGAAGCCCCCACTACCCCTATATATATAGGAGGGTCATGGGATAGGGTTCTCTACCTCGGGAAATGTGGGATTAAAACAGGAGTAGAAGGGTTTGAGATTTTCCACAAAACAATCAATTTGCGTCAGCTGAACCGATCGATTCACACCTTGAAACGATCGTTTCGGGCCCTGAGCTGATCGTTTGGGACCTGAGCCGATCATATGGGGATCTGAGCCGATCAGTTCATGCCTGAGCCAATCGGTTTGTGGTCTTGATCCAACTCAAATTGACTTTCATATTTGTTTCTGATTAATCAAATATTAATCCTTGTCCAAATCGAATTTGTGCAAGTGAAACAAATTGTATTTGCAAAATAGTCTTCTAACTTTCCAAACGGTCTCAGTTGGTCACATGAATCAATCAGTTCAACAATTGAGTCAAGCATTTCATGACACATGCGTCGATCGTCTCACTAGTTGAGCCGATCGGTTCACCAACCTGAGCCAATCAATTCATCCCATGAGCCGATTGGTTGGGGCAGTAGATTTGTGCAAATCAGTTTCACTCAATCTGATACTCCATTCGATCGGTCCAACACCTTGAACACTATGATATTGAGCTATCAATTGTTTGAGTGTTTAATTGAACACTAAACTCCTTTATTAATCAATGTAAACATCATTTTTGGATAAACTCCTCTTCTAGGTTAAATCCTATGTGTGTGATCCTGTAGGTCCATTTGACATTGGCAGTGAAAGTCCATAACACTTATGACTTCACAAGCAAAGAGCGGTGCCTAGTCGCACATCAGTGCTACCCAAGTGAAAAGGAAAGTTGGATAAAAACTTTCAATCTTACAATCCATGAATGGTGTTACAGTGAATGTATAATTCCTTTGTCACTGATATCCCGAATGAACTCAAGGCATGGAACAGTCATCCTGTCAACATTCATTCACTTTCTTGATCTCAGAGTAGATTGGAGGAGATATGTATGACATCAATATCACATAGTGATTCACACATGCATGCACGCCTATCACAATCGTACTCATCAAGTGGCCATGGATATTAAACTCCCTCAGGAGGGACAAATCCCATGTCTATCACTCACCCCTCAAAAGCCCCATGTGTCAAAGCCACCCAATCATCACCTTTATAACAAACTATGTTTCAGGATTGCATTTGATGATGTCAAAGTGTACCCAACGACATGTGTTGAGTGTAGTGATTTTAGGTCAAAGAATCACATTCACCACCATCACTGTGAGAACTGAATGTGACTACCATGTCATGGTTCCATGTGTCAAACTCACGGTGGGTCTGTCTGGTACACTTGTTCTATAACAAGTACCTATGTGTTTGGTTTGATACCTCCATATCATGACTAATGAGATTCTGTCATCAACCAACACCACAATCTAGTCTTGTGTGTCATTGCTGTCTATCTACCTTCCATAATGAAATTTGACTAGGGACATAATAAGAATGTACAAACTCTTAGCATCCATATGATTTCATCGTTCAGGTCCTCAACCCGAAACCATACGTTATTGAGTATTGTCATTCTCTATACATTCGATTTGTTCTATCATTATCTCATATGATTGAACTAGAATGAATTGGAAGCTTGCCTATGATCTTTATCAAATCAATCTTAATGTATCCCACCAATCATCCAATGATTGGCACTAAGTCATACATACCAACACTTGGAAGGTGTAGAAACAAAACTAAAATAGAATGGGGTTCAAGTTAAAAAGATCTCAAACCAACATCAATTGTCTCTTACTAGCGCTAAGTTTAATGATTGCATATGTACAATATTATATTTTTCTCAATCATCCATTTGCAAAATATGAGGTCACACTCTTAAAGTAAAGGGTCTTCTCATTGGCATTCAACAAGTTCTCCTCAATCCACTAGCCACAGGGGTCTTCAAAGTGTCCTTTTTCTCATCTTCAAGTGATGATGACTTGTACATTTTAAGGGTTAACCTCAAATTGATGCATGTAACCATTGGTTTTCCGATACACACATGGATGTTGATGTCGAGTTGTATCCAAAAAGTGCACTCCCAAGATGATGGGAATCTCCTTATCCTCTGGCTTTATATCAAGAAAAATGAAGTCCACTAAAAACAATGTCATATTTGTATCAAGCATGACAAGCATTTCATCCACCATGCCCACTTGGGACTATAAAAGACCAATTCACAATTGTACTATTCATTTTTTGTCTTCAATTTAAACAATTCCAATTCAAGATAAACACTATAGGGCATGCGGTTCACACTAGAACCCAAGTCTATAAAAGAATTCTAAAAAAGATGGCCACCAATATGGCTTAGAGTTAGAGGGGATCTGGGGTCCTTTTTCTGGATGGGAAGGGCATGTTAAAAGCTAGACATCACTCATTCAACTTGATTTTCTTTGGCTTCCTTCCCATTCTATTCATCTTAAAGTGAAAGAATCCTTTAACAATTTAGCATACATGCAAAGTTTCATGACTACATCAAGTAATGGGATGTTAACTTTGATTTTCCCAAGGATTTTAAGAACATCAACATTGTATTTTGCCTCTGTTTGGATGAGGGTTCATCCAAGGCATTTGGAAAATGAGGCTCATTAGCACTAGACTTTTTTGCATCAAATTTATTAGTTTGAGGTATCATAAGAGGACTTGCATCACTTTGAGGGATCAAATGAGGGCTACAATTGTAAATAGAGGACAGGGCAATATTAAAAATGGAACATAAAGAATATAATCACTCCCAACTAGAGTAGATGGTGGAACACTTGGTATCAAAAAATCCTTAGAAGGTGGTACAAATAACTTTTAGGTCTCACACATCATTACAAAACTTTTTTGGCTTTGCAATATCAACATGATCCTCATACATTTTTTTTAGTTGTTAAAGAACCTTACCACTCCTCAAGATGGTCTCCACATTCACTTTATCATGGTGAGGAGGGACATCTTGTGATTTTTTTGGTGGTGGTAATGGTCTTTGGTGTTTTTGGGAATATGGTTGATGTTGGGGGATTTATGGTTTTTGTGGTGGTGGTTGTTGATGAGATAGTTCTTGAGGGATATAGGGTTGTTGTGGTAATTGTTGAGGTGCAAGGAATTGGTATTTGAATTGTGTTTTGGTGGTAGAGGTTCATATGGGCTAGGGAGACCTTGATATTATTGGACATATAGTAGGTGGTGGTTTATAAGACCTTGAGGGGCTACTACTTGTCCAATTGCATTGTTCTAGTTCACAGTATACCCTCATCATGGTACAAAAGAGTCAAGTCTAGATGATTTGTACTTTGTCCAAACCTATCAATAGTTTCTCCATGAGTCGAGACATCCTTCTTGACTTCATCTAGGCTTCTCAATTTTCCAAGCACTTTGTTTTCAAACCTTCAGCTATATCTTTGGCGTTGATGTTGTCTGGGTTGCTCTTGTACATAATTACCTTGTTTCTTACATGATAATTTAGGATGATGCCTCCACTCCTCAGTGTAAGATTGGGACATGAGATCTTGGTGGTTCTTATTCCCAAAATATTACATATGTTTCACTTCTTCCTCAAGGGACTCAATGGGCTGCATACAACTGTCACCTCCCACTTGGGTCTTCATTAGATTCATCATGTATGAAAGAATCATAATAATTTTTGGGTTGGAATAATTTTATGAATGAGGTGGTGGGGTAGATTGGGAAGCACCAAAATTCCTACCATGGTCATTGGTTTCCAGATGCTTTATGCCTTGAATTTCAACAAACTGTTTAAACAAATGCGACGATTGTTTGTGAGGTTCAACCATGAATGTACCACCATAACAGAAATATAATTGCTCACCCAAATTAAGTAGTTTGAATTAGAATGATTATACAAGTTTCCTTAGTGTTACTTCATGGAGTGGGGCAGTCTCTATATATTTTGAAATCTTTACCAACTCTCATGGAACTAGTTGTGGCCTAATCAACTAAAGAAGGAGATTCTTCTCTCATTTGTATGAGTTTGGATATTGGGTAGTGATTAATTCCCATTTCTTTAACCACCCATTGGATGAGATTTTGATGCCTAGATAATTAGAAAATCTTCTCCGTGACCTCTCACCCTGACCCGATCACATTACAACCTTAATCATAATCATATATCTGATTTACACAAGAACCTTCAAATAAATGGATGCAGAAACAAAATCAAGGGCTTGTTTGGTAGGGTGTAGTCGGATGAAAAAGTTTGTGTTTGGTGTACATTTTTACATTGCAAACTCACAAAACTACACCCCGCTAACCCAACAAAACTAGCCCTAATTTGGAAGATTCAATCATAAAATAACTTTCCAAACAAAGTTATATGAATATACCAAGGTCAATTTATTGAAATCAACTGGAAAAGTTACAATATACATTTGGGTCGCCAATCAATCTTCATGAGGGATTATGACTACAATTGAACTTGACAGAATGTCACCCCATATTCTTTTATACTTAATGAATTTAACTAATTGTAAATCTTATATCTATCATCTTAATCTCATAATGAACTTGTGGAAATCTATCATATGATATTTTTCAAACAACCAATCTTCTAGGGGATCCATTTCAACATGCAAACCAAATCATTTAATTATTTTTTAGCTCACCATACTTGATCCCTAATGAGCTATTTAAATATTATGTTAATATAAATTTAACAACTCACAAAACAAACACCTTCTTTGACTCATCACATGGTATCAATATGATATAATTTTAATTTTTTAATTTAATCATGAGGCCCACTCTATCATGAACAATTTTGATATTTATTTAATATGGTTCTACCTTCCTTAAATAACATAGCCAACCCTGACAATATTGTTTTAATATTAAATTTTCCTCAACAAACATTTTCCTACATGTGAGGTTTAATATTATTTAATGTTGTTTACAATCTCCTCACATTACAGTCATCATATTCTCTCTTAATCTCTCTGTACATTTTTATCATGAGAGATCCTCCTGATGAAATCCAATTTTGTGGATGTCAATTTCCTATGTTGCCTTCATATTATCGACTTCACATGCTTTAACCTTACAAACCTTCTTTGCTTTGAAGTTTAAAAAATAACAATCACAATTACTTTTTTTCTACCCCTAACAAAAAATCATTGGGATCGAACCTAGCCAACCAAGTGGTTCATGGAGAAAGGATCTCAGTGCCCATTGAGATTTCTCAGTGCCCATTGAGATTTCTCATCCTGATGACTAACAAACTACAAGTCTCTATGAGTGAAATGACAAATATCAGCGCCCAATGGGAATATCAATGACCAATGGGCCTCCAACCCTAAACACCCAGTGAATCCCATTTCACGGTGCTTGATGGTTCATTTGTACGCTGACAACCCATTGGCCGATGAAGATGTGGGACGATTAATCTACAACTTCCACACCCAAAAACTATAAATACTTGACCACCTCCATCATAGAAGTGTTCAATTCCACTCTCCTACACTTGGAGGTTCTTACTCCGTGCCCAACTAAGAAGATCATCTACTAACACTTCATCAGTCTTCCTTGAAGTGATATTGGAGTGCTACCATTATATTTTCATTTCATCTACATTTCCACCATCCATCATTCATAAACAAAGGCAACCCAACCTCCGTTATCATTGATGTCCAAACTTTATTTCCTCTTCATGATGAATCAAGGTTTAAAGTGAGAAGGAGAAAGTGAAGAAAGAGACACCCAAGCTTGTCCTAGGTGTCCCCTGCTTTCCTCAATTGAGTCAACCTCTTCATCAAGTAATACGTCATTGTTCCATCGAGCTTTTCTTGCCTACTCTATAATGAAAATGGTTGAATGTTCCTTCTCCTCCTACTCCCTTGATTTTATACAGAAGAGTGAGTAGTCCATCTAGCTGAGGTGTGGGGACTATACCCACATACTCGTTCTTGCATATCAATTCTTAAATTCTCCATGGCTCGTATATATAGCTTTATCAACTCACTGTTAATTGTTTGGTGCCTATTTTGTGGAATGATCATGTACTTTACATGATTTATTATATTCCTTTATTGCGAGAACTTCTATGCTTAGGATTTGAGTATCGATTAACTTGGTTGATTCCTTGAGGAGAACTTCAAAAAGGATATCTCCAAAGTAGTAAGTACATGATCAGCGAGTAACAAGAAATCGAGATTGTGGAGATACACTATGTCCACATCTAATAGGTGTATCTTTCTTTTCTCCTTTTGGGTGGTCATATGTAGCTTGGACATGTTTTGGATGTTCTTGTGCATCTAGCAGTGGTGAATCTTGATGCCATTATAGTGACCCTCGTCATTAGTCTAAACTATGTTATAATACCACATTTTTACTTTTCCTATAGTAAGTCTTCATCAACTTGAATCAACTCTTGGTTCTAAATATTAGTCTTGGTTTGACTGGATACTAGCTAGAAAGATTCTTAAAAACATTGTCCCTAGGGACTTTATCCTTAACTATATTGTGATAAGACACATCTTCTTGTGAGTGGTATTATTGCACGTCGTTTTGGTAAAACCTTGGTGATATGAACCCCTAGGTATATTTGTTTGTGCAATAAAATCCACATCAAATTCTAGTGCCATTTCTAGGGACAATAGAATTGTCTAGTTAACTCCGATTCCATCAAGACTAAGTCAGGATTTTACTTTTACCATTTATACTATTGAAAATATGCTTGAATTCATTCTTCTCCATCCAACTAACTTGTGAAATATCTTTCCATCTTAGGTACCTAAAATATAGTGCATTCACCACTCTAATAGTATTAGACTTGCACCAAACTTTGATCCCAAAATAGAATAGACCTTTCATTGTCAGAGCAGAGAGAATCAAGCTAGAATTGGCTGAAGAGGAACTCAATCAAAGTATGAATCTAGTCGTAGAAGAACAGAGAGAGGATTATTCAAGAAGCTTGTGTTGTTGTTGAAGAGTAAATTCATATAGCCCAAGTTGTGGCACAATTGGATAACTGACAAAAGAATCTTAGCAATTTTTTGATCCCTTAAGTTGTGATGTGAATCACTCAGTGCAACCACCTCCAATTGATGCCCCTAACTTTGAAATTATACTACATTGGATCACTCTCTTGCAAATAATCCCATTGTGGGAAAACTAAGAGAGGACTATGAAGAACACATCCTGGAGTTTGTTGACATATACACCATCACCAAGAAAAATGTTGTTATGATTCCATTACACAACATCCTTTCAAGTGTTCCTTAGCAGTCGGGAAAGAAGTTGGTACATGTCTTTGAAATGTGATCCCAACACTACTTTGAACCAATTCTAGAACAAAATCCTTGAGATATTCTACCCTCCATCGCTTTGGTACACTATCAGAGGCCAAATTACTCAGTTTACACAAGTTCCTAGTGAAATTCTAGTAGAATCATTGGAGAGATACAACGAGCTCATCTAGAAATGTCCACACCATGGTGTTTCTAAAAATCAGCTCATTTTCTTTTATAGAGGTGTGGTTGACGATATCAAAAAGTTTTTAGATTCCTCATCTTGAGGAAACTTCATGTGATAGAGTTATAATAGTGCATGAAAAGTGGTCACTCTTGGATCTTAGAACCAAGACAACTAGAGGAGATCTATAGGAAAAGAGTTTTAAAGGTAGCTATGGCATAAAGTAACTTTAAATTCAAGTCTATTGTTGAATTCATAAAGTCACTAGTGCTCAAACAAGATAATCTCGAGTCATCTATCAATGCCTATGAAAGAAGGAATGCAAACTCACTTCCATGAAAACAATTACAATAGAAAGTCAAGGAGGTAACACAATCCTATGAAGCATGTAAGGGCACTGACCACTCCACCTTGGGGTGCAATATTCTTTTCAATGTTGTAATGAGCATTGTTGCATCCCAAGGGACGACTGTCAGATGGAAGATCTAGACACTATCAAGACTATTCTCGATCAAAGGTACTAAAATCCCAATCAAACTATAAACCATCCTAGTTTTGAGTATGGTAACCCCTCTGGAGCGGAAAACTCTAAACCACTAGTGCATGATAAAAATCAAAATGGGGCCCTATCAGATTCCACGATAACTAGCAAAACAATTTTAGGATTTGAGGAAACTATAGGGGTAATTTCTAGAAAAGGAACTACATTCAATACCAGAACCCCAATCAAGCCCCGACACAACAACAACAATAGAAACAACCACAAAAATTCAATCCTCCTTTAACTGATGAAAAACTGTCAGCCATTGAGAAAATGTTGTTTTCGCAACATACAATGATTGTGAACCAACAAGCTCACGAGAAAGCTATTGAATCCAAACATGCTCAATTATCAACAACTCTTTGTCCACCTACATGATTATTTGTATGACAGCCCAAAGATAATACTAAGCATTAGGTGTTAGTTAAAGGTTGTTGCCACTCGATCAAGGAAGGTCTTCATATTAGCACCCACTAAAGTTCCTATTATATTTAATGAAGGCGAAGATGAATTCGTAGTTATTCGATACTTTGAAGTACCCAAGATGCCACCTAACAAAGATACTTTAGACACTATCATTGCCAGTAAAGTAGACAAAGTCGTTCCAAAAGCACCAGTCATTGTAGAAAATTAGGTAGCCATCTACATACCTCATCCTCCTTTCCAAGCTCGTTTAATGTAGAAAAATCTTGATACCCACTTCATGAAGTTTAAGGAAGAGATAGGCATTCCCTTCCTAGATGCACATGTATAAATACCTTCCTGGTCAAAGTGTCTTAAAATGCTCCTTACCAGACAATATATAACCAAGGAGTACGAGACATTCAGGCTAGCAAGAACAACATCTGATATTTCCCAAAAGTAAGATGTCAAAGATATACATGGACCTAAGATCCTTCAAAATATTTTACCATATTTGTGAATCCATGTGAAAAAAAGGACTATCTAACCTCAGTCCTAGAATATCTATTATATCCTATAGACTTTGTAAAATATTGGGTTTAATAGATCTTCTCCCGAATAGCATGATCATACAACTTGTTGAGTCCTCAATGACACTCCCAATGGGGATCATTGATGATGTCATAGTCAAGGTGGGCTAGGATTCTTATGTTCCTTGTGATTTCATAATCATGGACATAAAAGAAGACCTCATATATCCTTTAATTCTAGGTAGACCTATCCTTGACTCATAACAGGATTGATCAACATTGAGGTAGGAGCCTATTCCTGAGATTGGGAAAATAAATTCTTGTATTCATAGTTTTTGACATCATGAGAAGACCGAGAATGCAAGAGGATGTCTTGTTTTATTGCATAGAGAAAATGTCACTCATATCTTAATTTGAACCTAAATCTGATGACCCTCTAGAGACTACTCATACTAATCCTAATGTCAACAAATATATTGAAGAGCATGTAAAGCAATGTGTGCTTTGCCTTGACTCAAGAGAGGAATATCCAAAAACTAACTTTGAAGAACCTAAAGTCTACCTTACTGAAGAGCCAAAGGAGACACTAAAATCCTCATAGATGAAACCCCTCCTAGAAAGACAAAAATAAGTCTTTTATATGATTCGAAAGTTTGACCTGTGATAATCAACTCTGATCTAACACCTGAGCAGGAAAAAAGCTTCTAACCAAACTAAAAGAAAGGTAAAAGGCTATAGTCTACAAGATGAGTGACCTCGCCAGAGCTAGCCAAACAATATACATGGATAAGATCCCTATGGTGGAAGACCACAGGTTAACTATAGAACTTCAAGACCAACTAAACCCTAACATGAAGGAGGGAGTTTGCTTTGAAGTTGTTAGGCTACTCACCTTTGGATCATCTACCCAAAGTCTGACTCACCATGGGTGAGTCTAGTCCCACTCATCCCCAAGAAGGGAGGCACCACTATAGTGTGGAAAAAAATAATGAGCTTATTCCCACCTATATTGTTACTGGGTGCAGGATCTGCATTGATTATAGGAAATTAAACAAAGCTACATTCAAGGAAAATTCTCCTTTACATTTCCTTGACAAGATCATAGAGCCCCTAGCTCATAAAGAATGTTTTATTATCTTAATTGTTATTCCAAGTTCTATAAAATCCCAATCCATCCAAACAACTAGGAGAAAACAACCTCTGCAGTCCCTTCGGGGCCTATGCCTTTAGAAGAATGGCCTTTAGGGTATGCAATGTGCCAAGTATGTTCCAGAGTTCCATAGCGACTATCTTTGATGGCCTAACCAAAATCATCATGGATGATTTCTCTATATATGAGGATTCTTTGACTAATGCCTGAAACACCTCTCTTTAGTGCTTAAAAGTTGTGAGGAAGCAGACTTGGTGCTAAACTGGGAAAAATTCCATTTCATGGTAAGTGAAGGCGTGACATAGAGTCAGCAACTGAGGAGTCAAGGTAGATAAATAAAAAATCAAAGTGATCACAAACTTATCCCTCCTACCAATGTAAGAGAAATTTGAGTGTTCTTAGGTCATGTGGATCTTTGTAGAAGATTCATCAAGAATTTCTCCAAAATAGCTAAGACGATGACCACCTTATGCTCATGGATGTTGAATTTCATTTCGATGAGGAATGAGTGAAATGATTCAACAATATCAAGAAATCCATCACTAAAACATGCATTATTTGGGTGTCAAACTGGTATCAAGCCTTTGAAATCATGTGTGATGCCATCGACTGTGTTGTGGGGGCCATTTTAGGCCAACATATAGAAAATAAACATCATTTTATTTATTATGAGTAAAAAACTCTTGATGAAGCCCTCTACCTAGTGCACAAATATGTGAGGAGGCACATATGGTGAAAGAAGGCACGATGCTAGGACATAGAGGCAATAATTGAGGATTCAAAGTAGACAAAGAAAAAATCAAAGTAATCACAAAACTTAGACCTCCCACCAATATAAGAGACATTAGAGAGTTCTTAGGTCACATGGGTTTCTATGAAGATTCATAATGAATTCTTTCTAAAATAGCTAAGTTGATGACCAACCTTCTGCTCAAGGATGTTGAAATTTGTTTCACTGAAGAATGTCTAAAAAGTTTCAACAATTTGAAGCAAGCCCTTGCCACGACCCCCATCATCCGAGAACCAGACTTGTCTCAACCTTTTAAAATTATGTTTGATGCCAATGTCTATGCAGTGGGGGTAGTTTTAGTCCAACACATAGAAAACAAAAACAATGTTAATAAATGTACTTAAAGAACCCTTGATGAAGCTCAATGGAATTACATGACTATGGAAATGGAGCTCCTAGTTTTGGTGTATGCTTTTGACAAATTCAGATCATACCAGTGGGGTCAGAGGTTATAGTCTACATAGATCATTTTGTGATTTGTTACCTATTGGCGAAGAAAAATGTGAAATCAAGATTGATTAGATGGATTCTTCTCTTCATGAGTTCTACCTAGAGATAAAAGATAAGAAAAGAACTAAATATATCATTGTTGATCCATTAGGTCATACTCACATACCCGATGTAGACGTTGTCCCCATCAATGATTTGCTTCCAGACGATCAACTCTTGAAGGCTTCAAAAACTATTCCTTGGTATGTAGATTTTGTCAATTATCTCATTACAAGCGTTATATACCCAAAATGCACATGTATATAGAGAAATAGTGTATGCATGACGTCAAAAAATACCACTGGGATGAAATTACTTGTTCAAATTGTGTGTTGATGGCCTATATTTTTCTTATATTCCAGAAGAGGAAGCCCCTCTTGTTATAGAATAGTGCCACTTAGGCCTAACTAGAGGTCGTACGAGTTTGAAGAAAACTACACTAAAGGTCTTGCAATGTATATTTTTCTGGCCAACTGTATCCAAGGATGTTTATAACTTCGTCTTATCATGTGATACATGTCAAAGGCTCGACAATATTACTAAGAGAGATGGAATACCCTTGAAACTCTAAAAAGAGGTCAAATTTTTTGATGTGTGTGGTGTGGACTACATGAGCATGTCCCTTCTTCATATGGATTTTGGTACATTCTTGTAGAAGTCATTTACGTCTCCAAGTGGGTAAAAGTCATACCAACTGTGACAAGTCATTCAAAGCCTATTATTAAGATTCTTCAGTGATATCATATTCATCTGCTTTGGAGTGCCTCATATTATCATATCTATGGAGGTTCCCACTTCCTGGAGTGAATCTTCATAGATCTTTTGTGAAAATATAGTGTGTACCATAAAGTGGCTTCCACTTACCACCAAAAAATGAGTGGGTAAGTGGAAGTATCAAATGCCAACTCAAGGCTAAATTAGAGAAGACTATTGGAAGCAACACAAAAGATAGGTGCAACAAAATGAATTATGCTATTTGGGCCTACTAATAACCTTCAAGACCCCTCATGAACCACACCCTTCAGGCTAATTTATAGGAAGTCATCACCTACTTTTCTTGGCATACAGTCAAATAGATAAATTTTGACATTAAGAAAGCTGGTCAAAAAATATTATGACAACTCCAAGAACTAAAATAAATCAAGATGAATCCATAGTAAAATGTAGAAATTCATAAGGAACAAATAAAATGGTGGCATGATGGTCGTCTAAAAAGGAAAGACTTACATGTTGGTGACCAAGTCCTAGTTTTCAACTCAAGATTGAGAGTCTTCCCAAGTGAACTTTGGTCCTGCTGGTCTGGACCATACATTGTTACATATATCTACCTACATGGTACATTCATCTTATGGAATGTATGATTTGGAGAGTTTATTGAAAATGGTCAATTCCTGAAGAGTTGCTTCATGATGGATGGTATGAGCGTTGAATGACCTCTCAATCCCTCAAAGCCCGTTCCTCCTCCCAGATATTGAAAGTAGGATCATTTAGATTAGTTCTTTCTTTCAATTCTAGATTATATATTTCTTGACAACCCTTAGAGAATGCATGGCATATGCAAATTAATTTTTTGATGATTTATTTCAAGTTTACAAAAGGAGAAATTGATGCTGCCAGGAATGTAACTGCACTGAGTGGCCAACCAGACATGAGTTTTCCTCTATCTAAGCACATATTTAGTGTTTGTTTGGATAAGAAAATCCCTTAATTTGAGAGTGGAAGGTGGTTGGGTACAAATTTTACTTGATATTTGTCCCACAATTAAGATTTCACCTTCAAAATAGAAAAAATATTTGAAATTCTGATAAATTAACACAAAACTTAATTGTATAGAAATTGATGAAATTTTAATACACTCTTTTACATAAATTTGTGCTATTTTTTTTCTTGTTTAGAGAATCTCGTCAAGTGAAAAAATTTCAAGATCATGGACTGATGATATTAAAAAGTCTTGTCAAGGTTAAAATCCATAAAGTTCATTGACCAACGAGATCTTGTAAATCCATTGTGCCAAAAAAGGAAACCAAATCTTGCTAATAATTCCAGCCGACCATCGAGAATTTTTTATTCCCATCGAGGTCTACTTACCCAAATTCTCATTGATCATTGAGATCCTCTGATTTTCCATCGACCTTGGGGAACCAGGGTATTTAAGCCCCTTTAGTGGGTCAAAAAATCTTCTGCTCTCTTTTTCATCTCCATAGAAACCATAAATTCCTCTTTGAGTAACATGTTACCCCCACATTGATGAACATGAAGCTCATAATGAAGGACTCCTTTCCTCTGCTGATGCACTCCAATCTTCACCAACTGCTTCCATCAACACACTGGTCTCTGCCAGCAACTTAGATTCATCATTGTCAACTCACCATTCCCATTATGACATTGCTTCTACATTAGAGTAAACAACCGACAGTTTTTTGAGCATCTTGTAGGAGAAGTCTTGTGCTAGAGTGAAGGAGACCATATTCTAGTTCATGAACAAGTAACCTTGCTCTGTGTGCAAGGTTGCTCTAAGACTATTCTTCCATCGATATTCTCCAGACTTCTATCTCTCAAATGACGTTCATTTGTATCTGATCTAAGCATTTTCCCTTCTATAGTGCTTACCCAATGATTTAGTTTCTCTAACTTTGCAATCAACATACTTTTGGTTTCTCATGACTTTAGCAATTTTCTGTCAACCATCGGGTTTGCAATGGTCTAATTTTTTGAGAACCATCAAGATCCTCCAATTCTCCATCAACTGTAAAGTTTTACAACACTTCCTTGTTGACCACCAACCATCTCATAAAAGAAACCCCGATGAGAATTTGGTCGACCTATTATCCTTGACCCTTCTTAATTCAGTGTTGGCCGCTAAATCCAACCAAACATCCATTTTGATTGGTTGAATGCAATCGATATTTTACTATTGATAAAGAACTTTTCCAATTAGTCAACATGATGTCATAAAACACCTCTAATTCTCTCAACCAGAATGCCACATCTATGGAAGGGATCGATGATGTCATCAAAGAAATCATAAAAATCCTTGACATAAAAAATGCATGCCTCATGCCAACCGTATGAAACTATAGTTGAAGACGGAGCATTTTGTTGGTCTATTGGAGTATAAACCTACCAAATTCTAGGAGGAAGAGCATGATTCAACTAAAAAATAACCTTACAATATCTACCTTCAGAAGAGGAAGGAAAGCAAAAGGAAATACTAAAAGTAGTGAAGATGCCTCTCGAAGGCCCAACGCATAACAAAATGATAGTGAGGAAGAAATATCAGTTAGAGGAGAAAACCAAAGAACCTAATTTATTATCTACCACACCATAAACTGCAACTAATGAGACCAACACAAGTAAGACGTAGGTGACATAGGAAGTTACTTATGACACACCTCAGTTCCAATAGGTAGAAGATGTCTTCCAATTTAGGTATGTTGAGAATAAAGCTAAATACACATTTTTCATTAGAAACAAGACTTATGACGCAACACAATATGATGGCCACGTGACTCTAGGGAAGCTAGGGATTTACCAATGGGTCAAGGAATTTCTAAAAGGAGCTACTCTTTTTATGGCATGCATCTTCAATCAACACTCCTACACAAATTTGACTTCTAAATTTTATGTCATCGTTAAAAAGGTTGCCATTAGAAGACGTTGAAAAGGAGACCGCTTAGGAAAATTCAAGTTGTTCATTCAAATGTTTGGGGTAAAATTTTTCTTGACTGAGCAGATGTTGAACATCATATTTTTTGAGATGGAGGAACAAGCCTATGCCTCCACAAAAGTAGGGCATGATAAAGACATTACTAGATTTACTAGTAACAAGACCTGGGGAAAGGCTATAGGGGACAAAACACAAGCCTAACAACTCAAAGGAAGCCCATGTGCCTTCTAGTTTTATCAAAGTAATCCATAAGATCATTGGCAATGCAATTTTGGAGAGGTAAGACACTGGGAACAAGAAGAAAGGAGATCTATTCCTTAACTGGTGCATGCTGGAGAAGCAACCAATTAACATTATATGGTTGTTGATAGAAATGTTAACCACTACTGTCGTTCCTGAGGGCCTACAAGAGCTCTTAACGGGGGACCTATTCACTCTTATTGTGTGTTACCATTGGTATCCTCTCATATTAAGAAAATTGTAGTAGAGCAAGGGTAGCAGGTCCATCGATATCAAGTACCGCCTTACATCGGGTGTAATCACAACAAAGAGAGAAATATTTTTACAAGTTTGCCAAGACAAATGGCCTACTTCCCCCTTTGAGAATGAGTCATTAAGACTCTCACAAGATCATCAATTCTAGAGAATAGCTCAATAAAGTGACATTTAACACGATCATATGGCCAAATGTGACTTCTACAACTTCTACATGCCAAGCGGTTCAAAAAGAAGAGAAGGTCACATAGTCAACTGCTAAAAAGAAACTAACATTAAAGTTCTGCAAGACAGTTCCAAAGAATATGAAATCCATGATAGCCCCAATCATCTCTCAAGCAAAATAAGTTGAAGTAACAAGACTTCCGGAACAAGAAGTCCAAGTAACCTAGGACACTGAATAGAACATTGAGGAGGTTCTAACATCAATGCAATGACTATCAAGATGACCAAAGATATTCATATATTCATCACCAAACCCCTTGTAGAAAAAAATCATCTAGAAATATAGGATAGAGGACAAAAAGATTGATCTAGGGAACCACTGAAAAACATGCTTGAGGAGGTTCAAAGAGGCAAACCGGTTGATACATCAACAACTCCAAGTGTGAAGCACACCACCCAGCCAATAGAGTTTGAGTATCCTGCACTGTCGCCGCCTCAAGGGAATAGGAAATAATGCCATGAGAAGTACATGTGGAAACCACAAATACACCGTCACACAAATGGGGACATCCACAATGTCTTGGGGAGGAGCTAGGACCTCAAGTCAACATCATGTGTGAGCAAATCCAAAAGTCCTCTTCTAATCCGTTATTGATTCAACCCTATTTTAGGGCTTTGTCTTGTGTTATTTTGCATTTCAATCACATCTACACTGGTTATATTACATTTTATTTCTCCCAATATGCATATTTGTGTAAATTCACTTATGGACATTATTTGCATGTTTTTCAGGCATTTGGACCACGCTTGATGGAAGAGAGAGAGAAGGAATGATCCTAGGGTTTCTCTACCCTTAGAGAGACCCAAAGTGAAGCCTGATGCTCCCTCAACCTACCCCTCGTGGACAAAGATCTATTGAAGCAAATATGTCCAAGCAAATCCAAAGAACAAACTCAAAGTGCTGATTCAGACCCCAGTACAATTGTAGTACCACAGAACGGCTGTGCTAGTTCGCTTGCAAATCAACAGAGACACCCTCCATTGAAACTGGAATCACCACGACCGTGCCACCCAAAATGGCTGTGGTGAATTGACCCAAAATGGTCGTGCTACCCAGTATGGCCATGCTAGATGAAGACATGAATGAGTGTGCTCATGGGAACGACCTCCTCTCAACTCCACCACGACGGCTGTGCTACCCAACACAGTCGTTCTACCTAGTACCCACCACGGTCGTACTACCAGCCTCCATTCCACAACAACAACATGTGATTTTGTCACTTTCTTATAACATCCATTCCCCACCACCACGTCCATTCTACTACTACCTACCACAACTGTGCTGCGCAGCACAACCATTCTACCACCTAAACCCTACCACTTTTTCCATTATTTTTCCCATACTACTCCTACTTAACCTAGTGCTTCCCCCACAACTATATATACCTAGGTGGTGGCTGGAGGCCTAGGTCAGATACCCTCAGGCCACCCCTAGATCACTCCTACCACTCCATTTTCTCCCCTTAGCAATTCCACTCCATTTCCACCTCCATTCCACTCTATTTTCACCATTTCCGCCACCAAAACACTAGTTTACCCTAGTTCCTACCCATCATCCCCTTCATTCCATACCCTTGAACCTTAGAGGAGAGAGGAGGATGTCATGTAGTAGCTGGAGAGGAGGATTTCTTCATCTACATACGTCTCCATGGCTTCATCTACCTCTTTCTCCTTTCTTTTTGTATTTTCCATTTCCATGAGCAGCTAGGCCGCTTTTGGTGGGTTATTTGGGGGAAATTATGTTACTTTGATACCATGTTGGGGGAAAATGATATATTAAAATTATGATTTCATTTCGAAATGATTATGTTCTATTTGCATCTTATTCTCCAGGAATTGCTTGTTGGGTTGTGCGTGAAATCACTTGGGAATTTAGGGAAATTGCTTTTATGTGTGAATTTTGGGATTTGTCCCTAGGTCCAATTCTTGGATCCCTAGGTTGCCTTCTATATTCATACATCCTAATCAATCTCCCTAAGCCTTGGTGATAGATCTAAGTATCTATATTAGGTGACTCTAGTGCAATTACCATGGATCCTTCTCAAGGCTAGATTGTGGGGGAATTGGGATCCAAAACCCTAATTTGACCTCTCCATTACTACCCTCGACCCCTAATTACCCTAGTAATGTCTAATATAGAAACCTAGACTTGATTAGACTCTAATTAAATTGAACCTAATCCGTAACCCAATTGAGCCTCATAAGGGTAGTAGGGGGTGTTTGGGACTAGTTCCCGTATACACAACCTAGCATATCCATGGCTAGTTAGTAGCTTAGGTTAATTCATTAGACTCTAACTTGTTGTTTGACTTGGATAATCTAAATGAAATCATAATGTTCATATGTCACCCCCCAACTAAAGTGATAAGTGCATCCCCTAAACAACCCACACCTTCATTAATTGCTTTAAAACACTAGTTTTCATCTTGCTTATCTAGTGTTAGCTTAGTTAGCTCTTTTCCTGCTTAGTTAGCTTCTTGCCCTATTTTTACCTTGTTCTTGCTATTTTAGCTCTTTACTCACTCTTGTGATTTTCTTTTGCTCGCCTTAGTGTAAATTTCCTTTTTATACCTAGCTTAGTCTTTTCTTGCATACGTAGTCTTAATCTAGTTTAGGGTTAACTTAGATTTCATTCTCACCTTTAATTGCTTTCTTGCTCACCTAGTTTAACAATAAAATCACATTTAAACCCTTAACCCTAGTCCCCACAGTATGAACCTAGCCAAACTAACCTAGCTCTAGTGCCCCCTTTTCTCCTTGAGGATCGACCCCTACGGTTGCCCTTCACCTATGCTACAATATTACCCTGTGCGCTTGCAGGAGACCTATTTGGTATTATGATTGACTTGTTTAGGGTTAATATAAATTTTGAGCCATCACATGTGTTCGAGTCCCATGGAGTGCATCTAGTCACCCCTTGTTGGTTGGTGTGTACACCTTTGGCTTGACGAACCAAGCTTTCTGGCGCCACTTCCTGGGAGAAAGGCGCTCGGCCTAGCTAGTTATTTTTTCTTTGACTTTTCCTACTGCCCTCACCATTGTGATTCTTTATTCATTATTCTTTGCATTCTTTGTGAATATTGGTTTGCTAACTTGCTTTCTTTTATTTGGTTGTGCTTTGTGCATGTGACAAGCCATTCGGGAGGAAATAAGATGGAAGGCCAAAATGCACCCCACAAGCCACTTCAAGACTACTTCATGCCTAGAAACTATCAATTGTCAATTGCTAGCATGGTTGATCAAATCCCAGGGGAGAAATTCTCTATTCCTTCATGTCTTCTGGGGCTCCTTCCCATCTTCTACGACTCAAACAGTTAGAACCCCTACAAGCACTTGGACGCCTTCATTGAAGTATGGTCCACCTTCAGGATGTTGACGACTAGTGATGATACAATTCAGTTGACCTTGTTCTCTTTCTCCCTCAAAGATAGAGATAAAGATTGGTATGACTCAAGAAGGGACATCAGGAGTTGGGAAACAATGAAGAATGCCTTCTTGAGACAATTCTACTCTATAGCAAGGTTGACACAAATGTAGTGTGTCGTGACAAGTTTT
Source organism: Alisma plantago-aquatica (assembly GCA_963693085.1). Classification (NCBI taxonomy): domain Eukaryota; kingdom Viridiplantae; phylum Streptophyta; class Magnoliopsida; order Alismatales; family Alismataceae; genus Alisma; species Alisma plantago-aquatica. The sequence goes on along the minus strand of OY856409.1, from coordinate 339,472,908 downwards.
AGCCAAATGGGAAATGAGCAGTTTCATAATGCATGAGAGAGATTTAAGAAGCTTTTGAGAGAGTGCCTGCACCATGAGAACCCTTTGTAGCATCTAGTTCAATCATTCTACTCCAATTTTTCTCTAAAGGACCAAGACACTGTGGATTCCTCTAGTGGAGGAGTTTTCATGGCTAGGACACCTGAGGAGATATGGCCTTTGTTTGAGAAGTTGGCTGAAGGATCAAGAATTCGAGCTTCTAGCATGATAAATGATGGGGGATATGTCTTTGGTGTGACACCCTCCACTCATAATGACTCAAGCCTGCAAGTAATGAAGATTCTTAGTGACATGGTGAGCTTCATGAGGAACTAGGTGACGAATGTTCCTTGCCACCTGGTCAATTCTATTGAGTTCTATGGTGAGGAAAGGAAGACACCTCACTCCTATAGCTATCAAGAGTCACAAAGTCCAAAACATAGCTCAAGGTTTGAGGAAGAGGTTCTCTCTAGATTGAAAATATTGGTGATGTCCAAAATGATGTTGCAAGACTAGAGAGAAAGTAGAGCAGCGATCTTCCATAATTGCTCTCCAAGAAGAGAAGTTGTCTTCAAAACCCATCATGAGCTATAGTGAAGCAAGTGGACCCATGCCCTATTCTCAAGTTTTCTATAATCCACCTCCCATGCAAGTGCAACCATCTACCATTTTCAAGGCAATTCCAAGCCTTATACTCTACCTTCCCCTCCATCACCACCATTTTCCCAACAATTCACCTTCCAACCTCAATTGTACGCTCCCCCTCAATTTCAACCCCTAGTGTCCCCTCCACCTCCTCCATGACCACAACTAGCTCCCCCTCTCCACCATGAGCAAGGTAGTGTTGTGACAGTTCTAAGGAGTGGAAAGTCTCTTGAGAAGCCCGCAAGTCAAGGAAAGGTTGACAAAGCAAAGAAAAGGTAGCCAAGTGGTGATACTGTGATTGAAATTGCCAAAGATGATTTAGTGATACATACTACTGATTTTGGGATACCATGTGCTCCACCTCATACTCCATTTCCAGGTCCCACCATCCCTACTGTTTTGCTTCATGTTCATGTAAGAATGGAAAAAACTAGTGATCCTACATTCATTGAAGCACTAGATGAGCCACCGGAATAGAAGAGGAGACAAAAGCACAATGTAGATATTCTTGAGGTGCTTTGCCAAGTGAAGGTGAACATTCCATTCTTGGATGCTATCAAGAAAATCCCATCATACACAATGTTCCTCAAGAACCTATGCACTATGAAAAGAAGGTCAATGGGGAGGCTACCAAAGAAAGTAAAATTGACTGAACAAGTGAGCTCCATCATCAAACATTAACTTCCCATGAAGAGAAAAGACCCAGTTACATAGAGGGACATCACATAGACAAATCCTTACTTGATTTGGGATCTAGTGTGAATTTGATGCCATACAATGTCTATGTGGAGCTGGGTTTAGGCACGTTGAAGCTGGCACATTGCACTTTCCAATTGGTAGATAGATCAATAAAAGTTCCTAGAGGAAGAGTGGATGATGTCTTGGTGATGATAGATAAAGACAAAGGTGCAGTGTTCCTGGAAGATTTCATCGTACTTGATATGGAGCCAGAAGATAGGAAGATTCCCATCATCTTGGGAAGGTCGCTCTTATCTATAGCTAATGTTGAGATTCATATACGCAAAGGCACCATGACAGTTATATTCATGGAGATGAAGATCAAGATCAACATGTACAAAACACCAACCCGGCGAGTCCGAGATAGGGATATTAGACATGGTCACTTAACAAGTCTGAATGATCATTTGAGAAAAGAAAATCAAGATGGAACGGTTGATGATGATTATTGTGATCAAAGGGATGAGGAAAATAGATTGAGTTCAAATGAGGGATGCATGTTTTGCAAGAATGGGCACATGAGGATACCAAATGGATGATTCACTTAAGAATTGCCAAGAAACCAAGATGAAGGCAAGAAACTCAGTGCTTGTGGGAGACAACCCACCTAGGTTTGGGGAATTTTTCACCCGACCTCTCATTTTGATAAGTTTGCTTTGTTTTTACACTTTTCTAAGAAAACACACACACACACACACTTGTTTTTAATAGTTTTTGTATAGTTTTAAGATGTGCACATGAAAATAGGGTGAAATGTGGAGAATTAGATGAGGTTTTGACAAAGTGATCCATAAAAAATCATTTTGGGCCAAAGATGTGATGTTTGATGAAATTTGAGTTGAAGCCAACAACCACATTACTCACCACGACCGTGGTGACATGGAACGGCCGTGCTGATACATTCACAATCAACAGGGGAATCAAGAAAAATCGAAATTGAAGAATAGATCCACCACAGTCGTGCAAGACAACACGACCGTGTAGCCACCTACATAGAATGACCGTGTGGGGCCCCAAGGTCGTGTAGCAGGCCAGCCACCACGGTCGTGCTGCTCATCACGACCATGCTGCAAACCAACTCAACACTTAAGTTAGTCATTTTGCAAAATCCTAAATCATTTCCAAATAGAACCTTCAGGAGCACCACAGCCATTCTACGTGAACAACGACCATGCAACACATCCCAACCCTCCTACCACCCTAGAATCTCCACAAATTCACCCCCAATCTATCTCCAATCAATCCCCCACCATTTCCACTAACCCAATCTCCAAATTTCTCCCTTTTCCATCCACAAAACACCTCATCTCTCTCAAATCTTCCCCAATAGCCCTATTCTTCAGAAAATTTCAATTTTTGTTGATTTCTCCTCCAATTTCGAGCCAAAAGGAAGCAAACGGATAAGAAGTCTATAGAAAAGACCAAGGATGTGATCTCCTACGAATGTCAGCCCAAGAACGCATCCTCTTCATCCCCAATGGCTTCTCTTTCCCTCCTGGCACCTTCGGCAACCTCTGGTTCACAAGGGGAATTGCCCCATACGGTTGTAGTAGTGGACCCAATGATGGAGGAATCATCCATGCTACCTAGAGGAGGTAGGGAAGCAACTCGACCATCCATCTTAGAGGACCGTCCTTTAGTTACGACAACTCATCCATCATTTTCAACTGCACGCCCCTCGACATCTACGACACCACAGCCACATCAGTAGCCGAGAGCACAATGAGATCTACTGATAGATGATGTTGATGATGTCATGCTAGATGCACAACCAGAGGATGCACCTAAAATGTGTCGTTAGCCTACACTGGACAGTTCGAGTAAAAAAAGGGAAGAAACACAAGAATCCAGAGTGCTTGATACGTCGAGTGATCGCCACTCTCTATGCGTGCCAAGAGACGATGAAGAGTTTGGGCATCTTTGATTTTTTTTTCAAGATGTGGTGGAGCCCATTGGGCTAGTTGAGGTGTTGACTGCTATTCAGGAGACATATGTGGAGCTTACACAACAATGTTTTACCACATTTGAGAAGGCCTCGTAGGACTCCATCAACGTCACCTTGGGGAGTAGCACCTACCGTGTTACTGCATCATTTCTGAATGACATATTTACTTTGACTCTCGAGGCAACAACATCACTTAATGTAGGAAGAACTGATAGAGAAACTAATGCGAATTACATGGCTATGTGGAAGAAACTCACCAGGCAGAGCGGTTTTGTAGATGGTAAATGAAAGACTAGCCTGATCCACAACCCTGTCCTGAGGTACATTCAGAAGGTCTTGGAAAACACCATCTTTGCCTGTTATGAAAATCAAGGCAACTACACAATGAAAGACCTTTCATGTTAGATGGATGGTGCAAGGGAAGATTGTAAACCTGGGGTCACTTTCCATCCAAGAGCAAGAATCTATTTATCATGGGAGGGATTGTTACTTCCATTGCATTAGCCCTAGGACATGATGTATCTGACTACACAAAGGAAGAAGAAGGAAAGCTAGTTGACTTGCATTACTTAACCCGGTCATCGATGATATCAATGGTTGACCAAAGATTTTCTACCAAGTCAACCCTCCTTATGCTAGGATTTCACTTGAGCTCCCCTACCATGCCATACGTCTCTTGGAGGGATGTGGCCCATCTCCGGACTTTGTAGACATCTTGAGGAGATGGGAGGAGGAGCATCCTAGAGACACATAGTAGCAACAGTCCAGAGATCTACCTGAGGGGCTTGGAGAGTCACATGTAGCCACCGAGAGGAGGACAACCGAGGAGCGGGAGAACCACAGAGTGAGGAATCGTGAGGGGGAACATCACAGCAGAAGAAACAACAACCCACAACAAACACATATGACATTTCCACCATACATGCGTAGCTGGAGGGTATTCAGAGCACTCAGGACTGCATTTTGAGCACCCAGGAGGGTATTTTGTGGACGCAGGAGGGTTTTCAGGGTACTCAGGATGCCTTGTGGTTGGACCATCAATAGATGCATTATTAGGTCAACCACCTTTACCAGTTCCAACATGCCCAGGCACAGATGAACCCCCAGTGGGGGGGAAGATTGGTGGAGTTCACTGTTAGCATATCAGGATAAATACACGCCTCCACAATCAGGATACTGGGGTTCCTACTACTAGAATCCTCCACCACAGGGAGGACCGCCGTCGCCACAGTGATCATCTACCCTATCATTGCCAGACTTTAGTGTCATGCTGAGGATAACATGATTCAAAAGTTTGGGGTGGTAGGGCAGTATGCCCTATCTCATTTTCACTCTTATTTTGCATTTCACCTATCATTTACTTTTGTTTTTTTGCTTTTGTTTTCTTTAGCTTAGAGTTTACCCGCTTTGCATACTTGCATTCTATGTAGGTTGCTTTCTTGTCATTTTTGCATTATTTTCAAAAATTTGCCTTTTTGCCATGCATTGCATATCATGTAGATTTTTGGTAATTTTTGCATGTTTTAGCTAGGATTTGCTTGTTTATTGCTTTAATTTCAATAATATAGGCTTAGATGTGATTGAAGGCAACTTGGCACCGTTTTGGCCAATTTTGCCCAAATTTGAGATTTCTTGCCTAAAAGTGTGTTTCAATCCAATCTCTACTTTTTGGATTAAAAATGATGACCTTTGACAAATGCAAATGAATTACCATTGTTTATGGTATCAATTCTTGACTTTTTACATGTGCATAGCCTCTCTTGTGTTTGTGAACGATTTGGTTGAATTGTGATTTGAGAAAGATATGAGCACTTAGTGCCTATGAAATCACTTGATTGAAATATCAATTTCAGGTTGATCATTCATGTGGTGTGATGTTGTTGGATGAAGTATTGGATTAATTTTCATGCAGGATACCTTATGTTGAGAATCATGCCAATGACCCCTCTTTGACCTGACTCTTCATTCACCATCTTCTTACCCCTCTGCCTCTTGAAAGGATGCCAAAGTGCACATATCAGTGGTGGCTACATCTACACTTCACTGCTTCACTCTCATCACCATATGCCCTATCTACTGTAAGGTCAAAGAAGAAAAAAATGCAAAAAGAAAATAAAAGGATGATCCTATTTAAGATCATTCAAATAAAGAAAATTTGAGTGCTCTATGTAATATCACTCCAAAATCTTACCGCAACCCTTTCTTCCATCTTTATACCCATTGACCTAGGAAACATCAAACCTAGCTCATTTTGCCCTTTTCCACAATCACATGGATCATTTGGTGCGATTTGAGACATAAGGTTGAAAACATGAAGGTGAAATAACACTCCTGGTCGTCCTTGATTAACACCATCATGAAATGGTTTACCTAGAACTACATGAAAGAAATATGGATAGCTTGTGTATTTTATGCACTATATATGAAGTTCATATGCTTTGTGCTCTTTTCATAATTGGTTTGTGAAAGAAGGAGAGGAGAGAGGTGGAATACATGTACCTAGCCACTATTGATCCTATTCAACAATAATCATCCTTTACATTGCATTTTTCATTTCTTGATTATGGAAACATTGTAGAGAGATTGAGTTGGAGCATACTTGGGGACAAGTATGTTTCAAGTTTGGGGTGGTGATTCAACCCTATTTTAGGGCTTCGTCTTGTGTTATTTTTCATTTCAATCACATCTATACCTGTTAGATTACATATTATTTCTCCCAATATGCATATTTATGTAAAATGTACTTATGGACATTATTTGCATGTTTTTCAGGTATTTGGACCACACTTGATGGAAAAGAGAGAGAAGGAATGATCCTTGGGTTTCTCTACCCTTGGAGAGACCCAAAGTGAAGCTCAATGTTCCCTCAACCTACCCATAGTGGACAAAGATCAATTGAAGCAAAGATGTCCAAGAAAATCGAAAGAACAAAGTCAAAGTGTTGATTCAGACCCCAGTACGACTGTGGTACCATAGAACGACCGTGCCAGATCACTTGCAAATCAACAGAGACACCCTCCATTGAAGCTGGAATCACCACGGCCATTGTGAACTGACCCAGAATGGCCATGCTACCCCGCACGGTTGTGCTATCTGAAGACAGAATGGGCATGCTCATGGGAACGAACTCCTCTCAACTCCACCGCCATAACCGTGCTACCTAGTACGACCTTTCTACCTAGTACCCACCATGACTGTGCTGCCCAACACGATCGTGCTACCAGCCTCCATTCCACCACATCAACATGTGATTTTGTCACTTTCTTAGAATGGTCGTTCCCCACCACCACGACCATTCCACTACTACCCACCACAACTGTTGTTCCCAACACGACTGTTCTACCAACTAAACCCTACCCCTTTTCCCACTATTTTTCCCATACTACCCCTTCTTAACCTAGTGCTTCCCCCACACCTATATATACCTAGGTGGTCACTGGAGGCCTAGGTCATCTTCCCTCAGGCCACCCATAGCTCACTCCTACCACTCCATTTTCACCCCTTAGCCATTCCACTCCATTTCCACCTCCATTCCACTTCATTTTCACCATTTCAACCACCAAAACATTAGTTTACCCTAGTTCCTACCCATAATATTCTTCATTCCATACTCTTGCACCTTGGAGGAGAGACGAGGATGTCTTGCAATAGCTGGAGATGAGGTTTTCTTCATCTACATCGAGCTCCATGGCTTCTTCTACTCTTTCTCTTTTCTTTTTATATTTTACATTTCCATGAGTAGCTAGGCCCCCTTTTGGTGGGATATTTGGGGAAAATTATGTTACTTTGATAATATGTTGGGGGAAAATGATATGTAAACATTATGATTTCATTTGGCAATGATTATTTTCTATTTGCATCTTATTCTGCATGAATTGCTTGTTGGGTTGTGCATGAAATCACTTAGGAGTTTAGGGAAATTGCTTATATGTGTGAATTTTGGGATTTGCCCCTAGGTCCAATTCTTGGATCCCTAGGTTGCCTCCCATCTTCCTACATCCTAATCAATCTCCCTAAGCCAAGGTGAGAGATTGAAGTATCTATATTAGGTGACTAGTGCAATTAGCAAAGAGCCTTCTCAAGGTTAGAATGTGGGGGAATTGGGGTCCAAAACCCTAATTTCACCTCCCCATTAATACCCTTAGCCCCTAATAGCCCTAGGAATGTTTAATATAGAAACCTATACTCGATTAGACTCTAATTGAATTGAACCTAATCCCTAACCCGATTGAGCCTCGCAAGGGTAGTAGGGGATGTTGGGGACTAGTTCCCCTATACACAACCTAGCATATCTATGGCCATTTAGTAGCTTAGGTTAATTCATTAGACTCTAACTTGTTGTTTAGTTTGGATAATCTAAATGGAATCATAATGTTCATATGTCACCCCCCAACTTAAGTGATAAGTGCATCCCCTAAACGGCTCACACCTTCATTAATTGCTTTAGAACCCTAGATTTCATCTTTCTTAGCTAGTGTTAGCTTAGTTAGCTCTTTTCCTACTTAGATAGCTTCTTGCCCTATTTTTACCTTGTTCTTGCTAGTTTATCTCTTTACTCACTCTTGTGCTTTTCTTTTGCATACCTTAGTGTAAATTGCCTTTTCATACCTAGCTTAGTCTTTTCTTGCATACTTAGTCTTAATCTAGTCTAGGGTTAACTTAGATTGCATTCTCGCCATTAATTGCTTTCTTTCTCACCTAGTTTAACAATCAAATCACCTTTAAACCCTTAACCCTAGTCTCCGTAGTAGGAACCCATCCAAACTAACCTAGCTCTAGTGCACCCCCTTTTCTCCTTGGGAATCGACCCCTATGCTTTCCCTTCTCCTATGCCACAATAGCATCTCGTGCACTTAAGGGTGAACTGTTTGGTAATGTGATCGACTTGGTCAGGGTTAATATAAATTTTGAGAGATTTCGTGTGTTCAAGTCCCGTAGAGTGCATTTAATCACCCCTTGTTGGCTAGTGTGTACACCACTGGCTTGACGCACCAGTTATTTTATCCTCTAGCCTACGGGAACTAACAATGTATGTAGAAAGACTAGAAGAAAGAACTACAAGTTTGTTACAATTCATGTAGGACATACTATGATGCAATAGTAAATGATGATGGATATGGTGGCCAAGTTAGAAGAGATACACAAAGAATGAGATGAGGTGCACAAACAACATGTGAATTTCCTAAAGGAATTGGAAGAAGAAGAATGATTACATCACGAGTAAAGGTGTGTGAGAAAATTTTGAAACATGATGCCAGCCTATATCCATCAGTGTATCCTCAAGACCATCCAACCCTCTGTGTCAAGAAGAAGTAGAGCAAGTTCCGTTAGCTTGAAAGGAGATGACCAATCCTAAAGCACCCCAATGTAATAAATAAGAGTCAACCAAGAAACACCACACCTCAGTCACAAACTTTGACCTAAACTCCTCACCAAAAGATGACATACTAGTACAAGAGGTACAACATGAAAAGGGAATCCAATCCCAACAGAGGAGGGAGAATCCTCCCTAGCAAGACATGACACGATCTCTTGAGGTGACAACCATAGGCACCATAAGGATAAACACTACAATGCTTGAGTAATCGTCCACCGAAGTCATAGTCGCTCGTGTAATATACCCAAAAGATGACCCACTAAGACATCAATGTGATGTTAGATTAGGTATTCTAAGCCACGTCTAGGGCCATGGGCATATGCATGGATATCTGTGACATTTACCTACAGTTTAGTGAGCAAAATGAAGATGCCCCAATCAATATCGTTATCTAAAATGAGGCTATTTCTGATGTGGTGGTGGAACTAGGACCTGCTCCTAAAGATGTGGTTCTGTTGGCTAAGACAACAATTTTAGCAGCCCCATTTGTTAAGAAAACCACACTAGTGTCATCTGTGGTAGTAGAACAAGTTTCCAAACTTGCAATTACAGAGAGGGCATCTTTGACGAAGACAAAGAAGGACTTAATTCATTTATCAAGCATGTTCTCTCTAGGGAAACTCGACTCCCAGTCCAGGAAGATTTTTCACAAGACCCCACACCCTCACCCATACCTTGAAAAATGAAAGGAATGGACATGACATATGTATCTAGAATTTCATGCAGAGACGTGATAACACCAATTTTTGTGATATTTTAGACTATTTTTCTGTTATCAAAACTGCCATTTTTAGCTATTTTCCTCTCTTTTGTATGCACTTTCGCAATAATTGGCCAAGCAATGCTCTTAATCCTATATTTCCATCTTTTGCAGAGTTTTTCCTCATTTTGGTGCAATAAGGCCGTCCCAGCCCACATAATAAGTCCAAGTCCGTTTCGGCCTTCCTGACGCCCGTTACAACCTCCGCCCGACAGGGTGGAGCGACACAATGACGCACGACAAAAGGATACCGCGCAAGAAGGAGCAGATGAGTGCCACACCTTCTACCCGACAGGAAGCCCAGCTCGCCCCGACAACCCAGCTTGTCGGGTGACACAACCACCCACCGGCAGGAGCGCCGTCCATCACATGACCGATAGTTGACACTCCTGAGCCGAGCGATACCAGTATCGTCCGTCCACCGACCCCCAATTATGGAGGACACGTGGCGCTTTGAGCACCACAACTTCCTCCAACTGCTACCTATAAATAGCAGCTACAGGAAGCCGAAAAGACAGTTCAGATACTTCGGAATTCGGACAATTGGGAGTTTTGAGCGATCTTCGGAGGAAACTATGAGAGCAGGAGTATCGTGCCCCAGTGCTCGTGCCGGGTGACACTAGGTGAGCTCTTCCTCGTCCCGAGAGGGAGGGGATAGTTCACTTAGAACCATCCCGGGCGACACTGCGGGCCGATATCGGCCAACGATGATGAGTGACACAAGTGCCTGATATTAGGACGCGTCGCTCCAAGCCCGACACGATATCGAACCCGATACGCTTCGCCCATCATGCGTGCCGCCTGAGAGGGTGTGTCGCCCGATGAGGGCGTATCGGCCAGGTCCTTGAACGATACAGTCGGCCATCGCGGTGCGCCGCTCGAGAGAGTGTGTCGCCCGACACCACTGTATCGGGCTAGGCCCCTGTCCGGTATCGGGCTAGAGAGCCGCTGTAGTCTGTCGCCCTTATACATCAAGAAGGCGACATCTATCTTTAATTCTGTTATTTAATTTTTTATTTACGCATTGTATTAAGACCCTTAATATGTATGGATATAGAAAAGCTTAATTACTTGCTACTCTATGCTTGGTGCGATATATTGGATGACTGCTATGTTTGATATCTGAACTCTAGCTTGCATGTTTGGATCGCGTTTCGCTTAGCTACCGAATCATGTTTTCCCGTCGCAACAGCTTCGAGAGTCGTGTTGTGGCTCTAGTGTTTGGTCTGATTCTGGAGTACGAGAGTGCCTGGAACGGAGTTATTTCCGTAACATTCCACTCTAACTTAAGTCCGACAGCCTCGAGAGGGGTGTTGACGCTTGGTTAGAAGTACCTGCTCTGAGAGGAGGGGTGCAGGGTGTTACTGCTGCCGCTTGTTTTGCCGTAGTCTTATCCTTCACATCTTGCCCTAGCTCTAGTATTATCTTTCTGCTTCTGTTGCATGAAAACCCCTAAAAACTGCTAAATGACTAAAACCTTAAATCTCTCTTATAGCTCCAGTTGGAGATAGTTTTCCTTGTTTTATTTGTGACATCTTGCTGTTTCCCTTTTGGGAATTTATATCTCCTTATACCCACCGGAGTGTAGCGTGTCGATTCTGGGTTCTCAACACTAACCCCCTTGTCCCTGTGTTCGACCCCATATATCTACTTCGACCCCATAAACAAAGTTGCGGGGGCCTAGAAGGATTCAGGTTTATAAATGTAAAAGCTCGACTACCTCAAATCCGCCTCCATTTTTTGACGCGCGATTTAGGACAGTCAACTTTTTGGCACCGTTGCCGGGGACAAGGAAAAAACGGTACTGTAGACGAATCTGAATCCACTAACTACACTCCTGTGCCTCAAGCTTAGAAATGAGTTTGACAACACTCTTTTTCTTTTTCCTTACTATTATTCTTTGTTTAAAATTAATAATTCAATTTTCTAAACTTGATTTTTCATGCTCTTTCAGGAACCCTGAAAGCTGTGACCTGTTCCACCGAGCTTTGATACCATGTCTCATTTGGAGAAGTCTCTTTCTGAGGGTGAATGTCAGGGCCGAGGTGAGAGGGAGAGCCAGCCTAACTTAGTTGGCCAGCTTTCTGCCTACCTAAAAAGACAGGACACCATCATCAGCAAACTAGTGCAGAGCACGCTTCCTAGCCCTGGAGCTCTGAACTCCATGCAACTCCAGATGGCAAACTTGCAGATGCGCCAGCGTGAGGTCGATCAGCGGCTGACCCAGATGTCTGCTTTGATGAAGAATCCTGCATTAAAAGCACTCCCCTACCCAGAAACTGCCAGAATGGCAGTACTGAGGTCTGGAAGAATGCTGGAGCGCCCTGATGAAGTCAGGTCTGAGCCCAAGCCAAGGCCTGAGGGTGCAACTCCAGCAGAGGAGGAAGAAAGATAGGCAGGCATTCGAGAGTCTGCACAAGGGTTCCCTGAAGAGCTACCTGGCGGAAGGAATGCTTATGCTCCTAGGATTCTGTTCCCGTATAAGCTGATAAAAGCGAATATGAAGAAGCGTCATGAGAAGTTCATGGAGTCGATCAGGAAACTTCATCTCGAAGTGCCCTTCCTCGACGCTTTGGAGGAGATGCCGACATACGCCAAGTTCCTCAAGGACCTTATCACAAAGAATAGAAGGGGAGGAAGGATACAGATAGTGCACCTAGCCTCTGCCTCCTCTACCTTCATGAAGCCTGATTTGCCAAATAAAAGGAGGGACCCCGGAGCTTTCACAATCCCATTCGCCATCAGGGACAATGTCGAGCGAAATGGTCTAGCAGACTTGGGCGCAAGCGTAAGCCTCATGCCCCTAAGTTTCACGCAAAGGGTGGGCTTAACCGACATGGTCTGAACCAACATGCGGATTCAACTGGCAGACCACACCTTTAAGAGACCCGTTGGCATTGTCGAAGATGTGCCGATCAGGGTTGGCGATTTCTTTATCCCCTGTGATATAGTCGTCATTGACACAGCTGAAGACCCACGTTGTCCGATCATCTTTGGATGTCCTTTCTTGGCAACGGGAAGAGCGTTGATCGATGTCTCTGAGGGGATGATCACTTTAAGAGTCGGAAACGACCATATGGACTTCAAGTTGAAGGATATCATGAGAAGTCTGTCCCTGTCTAAATCAGCATGTTTCACAAATAGCTACAATAAATTCTACAAGGAATTAGAGGAGGATATCCGGACAGTAGACCCCCTCGCAAGGGCCATAAGCTGTCAGGACCTCAACCTCAAAAATCCTGAAGTCGCAAGGTATCTTGACCTCTTCAACCTTTCTGACGAAGACTTGCATGAAGAGGATAAGGTGGTGGAGTCTGTGAAGTATTCCTCTATCGAGGGGGAGCCTCAAGAGAAGGCACCCAGACCAAAGCCAGAGTTAAAAGTGTTGCCAGAAGGTCTGAAGTACGAGTTCTTGGATGAAGAGCAACGAAACCCTATCATCGTAAATGCCAATCTTTCAAGCAAGCAGCTAGACCGACTCCTTGAGGAGTTAAGGCTCCATAGGGGGGCTATAGGATACTCAGTAGATGATATCAAAGGCCTTAGCCCTGCCCTGTGCATGCATCACATCAACTTAGATGAATCTTCCAAACCTCTGGCTCAACCCCAGAGGAAGCTGAACCAGATGCTCAAGGAGGTCATCCAGAAAGAGGTAATAAAGCTAAGGGATGCGGGGATCATTTACCCAATCAGCGATAGCAATTGGGTAAGTCCGATCCACGTAGTACCCAAAAAGGGTGAAATGACAGTGGTTAAGGGTGAGAAGGGCGATGAGGTGGCGGTTAGGACCATCATCGGAAGGTGGATGTGCATTGATTATCGAAAGCTAAATCAAGCTACAAAGAAGGATCATTTTCCGTTACCTTTTATTGACCAAGTTCTTGAAAGGTTAGCGCATCACGATTTCTTTAGTTTTCTTGATGGATTTTCAAGTTTTTACCAGGTACCCATCTTGCCCGACGATCAAGAGAAAATGACTTTCACCTGCCTTTACGACACTTATGCCTTTCGAAAGATGCCCTTCAGACTCTACAATGCCCCCGCCACCTTTGAAAGATGCATGATATCGATGTTCTCAGATTTTCTAGAAGACATCGTCGAAGTTTTCATGGATGACTTTTCAGTCTATGGGAAGGACTTCGATAGCTGTCTGAAGAATCTGTCATCAGTCCTTCAAAGGTGCGAGGAGAACAACCTAGTCCTGAACTGGGAAAAGTGCCATTTCATGGTGCGGGAGGGCATCATTCTAGGGCATAAGGTCTCAAGGCATGGGATCGAGGTGGACGTAAGCAAGGTGGAAGCAATATCCAAGCTTCCTCCACCCAGATCTGTGACTGGGGTGCGCAGCTTCCTCGGGCATGCCGGATATTACCGAAGATTCATCAAGGACTTCTCGAAGATTTCCAAACTGCTATCCAATCTCCTGGTAAAAGATGCTGAATTTGTTTTCTCTAACGATTGCCTCAATGCTTTTCAGGCCCTGAAAAATGCTTTAACATCACCACCCATCCTTCAAGCGCCATAATGGGGTTTACCTTTTGAGCTGATGTGCGACGCTAGTGACTACGCGGTTGTAGCAGTCCTGGGGCAAAAAAAAGACAAAAAGCACCATGTGATCTGCTACGCTAGTCGCACGTTGGACGAGGCTCAAGTAAACTACATGACAACTGAGAAAGAGATGCTCACGATCGTCTTCACGTTCGATAAGTTTAGGTCGTATCTCGTCGGAGCAAAGGTCAAGGTATACACAGATCATGGGGCAATAAAATACTTAATGCAAAAGAAAGAGGCAAAGCCCAGACTGTTGAGGTGGGCCTTATTGCTCCAAGAGTTCGACCATGAAATTATCGACAAGAAGGGAGCAGAAAATGTGGTCGCCGACCACCTATCAAGGATCGTGGTTGAGAGACAGGGAGGGCCACCAATCAACGACGACTATGCCGACGAGGCTCTGATGTTGGCAGAAGATGCTCAAGAAGAAAATTTTCCCTGGTTTGCAGACATCTGCAATTATCTTGCTTGCGGAGAACTGCCTCCTGACATCACGTACAATCAGAAAAAGAAGCTATTCGCGGATGCCAAGAACTATTACTGGGATGATCCTCTCCTGTTCAGGAGATGCACTAATAGCTTATACAGGAGGTGTATCCCAGAGGAAGAAACTGCAGACATCCTGAAAGAATGGCACACTTCCCCCTATGGTGGTCACCTGGGTAGCGAACGAACAGCTGCAAAGTTGCTACAGTCAGGTTTCTACTGGCCCTCCTTATTTAAAGATGCTGCACAATTTGTGAAGTTTTGCAAGGAGTGCCAGTTTATAGGAAACATAGGGCGAAGGAATGAAATGCCAATGGCAAGCTGGATCGAAGTAGAAATATTTTACGTATGGGGGATCGACTACATGGGACCATTTCCCCCATCTCGGGGTATCAATACATACACGTGGTAGTAGATTATGTATTGAAGTGGGTGGAAGCGGTAGCCACCCAAACCTGCAACGCCAAGTCAGTCATCAAGCTCTTCGAGAAGACCATCTTCCCTCGTTTCGGTGTACCACACACTGTGATAAGCGACAGAGGGTCGCACTTTGGATAAAGACAGTTTGATGCACTTCTACGCAAGTACGGAGTGAGGCACAAGATTGCTACACCCTACCACCCACAGACGTCAGGGCAGGTAGAGGTTTCTAACAGGAAAATCAAGAAGATCTTGGAGAAAACTGTCAGCCGAATGAGGAAAGACTGGTCCTTGAAGCTTGACGACGCACTTTGGGCCTACCGTACTGCTTACAAAACACCAATTGGAACCACCCCCTACCGTCTCATCTACGGAAAGTCCTGCCACCTGCCTTTTGGAGTTGGAACACAAGGCCCTTTAGGCAATCAAGTTCCTAAATATGGACCTCGACAAAGCAGGAGAAAAAAGATGTTTGCAGCTTCAAGAGCTCGAAGAGCTGAGAATGAACGACTACAAAAATGCAAAAATCTACAAACAGAGGACAAAATCGTGGCACGATGCCCACCTCAGGAGAAAAGATGTAAGCGAAGGGGATAAGGTCTTGTTATTCAAGTCCTCTATTCGTCTTTTCCCTGGAAAGTTACAAACGAGATGGTCAGGACCATTCACTGTGTCAAAAATTTACCCATCAGGAATGATGGAGCTCTACGACAAGGTTGATCCTACCAAAGTCTTTCAAGTAAATGGGCACATGGTAAAAAGATTCTATGAGGATGAAGCCTTCATCAAGCGAGCAGAGATCAACTTGCGAGATATGGGCACAGTCAAGAGCTGAACGAGATGACCCTACACCGGTCGAGCTGGCGACGCCAACTTCAGCGCTCCTCGGAAGGCAGCCTGAGTTTTTCTTTCTTTCTTTCGTAGAGTAGGATGAATTTTTCTTATTACCTATAAAAACAAACATTTGAATTGTAATAAGGCCCGAGTCGGTGCACGTGCTGAGCGCACCTGCCGTATGGGTCACTGCTGTCATACTTTCTGAGGTCGAGGACTTAACCCTAAACCGATGATGTCCTTCTCCTAGCTTTGGTTTTCGGCTACCTATTTTTAGCCGTGTCGGGCAGCAGCTCAGCTGGCGCGCAGTCACGCTTGTATCATACCACAGTTTTTGGGGCACCACAAGAACCAGGGCGGATGGTATTCCCGAGCAACCGCCGTATCGTGCATGGAAATAAATGCCCTTGATTTAACTGACGTGACCTTAGTCTCGAGAATTGCCTGACTCGTCGGCCGACGCGTGCCCCAGAAACACCTGTTTTACCCCTAGCTGAGCTGGCTATATATAGCAATGTGGGCTCAACATGTCGGGCTGCCTCACTTCACTTTTCAGCCACCTGTAACACATGCAGTGATCCACCTTTGCTCGTGTGTCGTCCAGCTTGCCTTCACCCTTATATCGGGCGATGGCTCCTATTAGCAAAGGTATCTCCCGACATGCTTATCGCCCGACACAAGTTTTCATATCGTGTTGCTTATCAGATTTTATTAGCCTAGTCGATTTTGTATTGCCCAACGCAGTTAAGCACGAAAATAAAGCCCGATAGTGTTTGCCCGATACGCCTTATCGGGCGACACATTCTTTTTTTGACGTCCTGACGGACATTTGATCTTTGGCGACCTTATCGCCCGATACATCCGTGTCAGGTAGAGTGTGTGCCGCACAGCCCTCCTCGTATCGTCCAACCCTGTATCGTCTTGATCTTCCTTTTGATTGACGATACCCAGATTTTGAAATAAGTCTTATCATGATTCCTGTGTTTGCTGACCTAACATTTAGATGATCGTTGGACTTGATAATAGGGACGGGTCACACAAGGCAAACCTTCAGCCGAGCAGAAGCAACAACTGTCCGGCAGAAACATAAAAACCCCAAGGCAGCTAGCTGTCGACAACCGCAAATAGAGAGGGGGATAATTTTTCTTGATATGGTAGCTTTAGAGGAAGATCACTTTCTTATAATAGTCTGTCTTCTGTGATGGTTTAGGACCATCTATAGAGACAACACGAGTCTTTTTCCAGTGGCCTCAAGATGGAATCTGGGCATTCCGGTTCCATCTTCTTAAGGAGGAAGCTCCCACAAGTGTTTTCAAGAGCTCTCGAGCTTCCATCTTGAGAGCTTTGCACTTGTTCTGGCTGTTTCCAAATGAGAAAATAAGGAGGCTTCTGCAAAGAAGCATATTGTAGCTTCTCCAAGGCACAAGCGAACCTGCTAGATAACCTTCACTGGGCTAACATGAACTCACCCTGTTTTCTTCGCTACTCTGGGACAGAGTGCGGAGTAAGTTTGGGGGGGGGTACCCATGTGCCAGTGAAGGAGGTATAAAAATTCTCTGGTGCCATTTTGTTCTCCTCCTATATCATGTATTTGTACCCTTGCTCATATAAAAATTTTGAAAAATTTTGCTTTTGTTCCCATGCATATGTACAAAGTCGTTATATTAGTAAAAACCTGATGCAACTGCTTGCAAAGTTAGTTTTCTTTGTGCTTGACGAGATACAAGTTCCGTTATATCTTTCTGATAATGCTGCTTCAAACAAACAGAAGATTACATTTTTCCACGCCAAAAATTTCGAAAAATATAATAATCTCGCAAACCGCTAAGAGACGAGTATGGAGAAGGAAAAAGCTGCCCAAACAGCAGAAATCTCTTTGTTTCCCCTTTACCCAATGAAAATCCCAAAAAGAGAGAGAAGCCTTATGAGTGTGAATAAAAGCATGAGAGTTGTGCCCAATAAAAGAAAAGAAAAAAAATATATATACCCGCTTGTTTTCCAAAAGTACCCATCTTTAGGCATGGTAGATCCGGGGCAGTGGTACGTAGGATGTGAAATCACTGCTCTAAAGCCAACTGGCTTGGACTGCAGGGACCATTTGCCCGCTAACGGACCCTTACCTAGATGGACTGATGGAAAACAAGATGAAAAACCCAAAAAGCCTTAGCCTACCCTTTACACAACTTTCTGCCCCGAAAATAAAGTTGTTTGGTGTGTAAGCTAACTTCGGAATCATACACTAAAGTCTCGCTAAAGCTGTAGAAAAAAATTCTACTAAAATAATAAGGTAGTAAACGCAAGGTCTTTGTTCGTAATGAGACAACATTATCTCTAAAGGCATTACTATACTTGCTTTACCTCTTGGCCTGAAAGCTGTACCAAACAAGAAGAAGCATCACAAAATAAAGTTTAAATATTGATTGGGAACAATCAAAACGCTAAGTTTGGGGGAGTTGATAACACCAATTTTTGTGATATTTTAGACTATTTTTCTGTTATCAAAACTGCCATTTTTAGCTATTTTCCTCTCTTTTGTATGCACTTTCGCAATAATTGGCCAAGCAATGCTCTTAATCCTATATTTCCATCTTTTGCAGAGTTTTTCCTCATTTTGGTGCAATAAGGCCGTCCCGACCCACATAATAAGTCCAAGTCCGTTTCGGCCTTCCTGATGCCTAATACAACCTCCGCCCGATAGGGTGGAGCGACACAATGACGCACGACAAAAGGATACCGTGCAAGAAGGAGCAGATGGACGACACACCTTCTACCCGACAGGGAGCCCAGCTCGCCCTGACAACCCAACTTGTCGGGCGACACAACCACCCACCGACAGGCACGCCATCCATCACGTGACCGATAGCCGACACTCCTGAGCCGAGCGATACCAGTATCGGCCGTCCACCGACCCGCAATTATGGAGGACACGTGGCGCTTTGAGCACCATAACTTCCTCCAACTGCTGCCTATAAATAGCAGCTACAGGAAGCCGAAAAGACAGTTCGGATACTTCGGAATTCGGACAGTTGGGAGTTTTGAGCGATCTTCGGAGGAAATTGCAAGAGCAGGAGTATCGTGCCCCAGTGCTCGTGCCGGGCAACACTAGGTCAGCTCTTCCTCATCCCGAGAGGGAGGGGATGGTTCACTTAGAACTGTCCCGGGAGACACTGCGGGCCGATATCGGCCAACGATGATGAGCGACACAAGTGCCCGATAGTAGGACGCGTCGCTCCAAGCCCGACACGATATCGAACCCGATACGCTTCGCCCATCATGCGTGCCGCCCGAGAAGGTGTGTCGCCCGACTTGAGCGTATCGGCTAGGTCCTTGAACGATACAGTCAGCTGTCACGGTACGCCGCTCAAGAGAGTGTGTCGCCCGACACCGCTGTATCGGGCTAGGCCCCTGTCCGGTATCGGGCTGGAGAGCCACTGTAGTCTGTCGCCCTTCTACATCAAGAAGGCGACATCTATCTTTAATTCTATTATTTAATTCTTTATTTACGCATTGTATTAAGACCCTTAATATGTATGGAAATAGAAAAGCTTAATTACTTGCTGTTGTATGCTTGGTGCGATATATTGGATGACTGCTATGTTTGATATCTAAACTCTAGCTTGCATGTTTGGATCGCGTTTCGCTTAGCTACTGAATCATGTTTTCCCGTCGCAACATCTTCGAGAGTCGTGTTGTGGCTCTAGTGTTTGGTCTGATTCTGGAGTACGAGAGTGCCTGGAATGGAGTTGTTTCTATAACATTCCACTCTAACTTAAGTCCGACAGCCTCGAGAGGGGTGTTGATGCTTGGTTAGAAGTACCCGCTCTGAGAGGAGGGGTGTAGGGTGTTACTGCTGCCGCTTGTTTTGCCATAGTCTTATCCTTCACATCTTGCCCTAGCTCTAGTATTATCTTTCTACTTCTGTTGCATGAAAACCCCTAAAAACTGCTAAATGACTAAAACCTTAAATCTCTCTTGTAGCTCCAGTTGGAGATAGTTTTCCTTGTTTTATTTGTGACATCTTGCTGTTTCCCTTTTGGGAATTTATATCTCCTTATACCCACCAGAGTGTAGCGTGTCGATTCTGGGTTCTCAACACTACCCCCCTTGTCCCTGTGTTCGACCCCGTATATCTACTTTGACCCCGTAAACAAAGTTGCGGGGGCCTACAAGGATTTAGGTTTATAAATGTAAAAGCTCGACTACCTCAAATCCACCTCCATTTTTTGACGCGCGATTTAGGCCGGTCAAGACGTCCATGTCCTTGTAGACATCCTAGATGGCAATCTACCTGGGACAAACATATTGTACAATGATCATGGGAAGATTCTAATAAGGGAACATTTGAGGGGGATCTTCAGGAAGACAGTCAAGTTGCATCAACATATATTCATGGTGCTATGCACAACTATGCTTGAAGAGTTCTTGCACCTAGAGAATTTCCAACTAGTATTCAACAAAACTTTCATCTTGGAAAAGAGGTTCTTTGACAAGAAATATGAACCAACACCCATAAAGGAAATTCAAGCTATAGCTAACATACAAGAAACAAAGTTTATCACCCTACCTTACAGTACAACAAGGCATTGGTTGTTGATAGTTGTTGACCTATATAAATGGCCCATTGCTATCTAGAACTATTGTGTCGCTGAAATGCCGCACAATATAATATTTCTTTGAATCATGGAAGCATGGCAGTTATAAAAGATCCATGTCAGGCTCAAGAATTCCATTTAAATGGTAGGATTCAAATAGTCTAATAACTAGAAGAATTTCACTATATGCACAAGAATTCCCCAAGAAGAAGCAGGATCTAAGGATTGTGCATTCATTATCTTGCAGCTAATGAAAGCCAAAAATAAAGGTGTTCTATTTGAAGATATTTTCCATGAGGACTTACATGGATTGCATGGTATCTATTCCATGAGGGTCATCTATGATTGCCAGTTTTTCAACAACCCATAAATTCCTTCAGAAGTAATTCCATGAAGGCTCCATACGGGCATCCCTCGACTTGACAAGAACCCTAGTGTGAGGAGAGAAAAACTTTGTGGATGGACCTGGTAGAACCAAAAAGAGCCCAAGCATGGACTATCGGATAGCCAAACATGGAGCAAAATGAAAAATAGAACCAATTCTCAGTAGCGTCGGCAACTGAGAAGCATACGTCCCACCCAGAAGTTTCAACAAGTGAAACCAAATATCCGATAGTTGCAAAGAAAGAAGAAACACAACAAACAACAACATATTAGCCAGAGGAGGGGGAGACAGAGGAAGTCCACCCAGATCTAGAAGAAGAAGAATTTCTAGAAGCAATTCCAGAATAGTCGGTTAGGATCGTGAAAGACAATGTCATAAGCTTTGACAGAAGATCATGCGAAGATCTTTCCTATGATTTTATACACATGATCACAGACAAGCTGAAGGAAGATGATGACCTTGGAGAAGAAGTCTTTGAGAGGGAAGGAATTTGTGTTCTAAAGGATGACCTCCAGGATACATTGAGGGTAGATAGATATATGTTAGTGAGTGTCATGGCATCTGACCAATCGCTACTTGGGGATGGTATACCTAAGACACATATGGCATATTATCTACTATATGAGGACATCATCAAAAAGAAAAAATTCTTGAGAGAGAGATGCTATTCAAAAATCTATAAATCTCCCTAAGTTTGCGTGATATCCATTGGACACTCTTGGAAATCAATATAAAAGCAAAGACTACAATCATGTGAAATAGTTCTGATGTCACTTTTGTGTCAAACAAATACACAAATTTGACGAAGACGCGGAGTGTGACACAAGAGAAAAAAACATTGTGCAGAAGAAAACATAAAGCTAATACAAGAACATGGCATGGGATATCAATGAGTGTCTAGAAAATACTTCAAAAAGACAAAGTTTTGTCATTGAAGCCCTCACAACCTTAGCATTCAAACAACTTTCCTTTCCACTTCCTACACTAGATGTAAGCCTAATCTCAAAGGGATGTTAAGGTTGAAGTCTGGAGCATGAACACTACCATCCTCTTTGTGAAAGTTGTGCTTCTATGTTTCTACACTCTCACTGGGCGAGCAACGGACTAGAAGAAAATGAATAAACACTGCCTATTTATATTCAAACTCTATCTTTGACATTCTGGGATAGAGTGTATGATAAGTTTGGGGGGTGGTGTAAATAAGCGAGGGAGGTACTACACTCACCCCCTCTACCCACTGTCATCTATGTTGATTTATATTCAAGCAATTTTTTATTTCCTAGTCCCTTGCACATACACCCAAAACTTTGAACAATTTTGAATAAAATTTAATACTTTTTGCTATGAATTTTTGTCAAATGCAAACTTTGGATCCAATTTTCCTAGATGCTATCATAAATCTCATTTTTAGACCTCCTACGCTACAAGCTAACTCTTAATGTAATTACTTCAAGAATGACAAATTTGAGCCATCTAATTAACCTTTTCTATGAGATAACTATCTAATTCACCTAAAACTGAGTATGACTATGCTTTTACTCCATCATTATCCCAAGAAACTATAGAATCCAGAAGGATGCTCACTATCTCATGATTAACTCTCAGAAATAGGGATCCTCAATTTGATACACTCCTGATTGACCACTATAATCTCACGTATAGGTTGAAAAGTGCATACATCTTGCAAAGAGGAAATACCTACCCCTTCTAGTACAAAAATCCTCGCTAGGGATAAAAGGAGGCTTGGCATACCACACATCCTAAAAGTCCTATCACTCCAAGACTTGTGAGAAAGAATAAAAGTCAAGTGTGAATAAAAACATGAGAGTTGCTCATCAAGATGATGAAGGGAAAAAACTCGGAAGACAAAGCATACACACATGTCTTTGAAAGGTGATTCACCTAATCACTTGAAGCTACATTAGGGCAAAAACTGGGTAACATTCTCAATACAAAAAGTTCCCATGGTTAAGAGACCTTGAGAGAGGCAGAATGCCCTACATCCTTATCCCACCCATTCACACTAGGGCTCCAAAAAATAAAAGTTGGGTGTGAACGCTACCTCTCAGATCCTTGCACGAGTACAACAAGGAATGAGGCCTTCAGTGCATCATAATGGAGAAATACTTTCTCAAGAGAGGGTTGTAGTATATAAAAAGGGTAACACAACTCTTGATCTAAGAGAATGAATTTTGGGATCAGGAGAGGAGACCAAGCATGATGTTTATGTCTTGACCTAAGGCTAGCATAACGACATACTTGATACTCCAAAAACACTAGTCTAATAAAGTCCTTCATAGTCACTCAATGCTTTAATTCTATTTGTTAGCTTGACATCAAGATAGATTCTAAGTTTTGGTCCATAAAAGAGTCTTGTGCTATTTTTCATTATTTTTCTTCAAAGAGAGAGTATGTAATGTGCTATAAAGATAAAGGAAAATGTAAACGAAACTATTATAAGTTGGTTTATCCCATGTTTGCAAATAATGTACTATGAAGGACACATTAAAAAGATGGTTATCTATGTGTCTTGTTTGGAAATTATGGTTTGAAAGTGAAAATGTTCCATATGGGATGGATTTGTATGGTTTATTATTTTCAATAAACGATTAATAGATTTTTGAAAAAGAAAGCGAGTCAAATCCAATAATAAATAAATTACTAAAGGTAATTGACATTCGGTGTTTTAAATATGGAATTGTGTGCAATAATCTAGAAAATAGAGTTTTCTTGCATAAATAAAATAGCAATGGCTTCGTGACATATTGTAAAATAGAAATATGAAATATTGGACATGTTTCCAATAGAAAATAAAATATGTGGTGTTCTAGATAATTAAAAGAGTAATTATCTAGCCAAGAGTGGAAACCTAATGTGGAGACACAAAATAACATTATTTTTATTTAATTTTTATATACTTGAAAGTAATAATGAAAAGGAAGAAAATTCTAGAAATTGGGAGAAATTAGTAATTTCTTCAAAAACATGTTTAAAGAGCAAGTCTTATGGATGTAAAAAGACATCAATATAATTTTACAAATATAATGGTGAAATTCCATGAGTTAGGGGTGATTGGTTTAAAGGATGTATTTATATGTATATATATGTAAAAATATATGTATATATATGAATATATATATATCACAAGAAAGAAATAAATGAATAATCAAGAAAAGTGCATATACTGATGTGTTTTCCTTTATGGCTTTTGGGTTTACAAAATCCAAGAGATTATGATGGAAAGATTTGATTATATGCTTTTGTGACTTGCATTAAGAAAAAGGATCATGACTTATGAAAAGAAGGAGGTTGGGGGTTGAATGTTAGAATGTCTTTATCTCCTTCCATGTTAATGAATGATGACCCTCTTTTGTCTCACCTAGGTGAGTGAGGAAAAGGAAACTAAATCCCTTCAAAGGACCACCCTCTATCATCCACCCTTTCACTCTCTAAGGAAACCACTAGGGTTTTCCTAGGAACTGTATATATATGGACCTCATACTCTTGCATCATTAATAGACAAGTTCACAAGTAACTTCCTCTCCATGCCTACCATCATAGTAAGTCCCACTGTGATGGACTTGCCTCATGTGGGTGGTAGGCATGGATAGGAAGTCCCACCATGATGGAAGAGGATGATCAGTTAGGGAGTAGCAGACGGTTTAGCTAAGTAAAAAATTAGATAGCCGGCCAAGAGAAGAACCATATGTTGAACCATGGGTGCCCCTAACTTACCCAAGTAGCTCTAGTGCCGAACAATGATCAAGTTCCATGTGGGATCATATTAAGGTACCCCTGTGTTTTGTGATGTTTATCTTTAAAAAATCATAAAAATGATAGGGTTATCTAAATAGAGAAAACCTCTATACAAATTGATTAGAAAAATGAGAGGAATCCAAATAAAATAGTGTCAGAGTCAAAATATGCTTCCAATTCCAAAAGTAGTGAAAATATGGGTTTAAGTGGTGATTAGTGTATAAAAAACCTAGATTGGTGTATTGACTTATTGATACATTAGTGCTCTAAAATCAAGTTATAATCTAGTAATGTTGAAGTAAATGACGATCTAAGCTAATAATGACCATTTTGATATTAGTTAGGGTTTCAAATGTGAATAATCATGCATGTCAAAGTCTTGGATTGAAGATCATGACTTTATCTGTTATTAATGCACTAAATCTGATATAAGTGTTTATAACACAGTAACATAGTGAATTTCATAATCATGGCTACACTTAAAATGAGTTGGGGTATCAAACTTAATTCTAACGGTAACTTAAAATGAGTTGGGGTATCAAACCTAAACCCTAGAAATGAACCAAGTAGGGTTTAATCCAATTAATGTGATGGTGACACTTTAGGATTTACCGACATGCATATTTAAATGGTTAGATTACTGTTTTCCTGCTTGATTGAATAATATGCTCAACGACTACATAATCTGCATAGCTTACCATTCAGGTACGTGGTTATGTCTATAACTACCTACATTAGTTTGTCAGTGTTTTTCCAAGGATTTGTTGAGGATTGAACAACTAAACAATTGGGTGTTTATTTAATTATGTTGAATTAGAATGCAACTATGAGTATCACATAAAGAAAGATAATGTGAAGAAAGGTCTGTTCTTATTTTCAAGTATTTGATTGAAGATATGTTGTTAGTTTACTTTCACATTTTTCATGCACCCAATGTATAATCTATAACTTGTTATACCGATATGTTCTTTTGTTTCATAGTATTTTAGGCACATGCTAGATAACGTGATGTCAAGAAATTATGAACATGATAATAAACTGACTTTACTTGATGAAATTAAAGTTAAATTGTATGGAGGATTAGATAGATAAGTCTTCTCCTATGGTTCATATATGTACAATTCTAATGATGAAAAGTTGTGTAGGTTGTAGAGGAACATCTTATAAAAAACATATTTGAATTAATAGAAATTATTTGCTACTGATTATCATTTGTTTGAAATCAAGATCCTTGGAAAACATTTAGGTAATTACTCTCACTTTTTGGCCTTCTGTAATTGGGGGTTGCTAAAAATTGAGGTATATTGATGTTTTTCCTTTATGGATTTGGGTTTGCAAAATCCAAGAGATAATGATGTAAAGAAGTGATTATGTCCTTTTGTGACTTGGTAATAAAAAGGATTTTGACTTATGTAAAGAAGGAGGTTGGGGGTCAATGGTTAGAATGTCATTATCTCCTTCCATGTTAATGAATTATGACCCTCTTTTATGTCACCCACATGTGTGAGGTAAAGGAAACCAAATCCCTTCACATGACCAACCTCTCTCCTCCTACCTTTCACTCTCCAAGGCAGCCACTAGGGTTTCCCTAGGAACTACATATATGGACCTCAGACTCTTGCATTGTTAGAAAAAAAGTTCACCAATCTCGGTTGACTTAGATAGTCTTGCAATGGTCCTTCTTCTCTGATCCTTCACTGCTAGGAGAAGTATGCATGGCAAAGTCCATGGATGGTACCTAGAGAAATTCTAGATTTGAAGAGCTTCTGTAGGACATACAATCATCCTCGACCACCTCTACTATAGAGCTTGATGCCCTGAAGTCACCAGGAATGCCACTATGACAACCAATTTTCCTTCCATCTCCAGTTCATGATGAACTAGAGTGGAGTCGATTGTAGCGCCTAGGTGATGCATCTGCAAATGTGCCTGTAGCTGCATCCACAGTGGCGTCTCTCAATCCCGTGCATGATGGAGGTGGTGGTTGTGAGGAGGAGGGTGATGTCAGCCTTGCTGAATGATGCTTGGCTGGTGTGGTTAGATGGAAGGGGAACTTTCAGTTTGTAGGTGGGATCTATGGGAGAGAGAGAGAGAGAGAGAGGCCACACAAGGGAGGGGATGAAGGAGATTTGAAGGTGAAGGATGGATTGATGATGATTAGTTCTAGAGTGGCACACTCACATCATGGAACCCTCATGGGGTTGTGCGACATGAGCAAGTGGGTGGCTGAAGGAGCCGGTAAGATAGGGAAGGGGGCGTTGATAGGAGAGTCAAAAAGAGGAGGTGAGAATGTTGTGTAGAGGATCATAGGTCCCCCTCAGGGATGAATCTGGATGGAGGTGACTTGCCTCACATCGGGAAGCAAGCGGTTGCTTTGTGTCGGGTGGCAGGCAATGACAGGAAGTCCCACAATGATGGAAGAGGTGACTAGTCCAAGAGGAAGTAGCAGACGGTTCAGCACAGTAAACCAGTGGATAGCTGATCCAGGAAAAGAATCGATGATTGAACCGTGGGACAAATTGTACCCCAAACTTATTGAGATGGCACTGGTGTCAGCAAATGAAAGTGCCATTTGGCATCATATTAAGGTGCCCTTGTGTTTTTTGATGTTTATCTTTGAAAAATCATGGAAATGTTAGGGTTATCGAAATATAGCAAAAAATTAAACCAAATTGATAAAAAAATGAGAGGAATCAAAATAAAATAATTGCAGGGTTTGTATATGCTTCCAATTCCAAAAAAGTACAATTATGGGTTTAACGGGTGATTAGTGTATAAAAACCCTAGATTGGTGTATTAACTTGTTAAATACATTAATGCTCTCAAATCATGTTATAATCTAATAATGTTGAAGTTAATCATGATCCAAGATAATCATGACCATTTTGATAATACTTAGGGTTTCAACTATGAATAATCATGCATCTAAAGAATCAGGCATTAAAGATCATGACTTGATATGTTTTTAATGCACTAAACTTGATATAAGTGTTCATGACACAGTAACATGGTGAATTTTATAATCATGTCTACACTTAATATGAGTTGGGGTGTCAAACATGACTCTAATGATAACTTGATAACAAAGAAACCTAAACCCTAGAAAAAGGACCGAGTAGGGTTTTAATCCAACTAATGTGATTAATATGATGGTGACACTTTAGGATTTACATACATGTAGATTTGGATGATTGGATTACTATTTTCCTACTTGATTGGATATTATGCTTAATGACTGCATAATCTGCATGGCTAACCATTGAGGTACGTGATTATGTCTATGACTACCTACATTAGTTTTCCGGTGTTTTCTGAGGATTGAACAACTAAACTGTTGGATGTTTATTTAAATATATTCAACTATAATGCCACTATGAGTATCTCATAAAGAAGGATTACGTGAAGAAAATGTTTGTTTTTATTTGTAAGTATTTGATAGAATATTTGTTGTTAGTTTACTTGCACATTTTGCATGCACCCCACGTACATAGTATAACTTGTTATACTGATTTGTGCTTTGGTTTCACTGTGTTTTAGGTGCATACTGGTTAAGGTGATATCAAGAAAGGATGGACATGATATATACTAAATTTACTTGAAGACATTAAATTTAACTTGTAAGGAGGATTACATAGATACTTTCTCTCATATAGTTCCTATATGTGTAATTCAGATGATGAAAAGCTACATAATTTGTAGAGGAACATCTTGTAAAAAATATATTTGAATTAATGAAAATTAATTTCTATTGATTATTATTTTTTTAAAATCTAGATCCTTGGGAAGAATTTAGGTAATCTCTCTCATCTTTTTGGCCTTCCTTAATTCGGTGTTGCTCAAAATTGAGGTCGTTACATAATCTCTATCTATACAAACACTTCTATATCAGCTTTAAGCCTAACCCATCTACCATCAGGGTTAGCTTTTCCCTCCTAAAAATGACTCTATTTTTATAAGTCCAGACATAGTAAAGTATAAAGAAAACAATAGTTTTATCCATGTCATAGCCCATCCTATTATAGTCCTCCATGGAAGTAGGAATATTGTCAATTTACTTATCTTTAACTAATTTCCATAACACCTTTACATAAGAACACCCAAAAAGCACATGGGATAGATCTTATTCAGCCAACCTGCATAGGGAACACATAGATGGGAAATATGTCCATAGATTTTTTAGCTTATCTTGATTCATCACTTTGTTTAGTATATTTCTCCAAGCATTAACCAGAACTCTCCTGGGTGCCTTTATCTTCCAAAACCAAGTACCCCACCCTACTTCAAGTCCTTTATGCCTTAAGCACTCCTTTCCTTGAACTTAGTAGGAACCAAACCATCCTGGAACATATTGTCTTCCTTGTTGAAATTGAATTCACAGAGCTCCTTGACAGCATCATTGATGTGTTTATTCCTTCTAGAGTTCGTCTAAGACCAAGTCCCATCATCCAACAAACAACAAAAATTTGCATTTTTACATTTTCCTAATTTCATTATGGATTCCTCACCAATAATATCCTCTAGGTATATACCTTCCTTAATCCATGATCTCTCCATAGTGTTATAGATTTACCATTACCAACAGAGAAACAAATTGTATGTTTGAACAACACCCTATTGTTGAGAACTTGCTTACAAACCTAGGATGAGTTTGATGCAATTCTATATCGCCAAATAAAATCCCCTTTGAGATACCTGCCATGGACCCATATAATCCATAGTCCATCTTTCTTATTGGCTATGTTCCAAAATTTCTAAAATACAACCTTTCATGACATATCTTGCTAATTTAAGGCCAACACATCCTTCCTTCTTCGGTAAACACACTTGTTTACAACTCACAACACAAAGGTTTTTGTCCATATCCACTCCCCCATAAAAAATTGCAATATATTCTATCTATATCATCTTTAATGCTAACTGATAGAGGAAAAGATGACACCCAGTAGGAATGGTAAGAAGATAGAGTAGATAAGATCAGTTTAATTCTTCCTGCATGTAATAAATTTCTTGCCCTCCAAACCTCAAGTCCATATTTGATCTTGTCAAGAATGGGAGAATACAAACTTCTAGTAACCATGCCATGAAAAAGAGGCATGCCTAGATACTTCATAGGAAGAATACCATTTTTAATGTCCAATGTCTGATACATCAAAGGGATGACTATATATTTATTAGCAAAAAAGACTGACTTTTGGTTACTTATATGTGTGCCTGACAACTCACCAAAATCTTTTAACACCTTGGATATATGATTGCCATTCGTGAGATTTGCATCTATAAAGAAGACCATATCATCTACAAAGAGAATGTGAGATATAAATATATTATCATAAGCTTTAATCATGTCAATATTGTTGTCCTTGATAGTTTTGTCGATCATGGAGGTAAGACCCTGCATATCTAAAAAAAATAGGGGGTAGAAGGTTCCCCTTTTCGAATACCCCTAGTTGGAAAAAACCTCACAGAAGGAATACCATTGATTATGTTTTCATGACTGGTTGAGTTAAAAAATTCATCAATCAATTTGATCCATCAAATTGGGAAATATGTGGAGAACATGATATCTTTTAAATATTTCCAATCAACAGAGTCATAATTCTTCATCAAGTCTGATTTTATACACATCTTCATTTTTCCACTCTTCATAATAGAATTTCTCAAGTAAATTACAAGGAAGTAGCCTCAAACATCGATCTAATTTTAATAAATTCACACTGGGATTCACTAATGAGACTTGGTAAAATATCTTGTAATCTGTTTGACATAACCTTGCAGATAATTTTGTGTAAGACATTGCATAACACTATGGACATTTGGTATTTGATGTTGGTTGCTTCTCTAGATTTAGGGATGAGTGCGAGGAAAGTATTGTTGATTTCTTTTAACATTTACCACTTGTAAAAAAGTTCTGAGTAGCCTTAATGACATCTAGGCCTATAGTGTCACACATAGTTTTAAAAAACTTGTAATTAAATTTGTCTGCCCATGGGGCTTTATCTTCATTTGAGCTTAGAACAACCTTCTCAATCTCTTCTTTAGTAACAAGACAGAGAAAATAATTTGTTCATCATGAAGTTTAGGAAGAGGAATATTGAAATCCCATGGAATAGTATCATCCCTTTTATTGAATAAGTTCTTGTTGAACTCCACGATATGTTCATGAATAGTCTCTTCATCATGAATCATAATGCCATTGATTCTCACACATTCAATCAAATTACTGAGCCTTCTTGTTTTTACTATGGAATAGAAGAATTTAAAATTCTTTTCCCCTAACTTTAATCATTTTATTCTCAATTTCTATCTAAGAAGACTCTCCTAGACATTATAATCTTGAATAGCTTATTTTCTTTTTGTAATAACTTATAAACTTAGCTCATGATCACAAGGGTTATTTTTCAAGAGGATCTTATAGAACACTGGATTCAACTTTGGAGATCTTCCTTATATCATTAATGTTTTCCACACTTATTGTTTCATTTCAAAGAGCAGAACTGACTTTCTTCCATCTATCATTAACGCTAAACATGGGGTTGACGATAACATCACAATCTCATGCATCCTTGATCACGAATTTGTAAACATCTCTGCTTGCCAAAACATTGACAAAATAAATGGGAGTTTTACATTTCTCATTTTTACCATCTAGATATACAATGATTATCTTGTGATCACTATGTGTCATTTGAGTAATATTGCCCCAGACAGAATCATATTCATTTATAAAATCAGTGTTATAGAAGGGTATATCAATTTGGACATGAAAAACTTCACTCCTCTTGTTTGTTATCCCACTTGAACTTTGATAATTTGATATTCAATCCAATCAAACTCATGTTACTAACATAAACAATGAAATCATACATAGTTGAATAAGAAGGATCATTAACACCAAACCTATTAGATCTTAATCTTATCGCATTGAATTCTCCAGAAGTTATACAAGGAACCATAGTATTGATGCTTATAAACTCCCAGTCCTTCCATAGAGATATTCTCTTAGAATCCTTATTGTATCCATAAACCCCAGTGAAAAAGAATTTTTTCAAGTCACTAGAGATAGTAGAGTGAAGAAGTTGATTAGATTAAAACATAACATCAATCTTCAAATCTGGATTGATCCAAGCAATTATGATTCTACCCAAAGCATGTTTGCTATGATTATCAAATGCCAAATCATGTTAATTGACTTCCTCATTTTCTTTCTACAAACCTCGACTCAAGTAAACAAAAAGATTCCTTTTTTTATTTTAGTAATGAGCTCTTGAATATAAGACTGCTTACTAGGCTTATTCATCCCCCAAACATTCCATGCTATAATCGAGGGTTGATCAATCATTCTAACCATTTCCTAGGGTAGTTTGCCCCAAATCTAGGCCATTCTCAAACAAAGCTTGATAATTGTTTGGAGATAGAATAACTCCCAACTTATGAGCAACTTTGTTTCTTTTAACAAGAACAATAGGTGGAGTGTATAATATATTTTTACCCTTTCTTCTAGTGTTGAGCAGGAAGTCATCCTCATTCGGGATGTGAAGCGTTTCAACACTACTAGTAGGAGTGATCAATTGTTCATTGCTCACAGACGCCACACCTTTTTGAACTGCTACGCCTCATTTATTTTCAACTATAACAGGTATATCTTCTATAGAATCAACAAAATGTTCAAATTTTGTCTCACTATTCAATTTTTCCTTTTGTAGATTTTGACTGGATGATTCTGTATATCATCTGTAGAATCAACAAAATGTTCTTTTTTGGAATCTAGAACTTGTGAGGACCGAGATTAAGCTTAGCCCCGTATCCAACATCATCATGGCTGAGTGTTATACACTTGGAGCATTTTCTTGGGTACCACTCATACTTCACAGTTAGAACATCTTCAATCCCATATTCGCTTCCCAGAGAGATGGTAGTGGGAAAATATGAATCCGCCAGAATCAAAAGTAGAAGTGTAATAAATCAAGTCATTTAAACTTATGAGTGAGTTTGGCTGTCTTAAGAGGTTATTCGATGAAAGATTCTACCATACAGAAAATGTCATCGTCCCATAGTTTCAAAGGAAGCTCAAAAATCTTGATCTAGACTACAATCTCTGCTAACTTTAATTTCTAAATCGACTCTCCCCTAGCCCATTTTTTTAGTAAGAGAGGTTTACCTGACACAAACTAGGGCCCTTTGTCAATTTCCATCTATATATCTAGCAGATCTATGATGTTGATGATGACATATCCATTACCTCTTGAAAATATCTCGATATGACCCTTCACACTCCATATGTTTTGGAGGTGTTTTGCAATGTAGGCCAATGTGGCTTCAGATCCACAATATACCCAGATGTCATCAGGCTTCACTTACTCACATTCTTCTCAAGGATGGATTTAGGGTAGACAATCGAACCATTTCTTACCTCCACCTACATTGTTCTTCTAGAGGAGGGTAGAAGAGTTCAATTGATTTCTTAGTTTCTTTTTCTAGTTGAATCAGAGGGATTCTCTTTTGCACATGACTCCTTCGATCTTGAGGAGGAGGTCTTCCCCTTGGTTGATTCCTCTACTCATCTCCCTCACCCACGCTTCTAGTAGGTTCTCCTGTTACATTACTATGGTCACTATGAGGATAGATTATAACACATGGTTTATGTATGGCATCCAATTTTATAGAAGATCAGTGCATATTTTACCTTCATATTCATTGTTTTTACATGCTTTTCCCATATAAATATTCTTTGTTTTAATGTTTTAAGAATAAATTCCGTTATTACTTTCTTCTACCCCTTTGTTTGAAAACCACTTGGGATCCAGCCAAGCCAGCCTGACTGCCGATGGAGAAAGGATCTTGGTGCCCATCTAGATTTATCATCACCATGCCCTACAGACCAAAAGTCTCAATGCCCATTGAGATTTCTCATTGTAGTGCCCAACGGACTACAAGCCTTTGCTCTTATAAGAATCACATATCTCAGTACTCGATGAAAATATCAATGACCAAGGGGATTCCAACCCTCGATTCTTGGTGACCCCCATTTCATGATGCTCAATAGTCCTTCTAGACACTCACAATCCATCTACTGATGAAGATACAACTTCCACACCCAACAACTGTAAAGACTTGACCACATACATCATAGAAGGAGCTACTTTCACTTGCCTATGCCAATAGGTTGTTTATCTATGCCCATACAAGAAGATCTTCGACCAACACTTCATCAAGCAATGCCATTGGAGTGCTACCATTCCATTTTTATTTCATGTCAATCTGCACCATCCATCATTCATCAACAAAGCCAACCTAGCCTCCATCATCATTGGCATCCAACATTTGTTTCCTCTTCATTAGTAGATTGAGGGCTAAATAGAGAAGTAGAAAGTGAACAAGGAGACTCCCAAGCCTATGCTAGGTGTCCACCTCTTTTCCCAATTGAAACGACCTATTCAACAAGTATAAGATTGTTGTTCCTTTGAGTTTTGTGTCGCGGGACCGGAATCCCAGTCCCATGAACCAAATGAATATCAAAGGCAACATGCAGAAGCATAATTCTTAGCACACATGAACAGATAACAAGATAAACGAACCAACATGGTCT
Source organism: Alisma plantago-aquatica (assembly GCA_963693085.1). Taxonomy (NCBI): domain Eukaryota; kingdom Viridiplantae; phylum Streptophyta; class Magnoliopsida; order Alismatales; family Alismataceae; genus Alisma; species Alisma plantago-aquatica. The sequence goes on along the minus strand of OY856409.1, from coordinate 339,438,815 downwards.
CAACATTTAACAAGTATAAATTATACAAAATGCATTATATTCATAAATTCAGTTACATATTTCCAGAGTCAAGGTACAAGTCATTCATGTGCACTAAATCTGGATCTTACAACAAGTACGCCTAGCATAGCTCACCAAGCCCATCAACCTTCTAGCCATCTCTGAACCTATAAACAAAATACAAGAAATAGGTCAGCACACGAAGTGTTGAGTATGGGGAAGAAAGATACATATATATGTATAAGCTTTGCATAGTTTGAAAAGATTTCAAGACAAAATGAATAAGAATAAACATTATAACTATTTAACAAAATGAGAAACCATATTTTATGTCATTTCACTCCATTATACCAACAATATCAAGCATGTTTAAGGCCTTTGACCATCTTCCCGTCGGAAGGGTCCGTAAGGGTGCTCAAGATTAGACAACCCTTTTATACGAGAGGGACCTCAAGGCCATAGCTAAGAGCTAACCCTTTATCAATCAATATTATAATGGAGTTCTATCTATATATCTGTTCAAGTTATAAAACTGACGAGGCAAACATCGAGTAAGACATAGCAATACTACATGGAAATATTTGAGCAAGTAAACAAACAAGCATACAATACATGTCTTTTCAAGCAAGAAGGCGATATTCATATAACGAGATAAGGCCCATACCTGATTCAGAGATTTCATAACCTAAGATATCCTTCACCATCTAGCCACATGCCAAACCTTATTAAGAACAAGATTGTATACATGCATTAGATTCTCATCATCAACCCTAATTCTCTTCATTTTAAGGGTCTTGGCCAAGTTAGATTACAAGTTGCTTATTAGTTCATTAGGTGATAATATACTGATTTAGATGGCATCATGATGGTGTGGGTCGAGTTTCATGCCATTATGACGTTCCATGCACTTTCTATGATCATATCAAGGTTTATGGCATTTACATGCATTCTAGGGTCGAAATACTCACAATAGAGCATCCTAGATCATGATTCATCAATACGGAGAACCCATCATCAAACATGGTTTATATCAGCAACATTAAGTCATTAGGAACACAAAACAAGATTAGGTGGGTGTCCATTAGAGGTAAGATTAGCAATCTAGGGCAACGTTCGACATTAACAACCACACTAGGCACATATGTTCAAAAAGGAGTCAATTATGAGAAATAGGGATAGTAGGACCTTCATTAGGGCTAAAAAGACATTATTGTTACTAATTTAAGGATCAGGGATAGATTGAGTATCCAAGATCCAAGTTTTGCATCATGATCATACATCAACTGTATTCTAAATGATTAACATATGCATCTTTTGGGAAAGCAGGGAACAAACGATAGAATTAGACCCTAAAACCTAGTATATTGTGTAGATCTTTTTGAAAGTATCAATTTGGTATATAATTTTTTATATTTTGGCTAAGGGAATTGAGAGTTATCATTTCTCTAAAATTTCCATTCAAACTATATGGATTCACATAGGGGTTACCTTGAATTCATTGAATGATCTGGGCCATTGTCCCGAGATCCAACGCATGCATCCCAGGATACAGTGGTGCTAGAGGCCCACATGCATACACTGTTTATAGAGGGACCATTGTAGTCCTTTACTGGATCGTGTGGCTGGAGGCAGATCTATCTAGGTCGTCGTTGGTTGGGCCATCAATCTGAGGGTCCACATCTGTCGTGCCCGCCCACACACCCCATCGTGTCATTCTCCCTATTCATAATAGAGGAGGAACATGGGAGGCTTTGTAGTATCCCTACCCACTAGAGGAGAGAGGGAGGAGAACTGCCATAGATCGGGGTGGCCTCCTAGGATGTCGTCGGTGAGCAGCCATGGTGCAATGGAGTCGCGAAGAGCTCCTGCCCTCGCCTTCCCGTGGCGGCGGCGGCAGACCCCAGGTCGGAGGAGGGGGGTTGGGAGAAGTAGAAACTTTGGGAGGGAGACCCTTCCAGATCATGTTGGCAATTGGATTAAAACTAGGAAAATGAAAAAGGGCAACAAGTGAGGCTATAAAAGGGACAAGAGGTTATGGTTTTGGGGTCCTAATCACCGTCTCATGGACACCTTCCCGATCTGGCAAGTCTGAGGAGGAACAGTCTGTGCATGTAATTTCCTTTCCAAACCAGAATGGCAAGGAGTTGGAGATAGCCAGGCTATTTGGCCACACACTGGCTGGGTCCGTGGATGGGTAGGCCCAACAGCTTAAGTCCACTATGAAAGAGACATAAAACTAAGGCAACTTCAACCTAGCATAACTAGCACATCAAAGGTCTGTTTGGGATGATTTTTTCATTATTGGATCTGAAATCAAGCCCACTACAACATGGTACATGTTACAAAGCCAAAAGATTATGGTGATGAGATTCAAAATATCTAGCAAAGATAGTGATGTGAAAAATAATGGTATTTAGTTCAAAAGTACAAATTGATGTCACATTTAGCAAAATTGAATATTGATGTGACTAATATGGAGTCTCCCAACCATAAAATCATGAAATTGAAATTGAATTGAGTAAGAGGTCAAATGATGAGAGAGAAAGGGTACAAGTTAGGAGAGAGAAAATCCAGGTTGTCACATTCTTCCTTCCTTCAAAGAAATTTCGTCCTCACTATTATTCTAAGATCATAGTCAAAAGTCAAAGTGCATACTCATCATGCCTAGGTATCCTACAATGGTTGTCACGAAATTCCCCAAAATGGACTGCACACTAGGTTATCATCATCAAGGATGTACTCATCTTGATCATATACATATTACTTAGTGTTCCCTCATAATGTGGAATCATCATGGCATTAGTGTTTACCCGACCCTTAATATCCCTACATTATGGTTCATGGTCATATCTTCATATGAGAAAAAGGTGTATTATCAAAATTTATGTTAATAGTTCCTCAAGCAAACATGCTCATCATCAATACCTTCAAATAAAATTTTCATTAAATATAAATATATATATTTCATCATAATACTAAATTTCATCCATGTTTCAGGATTCCCCAAAAATTCTACCAACTCTAATCAATTATGTTCATTATTTTATTTTTTGGATCTGAAATTAAACAATTTATTCATTATGCTTATTTGAGTTATGTCCCCCAAGACAATTGTCATGTCAAGTTGATCATTTTTTTGCGGGTGTGAGATTAGGCATGTTACCCCTGATTATTCATGCTAAGATCTTAGGACATCATCATATCAATTTCATGATTTCAATGCTACATTTTTATGTATAGTATGATTTCATACTAGGTCTAGCTTATGAGAGTGGCTATTGCACATTTATCAAAATTTGAACTTAAGTGAGATTTTTTCATGTATCGAGCATCATTCGAAGAACAAGATTATCATCAATGTCGAGGTTTTGTAATTTTCTAACTTGTATCAAGAAAGATCTCCACAAGCTCAAGACACTCAAGCTAAGACATATATATGTCCAACTAGACATGCTAACAACAACCATCTACCCATAACAAAATTTTCTACCCATATTTTGAGAAAAAGGGTAACCACTAGATTCCTTTATATACAACTATAACCCGAGTATGAGGCTCATCATGGATATCACACATCATGTACATCATCTTAGGGTCTTGGGACATCTCCCTCACCTATATAGCAAGCATCAAATTTTCAGTTTCCTCTTTCTCTAGGGTTAGATATTTTCATAGGAAATCTAGGGTTCAACGCTTTCAAGGAAACCACACACTAGGTTACTCAACTCATATACTTAGAAGTATTCTAGCTAGGGACTCATCATCAAGTATTTCATCATTCGTATTTTTCAACATTTCAAATATTTTGGAGTTTAGGTACTCTAACCTTCTCCCGATATGGGTCGACTCATATCAATAGGTCACCCTTTTCATATGTCCCATGCTATAGGTCCTCCTTTGTAAAGAGATTGAGGCACATGTTGGTCTCAAACTATATGTCACATATCGTATCTCAACAACATTAAGACTAGGTACAAGCAAACATGCCAACCCACTAGCTATGTTTAGCACATCAACCAAGTCATATGTATCAAGAAGGTGCTAGGTCTAGCTAGGGCTGCATGGTCAAACTCATTTCATATCATCAAACTACTTGGCCCTCTCAAGGACAAACTTCGGTCTTATCGACATCAACATCATCAATAATATCATCATCATCATCTTAGGTTATCTAGATTACTCACTGGCCTAACCTATATCATGGCTCTAGACAACTCTAGAGACTATCACTATCATCTAAAATCTCTCATCTACACTTGATGTTACATCTCTTTCTCCTAGGTTGCATGGAAACTCACTACCTTTCTGCATGTGGTAACATTTTTCATATGTACATATAATAATAATTGAAATATGTTTTCTCCAATGTTTAAATAGGAGATGAAAACCACCATACTTCGTCCAAATAAAACCAAAACCAAAATGAGTTACCACACTCATTAGGCAGCCTAGTATCATGACACCTAGAGAACTAGCAAGAACATGGTGCACACTTGTGTAGACATCCTAAGAACATGTCACGAATCATGTCAAGGGAGGTAATTTACACAAGTCTACACCTAGTTCTAGAACATCTAGGTTCTAACCTAGAGGCTAATTCAACCTAATCCACAAGGATATTTCATTAAGTTTCTAGGGTTGAGATGTACAGTGAGTTTAGTTTGTGTTTCATGTAAGCAATGTTTGGTGTAGTTATTGTTCATGCTCAGATACCATCTGTCGCAGGACCGGAATCCCAGTCCCAGAACCAAACGAATACCAAAGGCAACATGTGGAAGCGTAAAGCTTAGCACACATGAACATATAACAAGATAAAGGCACCAACACAGTCACAACATTTAACAAGTATAAATTATACAAAATGCACTATATTCATGAATTCCGTTACATATTTCTAGAGTCAAGGTACAAGTCATTCATGTGCACTAAATCTGGATCTTACAACATGTACACCTAGCATAGCTCACCAAGACCATCAACTTTCTAGCCATCTCTGAACCTAAAAACAAAATATGAGAAATGGGTCAACACACGAGGTGTTGAGTATGGGGTAGAAAGATACATATATATGTATAAGATTTACATAGTTTGAAAAGATTTCAAGACTAAACGAACAAAAATAAACATGTTAACTGTTTAACAAAATGTGAAACCATATTTTATGTCATTTCACTCCATTATACCAACAATATCAAGCATGTTTAAGGCCTTTGACCATCTTCCTGTCGGAAGGGTTCGTAAGGGTGCTCAAGATTAGACAACCCTTTTATAAGAGAGGGTCCTCAAGGACATAGCCAAGAGCTAAACCTTTATCAATCAATACTATAATGGAGTTCTATCTATATATCTGTTCAAGTTATAAAACTGACGAGGCAAACATCGAGTAAGACATACCAATACTACACAGCAATATTTGAGCAAGTAAACAAACAAACATACAATACATGTCTTTTCAAGAAAGAAAGTGATATTCATATAACTAGATAAGTCCCATACCTGATTCAAATATTTCATAACCTAACATATCCTTCACCATCTAGCCACATGCCAAACCTGATTAAGAACAAGATTGTATACATGCATTAGATTCTCATCATCAACCCTAATTCTCTTCATTTTAATGGTCTTGGCCAAGTTAGAATACAAGTTGCTTATTAGTTCATTAGGTGATCTTATACTAATTTAGATGCCATCATGATGGTGTGGGTCGGGTTTCATGCTATTATGACTTTCCATGCACTTTCTATGATCATATCAAGGTTTATGGCATTTACATGCATTCTAGGGTCAAAAGACTCACAATAGAGCATCCTAGATCATCATTCATCAATACGGAGAACCCATCATCAAACATGGTTTAGATCAGCAACATTAAGGCACCAGGAACACATAACAAGATTAGGTGGGTGTCCATTAGAGGTAATATTAGCAATCTAGGGCAACGTTCGACATTAACAACCACACTAGGCATATATGTACAAAAAGGAGTCATTTATGAGAAATAGGGATAGTAGGACCTTCATTAGGTCTACAAAGACATTATTGTTACTGATTTAAGGATCAAGGATAGATTGAGTAGCCAAGATCCAAGTTTTGCATCATGATCATACATCAACTGTATTCCAAATGATTAACATATGCATCTTTTGGGAAAGTAGGGAACAAACGATAGAATTAGACCCCGAAACCAAGTCTATTGTGTAGATGTTTTTGAAAGCATCAATTTGGTATATAATTTGGTATATTTTGGCCAAGGGAATTGAGCATTATCATTTCTCCAAAATTTCCATTCAAACTATATGGATTCACATAGCGGTTACCTTGAATTCATTGAATGATCTGGGCCATTGGCCCATGATCCAACGCACGCGCCCCAGGATACAGTGGTACTAGAGGCCCACATGCATACACCATTGATAGCGGGACCATCGTAGTGCTCCACTGGATCATGCGGCTGGAGGCAGATCTATCTAAATCGTAGTTGGTTGGGCCATCGATCTGAGGGTCCGCAACTATCGTGACTGCCCACACACCCCCTCGTGTCATTCTTCCTGTTCAGAACAGAGGAGGAATAAGTAAGGCTTTGTAATTCCCCTACCCACTGGACGAGAGGGGGAGGAGAGATGTCACATATTAGGGTGGCCTCCTAGTTAGTCGCTGGTGAGCAGCCATGGTGCAACGGAGTCACGAAGAGCTCCTGCCCTCGCCTTCTTGTGGCGGCGGCGGCAGACCCCAGGTTAGAGGTGGGGGTTGGGCAAAGCAGAAAAATTGGGAGGGAGACCCTTCCAGATCATGTTGGAAGCTAGATTAAAACTAGGAAAATGAAAAAGGGCAACAAGCAAGGGTATAAAAGGGACAAGAGGTTAGGGTTTTGGGGTCCTAATCACCGTCTTATTGACCACTTCCCGATCTGGCAAGTATGAGGAGGAAGAGTCTGTGCATGTAATTTCCTTTCCAAACTGGAATGGAAAAGAGTTGGAGACAGCCAGGCTGTTGGGCCACACACTGGATGGTCCGGTGGATGGGTAGGCCCAACAGTTTAAGACCACTATGAAAGAGACATAAGAAATGAGGCAACTTCAACCTAGCATAACTAGCACATCAAAGGTCTGTTTGGGGTGATTTTTCCATTATTGGATCCAAAATTGAGCCCATTACAACATGGTACATGTTACAAAGCTAAAAGATTATGGTGATGAGCTTCAAAATATCTATCAAAGATGGTGATATGATAAATAATGGTATTTAATTCAAAAGTACAAATTGATGTCACATTTAGAAAAATTGAATATTGATGTGACTAATATGGAGTCTCCCAACCATCAAACCATGAAATTGAAATAGAATTGAGTAAGAGGTCAAATGATGAGAGAGAAAGGGTATAAGTTAGGAGAGAGAAAATCCAAGTTGTCACATTTTGCCTACCTTCTCTAAAATTACCATGGATTAAACTTACTTCTTCTCCCTCTCCCTTGCTTTTATCATGAAGTGAGACTAGTCCATATCTATAGGGTGTGATGCTAGCCCCGCTACCCGTTCTTGCATGTCTCTTCTTAAATGATCCATGGCTTGTGTATATAGTGTGTCCAACTAATTGTTAATTGTTTTATGCATGTTTTGTGTATTGATCACATACTTTACATTATTTATTGTATTACTTGGTTATGAGATACTCTATGATTTAGATTTCAACAACAATAACTTGGTTTATGACTAGATGATAACTTCTGAAAGGATATATGTAGAGTAGAAGTGCATGATCTATGAGTCATGAGACATCAAGCTCGCAGAGATACTTACATGATTTCAACACATAACCAATGGAACCTACTTTTTCTATTTTTGGATGGTTAGATCTAGACTATACATGTTATGTGTGTGATTATACATGTAGCGGTGGTTAAACTCAAAACCACCCCAATGACCCTCATCAACAATCTTAACTAATTTTTATTATGCACTTTTACTTTTCTTGCAATTAGTCTAAATCAAACCAAATCAATTCTTGGTTCTAAATATTAGACTTAGTTCGTTTGGATACAAGCAAGAAATATTCTTAAAAATAGTATCCCTTCGTACTCGATCCTGAATGATACTGTGATACGACTAGTCTACATGAGGGTGGTAATATTTCACATTTTTGGGTAAAAGCATGGGGATCTTAACCCCTAGGTGAATTTTTCAAGTGGTGTAAATACCACTTCATCCCCTCATGAAAAATGGAATAAGTCAGTTATGACTTAATCATCCAAGACTTGGTAACTATGGAAGGAAATGCTCTCTCATAGACTATGAGATTTTATAAAGTATCTTTGTGGCACTCATCCATACAAGGGGGAACCAATTCAATATCCTTTTTTGAAAACCGTAGTAACCACATTTTCATAAAAGATCCTTCCTCGTGAAAAATCAAACTTGGTTAGTTAGGGCATAAATACATATGATTTTGTCATGATCATGAAGAACACTCCCTCATGGGGAGTGGTAGTGGATCAATCATCAATACAAGGAATTAGCGATAAAATATCTTGTTTTTCAAAATTTTATTGATTATGTTTTCACAAGAGATCCTCTCTTGTGAGAAACAAACTTTGTCAGCCATGGTCTAACTACCCATGACTTAGCTCGAAAACAAAGAATGCTCCCTCATGGGGAGTTCGAGTCAGGCAAATATCTCCAGATCACCCACTCACAAAGGAGAGAAGATTCACAAACTCCACAGATAACTTACGAGATAGATTCTCTCATTAAACAGGAGATCCAAATAGTTAGGAAGGGAGAGGGATAGACATACAAGAGAATAGTTGAGAGAGAAACCTACAACTGAGATCATAGAGAAAGTTTATTGGAGAACCACTCTTGTGAAACCTTGGGAGTCTCCTTCGACCTCTAATGTTTGAAACGTTTACGATAGTACCTCTCTCATGAAACCTCAGGATTCTTCTTTGATCTCCAACCCCCATAGACCAACTCCTCTTTACCCTTTTCGCACGAAGAAGGATCTGTGGTGAATTCAGATGTAGAATCTTGTCAAAGTGAGAGAAACCAAATATGTTGATTCACTTCTTGTTACTATATTTGTTTTCAATCTCAACCATATCCATGATGCCACACTTCTCTAGCGATGTTCTCCTTTGATTTTACCTCAGGCCCACCATGACAATATTTTTTCGGATGGGCGTATCAGGGTACTGACTTCATAGTCCTTTCCCATTCTATAACTAAGTATGATGATACCAGTTCTCTACTGATCGTCCTATCTTTTATCCATAACAAGTCATCCAAACATGGTTTTCTGGGTTTTACCATGGAAAATCATAGTGTGGCAACTCCATCGAATATGTTAATTTTCGTACCCCATTTTCACATACAAAAAAAAGACTACTTCATTGGGGAATAGTCACACTGAAGTTGCATCATGGTTTAGAGGTATATCATAGTTTCTCGAGCACCCTTTTCTTTGGAGATTGTTTTCTTGTCTAGTCTTGGTTTCTATGCCATGTCTTTCAACCATGGGCCTTCTCTCGTCAAATTTTATCTTTATTTTTTTCTAATATAAAGTCTAGATTCTTATACTGGATCTTCCTCATCATAGAGCTTCCCTCATGAGAATTTTTTCTTACTCTTATCATTTGGTCTTGGTTTTCATGCCAGGCCTCTTGATCACAAACCAACTCTTGTGAAATATTTTCATTTCCCTTTATTTTTTGCATAAGGTCCATGTTTCTATCTAGGATCTTCCTCACTTGGAACACCACATCATAATGGTGTGTTAGAAAGAAGGAAACACACATTGCTGTATATGGTGTGGTATGTCAGAAAGAAGGAAACTATAACATCCTAGGATTTCATGCCTCAGATAGCATGATCTTAAAAGATGATTGGACTACCCATATCACCAAGGTGCACCTCCTTTTCCAGGAGCCCATCACTAAAGAACTCCATAGTTAAGCATGCTCATCTTGGAGTAGTACTAGGATGGGTGACCAGTTGAGAAGTTAACCCCAGCTTGCACGTGAGTGAGGAAAAGTGTGCAGTTAAGGCTGGTGGTGGTATATGGGGCCAGTCGTCATTCCTGAAAGTCTACTAGAGCCTTATGTAGTTGGCCCGGGTGTTATAGGTGGTATCAGAGCCAATTCCCTCCAGTAGGTGGGGCCCACATGGGCATGTGGCATGCCAGTCTTGAGTCGTACAGTCCAGACATGTAGGAAAGGGCTATCCATGGTGATGTAGCCACCCTTGCGCTGGTATTGCGTGATCAGGAGCTGGGTGTCCATGGGCCATGTTGGGTCTGCATTGAAATGGGAAAATAAGGCCATATAGTTGAGCCTTGATGAGGACGTCAAAGGTCCAAGTGGGGGAGATTGTAAAGTCCCAAGATTTCAGGCCTTAGATAACATGATCTTAAAAAGAATGATTGGACTACCCATATCACCAAGGTGCACCTCCTTTTCTGGGAGCCCATCACTAAAGAACTCCATAGTTAAGCATGCTTAGCTTGAAGTAGTACTAGGATGGGGGACCAATCGAGAAGTTAACCTCGACTTGCATGGGAGTGAGGAAAAGTGTGCAGTTAAGGCTGGTGGTGGTCTGTGGGGCCAGTCGTCATTCCTGAAAGTCTACTAGAGCCTTAGGTAGTGGGTCCGGGTGTTACAGAAACACACATTACTGGATATGGTGCAATCTATGATGAGTTTTGTTGATCTTCTAACAACCTTCTGGGGTTATGCTCTTGAAATCATCATGTTTGCACATAATTGGGTACCGTCAAAATTGGTTGAAAAGACAACATATGAGATATGGATTAGGAAGTGTCCTAAAATATCTTTTATGAGGATTTGGGGGTGTGAATCTTATGTCACGGAAATGTTTCCTGAAAAGCTTGGTGCTAGATATGATAAATGTTACCTTGTTGGATATCATAAGGAAACCAAAGGATAGTATTCATATAACCTAACTAACAACAAATTGTCTGTTGCAAGAGATGTTGTATTCCAAGAAAAGGAATTTATTTCCAAAGGAAATTAGTGGGAGGAAAGTAGAACTCGAAGAGGTTCGAGACCAACATGAAAACATTGAACCAGTTGAGGTACATGAGGAACAAGGACACTCATAAATTGTTGTGGAATCTCAAATTCCTCATGTCACACAGGAACCTCGTAGATCTAGTAGGACATGCCTAGAACTTGAGAGATTTTGATGTCATGTGACTCAAGAACGCAATGAATTGGTCATAGATGATGAGACAACAAGCTAACAAGATTCTATTGAGGGATCAGAGTCTAAGAAATGGCTTGAAGCCATGAGATCTAAGATGGAATCCATGTACACCAACAAGGTATGGACCTTGGTTGATCCACTTGAAGGGGTAAAACCCATGGGGTGCAAGTGGGTCTTCAAGTAGAAGACCGACATGGATGGTAAAATACAAACCTATAGGAGTATATTGGTTGCAAAGGGTTTTGTCTATGATGAAAACTTTTCTCCAAATGCCATGGTTAAATCCATCAGGTGCATGCTTGCTATTGTAGCTTATCATAAATATGAAATTTGGCAGATGGATCTTAAAACAACATTCCTTAACGGGAATCTTGTTGAGGTTGTGTATATGACACAACCTAAGGGTTTTATAAATCCAAAGTTTGCAAATAAAATCTTTAATCTACACAGGTCAATCTATGGATTGAAGAAAGCATCTCAAAATTGGAATTTTGGTTTTGATGAGATAGTCAAAGAGTTTGTCTTTATAAAAAATGACGATGAACCATGTGTGTATAAGAAGGTTAGTGGGAGCATAGTGACATTCCTCATATTGTATGTTGATGACATACTATTAATGGGGAATGAAAACCCTACTTCACAAAATGTAAATACATGGCTTGGAATTATGTTCTCTATGAAAGACTTGGGAGAAGCATCCTACATCTTGAGGATAAAGATATATAGAGATAGATCCAAATGACTTCTTGGAGTAAGTTAAAGCACATACATTAATAAAGTGTTGAAGTAGTTTGACATGGAGAACTTAAAGAGAGGAAACATTCCTATGCATCATGGTGTCCCCATCTCTAGATCTCAACATCCCTATTCTTGTGAAGAAAGGGAACACATGAGTTTGATTCCATATGCCTCAACAATTGGAACAATCATGTACGCAATGTTGTACACCCATCCAAATGTCTCATATGCCTTGAGCATGATGACCAGATTTCAGTTAGATCCAGGTGATGCTCATTGGATAGACGTGAAGAACATCCTCAAGTACTTGAGAAGGACTAAGGATCAGTTCTTGGTCTATGACAAAGAGGAAGAGTTGGTGGTAAAGTGTTACATTGATGCAAGCTTCCAGATTGATCAAGATTATTATAAATTGCAATCAAGATTCATTTTTTGCCTAAATAGAGCTATAAGCTGGAAGAGTTCCAAGAAAGAAACAATTGCTATTTCTATAGCAGAGTCTCAGTATATTACTACATCAAATGCTACAAAGGAGGTCGTATGGATCAAGAAGTTCATCTCTAAACTTGGGGTTGTGCCAAGCATTAATGATGCAAGTGAGCTACAATGTGACAACAATGGAGCTATTGCACAAACTAAGGAACCTAGATCGCATCAACACTCAAAGAATATACTAAGGTGGTATCATCTCATATGAGAGATCATACATCGAAGAGATGTAAAGGTTGGTGGAGTACTTACTAAGAACAATGTTGTCAACCCCTTGACAAAGGCACTTTTGTAGTAGAAGCATGATGGTCATGTAGGTCACTCAGAATGAGATTCGTGGGTGATTAGCTCTAAGTGCAAGTGGGAGTATGTTGGTATGTATGCCTAGAGAGCCAATCATATGACGATTGTAATTGAATAGCATGTAAATCATTTTATTATTAATAAAAAGGTAATCTTCCAATTTATTATGCTTCATTCAATTATGAGACAATGAAGTAACACAATAAATGTCTAGATAATGATATTACTCAATGACGTGTGTCTTTAGGTACGTGACTTGGAAGAATGATATCGTACAAATGTTAAGAGTATACACATTCTCATTATGTCCCTGATCGGTGGTTATTGTAGAAGGTTGATAGACAACAATAATACATAAGATCAGAGTGTGAGTTGGTTGATGACTAAATCTCATTCGTCATGATATGGCAATACCAAACCAATCACACACATACCTGTTAGACAACAATATATTGGAAAAACCCACTAGGAGACTGACACATGGAAACCATTACCATGGTAGTCATAGTCATCTCTCATAGTGATGGTGGTGTTTGTGATTCTTTAGACCTGAAATGACTTCACTCATCACATGTTATTTGATATGCTTTAAAATCAGCAAATGCAATCCTGAAACATGGTTTGTTATAATGGTGATGATTGGGTGATTGTGACACATGGCGATTGACTGTGAGTTATAGAGATGGGATTTGTCCCTCCTATAGGAGTATGATATCCTAGGTCTCTTGATTAGAAAGACGGAGAAATGCATAGCCATGTTCATGTGATTCAATATGTGATATTGATCTTACATATATCTCAGACAGTCTGCTCCAGTTCAAGAAATAAGATTGAATGTTGAAGAGGGTGACTACTCAATGCCTCGAGTTCAATATGATTATCAAAGACAAAGGAACTACAAAAACACTACAATATATACACAAATTGTAGGTTGAATTTGTTCTCCAACTTTCCATTCTCCTGGGTAGCACTGATGTGCGACTAGGCACCACTCTTTGCTTGTGATAGCATAAGTTGTTATAGACATTCATTACCAACGTGATATGGGACCTATAGGGTCACATACATATGCCTTGACCTAGAAGAGGAGTTTAATCATGAATGATGATTGGATTGATTAATAAAGTGTTTAGGTACTCAATTCACACAGCAAATCAGCTGACTGGAGTGCTAGACAATCGGTTCAAGTGTTGAGACGGCCCTTTGGAGTGTCAGGTTGATTAGAACTGAATTGGCTGAATTTTACCTGAACTAGAAAGTGAGACAACCATTTCTGTTAAGCGAGATGACTTTCTATTGGTTTTAATATGACCGGATTGTGAGAGAAAGATGACTAATTTGTGGAGAAATTTGATTGAATCAAGGATTAGTGTTGACATCATGTTATGCATAAATTGGATATGAATTGGCAATTCATGTGTGATTGGGAAACATGGTTAAACGATCGTTTCATATAGCAAAATGACCGTCTCGGTTGTGAGACTACAGTTTTAGATTTTGTAGGTTGTGAAATTTCCATAATTGTTGCAAAATTTCAAAAAGTTTTGGTCCCTTCCACTCCCGCACAGACTGGAATCCTAACCCTGGCCTCTACTATAAATAGAGGGGTATTGGGGATTCCTAGACACACAATTGAGAATTAGTTGCTATGAGAATAGTTGTCTTCTCTAGTTGTGGTAAACAAGAGAACCCAAGCCAGTCCTACCCAACTAGGGAGGGACAACAAGGGAGAAAACAACTATATTCATTGCGGGACAACAACTCGGTGACTAGTACACTAGCGGGAGGGGCAAATCCTTCCTATACATTCTAGCAGGAAGACAAGAATTCTAGGTAGTCCATGTGGACTTCTCTAGAGGAAGGAGGTTGTTGTTTGTTGCTAGGAGGATATCGTCAGGCTGTAGTGTGGGAGGAGCTATTGTAGACACCATCTAAGTTTGTTGTCTTTGGTGCAGGCTTGGAGGTGCAGCAGTCCTACTATGCATCATGCAGACCAGGAGGGTGCTACAGTCAGACAAGTCCCAGTTCAACTAGAAGACGGTTGTGCATTTACAACACGTAGGAGATGTAGCTGGACTTTCTCTAGGACCAGGAATATCCTGAAAACCATCCTTTCCATATTATAAAAGTTGATGTGATATGCTGGTTTATGGGGAATATGGTAGATAATTTTTTGGTTTCCACTTCCTTTTCTATATCGATATTTCCCTACATTGGTATCAGAGCCAACATCAATCTACGATATTATGGTATAATCAATATAATCGGATTTTGGTTTTATCATTTAATTATTTCATACGATGTGAATAATTTTATCCTATAAAATTCCACAATAATCTCTTACTAATATATATATATATATATATATATATATATATATATATATATATATGCAATTTACATGCTTTTCCCTAAAAACTATTTTGATGGTGGATGTGTTCATAGTTATGACTAATAATATGCCTATTATCTGTGCATGGTTGTGTGATTGGTTAATCCTATTTATCTCGATCTGTGCATCAATCCTCTATCTTATATTCCCAATGTAAAGCTAATTCTTTCCTACCTTTACTCCCCTCAAATGTAACTTGAGGTTTCTCTATAATAATGTAATAGTAGGAAAGTATACTTTGCTATTATGATGAAGAAGGAGGACCTTATGTTGACTCCAACCAACTGACCAAAGGAGTTGAGTCGAACGGATGGAGGGTCTGAGCCCACCGGTTGGCAAGCTAATGAGGAGCCTGAAGGACTAGATGAACCGTCCATTTGGAGGAGACAAACAATCAGCTATAGGATGACCAACCAGTCATTTGGAAGAGCCATATGACCAACAAGAGGTGACCAACTGACCGACCAAGAGGTGAGCCAACCAGTTCAAGGGTTGTACCAATCAACCTGGATTGGCAAGTACATATCTTGATCAACAACAAGTTTTTTCACATAATGTGGACCTAGATTGTGGTAATTCCTTGTGGGTCCAAGGACTTACATTAAGAAGTCCATAACCATCATTTTTGTTTGTTGCATGTTTTCATTGTGAATTATAGAATGTATATGATACGTACTATATATGTGATGAATGGATAAAGTATATATATTTATAAATACAACCTCCCTCAATTAAAATATTAAGTCATGGATGCTTTCCAATAGTAGCACACATGAAAATCTTGATTGAACAAGTGTAGGATACGCCAAAGCATAATGCACCATCTATCTCGTGGATGTGTGGTGGTAGTAATGTAGGATCCGCCCAAGCGGGATGCATTATTATCTTGTTGGCTATTGGGTCAGGCTTAACTAGTGATCTTGGAGAGCCCAAGCCCAAAAGCATGCAGATGATTATGAAAACAAGTTGTGCATATAATCTATCCAAGAATTGCATATAGATGCAATTGGCATGATTACCTACCTAAATAGTCAAGTTGTGGGCGATCTGCCAATGTTGACTCATGATTAGATGAAATATGGATTTTGACCCACTAGAAAATTGTCAGTCGCAATATTCCAAATTGATATGTGATGATTATCAATTTGAATAAAATAGTGGGAGTGATAATTAATTAAATACCTAATCGATATCATCAAATTTTCAAATCATATAGTAATAAAAGGGTTTTTGATAAATACAAATTTTCTCTTCTAGAATCAAATGGACAACACTCGATCAATACAAACGCACAAATTAAATGGGATTTATTTCCATAATTGGTTCAGGACCTTGAGAAGAGTTCTACATGATCCTAAAACACCAGTGCCAAAATCCACTCCATATTCACCTAAGACTCACATGGATGCTTCTTTGAAGCATGCCAATGATGTAGCTTACATCAAGAACATTATGTTGGGTTGTATGAACAATGAGTTGCATAAATATCATGATAAGCATGAAATGTATAATGTCTCCAAGGCTCTATTTGAGTGCAAACTAACAGAGGGAAATCTAGTAGAACCTAATGTGCTCAATATGATTGGGCATATCGAGCATCTCGAGAAACTGGGATTTCCTTTAGGTCAATAGTTGGCCACGGATATGATTTTGTAATCATTGCCTAAATTATATAGCTAGTTTATTGAGTATTATCACTTGAGTAACATGTTTAGACCAATGCTAGAATTGCTTGACATTTTGATAAGTGTTTTAGCACAAATGAATATGGACAAATCCCTGATAGTGATTAGTGGATTTGAGTCCAAGGACAAAGGCAAGGCTGAAAAGTGTTTTTTGGCTAAGCTAAAGTTCAAGTCTTTTGCACTCAAAGTAAGGAGAAGGATAAGGGAACCTAGGAAGATGAAGCACCAAATTGAGATCTCTACATCTGGTATATACGTAATTGAGATTAACTTCACTACTTCTTCATCATGGGTACTATATATTGGATGTGGATCACACATTTTCTTAAATGTGAAGGATCTAAAGAGAAGTAGACCTTTAGCGAAAGGTGAGGCCAAACTGCATTTTGCAAATGGAGCAAGAGTTGTTTCCAGCGGTGTTGGAACCTATGAGTTAGCTCTGACTAGTAGGCTAATAATAGAGTTTGAAAACATCTATTATGTACATGCCAATAATATATCTTGTTTGGACAAGAATAGATTCAAATTTCTTATAAAGAATGGATGATATTCTATTAGTAAATATAAGATCTTTTATGGTAGTTCCCCTATGTCTTATGTCTATACTTGATAGATCCAGAAACAAGTATATATAATGTAAATACCAAAACACAAAAAGTCAATGACTCAAACCAAACGTACCTTTGGCATTGTTTTCTTGGGCACATAAATGAGAAACACATATCCAGACTCCATAAAGATGGCTATCTAGATTCTTTTGATTTTGAATCAATACAAACATGTGACTCTTGTTTATTTTACAAGATGATAAAGACTCCCTTCACTGGAAACAAGGAGATGGCCAATTATCTATTAGGACTCATACAAATGGATCTGTGTGGCCCTTTTGGAACAAATGCTAGAGGTGGGTATCAATACTTCATTACCTTCACTGATGACTTTAGAAGGTATGGTTATGTTTACTTGATGAAACATAAGTCAGAAACACTTGACAAGTTCAAGGAGTTTATGAATGAAGTATAAAACCATATGGTAAAAGTATTAAGGCACTTCATTCTGATTGAGGTGTAGAATACTTAAGCAAAGAGTTTGAGGACATTCTTAAAGACCATGGGGTTATATCACAGTGGACTTGTGACAAAGTTGATTTTAGATTTATAATAAAGTAATTACTCTTTTGCCCTCATTATACCTACTAATGGTCTCAAATTTATTTTTCTTATCTTCATAATCATTGTTGATGCTCAAAAATCGAAATATGATGATCAATGTGGATTTTATACATGTTATAAACACCTTATATTTGATTAATTCATCACTTTGTCCAAAGAATCAAATTGATCCATCAAACTTTATCATTTTATTCTCAAACGTTTTCTAGATATTCTTTACATTTTTGTGAACCTGTGGTCCAAATTTCATCCCATTTGGACATTCCTATAAGTTTCTATGAATTTTGGAAGTTTTGTACTAAAAATCCCTTTGTTGGCCTTTTTAATCACTCTTTTTCCATGTCATCGATCCGCTACAAAGGGAGGAGACGAACCCCAGCCCTTGGATCTGACCTGCACGGATCATGGGCAGATCCAGTCACCATTTGATCATCTTCTACCTCCGCAATCAGTGGGGAGCAGTGAATGAGAGCCCAAAAGTGAGATCTCCCGCTCGCAACAATAGTTCGAAAATCCAAGCGAATAGAAATCTTGTTCTCGCAAATTCGAACTCAACGGGCCCAACCTTGACCATGTTTAATGCATTGAAATGCTACCAAAATGAGCTCTTTGCTCTCCCCTCTCCTTCTGGAGGCCACGGCTGCACCTAGACCTTGATCAACCCCTAAACCTAACCCTAATACTATATAAACCCCCGCAAAGGACCCCCTCCATCTTTTCGCAAGAGAAGCCTTCGTTTTGGAGCTTGCAACCCAACTCTAACTCCCTGTTTTACCTCCCCGACCTCCTTGTTGTTGGTGCGGTGCCATCGCCTAGCCCAGTTGGGTGTCTCCTCCTCACAATTCCTTACCACTGCCTGTGACCATCGCTAAGCTCCCGAAATCATGGAGATGTTGGACGACCACCTCACTTCCTCCATCAGCCGCTCCTACCCCAGATCTACCTTGCGCCGGTGAGGTTCCTCTACCTCCTCACAAGGGACCTGCACGTGGGACCTGTGTGAAGGGAAGAAAGGTCCCTGAACCACTGGGTTCAGTTCGACCCAAGGGGCCCTGTAGACCCGACTCAGTTGAACCAAGGTCTGAACCAAGAAATCAAGTAATCGAATCACCCATTTCAGCTTTTGAACTAGACCTCCAAGCAAGAGAGTTTCCTTGCCAACATGGACAAATCTCGACCATCATTTACATTACTTTGAACGACCAACTATTTTCTTATTTAAGGTACTTTACCCCTCCTCTACTCAGATATTCAATTAAATGTACAGATCTTGTTTTAATTCTAGAAAATACATCCTAGCTCCAAATATTATGAACAAGTAATCTATCTTGATCAAAAAAATCTAGTGAATCCATTAAAAATACTCCTAAATCCAAATTCCAAATGATTCTCACTGATATAATTAAATCTATATCTCTTGCTTATGTAATTGGTCTAAATAACTCTATTTGTGGTTAATATTGACTAAATGTTGAAAACCCTTGATTTGGACTCTGATTATTCTTATAACCTAGATCTAATATATTTGAATCATCTACTCTTGAAAATAAATCATTGTGATCTAGATCTTTTTACTGGATTCAATCTTGATTATAATGAATATGAGTAATCTTGATATTGATCTTAATCTTGCTAAACACTTGATATACTTTGACCCATCAACCTGATCTGGAATTCCAATGATGCTAAGTATCATGGTGATGATCTAGAAACTTGAATGATGACTCAAATATTGACGATTATAATTAGGGTTAGCAAATATATTCCTAAAATACCTAGGTAGATCATACATCCTCGAATATGTTTGACACTTGAGTAAATATTGCAATCTTGATATAATGTTGACTCTAAATGAATGATCTACCTTAGGAATGAATAGGAATGGAAAACCCTAATCTGGTGTACTTGGTATTGGTGTATAATATGATCTTGACCCTCGATCCATATCTTGATTGATCTAGGAACTACTTGAGACCATGATCTTCTACTCTTGATGTTTTATACTCAAAATCTTCTACTCTTGATGTTTTATACTCAAAATCTTTGGTGTATAATAACAATAGTATCATTTTTACCATATAGAAATGTACCCAAGCAAATCTACTATATTCATCAAAAATAACAAAATAGTACTTCTCTCCACCTATGTACTGTGTTCTCATAGGTCCAAACAAATCCATATGTATAAGTTCAAGAGGTATAGAAGTACTAAGGATTTGTTTTGCTTTAAAAGAAATTAATAGCTTAATTTCCTAAGGTGAAAGGTTCACAATTTTTAGAAGTTTCAAAAGAGATTTTAAGAAAAGCACAAACAAGATCATGTTTAATTAGTTTCTTAGAAATATGAGTATTAGCATGTCCTAATTTTCTATGCCATAGATTTTGATCATCATTTGCAATAAGACATTTTCCAATGATTGATTCATAGAGTTAGGTCTAAGAGTATATAAATTTCCTATCTGTTTTCCTTCATATAATACCATATTAGTGTCTTCTTAAAGCAATTTGCAACCAGTTATATTAAAGAGCACAAAATACACACTATTACATGATTGACTGACACTTAGCAGGTTATGGTGCAATCCATCTACTAATAATACATTTTTAATAGTAAGATTAGTTCCAACATTACCTATTCCAGTGATGGTTCCTTTTCCATTGTCTCCAAATGTGAGTGATCCTCCCTTTTCATTTCAAGTGTTTTGAAATCATGTTTGTTTCCAGTCATATGTTTGGAGCATCCACTATCAACTACCCAATCCTGCAATAATAGATTTTTGGTACCCAAGTGGAGTCCATGATGGTTAGAGTATGTATGCATATAACTTGTATTTATTGAATCATACATTTTCTATAGGAATAAATCTAGAAGATTTGCAAATGAGTACCAAATTAGTGCTGAGATAAGACAAAAAGAATTTATCATGTTAAGAATATGTCAAATGTCAACATGTTCCTTCAATTCTAAGTTGGGTTTTAGGAACCCACACCATGCCAGTTGCTCCCTTCTTCCTGTATTCAAATGCAAAAGAGTAATGACCAAAACGTTGGAAATAAATGACATGATGTACACGATATCTCATTTCTCTTTTCCACAATATTACATTTAGGAACATATATAGATCTAGTCTTTGGAGCATAATTCTTTTCGGCTCTAGGCATATGTGAGTGTTTATTCTTAGGCACATATCCTAAACCTCTTCTTCCTATTTGCTTGGAAGTATTTACTAAGATATTATCAAGATTTCTATTTCCTTGCAATAATCTACAAAAACATTTTTGCAAATCAACATTTTCAGCAATCTTCGTATTTAGATCTAAGTTCAACATAGAAAGATTTGAATGTAAAGCATCTTTTTCTTTTACTAAAGCGTCATAGTCTACATGATTGCAAAAAATAGGTTGACTTTGATAATCATTAATTTTAGCAAGCATGTCAATTTTTTTGAGATAAAAGACTATTGTTATTTTCAAAAGCAAGCAATATAGTCATATAACTCTCCACATATTGTTTTAAAGCATTATTTGAGTACCTTAGAGTATCATTTTCAGAAGTTCAACAATGATTTTTAAAAGTTTCTTCTTTTGTTTCTTGAAATCAATGTACTTAGCATGAATTTCTTCAAGTCTATTTACTAATTCATCCTTAGATAATTCAAAAATATCTACCTCATTTGTTTGTTCTTCATCTTCTTTTGCCATGTGACATTCAATCTCTTCTTCTTCACTGCTCCCATTTTCATCGCTTGATTGGTCCCAAGTGGCCTTGTAGGATTTTTCTCCCTTGTCCTTCTTTGATGAGGATTTGTTTTCTTGAGTTTTGGACACTCTGACTTTAGGGGGCCTTCTTTCTACACTCAAAACACCTAGAAGAACAAATACAAATATATTTCTTACCATTTATAATTAAAGCATCTTCCTCATTTTTACTACTTTTATCTTTGTTTTTTGGAGTGACTATTGATGATGACTTGAAGGTGGATTTGAGAGTAGTGTCTTTCATCTTCATCATTTGTGTTCAGCCTTGATCTTTTCTTCTTCTTCTAGAGTCTCTTCATGTGTTTCTAGATTTCCAATGAGTTGCTCCATTTTGAGTTTTGTAAGATCATTAGATTCTTCGATGGTAGTGACCTTGGATTGGGCAGTGATCTAAGTATCTTTGATACTTGATCTTCTTCAATTATGTTATTTCCCAAAGCTCTTAGGATGTTTATAATTGCTAAAAAATCTAGCATACATCACTGCAATACTTTTGTTAGGTTGCATACAAAATAATTCAAATTTATGTTTCAACATACCGAACTTAGTATTTTTTTACTTGTATTGTACCCTCATGAGTTATGGAGAGCTTGTTCCATATTTCACAAGTGGTATCACAAGTGGATATATGATTAAATTCACTTATAAATAATGAATAGTAGAGTATGCTTACAACCTTTGCATTCAATGTAGCTTGTTTTACCATTTTTGGATCCCATTGCTCTAGTTCAGTTGTTGAAAGCTTGTAAGATTTGGAAATCATTTTCCATAAGTCAAAGCTCAATCCTTGGAAACAAAATTGCATCCTACTCTTCTAGTAAGTATTGTTTGTTCCATCAAACAGGGGTGGTTTGTTCAAGTGTGCGCCTTCCATGTTGAGGTTGCCAAGTATGCCCTCCCCCATTCTTCAAGACCAGTGGCCGCTCCTTTAAGACCTACTCTGATACCAAATGAAATATCTAGAGGGGAGTGAATAGAGTTTTATAAAATATTTAACCAAATTTAAAATACAACGAAAATAAAAGAGGAAACCAAAAGAGAGACGAGATTTAGAGTGGTTCCGTCTATGACGTCAGTCCACTACCAGTTGTTGCCAAATAAGATTTACTACAAATGATTTTATTAATTTATCAGTGAGGATAAATTACAAGATGATTGTTGCAAATAAATCCCTCTTCTTTACGGGCCATGAAGAGCACCCCCAAATCTCTTCTTTTACAGACGTGCCGACGGATGAGGAAGAGCACCACCACACCTCTTCTTTTACAGAGTCATCGAAGGCCGAGGAAGGGAACCACCACACCTCTTCTTTTAGAAATGAACTGAGGGCCAAGGAAGAGAAATACCACACATTTTCTTTTACAGATGCACTGAGAGACGAGGAATAGGACTACAAGTTATAGAAATTAGAAAGGAAGAACAAATACACCATGTAAGTTATGTAATGTTCTTATGTATCAAGCTTATGAACCAAACCACCTGAGGATGTATCAAGGTTGAAGGATGGTGGTAAGATAAGCTAATAGAAAGGAAACGAAAGGATTTTGATGTGAATTATTTCAAAAGGATAGCTACAATTCTTATTGCTTAAGATATAATGTATGCAAGTATGTAAGTATGTTTTTGGATGTCTCTAGACCACTACTATTTATCAGATTGGAGTATGGGTGGCTAGGGCATATTTGGGGAGAGTCTAGAGGGTTTTAGAGGGTCAAATAGTCATTTGAACAAAATTAATTTAGATACAACATATAGTTTGAACGAATTAAGAATATTTGTTCCAGAACCTTCCTCGATTGACCATTTTCTCGACTGGACTGGAACTCGATCAACAATTTTCTCGATCGAGCCAAGGTTGGATGTGCCACAACTCCAATGGCTATAAGCTAGTCAAAATATCTTAGTCAAAGTCAAAATTCTTAGTCAAAAGTTACAACATGTATATCTCAGTCGACAATGTTTTTGACCGAATATGTGTTGGTCAACAATTTGTTTTGACTCACAAAATATAAAATTTGATTTCTTGAGTCCTCAGCAAATTCCTCGACCGACTTAAGGCTTGGTCCACAAAGACTTTTACTGAAAATCTATATAAGATGGATAAACTTTGGAATCACTTATGTAATGCTATATCTAGTGTGACCTACCTATCCAAGACATTTGATATTGAAATGTGAAAGGTTTTGGGATAGGTGGGCTTGGACCAAAGCTTGATTTTACATTAGTTCTAAGCATGAAAATACAAATAAGCACAAATAAATACTTTATTCAAAGAATTTTTATTCCAATCTTGAGTTTGACAAGAGGTCCATAAAACACTTAATGTAGCATGTGAAATCCACAACTAAGAAATGTTTGTCATCATCAAAAGAGAAGATAAGCTAATGTCCAATTTAGTCAACAATTGGCTCTAAGTTCAAGTGGGAGCATATTGGTATGTGTATGCCGAGAGAGCCAATCTTATGATGATTGTAATGGCATAACTTGTAAATGATTTAATTTTTAATAGAAAGGCAAGCTTCCAATTTATTTTGTTTCATTCTATTATGATATAATGATTTAACACAATAAATCTCTAGAGAATGATATTAGTCAATCACAAATGTCCTCAAGTATGAGTCTTGGAATAATGAGATCATATGGATGTTCAGAGTAAATACATTCTCATTATGTCCCTGATCAGTTGTTATTGTGGAAGGTTGATAGACAGAGATAACACATAAGTTCAGAGTGTGAGTTTGTTGATGAGTAAATCTCATTAGTCATGATATGGAAATATCAAACCAATCACACAAATACATGTTAGAGAATATTGTATCAGACCGACCCACCATTAGACTGACACATGGAGACAATTACCATGGTAGTCATCGTTAGCTCTCATAGTGATGGTGGTGTTTGTGGTTCTTAGACCTAAAATAATCACACTCATAACATGTCGTTCGGTATGCTTTGAAAACATCAAATGCAGTCATTAAACATGGATGTTATAATAGTGATGATTGGGTGAGTGTGACACATGGGGACTAACTATGAGTGATAGAGATGGGATTTATCCCTCCTACATGAGTATGATATCCTAGGCCTGATGATTAGGGAGACTGACAAATGCATGGCCCTACACATGTGAGCCAATATGTGATATTCAACTTACATATATCTTAAACGGTCTACTATAGTTCAAGAAACAAGATTGAATGTTGAAGAGGGTGACTAATCCATGCCTCACGTTCAATCTAGATATCAGGGACAAAGGAACCATAAAAACACGATACACAAATTGTAGGTTGAAGTTTTTTTGTAACTTTCCATTCACTTGGGTAGCACTAATGTGTGACTAGGCACCACGGTTTTCTTGTAATGTCATAAGTTGTTCTGGAAATTCACTGGCAATGAGATATGGGACGTATAGAGTCACACACATAGATCTTGACCTAGAAGATGAGTTTAATCTTGAATGATGATTGGATTGATTACTAAATTGTTTAGGTACTCAGTTCACACAACAAATCAGCTGACTAACCTGCCAGATGATTGGTTCAAGTGTTGAGATGGTCGTTTAGAGTGTCAGGTTGATTAGAACTAAATTGGTTGAGTTCTTTCGGAATTGGGAAGCGAGACAACCATTTCTCTTAAATGAGGCAGACATCTCGTGGTCATGAGACGACATGCTCACAAGAGAGAGATGATTGGTTTGTGGAGGAATTTGATTGCAACAAGGTTTAGTGTTGACGTCATGTTGTGAAATAAATGGATTCAAATTGGCGATTCATGTTTTATTCAGACAAATGGTAAAACGTCCAATTCTCTTAGCAAAATGACCATTTCATGTGTGAGATGACCATATTGGTTGTGAGATGACCATTTTGGGCTTCGCAAGTTGCGAAATTTCCACAATTATTGTGAAAATACAAGATCTTCTGGTCCCTTCAACTCCCGCACAAAGTGGGAACCCTGACCTTGGCCTCTACTATAAATAGAGGTATACTGGAGGCTTCCCAACACACACAATTGAGAATTCGTTGCTCTAAAATTTTTTATATTCTCTGGCTGTGGTAACCAAGTGAGCCCAAGCAAGTCCTACTCGAATAGGGAGGGACAACAGGGGAGAAAACAACTAGATTCATTGTGGGAGAGCAAGTTGGTGACTAGTACACCAATGGGAGGGGCAACTCCTTCCTATCCATTCTAGTAGAATGACATGAGTTCTAGGTAGTCTATATGGACTTCTCTAGACGCGGGAGGCCATTGTCTCTAGCTAGGAGGACGACATTAGGCTGGATTCTATGGAGGAGTTGCTCTAGACACCATTTGAGTCTATCATTTGTGGTACAGACTGAGAGATGAAGTAGTCCTGCTATTCGTCATGCATACCAAGATGGCACAATAGTCAGACGAGTCCCAAAGCAACT
Source organism: Alisma plantago-aquatica (assembly GCA_963693085.1). Taxonomy (NCBI): domain Eukaryota; kingdom Viridiplantae; phylum Streptophyta; class Magnoliopsida; order Alismatales; family Alismataceae; genus Alisma; species Alisma plantago-aquatica. The sequence goes on along the minus strand of OY856409.1, from coordinate 339,412,645 downwards.
AGAAGATAGTTGCACATCTAAAACAATGAGGAGATGTCATTGGAATTTCTCAAGGACCAGATATATCCTAGAAACCATCCTTCCCATTTTGTAGTAATTGACAAGATCTCTTAGTTTGTGGTAAATATGGTAGATAAAAAATTTGTTTCCACTGGCTATTCTGTAGCCATATTCCCTACATTTTTCACTTAAGGTCAAAGTTTCTTCTTGAGATGATTCTCACAAGTTTGTTTCTTAAAGAAAAAAGTGTTGTATATTGCATCAAGTTCGAGTGCAAGCTTCATATCATTCTCACCATGGAGCTTTTCTTGAAAATAATTTTTTTCAGTTGTTTTTTGCATTAGATCTTGGTTTCTACTCCAGGTCATCTTAACCATAGACCTTCTCTCTTGAATATTTTGTTTCTACATGTTTTTTAGTCTTACTTATTTTTTATAGGTCCTTTTTTCACAAGAAATCCTCTCTCATGAAAATTTGGCATGATTGATAATGATCTTGAGGTATATCCTCTCAGTTTATCCCTGCTCTGTTATGATAACTTATTATATATATTATCTATATGATCACTTATTCTTTTTAAAATATTATTAAAAGTGAATGTTTTAGGGAAGGAATTATTGGTCCAGAAAGGGATTTTTTGTGTAATTTGACGTGTTATTGTCCTCCTTATGCAAAGAAAACCACAACTATGGTTGATCCTATAGGATCTATCACTTTGTCCCCTCCCCCTTTCACCAATTTCAAAATTCTTCATGCATAATGAAATAAATGCATGTATGTTTGTTTATATATGGTGGGCACTCAGAAAATATAGAAGTGAACACTATGCATGCACAAGCACATGTCTTATCATCCAATTTGATGATGAGTAGTGGATTTTTAGTCTACAATGGCATTATCAAAAGGGCCTAGGAATTATTAGTGTGGGTATCTCTACTACAATTGTGGGTATGTGCAAAGGCCCAACACATCTCTCCCTCTCGTAGTACGAAAGACCAATTGTGGTTGCCATAATTGTTAGGTAAGTTGGAGAAGTACCTATAGCCAGAAAACCTCAATTGCAAATTTCTTAGATCTCATATTTTGATACACCTAAATAAGATAAACACCATCATTCATATGTTTGTGATTCTCATATGGGAGGCCACAAATCATAAACATGAAATAGGGCTAACTTGAGGGTTATATTCCATGATTGTGTGCTTGTATTGATTTACATCAAAATTCAAAAATTTTAGTGAATACATCCTAAATACAATATTGTCATTGACGTTAGCAGACTACCCAATTTTCACTCAAATTTAGCCATTTTTCACAATCACATTTGATGTTTTCAGGCTGCCCAATTTTCATCCAAATGCAGCCATGTTCTTACAATCATACTTGACAACGACGAAATGCTCAATGTTTAGTAAAAATGCATTCATGTTCCTATAATCATACTTGACGAAGATAGGCTACCCAATCTTCAGTCAAAATTCAACCATGTTCTCGCAATCATATTTGATGCCAGAAGGTCACCCAATTTTCACTCAAAATTCAACCATTTGGTGCTGACAGGATGTCCAACTTTTCACTTTAAATTCAACCATTCCAAGGTTGTGGCCACATTGGTTTACAAAACAAAAGTCAAGCAATAAGTCGTAAAACACTTTCTATATTCAAAAGACCTAGCATACCTTCACATAGTGCCCCAACCCTTGCAAAAAGTTTGTGCAACTTCCCACAAAACTAGAAAGTATCACAATATTGTTTGATTTATTTTGGAAGTGCATTCATTTTTTATGAGTCATTGACATCATCCACCCCATCTATTTCATAACCCTTTCACCTTCCTTTTATTTAATCATGTCTAGTTAATGTTAGTTTCCATCAAGGATCCTTGTATTTATGAAAGCACAAGAAGCCTTTCTAGCCCAACTAGCTAGTAATCGAATAATACATCACCTTCTCAATAGATGACCTCCCATCCACTTTTTTTCTTCTTGAGAAACATATTCCTTCTATTCACATGGGATCCGTAGACAAACAAAATTGAAATCTACCCCTCTATACCTGTAATGGTTGGAAGATGGATAAAATAACATTTGGGGGGGTTATATTCATTTAGTTATGAGAATTTTTCTCTTTTGATGACTCAAAGACTTCAAGTGACCTTTTTGTTTTTTCTCCCTTTTCAATGACAATATGTAGTGGTATCAAACTTTTATCCAACATACATTATCTACCTTAATATAAGCAATGAAAATTAGTATGATATACCCCTTGCTACGTAAGGGAAACTTTTATCACTTTCATTGCCACGTTGATTCATAATGATGGTTTATCATGCATATATAATCAATATAATAGATTTTATCTGATTTCCATGTATGGGGAAAACTCTTTTTGCATTCCACTTTTGAAACCTACACATTACCAACATCACTTAACCCTCCTTGACATGCAAATTTCTCCTCCACTGTATCAGAGTGCATTAGGATAGTATTGTTTCTACTTATATAAATGCCATACATTCAAATTATTATTGTGAATACTAATATTTTCAAGCATGTGTTTCAAGTCATTTGTTAGGGACACCACCACAAAAATTGTTCCCCATCCACATAGTCCTTATATTCTCAGATCCAGGGCACTCCTATGTTCAATTTCTTTGATAATGGAAAAGCACACGACAACTACTGACCAACATGGCCTAGATGAACCCATAATATAGTTTTCTCGTCTCGGGTGCCAATTCCAAGAAGACTTATTAATGCATGTCAATCATGGTCCAATATGTGACCAATTGATAGAATGTGCACATGATCCTACTACCAACCATGAACAAAGTGCAATGACATCAACTAATACTGAGAATTAGAAATAGAAATAGAAATTAAAATAGAAATATAAATAGAAATAGTTGATAATTTTAACACCAGACAACTTTGATGGTTCTGATGAAAAAGAATATCTTGAATATAAAACCCGTCCTAGAAAGAATCAAGGTCATCAACAAGTTAACATATCCACTTGGTGCTACCAACAATCACCACAGACTCCCCAAATGCATTAATATGGTATGCTGCCAATGTACTATCCAAGGATGTTGTCCTTTTCAACTTCTTATGAACCCCCTCATCATGCTTAAGTATCATCAAGCTCCTACCATCACAATATGTGACAAATTGATAGAACATGCACAAGATCCTATTACCAACCACGAACAAAGTGCAATGGAATCTACGATACTGAGAATTAGAAATAGAAATAGAAATAGAACTAGTTGATGGTTTTAACACCAGACAACTCAGATGGTTCTGATGAAGAAGAAGATCTTGAATATTAAGCCCATCCTAGAGATAATCAAGGTCGTCAACAAGTTAACATATCCACTAGGTTATACCAGCAATCACCATAGACTCCCCAAATGCATTAATATGGTATGACACCAATGTAGCAACTTATCCAAGGACACAATCCCTTTCAACTGTTTATGAACCCCCTCATCATGCTTAAGTATCATCAACCTCCTACAATCACACCATCAGTACAACAACCATCACTGATCCCCTTACATGCTCAGATACTACTAAACTATCTCAGTTTGTAGCTTGGTATAACCAACAAAATCTACAAACATTTAGTTCATGGGCTAAGCTAGAAAACCTATTCATTGGACAATATACCTGGAATATTGCCATATACCTACTAGGGGTGATCTATAGGCCGTCACACAAAACCTAAAGAGATTTTCACATAGTTTGTTCGAAGATACATGTTATATTTGTTTCTCAAATAGAGAACAAATTGTTTTAAGGAGAATATTTGAATGGTTATATGGGCACATCGCCAACATTATCTGCTACTGTCACTTTCCAATCATATCTAATATTTGAAGATCTCATTCCAGCATGCATTAGCATTGAAGAATCTTCAAGAAATGGGTCTACCAGTGGTCGGAATCTCACTACAACTCCTACCATTAAACCCAAATTTGGAGCTAGACTTATTGGTTCAAATAAATATTTGGTTAGTATTTTCCTTCCTATTATACACACCTCATGTCTAAAACAACTTGTCCCATCAAAGTAGTGATTGGGTGGTCACTAAACATATAAGTATGCACAACCAATTAGTCCTCAATTGTTTCTTCTCTTTCACAACAAGAGGCTACATGATATTACACTTTACTAGGTTACCACCCACCACCTATATATCCCACATATGGAAAAAATCCAAAATATACACCTCAGATGTTGTATTTTCATCCAATCCAGGAGACAATACCATAGAAAGTTATAGTTGCACCATTTGCTTCTCTAAAATTGACTTAGTGGGCTAAAGTCACTCAGGAACATAAGCCTACATTGAACAATGAAAATTTTACACCAAGAAATCTCACACAAAATTTCACACCATTTTCTTTCACTTATGCATCCCTTTTTTGAAGATTGATTCATATCTAAGGTTCCCTGCTCATAGGCTTCCGCCAAACTCACTCCCTAAGAACTATGATCTTACTATATTTTGCACATTTCATAAGGCACGAAGTCATCTCCTAGATAGTTGCAAAGATTTCGAGCATGCAGTTCAATATTTGATTGATAATGTCACCTTATATATCACGCACAATAAGGAAAACACCTCAACAACAATTGTAGTAGTATGAGAAGAGTTTTGTGAACCTAAACCTATCACAAAAGTGACTTCTTAGCAAACCAATTAGTCATTACAAGGGGATAGTGATGTATTAAGAGATGACCAAGTTTGATACAACCTCTATTGAAAGTAACAATGCCTTTTCAAGCACAACTACCCATGATCAGACAGAGGAATCCTCCAAGAGAAAGTTATAAGACATCATACATATTGTATGGCATGTGTTAATTCACCTAAACATATGTTTATGGCATGTGTCTTATCAAACGTCTAAGAAATTGAATTACCCTACTTCATTAGGAGAAGTAGCAACATGCAGCCCAGGAAGCCACTTATACACCTAAAGTACATGAAAAGAAAAAGTTCACCACCTCCACACAATCCTGGAAGACTCATAACTACAAAACTAGGCCATGCCCAAAACAACTTTGTGGTTTCAATGACAATGACAATGACAATTCGAGAAGGATATGGAATTGGAAGATTTTAAACTCATTCTCAGTGAACTACTAGGACAACTATGGTTAGATCTTGAGTATTCAAAAATAAAGACAACATGAGAAAAGCCAATAAAAATCATGATACAGTAAAATCATATCATTTTCATTGGTCATATGGGCATGATACAAATGAGTGCAAGGCCCTCCAAAAGGGAGATCATCTGATTTCAAAAAGACAACCCTTAATGTTAAGATCGAATTGAACAATTCCTCATATCTTGAAAACCAACATTTGTTAAAGTAATTAATGTTCCAAACTCATCATCATAGTTCCAGACATTACACCTCAATAAATCATGTAATAAAACACACCATCTAGTCCTACCATTATGATCTAGGGTTGATCTTAGCACGGCCTTCGATCCCATTTTGATACATCCCACTGCCACCCTTTACATCTTGTCAGATTATTCTCATAACACTACCAACACAACCATGTACATCTCCATGTATCCAAATACCCAGTCCATGTCCTTTCATACCTATATTGGTACAATGTGTTCCTTCTCTAGTACAAACTCCTTTTTCTAGATCAGGCCTTCAACATGTTCCATAGATAACAAATATAGGTAATCCTACACCTTCTTTAACATCACCACACAGAACTATCTTGGTTGATACAACGAAATGAGAGAATCCATGCCTTATGGATAAGGGAAATGTAAAGGTCAAAAGATATGTAGGATAGTCCTCTAAATTAAACAAAAATGATGTACCTTAAGTAAATCATTCATCTAAAGTTCCTTCTTATAGCATGAATGTACAAGACTTGTAGAAATGACTAAGGTCACATAGCCATTGGAGTTCTTATGTTCCCATATCACAAAGAGAGGACACATTTCTATTCCATTACCAAGAAATCAGGAGAAACAAACATCATCATATGTCATGGTAAAACAGACAAGGAAAACACATGCATATATATATATATCTATCTAAATCTGAAGGTTCTCTAGAACATAGATCAACTATCTTAAAAAATCTACAAGGACCAATTGTCCCAAAGAATATTGAACCAGAGGCATCAGAAAAAATAATTGAACTAGTTAAAAAAATCCACAATGATCAACTTCTTGAAGATGAAATCCCAATTTCCCTTGACTCCAATCCATCCCTCTATATCATAGTAAAATATAATGACATGGAAGTTCCATTTGTTGGGGAATAGTGACATCAAAGAAGGCAGAGGAAACAAAAAAATTGTACATATTCCTTGCCAGAAGATCGTGTCAACAAAATTCTATATAAGAAAGGTTGTATCAAGAGGTATACCTAGTCTTGGAGCATATCTGGTAACTACTCTTTCTTGGTGATGTGTACTCTTCGTAAGATGCACATGGACAACTATCAACGAAAACATCCTGGTGCAGCACCACTAAAAATAGTTGATGATGTTCTCCTAGTATGATTGGAATGGCCTCTACACCTCTACATAGTCCACACAGACCAATAGGAACTCCTAGTTGCACTACCAGAGCCAATAGGAAGGAGTTGTCCCTTTGATGTCAATGTGCTAGTAGTGACTTGTTCTCCGTATATATCTCTCCCTTTTATGGGTAAGATTTAATTTGGGTCTCACATTACTACAACTGTGAGAGGACAATGTTTGTCAAAGTTAGTTATGTCCTATGAAATCCTTGACTACCCCTCTATTTATAGGAGGGCCAGAGCTAGGGTTTCTAGATCAATTGGGAGTTGTAGAGATGAATTTTAACAAATTTTTGAGTGTTACAAATGATGAATCAGTCGATTCACTTTTGAATCAATCAGTGTACATGTGAATCGGTGGATTCAACACTTGAATGGGTCAGTTCACTAAATTTCCTATTTGCAAACATATTACCTTTCAATGTGATGATTAATGCACAACATGTTATCAGCATCAATCCTTGATCCAGTCTTATTGATCGCTCAACCAGATTCACAATTTGATCCAGTTGACTCACATTTTGAACTAGTCAATTCACATTCTAGTTCATCCAATGTACAAATGATGGTTGATTCAATTGACTCAACACTTGATCATTCAACTCAAAACTTGAGTCGGTTGACTCACATTCTCATTCAATCATTTTTTAGACAAATTTGTTTAAATTGAATACCTTAACAATTTAGTAAAAATTAAACCTTACTCATTACTAAGCTCCTATTCCAGGTGCATCCTATCTGTGTGACCATGTAGGTCCCAAACTACTTTGGCAGTGAATGTCCATAACCAATTTATGACATCACAAGAAATTAGCGGTACCTGGAAACACATCTTTGCTACCCAAGTAATTGGAAAGCTAGAGAACAACTTCAAGCTACAATTCAACCTTCAATCTGTGATCAATGTAATTGCAATCATATGGTATGTTTGTCTTTGACATCTAGATTGAAATCGAGTCATGGAATTGTCATCCACTTCAATATTCAATCCATGTTTCTTGAACTACAACAGACTATTTAGTTAAATGTGAGCTCAATATTTCATATTGACTGACATGAGCACGGCCATGCATTTGTCAGTCTTTCTTATCAAGTGGCTAGGATATCATCTCTGGTAGGAGGGGCAAATCTCATCTACATCACTCATAGTAAATCCCCATGTGTCACAATTACCTGAGCATCACCTTTATGGTAACACTTATTCAAGGTCATATTGGATGGTGTCAAAATACAATTAATGAGATGTGATGAGTGTAGTGACTTCTGGTCTAAGAACCAAATCACAACATCACTATGAGAGCTGATTCTGTCTACCATTCCATGGTTTCCATGTATCAATCATAAGGTAGGTATGTTTGGTACACTATTCTCTAACAAGTAACTATGTGTTTGGTTTGATATCACATATCATGAGTGAAGGCATTTTTCCATCAAAGAACACACGTTGTAGTCTTGTGTATTACTATTGTCTATTTTTCTTCCACAGTAATATTTGACTGGGCACATAACAAGAATGTATGTGCTTTTATCATACATATGATGCCATTGTTTAGGTCCTCAACCTGAAGATGTATGTCATTGAGTGTCATCATTCTTTAGACATGTATTATGTTACATCATTATCTCATAATTGAACAAAAGAAAGTAAATAGAATTCCCTTTTATTATTATGAAATCAATTACATCATGCCAAATTACAATCATGACATGATTGTCTCTCTAGGCATACATACCAACAGACTCCCACTTGCATTTAGATCCAATCATTCATGAATCTTATTCCAAGTGATCTAACATGTCCATCATGCTTTTGATGTGAAAGTACTTTTTTCAGTGGGTCAACAAAATTTCATTCAGTCGCTATTCTACAAATCTTCACATCTCCTTATTGTACGATCTCTTATATGAAATGGAACCTCCGTAGTATGTGCTTGGAACATTGATGTAATCTGGGTTCCTTATCTTGTGAAATAGTTCCATTGTTGTCACATACAACTCTATTGCATCGCTAATGCTTGGAACCACCCCAAGTTCATTGATGAACTTCTTGATCCAGACAACTTCCTTTGTTGCATTGGATGCAGAAATATACTTGGCCTCTATTGTAGAATCAACAATTGCCTTTCTTAAAACTCTTCCATTTCATAGATTCGTTGTTGACACAAAACAAAAATCTTGATTGCAATTGATGATCATGTTTGTCAGTTTGGAAGCTTGCATTAGTGTAACCCCTTGCACCCAACTCTTCCTCATCACCATAAATAAGAAATTGATCCTTAGTTCTCAAGTACTTAAGGATGTTCTTTATTTCGGTAAGGTATGTCCATAGAGCAAATCATGTGATGATTAACAAGGAATAAACCATAAAGGATTTGATTAATACATATAAAGGCAAGCTTCCAAATCATTTTTTTTCACTCATTTATGAGATAATGAGGAAATATTTTGAATGTCTAAAGAATGACAATACTCAATGACGTGCGTCTTCAAGTATGTGGCTTGGATGATGAGATCATACAGATGCTTAGAGTGTGTACATACTTATTATGTCCCTAGTTGGTTGTTACTATGGAAGGTAGATAGAAACCACTAACACTAAGATTAGAGTGTGGGTTAGTTGATGGAATAAACTCATTAGTCATGGTATGTTAATATCAAACCAAGCACACAGATACATGTTAGGGAACAATGCATCAAACACAACCACCTTGAGAGTGAAACATTGAAACCATCATTGGTTGTCATAGTCATCTATCACAGTTAAGGTGGTGATTGTGATTCTTAGACCTAAAATCACTGCACTCGTCACATGTCATTGGGTACACTTTGACATCACCAAACACAATCCTGAAACATGGGTTGTTATAAAGGTGATGATTGGGTGACTTTGACACATGAGGATAGACTGTGAGTGATAGATATGGGATTTGCCCCTCCTACTGGAGCATGATATCCTGGCCACTTGATAAGTGAGACTAAGAAATGCATATGCATGCACATGTAGATCAATATATGATATTGAGGTCACATTCTCTCATACTATTTTCTCTTAGTTCAAGTAACATGTATCGAACGTTGAAAGGATGATGATTCCATACCTTGAGTTCATCTTGGATATTAGTGACAAAGGAATTATACAATCACTACATCATCTTACATAAATTGTAGGTTGAAGTTTTTCTCCAACTTTCCATTCACTTGGGTAGCACTGATGTGCAACTCAGCACTGCTCTTTGCTTGTGATGTCATAAGTTAGTTATGGACATTCATTACCAATGTGATATGGGACATATATGGTCACACATAAAGAAACCTATCTAGAAGAGAAGTTTATCTTGAATGATGATTGGATTAATTACTAAAGTGTTTAGGAGCTCAATTCACACAACAAATTAGCTGAAAGTGATGTATGTATTGCCAAATGACCATCTCACCAAGTGATACAACCATTTGGGGTACCAGACAACTGAATCAAGACTTGAGATGGTCGTTTGGGTCATCAAGCTAATTAGAATTCAAATTGGCTTAGTTCTACCCTAGGAGCCAATCAGTTTGGCTTGACTCACTAGACGGGCTTCTGGGTGAGTGATATGGGTGTGTCACCTGGGTGAGATGGCTCGGTTTCAGATGAAAGAACATTCTAGATGTTTCCCAAATAGTTTTGGTTGCACATTACTAGTGGTGCAAGGAATTAATATGTAATATTAATTGGAATCAAATTGCCAAATTTGTATATGATTGGGAAACTATGAGACGACTGTCTCACACCCCAGACGACCATCTAGGTGTGCCAGATGACCATTTGGAGTCTCACAGGTTGTGAAATTCAAGATCTTCAGGTCCCTTCAACTCTCACACAATCCCGTACAGACTGGGAACCCTGGCCCTAACCCTTCCTATAAATAAAGGGACACTGGGGGATTCTCAGAACACAATAACAACAACTGAGAATCAGTTTCTCTGATAATTGTTGCACTCTCAGATTGTGGTAACCGAGAGAGCCAAAGCAAGTCCTACCTGACATGGGAGGGATCATTACAGGAGAGAACAACTGAGGATCATTGTTGTGGGAGAGCCAGTTTGTGATTAGTATGCCAACGGGAGGGACAACTTCTTCCTATTTGTTCTAGTTGAACGAAGGAGTTCTATTTGGTCTGTGTGGACTACTCTAGAGGTAGGAATCCTTTGACTGCTACTAGGAGGACAATTGCAGCTTGCAGTCCATGGTGAGATAATAGGAGCACCATAGAATTTGTCATGTTTGTTGTTCATGGAGAAGACTAGGAGTTGCATATCCACCATTCAAGGGCAACTTGTTCACAATTGCATTGAAGTGAGTTGTTGTCGTTGGACTTGCTCTAGGACAAGGTATAACTGCTAAATCATCTTTCCTATTTCATAGTAGTTGACATGATCTTGCTATTATGGAAATATAGATGGATAAAATTTTTGTTTCCACTGCTATAGTATGTGCTCGTATTTCCCAACAGTGGTATCAGAGCCACGTCAATTTGCTATGTTTTAGGATAATTGTTACAATCATATTTTGGTTTAATTGTTTATTTATTACATACAATGTGAATAATTAAACTGTCTCATATGTGTATTTGATCAAAGACCACATAATCCCAAACTTATATATATATATATATATATATATATATATATATATATATATATATATATATATATATATATATATATATATATATATATATATATATATATAATTTACATGTGTCGTCATAAAAGTTGTTATGATGGTTTGTGTAGCATGGTTATGGCCAATACCCAATATTTGTGTGTGGGTGGATGGTTTGGTTTTATTCCTATTTATCTAAGTTTGCATACCAAGCCTCTACCTCTTTCTTCCTAATGTAAAGTTAATTCTTTCCTACCTTTGTTACCCTCAAATGAAATTGGAGGTTTCTCTTTACAATGTAATAGTTTAATATCAATAGGATAGTTTCTTTTCTTGCAATGATGAGGAAGATGATCATTGTCGGATGTCATGACCAGTTCATGAGACAAGCCAACCGTCTAGGGGACCATGGAGGATAGAATGATGGAACTAGATGACTGCCTAGTGGGCCCAATTGACCATTTGGATGCAGTCCAAACATCAGTTTGATAGGAGGCTAAATGATTGTTCGTTATGACCAACCAAACATCTAAGAGGTGAGACAAATAGTTCAAGGGTTAAACAGATCTACCCAGATTGGAAAGCATAGGTCTACATCAACAGTAGGTTCATACATGTGATGTGATGATTGACCTAGGTGGTAGTAATTCCTTGTGCCTCTAAGGAATTACAAGTATACATGGCCATAACCATCAGTTTTTATTTTATATTGCATGTTTATGTTGTGGGATATAGCATGTATATGATACACATTATATATGTGGTGATTGGATACAATATAAGTATATATATATATATATATATATATATATATATATCCCTCAATCAAACATATTAATTCTAATATGCTTTCCATTAGCAACGCACATGAAAAGTTTGACCGAACAAGTGTAGATTTACACAAAGCATGGTGCACCGTCTATCTCGTAGAAGTGTGATGGTAGATATGTAGATGTTGCAACCCCAACTTTTGGGTTCGTTTGGTGGGAAATGTAATTTCTCATATTAAAGAGATTTTAACAAATAATGATATAATTTATTTTGAATAAATGGATTTCATTTACAGTAGCCTTGATGATTGTTTTGTGGGCTTTATTGGATATTGGGCACAATAACAAGGAAAAGACAAAAGGGATTCCATTGTTAATATGAAATGGAGAAAAGAAAGATGTAGAAACCTCTAAAAGGCAAAAGTATGTAATCCAAAGGTGGATTTCATGCATCTTGGGTTCCTTGGGTTCCAAGGAGTCCAAAGTTGCAAAAAGAAAGCAATAAGAAAAGAAAAGATCAATTAAATATTTCTTTATTAAGAAAGAAATTGAAAATAATGATAAAATGTGGAAAATAAGTGAAAAGAGGTATAATTGAGTTATCCTTGATGGATTTTCATATATAAAGGATTCCTAATGTTAAATGGAATTCCAATGAGGAAAATAAAAAGAAAGATAAAGAGAAAATATCAAAAAGAGATATTTTAATAAGAAATAAACAAGATAATGTGAAATAATGAATATAGATGCATCTAGAAGGATAATAATTATCCTTAAAAAGGAATTTCGAAATCATAGAGTTTCTTGGGGTCCAAGGATCCCCAATGAAGAAAAAGAAAGAGAAAATATCAATATTGAAAAATAAGAGGATAATGTGATGCATTATTAATGAATTATGGTGGCATTGTTAAAAGGGAAGTATTTTCTACAAAAAGAAAATATAATTTCGTGGCCAATGAATTAAAAGGCAAGTCTAAAATAGAATAAGGGAGAGGATTTTTGTATTCCTAAAAATTCAATGAATATTTTGTTTTAAGAAGATGTTTAAGAGAAAGAAGCATGTTTCTCATGGAAGGAATGGGATTCCTAATAGGAGAGGGCTTGTTCCCTCTTGGATGATCGTCTTGGGGAATGGATACCCTCCCCTATATAAGTGGTAGGGCTTTTGGGCTCGAGTTTAAGAGATCCCACATGTCTCACTCTCTTCTCTTCCTTCTTCTTCGTGTAAACCCTAGGATGAGGGTGTAGCACCAACCTTAGGGCAGTGAGGACCCGTGGAGTTGTCACGACTGACGAGTGAGGTTCCACGACGCCAAAGAGAAACTCTATCATTGTCACCATGCCCAAACCTATATGTGACAATGGCAGCACAGCTGCAAGACCTGTCCGAGGTCGCGGACATGTCCAGCACGAACCAGCTCTCTTTGATGCAAGCTGAGGACCACCCTGAGTGTGGGGAGGGGCGTCGGAGGTGAGGGGGCACGCTCGGGTTTGCCACAGATCGGTAGCTAGGGCAGCAACATCGAACTATCTGAGGTTGAAGAAGGGAAAAGTTGCGTTGGACAGATATGCCCCTCCACGGGATGAAGAAGAACCCACTTAACTAGGGGTAAAATTGACTTTTCAAAATGTTTCTAAATTGGACAAGCAATGTTGCATGCGATGAGTGACGTGGCACGCACTGATTGGCCCAAAGTAAGTTAATTTTGCAAAATTCATAGCTCATTAACCGTAGCTCAGAGGGATACACATAATATATGAGTTTTGCTCAGCAGAACACGAGGAATGCAATAAAAATAGTTTTATAGCCTAATTCCTTTTTCAATTTTAAAAGTAGTGTAAGTTATCAACTTTAATGAAGTAAAGACTAAGAAACCCTATTTGGAGATGATTAATGTGTTTAGTAGGGATTAATGGATGATTAAAGTTGATATTAACCTGTTAATTGTAAAAAGTTATATTGAGAACAAAAAGGATGAACTGTGTACGTAATTGGTTTAATTTAGAAATTCATGTGCATAAATATGCTTTAATGGTCCTTGAAACCCTAATATTAATAAATGTGATTCATAATGGTTTTAATTATTCAAAATAGTGAATAATGTTGAGATATGAAAGTTCCAAGATATTTCAAGTATAAAAGTTCCTAATTGTGGATAAATACCCTTAATGTAGTAATTAGGGTTTTCTAATGGATAAAGGTATTAATTAATGACAAATAGAGTTCATATGTGAATTAGATCATAATGAACTATGAATTGATGATAAATGAGCATAATGATGTTGTCATGGATTAAAATGATAAAAATGGTAGTTTTAATGTAAAAGAGGCTTAGTGGACTTAATTGATGATTAATTATGCTTTTCCTGAAATCAGGGTTATATGTTGTTAAAAGATAACCTTAATATCTTTCATGAAGAATAAATGAGATAATTAGGGTTTGTGAGTAATTGTATAAAATTAGGGTTTAAAATAGTAAAAGATGAAGGGAAACCCTAATTGCAATGGAAACCCTTAAAGTGGACTAGAAACCCTAGGAAGCGAGCTAGGTTTAATAGATCTTGATGACATGAGTAATAAAAAGGAAATTTTAGGATTATTTCAGGATCTTGTTATGTGTGCTTGCTTGCTTGGATTTCTTACTTGCATGAATTACTCTGTCTCAAATCAGCCTGACAGGTATGTGGTTACGCTTATGAATATCTCGAATTAGTTTTTCGAGGTTTTCTGAAGTTTTTCTTGATGACTTGAATTAAATTGTTGGATGAATTAAATTAATGCAAACTATAATGTGGATATGACTATCACTTAAGATATGTGCCTACTAGCTCAGATCCTAGTCCCCTCTGTGGCTTAATAGTTTGACCTAGTACATGGCTACCTATGGGGTAGGTCCATTAGGTCATTGGATGACTTAGTACATGGCTACTAATGGGATAGGTCCATCAAGTCACCTTGAGTCAGGGATTGGGCTACCTATGGGTAGTGCCATGCGACTCTTTAGCACACCATGAGTTAGGGATTGAGCTACCTAGGGGTAGTTCCATGCGACTCAACCCTAGATATTCATCTACCAGTTAGGTAGGATCATGCGGGGTTTAATGGGGATCTACCATGAGGAAGGTAGCATCCAGGTCCACTACAGGGATATCACAGAGATAGGGGATATGTAAGGATTGAGTAGTATTGCTTAAGACATAATCTTGGCTGTTAAATGATAATTGGTTGATTACATTGTTATCATAGTTGCACAATTATTGTTTACCCCACATACCAGCTTTATGCTGACTGACTTTTGTTTGTCGACATTTTAGGTACAAGTGAAAAGAACAAACAGTAAAGTGGCATATGTGGACTTAAATATGAATTAAAGTTCAAAGGAGGATTAGTTAGAATAGACTCCATGTGGATAGAAGTAGGTATCCAAGTTTTTGAAAAAGGTATGAAAAGTTTAATTTTATTACAACCTTTCAGTTTAGTTTGGTAGAATTTGATAATTATTATTGATTATTTGTTGAAGCTTTGATCTAGAAATTGGGATAACGGATCTGACCTCTTGGTCTCCCTTAATTGGGGGTTACTGGGAGGCGGGGTTGTTACATTATATTTGCAAGCATGGTGCATATATATTGTGTTAGTTATTGGGTCAAGCTTAACTGGTGACTTGAAGAGCCCAAGCCCAAAAGCATGTAGATGATTCTGGAAAAGAGTTGCGCATATCATCTATCTAAGAGTTTCATATGATGCAATTGGCATGATTTCCTACCTTAATGGTTGATTACGGATGCTGGTGTAGGCTGGGTAATACTTGAATCATTTTGGATATTGGCTCAATAGAAATTTGTTTGTTACAAGTTTCTAAATTGATACTTGATGGTTATCAATTTGATCAAATAATGAGAATGACAAGACCTAATTATTATCATAGAAATTCAAGCATAACAAAACAAATCAAAATTGAGTGAAAAAATTGCAAATCTTTTATAGAATCAAACACAAAAAACAACAATCATTTTTCTTTGTGATCGATCCTTGAGAAGGAGAAACTAACTGGGAACAACTTCGATGATTGGTTCAAGACATTGATAATCATTCTCATACAAGAGCACAATCTCTATGTCCTGGAAGTGTAAGGACCACCTCAAAATGCACCAAAGACTGACATGGATGCTTACAAGAAACATATTGAAGATGTCATGGATCTCAAGTGTCTGATGCTATGATCCATGAACTATGTGTTGCAGAGGCAAAACAAGAGAGATATGATGTTCATGCATCTCAAGAACATGTACCAAGATCATGAAAGACAAGAGAGATATGATGTCTCCAAGGCACTATTTAAATGTAGCATGGCAGAAGGAGATCCAATTGGTCTTCATGTACTCAAGGTTATTGGGTATGTGGAGAACCTAGCTAGACTAGGATTCCCCTTGGGTCAAGAGTTGGCTACTGACGTGATTCTACAGTCCCTACCAGAGTCATATAGTTAGTTTTTCATAAACTACAACCTGAACGACTTTGACAAACCATTGACAAAGTTGTTGGGAATGTTGAGAACAAATGAGACACAAATGAAGAAAGACAAGCCCAAGTTTGAGATGTTGATCAACAAGACAAAAGGGATGTATAAAGGCAAAGGAAAATCTAATAAGAGTTGTAAAGCTAGTCAGAAGCTAAAGTTTTCATATCTCAAAGAAAAGGGAGGTGTGAAGAAATTAAGAGGCAATTGGCACTATTGTCACCAACCTGGACATTAGAAAATGAATTTCCCACTCTGGTTAGAGGAATTAAAGAAGAAGAAGGAAGGAACTGACACCTCCAGTTCATGTATAAACATTATAAGATAAATTTGATTACTTATTCAATTTTGTATGTGATACCAAATAGAGATCTGACATATTGATGTGCAGGATCTGATAAAAAGTAAAACACTTCATGGGAGGACAAAGATGGACAATGCAGACCAAGAGTTGCAAAACCCATAGTCTAGATTTCAATTTATCTTATCTCAATGAGAATGTAATAGAGAATCACTATTTCATTATGCCATCAAATAGAAACATTTTACTTTAAAGAATATTGTATGACAAGGATGATGAATCTACAAAGTAAGATATTAATGTTTCTATTTCAAAATATATGATTTTGAATGGAAAATTTATCTTATCCCAATCAGAATGTAATACAGAATCTCTATTTTATTATGCCATCAAATAGAAACATTTTACTTTAAAGGTTCTTGTATGACAAGGATGATGAATCTATAAAGTAAGATATTAATGTTTCTATTTCAAAATATATGGTCTTGAATGGCAATGCCCAAACATCTAAATGGTCTTTGTATGAAATCTTTTGAGATTAATGTTTATAACATTATATTCTAAAGGATTATAATTGATAACTCAAGATTAAAAATAGCAATAGTCATCATGGGTGTACATATAAGAAATACATGTCTAGAATACATATTAATGTTAATATTGTTGGGGTTTTATGGAGACAGAGAAGGCAGCAGAAACAAACATTTCTTCTCCCAAACCCAGAATAAAGGAATCACGTCAACGTCTATACAATAGGAAGGATGGTTTGTAGAGCCGTACCTTGTCTTGAGGCTTGATCGGCGATGTTACCTCGCGGCTTGCACGGTCTTCACCTCCAGTCTTGGACGGTGTCTATGCAGCTCCTGGTCTAACCAGGACTGTTGGGATTGATAGCTGTCCTCCGAGCGGCAGAAGTCTCCCGCCTCTGTAGTCATCCACATGGACTGTCTGGAACTCTAATCTCCTTGTCCCACAAGGAATTAGAAGGATTCGCACCCTCCTGTCGGCGTACTAGTCACCGAAACACTCTCCTACCACCAGTCACTTTTCTGTAGTTGTCTTTCTCTTGATGTGCCTCCCTTATCGGGTAGCACTTGCTTGGGCTCTCTCGGTTACCAAAAGCAGAGAGAACGACAACTTTGCAGAGCAACTGGTGTTCTGAGTTATACTTTGAGAAGCCCCCAATACGCCTATTTATATAGGAAGGTCATGGTACAGGGTTCTCTACCCCGGGCAATGCGGGATTATAGCAGGAGTAGAAGGGTTTGAGATTTTCCACAAAACAACCAATCTGCACCAGCTGAACTGATCGATTCACACCCTGAAATGATCGTTTTGGGCCTTGAGCCGATCGTTTGGGACCTGAGCCGATCGTCTGGTGCTCTGAGCTGATTGAATCATGCCTGACACGACCAGTTCGTGGTCCTGATCCAACTCAAATTGACTTTCATATTTGTTTCCGATTAATCAAATATTAATACTTGTCCAAATCGAATTTGTACAAGTGAAACAAATTGTATTTGCAAAATAGTCTTCTGACTTTCCAAACGATCTCAGTTGGTCACACGAATCGACCGGTTCAACAATTGAGTCGATCGTTTCATTAACACATGAGCCGATCGACTCACCAGTTGAGCCGATCGGTTCACCAACCTAAGTCGATCGGTTCATCACATGATCTGATCGGTTGGAAGTGCAGACTATGCAAAATCAGTTAGTTGCAGTTTCAATCAATCTGATACTCTAATCAATTGGTCCAACACCTTGAACACTATGATTTTGAGCTATCAATCAACTGAGTGTTTAAATGAACTACTAAACTCCTTTAGTAATCAATCTAAACATTGTTTGTGGATAAAATCCTCTTCTAGGTTTAATCCTATGTGTGTGACCATGCAGGTCCATTTCACGTTGGTAGTGAAAGTCCATAACACTTATGACTTCACAAGAAAAGAGAGGTGCCTAGTCGCACATTAGTGCTACCCAAGTGAAATAGAAAGTTGAAGAACAACTTTCAATCCTACAATCCGTGAATGGTCTTACAGTGAATGTATAATTCCTTTGTCACTAATGTCTTGAATGAACTCAAGGCATGGTATAGTCATCCTTTGAACGTTCATCCATTTCCTTGATCTCAGAGTAGACTGGGTGAGATGTGTGTGACATCAATATCACATATTGATTCACACATGCATGTGCATGCCTTTCTCAATCCTACTCATCAAGTGGCCAAGGACATCAAACTCCCTTAGGAGGGACAAATCCCATATCTATCACTCACCCCTCAAAAGCCCCATGTGTCAAAGTCACCCAATCATTACCATGTTTCAGGACTTCGTTTGATCATGTCAAAGTGTACCCAATGACATGTGTTGAGTGTAGTGATTTTAGGTCGAAGAATCACATTCACCACCATCACGGTGAGAGCTGACTGTGACTATCAAATCATGGTTCCATGTGTCACTCTCATAGTGGGTCTGTCTGGTACACTTGTTCTCTAACAAGTACCTATGTGCTTGGCTTGATATCACTATATCATGACTAATGAGATTCTGTCATCAACCAACACACAATCTAGTCTTTAGTGTTATTGATGCCTATGGTTATTTCCACAATAACAACTGACTAGGGACCAAAAGAATGTATACTCTTAACATCGGTATGATCTCATTGTTTAGGTCTTGAACCTAAAAGCATATGTTATCGTGTAAACAATACTTTAGGCATCTATCATGTTATACTATTATCTCAGAAACAGTTAAAACATATAGATTGGAAATTTCCTGTATTATTATTCAAATCATTTACAAAGTATCCCATTACAATCATCACATGACTCGCTCTATGGGCATACATACCTACAAATATAGATTCCCTTGGTTATCGAACCTAAGAAAACATGCAAAGCCTTATTTATGCATGAAGTGACATGCCATCCTTCACTAGATGTAGTGGGAGGATAAGCCTTCCATTAGGCCTCATACATGTGATGTGTGAAGATCTTATGGAATGAATGTCATAGATAATTACTTATACCTCATATCCATTTACAGGTAATGTGATGATATGTACTCAGTAAAATGTAAATCTCTTGAAATGTTCAAGGTGATTATAAATGAAGTATGTCTTTGATGAAAGTATTAAGAATCATTGATGAGTTCAATTGTTGAAATGATTTACATCAATAACTTGAGAACCTTCAGAAAAGGATGTGATAATATATCACAAGACAAATCCATCTGAACATGATAATGTGTCAGAATGAAGGAATTATATCATGATGAGTCATGATATAATTATCAATTAATATATTCTTCTTATCCTCATAAATATATACATATCACTAAATAATGTTCCATTTGAATGGTTTAAAGGACATCATGTACCATATAAATTGGGAAAGTCCCAATATGTCTAAAGTATTGAAACCTACATTGAGAAAGTAGTTTCTTGAAAAGGTTTATCCACAAACCATAATTGTTGAATCTTACTATTAATCCAAATCCATAAAAAATTTGTTTTTTTGATAGGATAACTGAATTCCTAAATAATTAGTGGGAGTAACAATATAACTTGAAATGTTAGAGGTCATAAAAGAGGTACAATGGGAACCAAGCAAATCACAAGTTGTTGTGGAGTCTTAGGTTCATCATGTAACACAGAATAAAATAGTTCTAGTAGAACACGCCTGAGATTGGAGGATTGAGAATCCAACAATTTAGATGGGTTGGTCATAAAAGGACGAGCCAAGTAGTCAACTAGAGGCTATTTCTGAGTAATATGGAAACGATGCAAGCTAACAAAGTAGGACCTTGATAGATCCACATAATGGGGTAATACCTAAAGGGTGCAATACGATCTTTTGGAAAAGACTTGCGTGGATACCATAAAAGGACAAATTGGTTGAAAAGATTTTTTTTATCAGTTCAAGTTGATGAACATGATAGAAATTCTTTTACCAATTGTCAAGCTTATTGTTGTAGTTAATATACATAAGAGATTTAGCATATGAAGATAGAAATCAAATTCCTTCAGGGTAATACATTAGAGAATGTGTACGTGACACAACCTAAAAGGTTTTATAACTTCAAAAATGTAAATAAAGTCTATAAACTACAAAGTTCAATCTGGGATTGAAACAAGTGTCTCAGAAATGGAATATTTTGATTTGACAAGATAGACAAAGACTTTGACTTGATCCAAGATAAAAGATGAAAATCTGTGATTACAATAGATTTAGTGGGAGCATATATGAATATTCTGCATATGATGAGGAATAACATCTCAATATTGTGAATATTGAGATTTGGCATGATAATCCCTTCAGCCTTGAAGGATTAACTGAAACATCTTATGAGATAAGGATCAAGATCTATAGAGTATCTTGAATGTTTCACAATCAATGTTTGAGTACAATAGAAAATTGTTGAAAGAGTTCAACAAGGATTGTTTCAATGAGAGAGAATCTGGATTAGTCTCTCTCCAATTTTTGTGAAGAATGGAAATATCATGGACCAGATGCCATATGATGGATCTATCATGAATGCAATAAATGTACTTATCCCATAGATTCTTGTATGTAATGGACATGAAAAGATGATAACTAAATTCCAATAAGGGTTATTGGAATGTTATTAAAGACATCCATTAGTACTTGTAAAGTACTTAAGGATAGATTTCTAGACAAGAAGGATTGCAATAAAACAAAGAGTTGATGTAAAGGGTTACATTGATGCAATCTTTCATAATGACAAATATCACAAATTAAAGTAAGTTTTAAAATGAGAAATGTTTCTAGTTGGAAGGGTTCCAAACTAATAGCCATTAATTCTATTCTACAATAGAAGTTGAGTATACTTGTGTTTTGAACATAGAGTGATACTATATGGATATAAAGGTTCATGTGATGAACTTATAGATGTTCCAACCTTTGATGACATAGTAGTGATAATGTCACAACAATGGAGCTAATTGTCAGGAAAGCATATCAGATATCATATTATGGAAGTTCTATCTCATATGAGAAATCATACAACGAAGAGAGAAGGAAACATGCAATATACCAAGTATAAGTAAAGTTTTGCTAACCTGCTGAATAAGCACTAGAATAGTTGAAGCATGTTCAACATGTTTAGATCACTAAGAATATGATTCGTGGGAGATTATCTCTAAGTTGAAGTGGGAATCTATTGGTAAGGTATGCCAATAGAGAAAGTCATGTGATGATTGACATGGCATAAACCATAAAAGATTTGATTAATACATATAAAGGCAAGCTTCCAATTCATTCTGTTTCACAGTTAAATCAATTATGCGATAATGAGGAAATAATATGAATGCTAAAAATATTGAAAATGCCTCAATGGCGTATGTCTTCAAGTACATGACTTGGAGGATGAGATCATATGGATGTTAAGAGTGTGTACATTCTTATTATGTCCCTAGTCAGTTGTTATTGTGGAAGGTATATAGACACCAATAACACTAAAGACTAGAGTGTGAGTTGGTTGATGATAAAATTTCATTAGTAATAGTATGACAATATCAAACCAAGAACATGGATACATGTTAGGGAATAGTATATCAGACATATCCACATTGAGAGTGACACATGGAAACCATCATTGGTGGTCATAGTCATCTCACATACTGAAGGTATTGATTGTGATTCTTAGACATGTAATCACTACAGTCATCACGTGTCATTGGGCATGCTTTGGCATCATCAAATGCAATCTTGAAACATGGGTTGTTATAAAGGTCAAGACTGGGTGTCTTTGACACATGGGGATAGACTGTGAGTGTCAATCATATTGATTAATCTCTTAGTGAACCCTAGGGTGATCGTGCAGGCGATCTAGCCTCCGGCGGCTGCTGCCGCATACTCACACCCTCCGGTTAGGCATTACGCCTGCCGGAGTCCACCCTCAAGACCTTACGAAGATTTCGGAGATAGATCGTTAGATCGTAGCATGGCTCCTTATGGTCGGTCCTCATCGAACCGTCGCCAGAAGAGTAGTTTCTGAGAGAAGGTGACTTTTTGCGGCAGGCTCGATCTCGCTGGATTCGATCGTCCAGGTCATTCAACAACTCTGGGAGCATAACAGTCAACCCCTCAGCAGTGATAATAGCGTGAGGAGTGATCAAGATGGCGTAAACATGTCGATTACGTGCAGGCAGCAGTATGACGCCCACCAGCGGAATATGAGAAATAAGAACCCCTTCAATATCCCCTTGGATATGTGCTATAAATGCTTGAGGCATGGGCATTGGTAATATCAATTCCCTAACAGGAAAATTTGCTACAAGTGCAAGAAGCCCAGACATATAGCGAAAAGATGCAGAAGTAGTGAACCGCGGCTGAGTGCCCCCAACATCAACTCCAGAGTTATCTTTCCCCCTTTTTCGAGAGGGACACCGGTGAGGGGAGGCCCAAGTCATATCCCGAAAAGGGTGGCGGTTAACCTTAACCCTGACGGCTCCATCAGAGAATATTATAGGAGATCCCTTGAGTTCGCCGTCGGAGTCTCATGGACATCTAATATCACATGGGCAGAGGTATCTACTTTCCTTCGCAAGAGATGGCCAGAAGCTATCAAGATATTCAGATATGAAGATAAGAGAGCCATGGTGTTTTTCCATTCATCGGCGGAAG
Organism: Alisma plantago-aquatica; assembly: GCA_963693085.1. NCBI lineage: Eukaryota > Viridiplantae > Streptophyta > Magnoliopsida > Alismatales > Alismataceae > Alisma > Alisma plantago-aquatica. The sequence goes on along the minus strand of OY856409.1, from coordinate 339,389,185 downwards.
CCTAGCAGAACATTCACCTGAAATTGCTGCACTTGGGAACAACAATCCTCTCTTTACACTCCCTGTGGGAAGGAGGCATGCTTCATAAAAAAGAAGCGGTGTGGTTCTGGCTCAAGAATGTCCCACTGTTCTGCAGAAATATTGAATCTGTTAGGGAGATCATCAATGCTTTCTGTGACCTCATATAGATATCCAATTGGCAATGGGACACAGACGATGCGTCATGCATGCTGATTCTTTTCAAAGCTTTTAATGAAGATATTCCTCAATTCATCTCGCTTACAGACCAGATATACAAAACAAATGCTAGGCTCGACATCGTGGCCAAGGATCAGATTGGTAGCAATACCTTCCACCTTACTAAGGTTGGAGCAGATCTAGGATTCTCGGTGGAAATCTTACGTGTTCTGCCAAACGAAGATGAGCCGGACAAACAGCAGCCTTCCGAACTGGAGCACAACGAGCCACCGCTAGCTGAGCCAAATCTAGACACGGAGACAGTAACTATTTCGAGCACAAGAGATGAGAAAAAATCCTCCAAACCTCATAGGAGTGATGAAGTAGAACCCTTTTTAGCAGAAGCCAATACCACTAGGCGGTTCGTGATTGATGAAGAAGGTGAGTATACTGTCCTTCCACATAGGCGGCTTAGCGATTTCATTGATATGGAAGCAGACATCCCCTGTCGACGTCGCATAAGAAAGAATTTGATCTCAAATCGAGTTTCGCAGTTAGATGATGTGCACACTAACCATATGAACAATGACAGACCTAGCACATACAGAACTACCAGAGAGAGGGAGACAAGAGAATATGAAGAGATATACTCGGACGCAGGCTCTCAATACGGTTGGGGAACCTCAAGAGGAAGAAGTGTACGTAGCCTCTGAGGGTTGGTGTTCAGATAGTGGCAGGAGTATTCTCGTATGATCATGAATCACATAGATCCACTCTACTGGAACATCTGTGGCGCCGACAACAACCCCACGCGCAAAGTCCTTGCTAGACTTTGCGCCAGACACAAACCACCCATCGTTGCCCTCTTCGAGCCTTTCCTCCATGCTGAACGAGCAGCAGAGTTGCTTGACATCGTCAGACTTGACTGGTCTTTGGAGAATGAAGATGATCACAGTAAGATTTGGCTTGTCACTGATGACACCCTCTGTCCGATCGTGGTGAGGAAGCACACACAACATCTTACGATCCAGGTGACCTCGCCGTTGGGCCAAGAATTTTATATTACGGCTATCTATGCCAGTTGTCAAACCACAAGCAGAAGGAACCTTTGGAATGACCTGCTGGAAGTGTTTGACATAGTGGGAGACAAACCATGGCACATTGCTGGCGACTTCAACGCCATACGCAAGGCTGACGAGAAGAGAGGCGGCGACCCTGCTGATTTCCAATCCATGACTGATTTCAATAATTTTATCATTGACGTGGAGCTTAGAGAGAGTCCCTTCGAAGGCAGCCACTTCACATGGGTAGACAAGCAATGGCGTACTCCCACCACCTGGGAGCGGCTAGACTGAGCGCTAATCAATTACGCCTGGTCGACTCGCTTCCCCTCGAACAAAGCTTTGCACCTGACGAGGTTTCGAGTTTCAGACCACTGCCTGGTGCTCACGGCCTCCTCCAAGGCTCCTAGAAGACAGAAAAGCAACACACCTTTCTTTTTCAACAGCGCATGGCTTCAACACCTTGACTGCATGCAACAAATTCACTCTGTGTGGTCCACGGAGATGCAAGGGGATCCTACTTTTCTGTTCTTTGCTAAGTCTAAGAACCTACACCGTCATATTAAAACTTGGAGCAGGGAGACCTTCGGTAATGTTAAGCAGAAGATCTTGGATCTTGAAGATGTTATTCACACTGCCCAAATCGCCTTCGACGAGAACCCTTTGCCAATCAACGAAGACACCCTCATGATCGCGGAGGCACAGATGGACGAGATCCTAGCACAAGAAGAGGTTGTATGGAGGGAGAGATCCTGGATTGATTGGCTCACAGGCGGTGATAGAAATATTGCGTTCTATCACGCGATTGTTAAGATGAAGAAGAGAAAGAGGGTGATCCATAGGATCATGCTCCCAGACGGGTCCATCATCTCTGATCCTGAGCAAATAGCGGCAACCGCGGCTACACATTTCGAAGAGTTTTACACCTCTTCTACAAACGACCACCTCGATGGCTCCCTTCTCGCCCACATTTCTCAGATGGTTTCAATGGATGACAATGCTACCATCTCAGCCACTCCCTCTAAAGAAGAAGTTTAGAGTACGATGAAAGAGATGGACATGAGCGCTGCGTTGGGCCCATACGGCTTCACCCTCAGCTTCTACTGTGCAGCTTGGGATATCATTCATCCCGACTTCATGCAAGTTGTCCAGAAATTTTTCCAAGGCGATCACTGTCATAGAAGTCTCACAGGTTGCGGAATCGTCTTGATTCCTAACACTATTGACCCTAAAGACATACATACAGACTTTCGCCCTATTTCTATTGAGAATGTCTCACTGAGAATCATGGCGAGAATCATCAGTAACAGACTGGCCCTTATCTTGTCAAAGATCATATCCAAAGAGTAAGGAGTTTATGTGAAAGGGCGGGATATTACTCATCATATTAGGCTTGCTAAAGAACTTGTTCATTATCTGAACAGAAGTGAAGTGTTTCCCAATGTCGTGGTCAAATATGACATGTCTCGTGCATATGATAGAGTGGAGTGGTCCATACTCCGATCGATCCTTAGTTCTTTTGGCATGTCCCAGGCAGTCATCGACCTCTACCTTCGGTTTTTCTGTGATACTTGGGCCAACATTTCTGTTGGGGATCATACCGCAGGTTTGTTTCCCATTAAGCGTGGTCTGAAACAAGGAAACCCTCTTTCTCCAATCTTGTTCATATTGTTTGAAGGGCCGCTATGTAGACACATCAAGCATCTTACAAACATTGGAGATATCACTCAGTTTAACACTAGAGGTGGCGGCATGGCTCCACCTATTCTTCTATACACTGACGACCTCATAGTGTTCCTCAATGCGTCACCCAGATCAACGCAAGCCTTATCTGAAGCAATGTAGCTCTACATGAGATCCACCGGTCAGGCTGTTAATAACGCCAAGTCTACTTGCCTGATAGTCAAATCCATCCGCATTTCACCCACTCTTGTGAGCAACATGTTGGGAGTGCATGTCGCGGATCGACCCATCCAATACTTGGGGGTCTCTATCTATTCTGGATCTACAAGATTATCTAATTACAAAGGACTCCTCAAGAAGATGATGAGAAAGGCTGCTTTGTGGAAAGCAAAGCTCTTATCTTTCGCCAGGAGAAGATCGCTGATTGAACATGCCTTAACCTCAACGGCAGTATACACGGTTGCTTCGATCGGCATCCCCACAGGCATATCTAAATAGATTGAAGCTATGATTTCTAGATTCCTTTGGGCGAACCATTCCAATGAGAGGCGACGATCCTGGGTAGCATGGAACCGGATATCTTACTCCACTCAACAAGGGGGTCTGGGCCTTACACCCCTTAAAACCATTGAAGGTGCCTACTTACACAAAGGTTGTTGGGAGATATCGATAGGCTCCTCTCTTCGGGCCATGTTTTGCAGGTCCAAGTACACCTCACAGTTCTCCAACTATCACGATAGCTTCCCTCCATATCTTAAGATGGGAAGCAACTCGTAGCCGATTTGGAAAAAGATATGGATGAATTTCCCCTCTTTCATGCCTAGGTGCAGATGGATTGTTGGGCAAGGTAATATCTCTTTTTGGGATAGCAGATGGTGTGAGAGGCCTCTTAAAGATCATGTTATCTCCTACAGGGACAGAAGCAGAGACTTCTTGGTCCGTGATTTTTGGATAAACAACTCTGGTTGGGATTGGATTTCCATCGAACAGATCGTCGATGAAGGAGGAGTTCAACTGATTAGAAGATCACAATCGCCATCTCTAATTTCTCGGACAAGCTGATATGGACACCGGATAGTCGCGGTCAGTTTTCTATAAAATATGCCAAGATGACGATCAACAGAGACAGCGAGCCAGTTGCCTCATCTAGATGGGGGTGGGTCTGGGACACCTCCACACCTAGGGCCAGTGCTATAGTTTGGAAAATCGGGCGCAAAGCCTTACCTACTAATGACAACATTGCTAGATGCATGATTCCCCTTATCTCCCATTGCTCATGTTGCAGTCATCCTTCGACTGAGACAACTGATAAACTTTTTCTTCATAGTGAGACTGCGACAACCTTATGGTCAGCAGCAACCAGGCTCATTGACATTCACGACTTCGCGCCCACAACCATAGCTGACATCTTCATTTCAGGAAGCTCTCAGCAAAGAGGTAATATCTGCGGATGGCTTTCCGCTGAGCTGGTGATGCTGGTGTGTTGGTCTATATGGAGAACAAGATGTGCACTTAGATTTAACAATCAGCTACTCCATCACAACAGGCTGTGGATAGACATAGTGGCTCACATTAACTCGAATATCCAGAATAGACACTTCAAGAGGTCCGAGGATACAAGCTTCTATGAACACCTGGAAAGGGAAGGCATAACGTAGCTTAAGATAAAGATTAGAAAGATCCATATAGTGAGATGGATCCCTCCTGACATCAACAATCTCAAGTTGAACATCACATCAGGCAAATCCATTGATCCTTTAGGCAACAGAAGACGTTGGGTTGCAGGGATTATCCGCAACAAACATAGTTGCATCAGGATGGCTTTTCAGATATGGTTGAATGTGAGAGATTACACATCAGCATATATCAGTGGCATTCTGGTTGGGCTAAAGATTATCGTTGAGAAGAATTTGACAGTTACTACCATTGAAGTCGATGACTTGTATACTCATCAAATCCTTTGGGAGGATCACACTTGCCCGTGGAAAGATATCACAATCTCCAGAGAAGTCAGATCTATCATGCGAGATGAACATATCTTGGGATATATGGTTCCCAAAGAGTTTAATTCCATCCCTAAGGAACTCGGCATTTGGGGAAATAACTCAGTGTCTGAATACATCACGACAGAACCAACCACCCTTCCCATGAAGATTAGAGGCATGAACATTCTTGAAAGAAGAGGATCTCCTTACATATATTTTAGCTGGGCTGAAGTCCATTAGTGGCGGTTAGAGCTGTGTTGGGGGCCAAGTTGCATGTTCTGTGTTTGTAGAGTCCATGGGTGATATACCTGCCTTGCGAGCAGGAGATGTAATTTTTTCTGATCGATTTTGCCCACAAGAGGGGGGTGGGATGAATAGAGTACCCTCTGGCTTCTTTAAAAAAAGAAAAAAAAAGATAGATATGTGATTTGTCCCTCCTAATGGAGTATGATATCCTGGACACTTAATAAGTGAGACTGAGAAACACCTACACATGCACGTGTGAATTAATATATGATATTAGACTGAGATAAGGTCACATTATCTTAGATGGTCTACTCTTGGTTCACGGAACATGGATTGAATGTTGAAAGGAAGGCGATTCCATGCCTTGAGTTCATGATGGATATCAGTGACAAAGGAATTAAACAATCACTAAAATTCCTTACACATATTGTAGGTTGAAGTTGTTCTCCAACTTTCCATTCACTTGGGCCACATTGATGTACGACTAGGCACCACTCTTTGCTTGTGATGTAATAAGTTAGTTATGTACAATCATTGCCAATGTGAAATGGGACATAGGGTCACACACAAATGAACTCATCTAGAAGAGAAGATTATCTTGAATGATGATTGCATTGATTATTAAAGTTTTTAGGTACTCAATTTGTACAAAAAATTAGTGAAATGTGATGTCTCTACTGGAAGACATCCATCTCACCAAGTGAGATGACCATTTGGGGTACCAGATGACTGGATCAAGAGTTGAGATGACCATTTGTGTCATTAGGCTTATTGGAAATCAAATTTGCTTAGTTTGGCCTTGTGAACCGACCAGCTCGGGTCGACTCACTAGATAGGCGACTGGGTGAGGGAGACGGGCATCTTGCCTGGGTGAGATGGCTTGGTTGGGACGAAACAAACATTCTGGATGTTTCCCAAATAGTTTAGATTGCAAATTACTTATGGTTACAAGGAATTAATATGTGATATTAATTGGAATCGAATTGCCAAATTTGTATGCAATTGGGAAACTACCAGACAACCATCTCATAGTGCCATACGATCGTCTCACACCCCAGATGACCATTTGGAGTGTTGCATGATGTGATAATTCAAGATCTTCTGGTCCCTTCCACTCCTTCAGAATCTCATAGAGACTAGGAACCCTGGCCTTAACCTCAGCTATAAATAGAGGGGTAACTAGGGCTTCCAAAAACACAACATCATCAAATGAGAATATGTTGCTCTAACAATTGTTGTCCTCTCTATTTTGGGTAACTGAGAGATCCCAAGCAAGTCCTACCCAACAAGGGAGGGATATCTATGGGAGAGGACAACTGAGGATCATTTTAGTGGGAGAGAAAGTTGGTGACTAGTATGCCAACGGGAGGGACAACTCCTTCCTATCTTTTCTAGTTAAATGACTTGAGCTCGAGTTGGTCCGTGTGGACTACTCTAGAGGTTGGAGTCCTTTGGTTTCTACTAGGGGGATAACTGCAGCCTACAGTCTGTGGAAAGACCTCATGAGCGTTGGAGAAGTTGTCGTGTTCGTTGTTCGTGGTGACGACCAGGAGCTTCACAGCCACCGTCCAAGGGCAACTTGTTCACAGTTGCATTGAAGCCAGTTGTTATCTCTAGACTTTCTCTAGGACTGGGTATAACTCACCAAACCATCCTTCCTATTTCATAGTAGTTGACCCGATCTTGTTGTTATGAGAATATGAATAGATAAAAAAAATTCTGCTGCTATACTCTGTGCCTATATTTCCCAACACTTTACGCCAGTCCAATGACTCTCTCCAAGATCTGACTGGTTTTTTTCTCATAATGCTCAAGGCACATGAGATGTCAAGATGATTGCATAACATTCCATACATGATAGATCCAATTGCAGATGCATATGGAATCTTATATGTTATCATTCTTCACAAGAACTAGTGAATTAGTTTTGGAGAGGCTAATTTCATGACATGGGAAACTTCCTCCTCTTTGAGTCCTACATATTGAACCCCTTCAGCACTTTATCAATGTATGTACTTTGGATTAGGCCACAAAGCCTTCTAGATCTATCTCTATAGATGTTAATTCCTAAGAAATTGGATGCTTCACCTAAGTCCTTCATAGAGTATTTCCCAGTCAATTCTTTACCATCTATACAGTATGGATGTCATTTCCCATCAATAGTATGTCATCTACATACAATATGAGGAATAAAATTATGCTCCCACTAACCCTTTTGAACACACAAGGTTTGTCTTCATTCTGACTAAAGCCAAACTCTTTGACTATTTCATCAAATCAAAGATTCTGACTACAAGATGCTTTTTTCAATCCATAGATTGAGCTTTGCATCTTACAGACTTTATTGGCTTCCTTTGGATTTATAAAACCCTCAGGCAGTCATGTACTCATCCTCAAGAATATTCTCATTAATGATAGCAATTTTAACATCCATATCCCAAAATTCATAGTCATGATAAGCAGCAATGGCAAGCACAATCCTAATGGAATTAACCATGGTAAATGGTGAAAAAGCTTCATCATAGTCAACATCTCGGACTTATTTGAAACTGTTTGCATCCAATCTTACCTTATAGGTTTTTACATTACCATCCATGTTAGTCTTCGTATTGAAGACCCATTTGCACCATATGGGTTTTACCCCTGTAGGTGGCCACCATGGTCCATACCTTGTTGGTATACATGGATTCCATATAAAATCTCATGGCCTCAAACCATTTCTTATAATTTGGTCCCTTGATAGATTCTAGATAGGTTGTTGGCTCATCATCTATGACCAACTCACTACCTTCTTGAACCACAAGATAACCAAATCTTTCAAGGACAAGGCTTGTCCTACTAGATCTATGAGGTTCTTATGTTAAATGAGGAACTTGAGATTCCACAATAGTTTGTGAGTCTCCTTGTTCCTTTTGTGCCTCTACAAGCTCAATTTTTTCTTGTTGATCTTGAACCACTTTGAGTTATACCTTTCTCCCTTTGACTCCTTTGGAAATACAACATCCCTAGAAATAGACACTTTGTTTTTATATGGGTTATACAAGTAATATCCCTTTTTTCTTTGGGATATCTAACAAAATAACATTTATCTAATCTAGAGACAATATTTTCAGGAAATAGTTTCCTCATATAAGCTCCACACCCTCAAAATCCTCATAAAAGACATTTTGGATGCTTCCCAATCTATCTCAAATGGGGTCTTTTGAACCAATTTAGACGGTACACGGTTAAGTGCAAACATTGTGGTTTGTAGAGCATGTTCCCAGAAAGAAATTAGAAGATCAGAAAAATACATCATTGATCACACCATATCTAGTAATGTGCATTCCTTCTATATGACACACCATTTTGTTGTGGTTTTCTAGGTAGATTCTATTGTGATACGATACCACGATCATGTAGAAGGTCTTCAAACTCTTGGATTAAGTATCATCCACCTCGATTAGAATGAAGTTCCTTAATAATTTTACCAAGTTGGTTATATACATTATTGAAGAAATACTTGAACTTTTCAAGGGACTCTAACTTATGTTTCATCAAGTAAACATAGCCATACCTACTGAAGTATTAGTAAAGGTAATGAAGTTTAGATAACAAGCTATAGCATTGGTTCTGAAAGTGGCACACACATCGATATGTATGAGTCCTAATAGATCACTTGCCCTCTCATTGTTACCAATGAAGGGAGTCTTTTTCATCTTGCCCAACAAACAAGACTCACATGTCTATATTTACTCAAAATCAAAAGATTCTAGATAATCTTTATGGAGTCCGAAGATGTCTTTCTCATTTATGTGCCCTAGATGACAATGCCAAAGGTGTGTTTGGTTTGAGTTATCGAGTTTTATCATTTTGGTATTTATGTTATATTTTTTTAATCTCTACATATATCAAGTATATAAAATAGGACATTGGGGCACTGCCATAAAAGATCCCATCTTTAATAATAGAAACACCGATTATTCTTTATTAGAAATTTGAATCCATTATGTCGAAATAAGATACAGTTATGATGTTCCTACTAATGGTAGGTACATAATAGCATTTCTCCAACCCTATTATAAGCCCACTTGGTAGAGATAACTCATGTGTTCCAACTATACTAATAGCAACTCATGATCCATTAGCAACGTGAGTTCAACCTCACCTTTCTTGAATGGTCTACTTCTTTTTGGATCCTTCACATTTGAGCAAATGTGTAACCCACATATGGTATCTAGTACCCAAGATGAAGAAGTAGAAAAGTTAATATCAATCGCATATACACCTGAAGTCTAGATCTCTATCCCTTTCTTCATCTTCCTTAGTTTCTTTAAGTGAAAAGGGCATATCCCTTTTGCACTTACCCTTATCCTTATCTTGAGTGTGAAAGACTTGCACTTCAGCTAAGCCTCAAAACACTTTGGTTTTTCCTTTGTCCTTTGACTCCGTTTCGTTGATCACCATCATAGGTTTTTCATTCTTCATTTTTTCTTTGGCATTTATCAACATGCCAAGCAACTCAAACAACAGCTCAACCAAGTTACTCAAGTGATAGCAATCAATAAATTGGATATATGATTCAAGCAATGATTGTAGAATCATGTCCATGGCCAACTCTTGACCTAAAGGAAATCACAGTCTATCTAGATGTTCCACATGCCCGATCATATTGACACATGGGGCTCTATAGGATCTCTGCATGTCACTTTGCACTCGAACCCCACTTTGGAGACATTATACCTTTCTTTATTTTCATGTTGTTTATGCAACTCATAGTTTATACAACCCAACATAAGGTTTTTGATGTTTATGATATTATTGGCATGCTTCAAGTAAGCATTTATTTCAGCCTTAGATGCATATGAAGTGGGTTCCTTTGACACTAGTATTTCAAGGAAACATAGAACGTTTCTCAAATTCATGAACTAATTATGGAAGTTTATCCCATTGAGATTGTCCTTCCCAAGGACCGACCGTAATGATAGTGTATTTTCCATTTATTTCTACAATAGTGAAACATGCACTTTTTCAAAACACTTTTAGTTTGATTTGATAATATTGTTGATATTAATTAGGCCTTTAATTAATTTTAATTGAATATATTTTGTTGAAATCGATATCCCTCGCTACTAATTTAGAAGATTACAATGTACAATCTTCTAGTGAGCCAAGGTCCATATTTCGTCAAATCATGAGTCAACATTGGTTGATTGCCCACAACATGACTATTTAGGTGGGAAATGTTTGCCAATTGTATCTTTGCAACTCTTGGATACATAACAACTCCTTGTCACAATCCATCTCTATGATTCTAGGAACTTAATGTCATGAAGGTGACATAGTCGGTCTTGATACAAAATCAAATATCATAGAATATGCACCCTACTTTGGCAGAACCACATATTGACCATCACACTTCCATGAGATGGAAGACACACCATATTTTGGTGTGACCTATGCTTACTCAATCAAGCTTTTCATGTGTGTTTCTTATGGAAAGCGTATAAGTCTTAATATTTATTGTGGAATTTTAAATAAATACATCTACATATCCTATCACTGCATACTCATAATATGTATCATATACATACATTCACAAATTAATAACAAGCATTTAGAAACATTTTAGCAATGGTTATGGCCATTATAATGCAATTCTTTGGAGCCACACAGAATTGCTACCAACTGTGGTCATACATCTCATGCAAGAACTTGTATTGTACAACTAGGACATGCCAGTTTATTAGTTGGAACCTTCATTGGATCGATTGGACTTATAGTTGGTTGATTGGCTTTCATCGGTTGATTGATTGGTTGTGGCTCATGTGGTTGACTGGACTCCTCCATTCAATTGGTTGGATCCTCCAATTGGCTAGCCTCCTTAGTCCTCTGGTCGAATGACTTGACTCCTTAGTCGGTCGACTCGCTAGATGAAAAACAACTTCTCTTTCTAGAAAAAGAAATTAAAACTATCATATTTCGTGTTACATTGTATTACGGAAAACCTCGAGCTATATTCAAGAGGATATAGGAAGGCAGACATTAATTTATATTTTGAAATAAGCAGAGAGGTTTTGTATGCAAACTGAGTAACAACATGAAAGAAAACAAACAACCACGAACACACATCCACATGGGTTTTGGCCATAACCACACATAGATCCACCTTAAAAACACTTTTAGGGCAACGTGCAAAGATTCCATATATATGTATATATGTATATAATACATGGTATTTAATCAAATATGCACAATAATCATTTTAATATTCACATCATATGTAATAAAATAAATTGAGTCACATCAACTTAGATCCCTGATGCACCTTAAATTTATGTGGCTCTGATACCACATTTGGGGAATAGGGACGGAAAAGAAGGCAGTGAAAACAAAAAAAATTTCCTTATTCCTTGCCATAAGATTGTATCAACAATGATGTATCTAGGAATGGAGGTAGCATGAGGTATACCTTCTTCTGGAGCAAGTCCAGTGACTACTCTTGCTTGGTGTTGTGCACTCTTTGCAAGATGCACACGGGCAACTGTAGGCGACGACCTCCTAGTTCAACACCACAAACATCGGTTGATGATGTTCTACTAGTGTGATGGTAATAGCCTCCACTCCTCTATGTAATCCACGTAGACCACTAGGAACTCCTCATGGGCCTATCAGAGCCAACAAGAAGGAGATCTCCCTTCAATGTCAACGTGTTGGTGCTAACTTGTTCCCCCTAGTTGTCCCTCCCTTTTATGGGAAAGACTTGATTTGGGCTCTCATGTTACCACAACTATGAGAGGACAAAGTTTGTCAGTGTTAGTTGTGTGTTATGAAAGCCTTGATGATAGCTCTATTTATAGGAAGGTCAGGGTCGGAGTTTTGAGATCAATTAGGAGTCAGAGATGGATGTTTTGTGAATCACGAAGTGGTCGATTCACTTATGAACCGGTCGGTTGCATTGTGAATTAGTCGATTCTACACTAGAATCAATCGATTCAATATGTTTCCTATTGTCAAACAAATTGGCTTTTAATGTGATGATTAATGCACAACATGAAATCAACATCAATCCTTGATTCAGTCTTACTGATCTCTCAACTGGTCTGTTCATAATCTAAACCCATCGACTCACATTTTAAACTGCTCAATTCATAATTTGAATTGGTCAATTCACATTCAAGTTCAACCAATGTACTATTTATATTGTTTATATTGACTTGACACTTTAGTCAGTTGACTGAAATTCTCAGTCAGTCAATTTTTCAGCCAATGTTGTTTAAATTGAATACTTAAACACTTTAGTAATCATGTTAAACCATAATCATGAGAAAACTCCTACTCTGTGTGCATCCTATGCCTGTGAATTTATAGGTCCCAAATTACGTTGGCAGTGAATGTCAATAACCAATTTATGATATCACAAGTAATGAATGGTATCTAGCAACACATAATTTCTATCCAAGTAATTGGAAAGGTGGAAAACAACTTCAATTTACATTCTATGATTAGTGTTACTATGATTGTATTGTTCCTTTGTTTTTTATATCTAGACTGAACTCAAGGCATGGAATGGTCATCGTATTCAATACTCAATCCATGTTTATTGAACTAGAGTAGACTATTGAGATACAAGTGAGCTCAATATCTCATATTGACTCACATGAGTATAGCCATGCATTTCTCAGTCTCTCTTATCAAGTGGCCATGATATCACCTCTAGTAGGATGGAAAAATCCCATCTACATCATTCACTGTCAATCCCCCTATGTCACAATGTACCTGAGCATCACCTTATGGCAACCCTTATTCAAGGTTACGTTGAATGGTGTCAAAATACATTGAATGACATTTTATGGGTGTAGTGACTTTAGGTCTAAGAACTACAATCAAAACGATCATTATGAGAGTTGATTACAACTACCATTTTGCGGTCTCCATGTATCACTCTCAAGATGGGTCTATCTGGTACACTATTCTCTAACAAGTACCTATGTGTTTGGTATGATATCTTATATAATGAATGGTGAGATTCTGTCGTCAACCAACACACACTCTAGTATTGTGTATTAATGTTGTTCATTTTTCTTCTATAGTAATATTCGACTAGAGACATAACAAGAATGTATGTACTCTTATCATACATACAATCTCATTGTTCAGGTCCCAAACCTAAACACATATGTCACCAAGTATCATCCATATTCTGACATTTAATATGTTACAACATTAACTCATAACTTTATAAAATAGAAGAAATGTAACTGCCATTTTATTATTATCAAATCAATTACATCATGCCACATTACAATCATCACATGATTGGCTATTTGGGCATACATACGGACACCATTAGTTTTTGTTGATAATGACGTTGGACTTGATATCTATCCCTTCAAGACTTTTGTGACACTTAGGTGTGATCATATTGGTATATGATCTACATCTGTTACAATTGTTGCATTTGATGGAAGTCTAAAGGAGGTTCTTAAAGAAATAATTTTGGAGATTTAGGTTGGGTCAAATTTATGCAACCTCGATATTGATGGAGATAAATGTGTCATTTAAATTAATATTAGTTATACCTTGGATTCACATGATCAAGGTGATATCTTCTCTTTTATATCAATGTCTTCAATCCTAAGATGACAACCGTATTACAGCTTCTCATGGTGCAACTAATCTAGAGACACTGGTTTCAAAAGTATTGATGAGATAGCATTACAGTTTGATATGTTGCATGTTGAAACATTCAATGATATTCCTTAATAGTTTTCAGTGTTCCCATGAATCCATAAATATCACACAAAATACAATGATGCTCTAGTCAAAATGGGTATCCAACTTAATCAAGGATTAGGTCACAATCACCAAGGAATCACTTCTCTCATCATGATACTAGTTAATCAAGGTAAGAGGGGTCTCGGATGTCCTAGACCCATGAAGAAGAAGAAGAACATGCATTTCACAGAATGGGAACATTTTGGCATCAATCTACAGTTTGGACAACCAAGAAAGGTACGCAAAATAAGAACAGATTCCTACCTAGAGAATACTTTCTTTGAGTGCAAAAACATTGTGGAATGTTCCTTGTGGAGAAATAAACTACGTGACTCATATTCACTCTACTGAAATATTTCAACCATATCTAAGAAGCCCTATGAAGACTAGTCTAAAGATCCTCATTATTACGTCAAATTTCAATCAAGTGATGACAACTAAGATGCTTATAAGCAAGTTTCAGATGGAGATGTCATGATGATATCCAAATCAATGGAAAAGATGTCAGCTATGATTGATATGTAAATGTTTTTACCTATAGAGACTATCGACAATCTTAGTTATAAAGTACATGTGTCCAGTAAACTTGACATTCTCCTTGTAGTTTAGAAAAAAAACCAACAACCACCGAGTAGATTCCATCATGGTCCTTCTACCAGGATCCTCCTCAAAACTAAAAGTAGTCCTCCATACACCATAGATTCTGAATCATCCCCAAGCCGGATGATCTTATGTTGGAAATTTATTATCAACACTGAAAGAATTAGAAACATGTTACACAAAAAAATATGAGGTATTGTCAGATACATCTCCCAACTAAGTGGATACATAAATTCTAGAATATATGTAAAGGAACATAAACTTCTCCATATCACTAATGAAACTAAGTCATTAAACATTAATAGTTGTCCTATTAAGCTTCATGCGAAGATGGGGAAGCCTTAACTCCATCTTTCAAGAAATCCCTCACATGTCTCCTTAAATTCCACATTGATATCTTTGCCTAGAGTTATGTTAATATTTAGAGATTAGATGAATCCTTTGTAGTATATCATCTTCCAAAAATTATAGCTATGTGTTTGATTAAATAGAAAGCTCATCACATCCACCCTAAATGGGGTCACAGAAATAAAGAGGAGGTACAAATGCATTATGATAATGAGTTCACTCATCCAGTCTCTTATTCGACATGGTTAGGTAATATTGTTCCTATGCTTAAGAAGGATGGTCGTATTAGAAATTGTGTTGATTATACATGTCTTAATATGGATAGTCTAAATGATGATTTTTTGCTACCTCCTATTGGCATCTTAGTAGATAATACAGCTGACATGGTCATCTTAGCTTTATGGATGGGTTTTCTGGCTACAACCATACTGATATGGCATCTTATGACATGGAAAAAATGCCTTTCACTACTAAATGGGGAGTCTTCTTATATCGACTATTGCCTTCTGGTCTCAAGAATGCTAGTGCTACATACCAATGATCTATGGAAGCTCTCTTCAATGTTCTTATGGATAAAGAGATCAAAGTTTATGTTGATGATATGATTGACAAGTCAAAACAACATGATAATCATATAAAATGTTTGTAGAACATATTGACAAGCTCAAGAGCTTTTTACTATGACCAAATATGAACAAGTACATATGTGGCATCACTTCTGGACATTTATTATGATACATTGTCAATCAACACAACATTGAAGTTGACCCACACAAGGCTCAAGCAATAATTTATCTTCCACTGCATCACATTGAGAAGGAGATCCAAGACCAGCTAGGATGTCTCTAGTATATTAGCACGTTCATTGACTAGATAACATCAGTATGTGAGCCTATCTTTAAGTTGTTGAAGAAAAACTCCAACATGACATGGAATGATCAGTTTCAAGAAGCATTTGATAAGAATATGAAGTACATGTCTAGCCCTCCAGTTCTCAAGTCACCTATTTAAGAGTATCCACTCAACCTATGCTTGTCTATATTAGACAGATCCATGGGTGGTGTCCCAATGCAAATGGTTGGGAATGAAGAACGTGTAATATACAACCTCTCAAATAAATTCACAAATATTGAGATGGAGTATAAAAATATTGAAAATAATTGTTTAGCACTAGTCCACACCACTCGTAAACTACAACTTCACCTTATGTCATATCATGTACAACTAGTGGCCCATGATGATCCTTTATATTATTTGTAGCATTGCCCTATCTTAGTGGGTAGATGTGCAATGTGGAAAG
Source organism: Alisma plantago-aquatica (assembly GCA_963693085.1). Lineage (NCBI taxonomy): Eukaryota > Viridiplantae > Streptophyta > Magnoliopsida > Alismatales > Alismataceae > Alisma > Alisma plantago-aquatica. The sequence continues at coordinate 339,373,028 of OY856409.1, read as the reverse complement.
AGCTTCAATATGAATTTCACATCACATATGTGTTATTGAAAGTAATCAAAGTTAAAGTACTTTTAGAACAATTAGCTGATAATCCTACTACATAAGCAGCAGAACAAGAGTTTGATTTCCTATATGCAAACATTGACATGATTGACAATTCTATTAGTGAATCTTATTTCGACATGTGAAATCTATATTTTGATGGCATGGCAAGCCAACATGAAATATTATTGCGCATTGTCCTCATGATTCCTAATAGAAATCACATTCTGGTTGCAAGAAGATTGGAAGTCAAAGAAACAACCAATATGGATGAATATGAAGCATGCATCTTAGGCTTACATTTGGAAAATGATATGGGAGTTCAACACCTCCAAGTCATCAAAGAATAACTCTTAATTGTATAACAGGTTAATGGAGAATGGAAAACTAAACATGGTTATCTTATCCCTTATCAAGAGTATCTCACTAACCTTACAAAGGACTTTTAAGAAGTCAAGTTTAACTATTTAAGAAGTGATCGCAACATATATGATGATGCCGACTCACCACACTTGCATCCTGGGTCAAGATAGGACCAAAAAGCTTTTTGATGTAGGTTAAGAGTCTTTTTCAACCAATCTACTATATGTAGATTGAACAAGTCAAAATCAATGATGGTAATACTTTGTTCTATAATACTAAATTCTTCCTAGAGGTCCATCTGTTTCCTTAAGGCTCATCAACACAAGACTAACAGACAATCAGACACATGGCTACATGATATACCATAGGGACTTGAAAATTATAGAAACGTTCTGATTATCAAGCACTTATTTCATGTCTGACTAAGGAAAAAGTCGAATAAATCATGAAATAAGTTCATGTTGGTATATTTTGTTCACAAATATGTGGTATAGCCATCTCAAATAAGTTCCAACTATTTCGATACATTTTGAGTATGAGGGAGAGAGATTGTTGTCATTTTGTTTGCAAATGTCAAGTGTGCTAATTACATTTTGATAATATTCACACCCCATAAAATCACATGTATGATATGGCCATGACTTGGCCATTTGTAGTTTGAGGAATTGATATTATTGAAAAAAGCCACCCTATTGCATCAAATGGTCACTACTTATTCTTATTGCAATTGATAATTTTACTAATTGGGTGGAGTCCATATCAATTTACATGGCATCAACATCACATGTGATCAATTTTCTTTGGAATAGCATCATTATCCACTACGACATTCCATATGAGATTATTTCCAACAATGGTACCAATATCGTGGATTAGTATGTTAAAAGAGTACCTCAATTTGTTTAGCATAAGGCAACATTGAATTTCTTTGTATTGAACTCAAAGAAATGGGGTGGTAGAATCTACAAATAAGAATATTCTAATAATCCTCAAGAAGACCATTAAATCATCCACAGATTGGCATGAGAAACTGCTAGTAGCGCTATGGGCATATAGAACTTCCATTAGAACTTAAGCAGGAGCTACACCATATTCCCTGGTTTATGGAATAGAGGTTGTTTTACATATTGAAATTGAAAAGCCTTCACTTTTCATCTTACATGAGGTAGGCATACCAGAAGAAGATTGGGTCCATTATCAAAATTACACCCTCGACAACAACACTAACTACGGGCTCTACATCATGATCAATGCTATAATGCTAGAATGAATGAAGCCTTTTCATAGAAGGTTTGTCCCAAACAGGTTAACAAGGGTGATCTTATTTTTCACATGCTTATCTACCATGACCTATATGAGATATTCAATGCAACATGGGAAGGTTCGAACATCATCCATGATGTCTATAGTGGAGGAGTTGTAATATAGGACATGGACATGGATGTACACTGACCCCCCATCAATGCCAACTACATAAAGTTGTACTATTTTTGAAAGATCCCAATAGAAAATCTACTTATCCCACTTGCATTGTGCTAAGTCACTTAAAAGTATCATCGTCATAATCTTAAATAAAAAAATTTCCCATAAAACTATTTACAACAATTAATCCTTTGTCAACTTCACAAATCTTTATGGCATCTTCCAAGAAAATGAAAACGTTCATAAACATATAAAACAAAATCAAGATTTTATTGTCAACATTGGAGGTGATCGTTTATTAAATAAAACAACTAATAATTATAATAATTCAAAATAAAACAAAGAAAAGCCTATTTTGGTCTGCAATCAAAATAAAGGCAACATGTCATATTTTTTATCTCTCATTTCTATCACATAAGGATCAAACCTATTTTATGATTTGATTTTGGGCATAAATAAACAAGATAACATAAGCAACTCTCCTTTCCTCTTTCTTTATTTAAAAAATAAGCCCCCATCTTAAGGTATTCAGCAATGAGTTTGCATTTATTTTTGATATGTGCTTGTGAAAAATTGCTTGAACCCATGGAAATACATTTAAGCTTATGATGATGGTCACCCACCACAAAAAAAATCAATGTTGGGAAACAACATGTAATTGAGAGCCAACAATGAAGGAATATCCATCCTAATTTTCCAGGCACCAATGTCCTACTATTGCAAATGAAAACAAGGGAAATATGGTTGTTATAAATCATTAAGATCCAATGGGAAAGTTTTTATTAGCATGATGTCGACAGCCAATGGGGCACTGATCCCACTTCTTCCCCATCTTTTATGAATATCCCAAGTGTTCCCTGATCAAAATCATCTTTGATGGTTATATCCTGCAATTGGTATCAAGAACTATATGCATGTTTCTTAATATGATTGAGTTTTTATCCAGCTCATGTACTCCATTTCTAAATCACTTAATCCAAAATACCTTTCATCATAGACAGCATGTTTTTAACCTCTCATTGCTTGCACACTATGGCCAAAACATGTAGTTTTATTTAACATTAAAGCTAAGGAAATAATCACGTTAAATTTGATCTGGGTATTGAGGTCGAATGCATTACAAACATTATTTGATCTCCATTTTGTCTCAATAAGTTATCACTACATGGTTTTCATATTCACACTAGTTTATTCTGCAAAATAAGTAAAACTAAAATAATAGTTAAAATTACCTCAGGCATCCTCTCATGTAAACACCAAAATATAATATGAAACTTTCACTACACCTATTGTTTGGTGAAGCAAAAAGGATTTTAGATACGGACCATAATAGATCATCCACACTAATATTTCAAAAAGTAATTGAATTCTTCTAACACAACTCAATCCATTCTAAAAAAAGGAAAATAATGATTGAGATGCATAATTTTAATCTACCTAATCACGAGGTTTCTTGTTGAGATTACCATTCAAGATTACATGCTTGAAGGCTTGGTGATGAATCCAGTACCCATGTGTGCACTTCCATCCAGTTGGGAACTCATTCAAAGTCATTCTATTACACCTCATCCATGTACCTGCCAACTTAGTTCTTGTATGGTGGTCCCTTTCATCATTTGTATACTGATAATAGTGAGGTAGCTTGTATAGCTCGTATGCCACCTGATGTCAATTGAATTGTTATATTTTTATTAAGTTTTTTTTTTAGAAAGTCGGGAGGCTATCTTATTCATCCCGCCCTCCCCTTGCAAGAATCAAAAACAACTTACAATCACTAATTAAGCATGCAGAAGTAAACATGGTAGTACTACTACCATTACAAATATCCCTAGCTATGAGATTACAAATCTCACTTGGGGGATTGGTGTACCCCACGAAGAGTTGGTTGTTTTTGAAGTGATATTTAGCTAAAACATATGCGGCTACATTACCTTCCCTAGCCACATAAGCAATCAGCCACCCAAGCCTCTGACTATTGTCGATCTTTCAAAGGCATTTTGCAAATCTTAATTATTTCGATCTTTCCTCAGTGATAACCTTCACTGTCATCTATGAGTCTGACTGTATACGGATCGAGGTACAATCATTTAACCTTGCAAGCTCCATAGCAAGAAATATTGGATTGAGTTCCGCTCCCACTACATCATCACCCATCCCGTTGTATGCCACTCCTCCCATCCACTTCCCCTCACATCCCTGGCGACGACGACACTAGCTGCTCCATTCCTCTTGACTGTTGCATCACAGTTCATTTTGATAGTACCCAGAATCGGCTTCTCCCAACTGCCGGCAATGGTTCTATGGGATGGCGCGGGAGTACCAAGAAGAGCATCTAGTTGCACCCCCCACTCCTTCGTAATAAACCCTACCTGTTGTGATTTGACTATTTAAAAAACTAGGAAGGGTAACCAAATTTCATAAGCATGCATTAAGATCCCATATGTCAATATTTCTATCCCACAGGGCATCCATCTCCAATGAACATCATTGTCTTCAAGATTTGCAAGCCACATAGCTATGTCACCCCCTCTTCTAAAATGATGAGTTGATCATGTTGTGACTCCCCAAATAGCTTTGTGTAAGACTATGAATTGGATTACATCTGACTACAAAAGAAGCAGACACGATCCTCATGCCAAAGTCGACATACAATACATGAAAGGTCCCAGATATGTGTCATGTGTCTTTAGTTACATCAAGAAAACAATTTCACTCACTCAATGTCCAATGAATGGTAGTCTCTCTACTTTGGATGGAAGAAACCATAGATACAATGCTAGCATTTACACATTCATAGCTTTTACACATTCATTATATCCATCAAAAAATAGTGCACCACATAAAACCAACAAAGAAGCATGCAAGAAAACCTTACTTCGCTTTGGTTTATCATATAGTGATTTATGTTTGAAGCTATTCTACAATGAGCCAATCTTTATTTAGGATGGTGAACATCCATAAACTTATGAAAACCTTCTTCTTCACTTCCAAATGTCTTCTCAGCTTTGTGCATCATTGGTAACGTTGATTGATTTGTGGCCATTCATCGTTCAACTTCAACTAATTTATCAATTCAATGTCTTTGAGTGTAGTTATAAGAATAAGATTTCTAAACTAGAGCATATTCATGTCTCATCTCCACAATTTCTCGGCTACATCCATCATCTCCTTAGCTATCAAAAGATATGTCAGGTGTATCAATGACCTCTGAATCTCATAACTACGCATGCTCATTATTTCCTTCGATTGCATGTTGACAAACAATCTACAAACAATTGGTAGGTTGCCCTTGTTTGCCTTCAATTTTGGAACATGGTCCAAAATACCCATTACCTCCACACATTGCAAAATTCACAATTGAACCTCTCACATCAAAAGTAAGATAGAACAATTGTCAATGCCTATCATTAATTACCAAAATAATCATAAGAGAAACTCCCTTAGCAAAAGCAAGATAGGTAGAATAGCGAATGCCACTTGTCATACGCCATTTGATTCACAAGAGAACCTTCGTCATCAAAAGCAAGATAGGGAAACAATAAATGCCACTCATCCGATACTACTAGATTCACTAGAAAACCTCCTCATCAAAATCAAGATAGGAAGAATAGTCAACACTGCTTATCAGATGGCACCCAATTCATGAGAAAACCTCCCTCATCCAAAGCAATGCGGAGGAAAATTCAATGTCACTTTCCAGGCACAACCAAGGAGATGAGAAAATCTCACTCGTCAAAAGGTAGATTTTATAGTTCACAATGTATTCTTTCTCATACAAAAATATATGCCCTAATGATTCATTGATACCGTTTTATATGATTATAAGTGGTTTTCCTTTATTTTTAACCAATTGTACATGGTTAATTAGAGGAAACTCATGGAGAAAGAAACTTCTAGCCCCAAAACATCATGTCGATAGTCTCTTGTGAAATATGAAATGCATCACCACAAAGATAGTTATGCTTGAATATTAGAGGAAAATCATAAGAGATCCTCTATCGTGAAAGACACAGTTCACTTGAGTATTAAAAAACCATGAGAAACCCTCTCTCGTAAAATACAAAGTGCATCAACGCAAAGGTAGTGACACTTGAATATTTTAAAAAAAATCATGAGAGACCCTCTCTTGTGTAACACATAGTAAATTTCTACAAAGGTAGTGTTGTTTGATTAAATTTTAAAAAAATCATGAGATACCTTCTCTTGTAAAGCCAAAGTGCACGCCATGAAGGGTGGTGCTACTGAGGAAACTTTATGAGACATCTTCTCGAATGGAAACACCCTCTACAAAAAGAAAATATCACCAGAGACCTTTTCTCATAAAAACACAGTGCACCTCCATGAAGGATGGTGCCACTCTTAAAAAACATCTTTGAGACACCCTCTCTAATGAAACACACAATGCATCACCACAAACCTATTCTTTTTTATGTTTGACACTATCTTTGACATTCTCTCTCCTATGAAATGCATAGTGCATCACCACAAAGGAGGTGTCACACGTTAAAACAAACATCACTAGAGACTCAACTCATAAAAACTCATTGACGGAAAGGCACTATGGCTCAATTTATAGAAAGAAACAAGAAAACCTTCAAGATAGACCTTCTTTCGTGAAAGACATTTATTAAAAACTAAAAAACTTCATGAGGGACATTCTTTCATGAAAACTCGATGCACTATCATAACATAGTGTTTCTTAAAAAATATAAGAAATAAATCCTTTAGGAGAGTCCTACTTTCATGAGAACACGGTGCATAACCATAAAGGTATGTTGTTTGATTAATAAAAACTTGAGAGACCTTCTCTCATGAAATAACATAGTCCGCCACCATGAAGGGTGACACTAAAAAAAATAGAAAAATAACTTAAGGAGAGACCTTTTCTCATGAGAACTTGGTGCGGCACCATAGAGCGGTGTTGCTAAAAAAATCATGAGAGATCTTCTCTAATGAAATGATAGTGTAGCACCATGAAGCGGTGTTGCTCAAAAAGAAAAGAGATCTTTACAAAAGACATTCTCTCCTGAAAAACACGTGTATCTCAGGGAAGGGTGGTGTCGCTTTAAAAACAAACCTTTCATGAAATACCTTCTCTCATGAAAACACGATGCACTTCCATCAAGGGTGATACTACTTGATAAACAAAATTGTCACCACATACCGTCTCTTATGGAAACGCAGTGCATAGATGTGAAGTTTTTTGCCTCTTAAATAAAAAATGAACAAAATCTCACAAAATACCTTCTCTCGTTAAAGGAACACATATGTGAAATATCATGATACTTTAAAAGGAAGTTCACGAGAAACCCTCTCTAATGAAACACATTGTGCACCACCACAACGGATAGTGTCATTTGTTAAAAATTATTAATTTCATGGGAGACACTCTCTAGTGAGATACATGGTGCACTGCCATGAAGGCGGTGCCACTTGTTTAAGAAGAACTATCAAAATAACTTGGAAAAAAAATCATGAGACAACTAATCTCATAAAAATAAAATCATGCTCTCACACATATGACCAAACATTCAATTTACTTAAAAATTAGATATAAAATAAACAATTTATTTGTTTTTTTAGAAATAAGTCATTGAACTTTGATTTTTACGTACAATCAATCAATGAAGCATCTCCTTCCCTTGAAGCTCATCAGAGAAGTTACAGTGGCCATGGTTGGAAGGATTTCGTCCATGGAAGTGGGGGTAGGGGTTGTTTGGGGGATGAAAATGATGTTATGCAATATGATAACTCATGAAATAGTGGTAATTTGGAGATGTACCACATCAAGACATCGTTCAAGAAGCTAGGGTTATGGAGTCTAGTGAGGAATCATAGTTGTTTGTTGAACGTCCATGCTAGGTATCGGAACATAAAGCAAATTTTATGCTTAATGATGTTGGTCTATCTCTGCATTTTCAAGGTATGTGTGGTGGATCACAACTTTCAGACTCCATAACTAATGATTCCTTATCTTTGTCAACACCTACCATGGTGACGGATGTCTTTTTCAAGAATAAGCACTATTAGTCAGGTTCTGCTAGTGATTCTACCATTCTGGTACAACCTCTACGTAGGAGTTTTTGCGAGGTTATTGGTCCAAATGGTTGGTAATTTGCATTTCTGAGTACTGCTAACGAGGATATTCCCCAACGCATGACACCTGATGATATCTATATCAACAATCACATTTGCATAGAAGAAATTAGGCTTACTTCAGTGGTGAGATTTGTTCTTCATCATCCATGGGACTATGCTATCACTATTAAATTAATTGGCAGATCAGTTGGTTATTTGAAACTCTACTTTCTACTTAAATTGCTTTGTGAGCCTACTAGTTGTTGTCGGGTATATGAATTAAGTTTGAATGACTTTGTTGTTCAATTCACCAGTCATCAGGACTATGACAAGGCTTTCATTGGTGGACCATGGTCTATCTATGGTTGTTGCTTGATGGTGTGGTGATGGAATCTAATGTTAGTTTCAATAATCACACTTATAGAGAAGATAGTAGTGTGGGAACGAATCCTTGACTTACCACTTTACCTCTATAATCAATTTCTATTTGATCATATTGGTGACATACTTTGAAAGGTATACTGTGTGGATGAACAGACGTGAAAATGTACCCAGTCGCAATTTTCCTATCTTGCTATTGAAATTGGTACGAGAAATTTGTTTTACCGGCAGTTATTGTGGGAGGGATACTCTATCATTTTCAATATGAATCTTTCAAGTTATATGTCATGATTGTGGAATGTTGGGACACCATCAAGGCAAATGTCCTACATACATTGATGACACATAAGTTGCCCAGTCTTTGTCTCCAGTGAATGATGTTGGTATGCTTTGGTTACCAAAAGAGAAACGTTGGAAAATGTTACAAGGATGCAACATTCATACTAGAAGAGGCCAACGTACGCAATGAGAAAATAGCCAAGTGACACAATCAGTAAAACTAGGTTACCATTTTGAAACCTTGAATCAGTTCAATTACGAAAATGGTAGTGAAGGGATTAACATGGATATGGATTTTGTTGATACATATGTTGAACAGAGGAACTCTAAGATATGGAGAAGGAAGAGGAAACAAATTTTCACTGAAGGAAGTGCTTCTGATACTAATGTGGAGATGACAGAACAACATCAGATCAATAAGGTTACTTCAACTGAAAATCATATTTCTATAACACTAGGTGTTGATGAAGTCATATATCACAACTGTTCTATTGTTCCTATACCTATTGATACCATTCCTATTGGGTTTGTTAACACTAAAAAAACACAAACACATGAACCTAATATTGAGCCCAATCCTTCAACTTCTATCACTCAAACTCGTATGGAAACAGTTGGTCGGGATGTTACAGGTTGAAGTGTAAAAATGAAGTCACCACCATCATATATGACTAGATTGCAGGCTCAATGATTATAGAATGAGGTTGCATCTGGAGATCTAGAGGTTGCGCAAGATTCTACTCAATCGATATGACAAACATTATTTTCTAGAATGTTATAGGTATTGCTAAAAGTCCAACACAGAATAGACTCAAAGAACTTATCAGTTTGCATCATCAAGAATTAGTTGGAATTATTGAACCTAGAATTTATGGTACTCAAGCAGATGAAGTTATACGCCATCTTGGTTTTACTCATTCTCATATATCTGAAGCTAATGGTTTCTCATGTGGTATATGTATCCTTTGGAAGGTTGTTGAAGTATCGATTGATCTATTAGAAAGTCACCACCAATACTTACATTGTATGATAAATAATTGCTTCTTTGCAACTATGATATATGCTAGTCTTGTGCCTCAAGTCTGACACTTGTTGTGGTATCATTTACCAAGGATTGCCTCGACTATAAACCATCCTTGAGTAGCTATTGGATATTTTAATGCCATACTATCCCCTATAGAAAAGATTTGTGGGGGATCCTTTCCTTTCTTGGAGTCATCTCTCATCCAGGATTGCAAATAAAATTCCGATCTTTTAGATTTGGGTTTTGAAGGATGTGGGTTTACTTATAAATCTATCTTTCTACATGAAAGGCAGCTGGTAAAATCTTATTTTCTTTTGTCAAGAATGGATTTTCATGTCAAGCATTTGACTCGTATATCCTCAGATCATACCTCACTTCTATTTTATAATACACAAAGAAGGCATTATTCATTGATCTTTCAAACTAAAGCTAGTTGGAACCTGGACACTTCCTTTCAATCCTTTATAGCACATATTTGGCTGATTGAAGTTGATTTCCCAACTGCATTCACATATGTTGGAACTCTCTGCTCACAATACTGAGTTAATCATATGTAAAAGGAACACATTCAGTTGAACAACTGTTATCTTCGCTAGGTGACTCAGGGTGAGTTAGCACTTAACTACTCTCAGGGTTTAGACATTCATTGTTGTTCACTACAAGTTCAATATGATATGTTGTTGTCGATAAAATTTGTTAATATTCTACAGAAGTGTCATATTTCATGGTTGAAGGAAGGTGATGCTAATACATCATTCTACCATGCTTATACATGAACCAGGAGGCTCTCCAACACTATTACATCTTTGTATAATGAAAATGGTATTCTCATTGAAGACCCAACTTGTCTGGAGAAACTAGTTCTCAAGCATTTCAAGACATGGTTTATTTCTAACACATCTACACTCTTATCTATACCAAAAATATTGGACATCTCTAATCCTTTGACCACTTAACAAGACAGTTCTATATCATTGTCTCCTATTGGAGTCAAAGTGTTACAAACCTTGCAATCCATGGGACGGAATAAGGCACATGGGCCTGATGGGGTTGATAGCGAGTTCTTGCTTTCTCATTGGAACACTATTAAACATTCAATTCTACTAACTGTGATACATGCAATATAAGGTTTTCTGCTGCCTCCTACATTTTGCAATGCTAATATGGTACTTATTCATAAAGTAACAAAGCCCCAAAATTTCAATCAACTTAGACCTATTTCACTTAATAACACGTTTGAAGTTATACTCAAAGATTATAGTCAATCGTGTGAATCCTTTTATCCCTTCTTGGATTAGCATTGAACAATCAAGTTTTGTCCCTGACAGACATATTATAGATAACATAATTCTCATGCAAGACTTGATCCAAAACATGAGAAGACCAAACACTGCTAAGATGATGGCGATCAAAATATACCTAGTTATAGGTTATGATCAGATGGAGTGCTCCTTCATTCTTGAAACCATTCAAAACACTAGCATACCACCTACAATCCAAAATTACATTATGAACTCATTTGTGGATGAATTATTCAAATTTCTTGCAATGGAGAGCTTTTATCTAGTTTTAAGGCAAAACAAGGTTTGTGTCGAGGAGATCATTTATCTCCATATATCTTCGTAATGTGTCTGAATAGATTGAGTATTATGATCAGTAATGAAGTGAGTAATAGTCACTGGAAACCCTTGAAACTTTCTCATAAAGGACTTACTTTTTCTCATGTGACATTTATTGATGACTTGATACTCTTTGCCAAAGTGGATATGGCTCATACACATCTCATTCTAAAATGTTTTCACTTATTTGGTATTGCTTTTGGATAGTTAATTTCATTTGTAAAAGGTATCATCTTCTTTTCTACATCAGTACAATTGTGTCACCAGATCTGTTCATCTGCTGGAATGAATGCAACAGATAATCAGGGAAGGTATCTTGGAGTACCTATCATTCATGGAGAAAGTGCTAAAGATATGTATGTACAAGTGTATGACATAATGCAATCTAAAATAACTGGTTGGGAGACTCACTCTCTTACTTTGGCTGGCAGAATTTATTTAGTTAAAAGTGTGGTAGTTGTAATACCCATGTTTACCATTCACACTGTTGTTCTTCCTCTCTCATTATGTTCAAAGATGGATGCTATGATTTGAAGGTTTATATGGTGGAAGTCTGAAAATCGATCATCTTTCTCCTTCGTGGCATGGGAACAAATAATTGCTCCAAAATCAAAGGGTGGTATAGCATTACATTCTTTTCATGAATGGAATCAGGCACTTATAAAGAAGTCAGCATGCTGCCTCATTTATGAGCATAACATGTTATGGAGTGAAGGTATCAAGAATAAGTATGTATGGTCCACTTCATCTTCTATTCAACATGGCACTCCCTTTTGTAAAGTTGTGAAATCATTTTATGGCATGATAATTTGTAACAGTCACAAACTGATAGGAAATGTAGTCATACTTCTGTTTGGCAAGATAGATGGATTCCCAATTGCTCTATTCTTTAGACTTCACTATCTGAGATATTCCTTAGGATCTTTTAGATTTAAAAGTTTCATCTATGGTTACATTAGCAAATACTTGGGATCATGATTTCATGCTTCAATATTTTCCCTATGAAATGGTTGACAATATAAGCACACTACCATGTTCACATAAAAATTTGGATGGTGATCTTTTGGTATGGAATCATACATCTTTAGGAAAATGTTCAACAATATCAACTTATACGCTTCTGGCACAGGACAAATATAGGATAAAATCAGGCTCCTGATCTCTATTTCTGAAAGCAAAATTTCCATGAATAAAAGCATTTCTTTGGTTACTAATGCATGAGGCGTTGACGATTAATCATAGAAGAGTACAATTTCATATGGATGTTGATTAAATTTGTCCTAGATGTGGGGATGATGATGAGATTCTACATTTATTTTGAGATTGTGGTTATGCAACCTATATTTGGTAGTTCCTTTGAGTTCAAAAATAGATTCATTCTTTCATCTCTCTATCATTAATGCCTCTATTAGACTGCATTCTGAAATTTGAACAACATATACTTCACCATTGTGTTTTTTTCTTCTACAAGCTATGGATTAGTCGTATTGACCTGGTATTTAATCAAAAGCATACCACTCAATAGGCTATTATATCTACCTCATTGGCCATGGCTGCTTCCATGAATGATGCATTCATTTTGGATGTTGGGGTTACTCTAAATATAATACATGATACATCAATATGTATCAAACCTCCTACTAGTGTTATAAAGATAAATGTTTACACTTCTATTCAGAAATAAATGACTACTATTTCTGCAGTTGCTAGAAACCACTTGGGTCTTTGGATTATGGGATGGTCTCAAAAGCATTTCTTTGATTCAGTGTCACAAGTAGAAATATCAGCCGTGTATTCGGCACTTCAACAAGCCAAATTTCACTCCTGGTCCTGCATAATAATTGAATCTGATAGTAAACTTTGCATTGATGCTATAAATACCAATACCTCATCATATCCATCTATGCATACATGGTTGACTTCAATAAGATGTTGGTTATCAGATGACTAGGAAGTCACTAGAAATGCAGTCGATAATAGATTCATGTAAGCTGAGAAATTGGCAAAGTGCATCATTACAGTAACTCAATTCTGAATCAATTTGAAGCTCCGCCACCTATGTTCTCTTATGTAGTACTTTGAAAAAGAATATTTCTTGTATCAGTTCAATATGACCATTAGTTGTATGATGTAATGCCTGATGGTTTACAACATTGATGTAATGTCATACATGCCATGTGCATGTTTTTTATGAAACTTCTATGTTTCCCAAAAAGAAAAGAAGTTCAACCCACAAATATGTGGCATAAGGTAACAAACTTCGATGTACTATTTTAAGCAATGAATTCAATTCCACTCAGATGTGTCCCATAACTAGGTTAAAAAAGGTGCATTCTAGGTACAACACTCCTTACAGGGTAATAGCTTTTATGCTCTTACAATCAAACTATAACAACAAATTATTTATACCATATTTTGATTCTATCATTGGCTCATCAAATCAACATGTATTATTTCTCAAGATAATATACCCACACACTCTTGTTATTTCGAGGCCTGTTTTTTAATGTGTTTTTTACTTATCACCCAATGATTTTTTTTGAAGCCCTAAGTTTATTAGGATTATCATGGAACTGGATGCTGAATTCACTCCATTTAGTGAGGACAATTAGTTTCTTCCAATGATACCAAATAAATTTCATGATCAAGAGTTTCTTAGACTACATTGGTTGTTAGTCTCCCCTCAAGCCATTGAGTATTACCATGGGCAAATTCACCAACCATTTTTTGACCATCTTCTTGAGAGGGGCAAAATATTGACACTCTATTTTGATTCCACCTCTTGATGAGATCTTTATGCTAGAGTATTCACAAAATATTCTTCATGACATCTCACTCTGACCAGATCATATTACAACCTTAGTAAGAATCATATATCTAATTTACAAAATAACCTTCAAAAAAATGGTTGTAGAATCTAGCCCAAGGTCAATTAACTCAAACCAACACAAAAGGTTGTAGAATACATTTTGGGTCCTTGATCAGTCTTCTTGAGGGGTTATGACAACAACCAGACTTGACACAATGTGAATCACATCCTTTTAGACTTGATCAATTTAATTCCACTTTAAATTTTGTCGCTATCATCCTAATCACATCTTTAACTTGTAGAAATCTGTCATTTGTTATTTGTCAAACATCCAATCTATTAGGGGGTCCATTTCAACATGCAAACCAAGTCATTTAATATAAATTTTAATATTTCTTATCTCACCACATATAATCCCTTGTCAAAACTTTAAATATTATGTTACTATTATTCTAATATCTCATAAGACCAACTTCTTCATTCATTCTTCACTTGGTATCAAAGTGATATTATTTTAATAGTTTCAACTTAATCATGAGGCTCAGTTTATCATGATCAATTTTAAGAATACTGATTTAATATTATTCTACCTTGTACCATAGCCCACTGTGACAATATATTTTTAATATTAAGTTTCCTCACCAAAGAACTTCTCTCATGAGAGGATCAATTTTTTTAATATTTTTTGTCGTCTAAACACATTCCATTCATCATATTCTCTCTAAATATTTTTGTATTTTTTTCACAAGAGATCCTTCCTTGTGAAAAATGGAATGAGTCTAAAAGGGATTAGTTTCCTAAGACTTGGACATGACAGTGGGATATACTATGTCATAGACAACTAGAGTTTAGAAAATATATTTGTGCCATTCGTCCATACAAGGGGGGCCAATAAATATATTTTTTCCAAAATTTTAGTGTCCATATTTTCATGAAAGATCCTCCCCTATGAAAAAAATAGACTCCATTAATCAGGGCATAACTTCCCATGACTCGGTCATGTTCATGGTCACAGAGAACACTCCCTTGTGGGGAGTAGGAGTTGATCACTCACCCACACAAGGGAACAACAATAAAATATCTTTTTTTTTAATTTGATCATATTTTTACAAGAGATCCTCCCTCGTGAGAAACAAACTTGGTCCTTCAGAGCCTAACTACCCATGACTCCATCAGATCATGGGGTGCACTCCTCATGGGGAGTGGGAGTCAGGAAAAATCACCATGTCACCCATTCACATAGGAGACAAGTGATAGAAACTCCCCACATATTTATGAGGTAGGTTCTCTTATTAATAGGGAGAGTCATACATTCAGACAAGGAGAGATATAAACATACCAAAGCACAATTGAGAGACAAACCCACAGTAGAGACTATAGAAAACGTTCATGAGAGAACTCTCTTATGAAACCTCAGGAGTCTTAGTCAATCTCCAATCTTAGAAAAGTTCACAAATTACACCCTCTTGTGAAACCTCAAGAGTCTTCTTTGACATGAAACCCCTGAACTTCACCCTTTTCTCATGAAGGAAGATCCATGGTGAAGCCAAATGTAGAATCTCATCAATTTGAGATAAACAAAATATGTTGAATAACTCTCTTTTTTCTATATTTGTTTTCAATCTCAACTGTATCTACGATGTCACCATTCTCTAGTGGTCTTCTCCTTTGGTTTTAGCTAAAAACAACCACTTCAATACCATTTTGAATGCAAGGACCGAGGTACCCAACTTCATATTATTTTCCCATTTCATAATAGAGCACATCAGTCTTAGATCTCTACCATTAATCTATGTTATCATTAACTTGTCTTACTAACATGGTTTTCCTAATTTTATCATATAAAAACATTGGTTGCTTCATCAAATCTGTTTATTTCTACACCCCATTTTCATAGAAAAAATACGTAGAATATCTTTAGTATCTCATTATCATAGCCTCACATGTCATCACCTTAATTTGATTAGAATACTAGTCAGACAAGTGGGTCTTGGGGAATGAGAATCTAATGTCACAGTGTGTGAAGGAGCTTGAGGAAGACCTAAAGGATATGCAAGTAACTAGTTTGGTGAATCTGCATGGATAATGGGATATCAATTTCCTAATCACGTACCTACCTACAAATATTGTTGAGATTGTAAAAAACATGCCAGTTCCAAATGCAAGCTATGGTGCTGATGGATGGATCTGGGAACATGAGGACTGAGGAAGATACACCCTGAGTTATACATATAATATACTGAGTATTATGGGAACAAGGCAACAAGATGTGCCCTGGGATGCTATTTGGAAACTCAACGTGCCACACAAACTTAGAGTATTGATGTGCCTTATGGAATAGGAGGCTATTATGATGAACGAGAGAAGGAGGTGGAGGAATTTCACTGAGGATAAGACCTGCCCCAGATGCAAAACTTGGTCAGAAACCACTATAGATTCTCTCAGGTACTACATACATGCACAAGAACTTTGAAAGAAGCTAAGCTGCATGGACATCATAACTACTAACGTGGCTCATCTGTACCAACTTGGTTCTGGAATAGCCTACAAAATGGGAAAACATTTAGAGAACATTTTGTGATTTGTTTCTAGATCATATGGATGACTAGGAAACTCAAGGTGTTTGAAGGGAAATCCATAGACATTGAACACTAGATGGACAAGTTCTCTCAGTTCTAAAAATCTTTTCAGGAAGTAAGACAACTGCAAAGAGGTCTCGAGCAGGATATTGATAACTAGGAACCTCAATGTGTTTGCATACTGAGCCTCTATCTTGTCTTCCACATGTAAAAGTATTATTCTCTACTTCCTATGATCGCCTCAAATATAACTTGAGGTTATACTTTTACCATGTAATATGTTAACTGCATTAGGATAGTTTAGTCCTTATTATGATAACGAAGATGTTCAACACTTGATGAATTAGATGTTTTAGAAGATGAGATGATCAGATGAAGGAAATCAGAGGATAAATAATAGGATGAGGAGAACCGATTAGTTGGTGGCCCAATCGAGTGTTTGGAGGTGTCTAGATGTTGTATGGACTAGAGTCTAGATGATTGATCCAACTGACCAATTGGCTGACCAAGTTGTGAGTCAATCAGTCCATGGGTTGAACCGGTCACAACCCAAAATGGTTCAAGCAAATATCTTCAATGACAACAAGTTGTTGCATGTGATTAGGACATTAGGTTGTAGTAATTCCTTGTGGCTCCAAAGAATTACAATAGTTTGGCCTTAACCATCACTTATGTTTTAATTCCATGTTTTTATTTATTTAATATAGAATGTATATGACATGTACAATAATATGTGGTGATTAGATATGAATATATTTATAAATATAAAATCCCTCAATCAAACATATTATGTTTAATATGTTTTCCATTAGAAACACACATGAAAAGCTTAATCAACTATGCATGGGCATGCCAAGCGTGGTGCGTTGTCCATCTCTTGGAAGTGTGATGGTAGTCATGTGCTCCTATCAAGTAGGGTACATTACTATCGTGTTGGCTTTTAGGCCAGACGTAACTAAGTGATTTTAATGAGATTAAGGACTTAGAAGTATGAAGATGACTATTGCAATGAGTTGCACATACCATTTATCTAAGAATCGAATACGATGCCATTAGAAAAAGTTTCCTACCTTAATGATTGATTATGGACACTTGCCTTGGCCGGGTAATAATTCAATTGTTATGGATCTTGGCTCATTAGAAGGTTCTACGCTACAATCTTCCAAATTAATATGTGAGGGCAATCAATTTGAATAAAATAGTGTGAATAATAATTAATTAAAGTCCTAATTATACATCATCAAATTTTATTTTAATTAAATCAAATAAAAAATGTTTTCACAAAATTGCAAATTTCTCTTGTAGATTAAAATGGCAACAAACAACACATTTTCTCTACAATCAGTCCTTGAGAAGGACAAGTTAAATGTATTTTCTACAACTAATAGAGGACGATGAGAATTGTTCTCACATAGGAGCGCAAGCTCTATGTCCTGAAGACACTAGAGCCAGATGAACCTACTTCCACTGCACCTAAGGCTGATAGGGATGCTTACATGAAGCATACTGAAGATGCCCTTGATGTCAAATGCCTAATATTGTGCTCCGTGAACTATGAGTTGTAGAGACAAAATGAGAACATGGGTGTTATTGAGATGGTGACACACCTTAATAAAATGTTCCAAGATCAGACAAGATAGGAGAGATATGATGTCTCTAAGGCGTTGTTCAAATGTAACATGGCAGAAGGAGATCTAGTAGGCCCTCATGTGCTGAAGCTTATTAGGTATTTGGAGAACCTTAATGGACTGGGATTTCCCTTTGGTCAAGTGTTTTCCACTGGTGTTATTATGTAGTCATTTCTAGGGTCATACAATTAGTTTATCATGAACTATAACATGAATGACTTTGACAAGACATTGATAGAGTGACTTGGCATGTCGAGAACATGTGAGGCAAAATGAAGAAAGACAAGCCCAAGTCAGTGATGATGATCAATAGATCAATAGGGAAGTCCAATGGTAAAGGAAAAGCTTAGAAGAGTTCTAAAGATGGATAGAAGCCCAAGTCTTCAACACTCAAAGCAAATGGATGGGTGAATAAGGGAGGCAATTGTCACCAATGTCACCATCCTGGACACTGGAAGATGAAATGTCCTTTGTACCCAGAGGAACTAAAGAAGAAGGAGTACATAGAGATCTTCACTTTAGGTATATACATTATGAGATAAATTTAATTAGTTCTTCATCTTGGGTTTATGATATCGGATGTATATCTCACATATGTTTGAATATGCAAAATCAAAAAAGAATTAAGCCGTTATGAAAGGGCTAGGTTGGACTGTGTGTTGTAAATAGATCAAAAGTTGCTACCACTCTAGTCAAAACCTAGAATTTATCTCATCCTACAAGGCATGTAATAGAGTTAATGAATTGCTATTTCATTTCTTCCAATAATAGACACATTTTACTTTCTACATCTTATATGGACAAGGATGATTATGAATAAAGAATAATGTTCTATTTTTAAAGATGTATGAATAAAGAATAGTTAATGTTGTACTTTTAGCTTAGATAAATGCTTTTGAATGGTTGGATGTAGGTAGTGGGAGGTGAAATATTATTCACCTACACCAAACCCCACTCCTTTCCCCTAAGTGTATTAAGAGAATCCTACCTAGAAAGTTAGACTTTGTTAATCTACACTAATTTCTACTTATCCCTTAGTTAAAAGAGCCTGGTAAGGTTGGATGGGATGTGAAAGTGACTAGTTACCCTCTATACTACCATGCCACACACATACAACTAATAGTGTAGGATACAAACCCTACACTATTCCATGTCATCTAGTTTGATAGCTTAATTGTTGGATGTATGTGCACGCATGTGACCTTTATATTGTTGATGGTTGAATATCCCCCCCAAACAACCAAATACCCAATTACTTTCTAGACCCTAACATCCTCCTATTTTAGCTAGTTGTCTTTTAATTATTTGGCATACTTGCTTGTTCATGCTAGTCAGGTCTTGCTTGAGTTATTAGTTATTGCCTTTAGTTGCTTATGTTAGGTTTTTCTCTGTCAATTGCTTAGTGTAGTCTTAGTTTTCCTCAGTTAATTTCCCTATTTACTACTATTTGGTATTTCTCTAGTTTAGCTTAGTATCATTTTATTTCTTTTCTTAGTTAATTATAACCAATTGTTACTTTAACATGGCTTCCATCCTTTATCTCTCTACTTGTTTTAACCCTTTGTGTAATCAACAAAATTACCTTCAAATCCCTTCAAACTCTAGTAACTTATATAGAAACTCAAACAAATAACCCAACTCTAGTGTCCTACCCATTCCCTAAGGATTGACACCAACTTACCATATTCTCTATACAACATCGTGAGTCGTGAACTTGCATATCTATTATCAAGAGTGTGTCTATATTGGGAAACTATTGGTATTTGTTAACCAATTGTCTCCTAGAGGCCCATAAACCTTTCTAGTCCCATTGTGCCAGAGTGGCATTCATGACCTAACTAACGTTTTTTTATACTTTTTATAGTATTCCTCATTTTTTTCCATTATATGTTCTTTGTTATACTTTTGCATTTGTGATTCCTAACGTGCTTCACTTTTCTTAATTGTGCCTTGTGTAGGTGACAATGCAAGTTTTGATTGCCGCTCCTTGTCTGTTGAGTCTTTCATTAGAGATATCAATATAAGTAGGAGAAGGTAAAGAAACTAGAACATCCAAATAGAAGAGTAAGCTATGGGGAACCATGAAGAAGAACACCAAGGTCATCTTCCAATTTCACCTTCACCAAGGCTCCTACATGACTACCTTATACTGGGGAACTAGACCACACCAATTGCTATAAGATTAGAGAGTATTCTAGGATAAGTGTTCACCATTCCACCAGCTCTTGTAGGACTCTTTCCTACCTTCTATGGGATAGTGAATGAAAACTCCTACAAGCCCATCGATACATTCTTAGAGACTTGCTTCACATTCTGCACACATGCTTCCATGCATGACTCTATTAGCCTCACTCCCTTTCCTTTCTCTTTGAAAGATATCATCCCTACTTGTGTTTGTAAGAGCATGAACAAGATAACACAAGAGTTTATCTGGGGAGGTGGACATAAAGAAAGGCCTACCTCTATGGTGGCCTAGAGGATACTCACCACCAGTATGGGGGAAGGAGGCCTTGGGATAAAATCAATGAAAACCTAGAACAAGCCAGTGTTAGTGAAGAATGTGTGGGATATAATCATTGGGGAGGAGGCACTATGGAAGACAGGACTTTAGCGCATGCACAAATCCTACAAGGAAGGGAAAGTTTGTAGAGAAACACCATTTTGGAGAGATTGTCATACATTATCAAACTTTATCAAACAACACAATGTCAAAGCCATTAATAATGGGGAGGACTAGCAGTCTGCATCATGCATAGTGGGTATAGTAAGGATTGACTTCGCTATACATATCCTTCCTGTTAGGGATAGCATTTTTGTAACCCACCCGTTGACTTTCTATTCCATCTTCTCTGTAATGTGTGCATAAGTCAACCTCTTCACCTTATTGTGAAGCGTTGGTACTCGTGGTTAGATCCCCGGGTCAAAACCCTTAGCAACTCTACTCACATTACATATCCTCGTGCACTAGTAGCGTTCCACTGAACTCGAGAAGAAGATTCATGTCTTCTTAATTGATATAGATTGCTTGGATGTAGTTTCGAACTTTATGAAGCACTCCTTGATGGTGGATATTTGTTCCATTGTGTCCCTTGCAAATATCACTATGTCATCTACAAATGAGATGTGAGACATCGTAGGTCCCTATTGTGATATTTTCACGAATTTCCACCTATCATCTGCAACATATTGTTAATTAACTAAGTTAAATTCTCCATAAATAGAACAAATAAATAGGGGGAAAGGGATCTCAATGTCTCAATACTCTAGTTGGTTTTATGTCTGGAAGTACCTCTATTCATAATGTATTCCTTGATGTTGGACACCCAATGATATTTATGAATGGTATCTCTAACAAATGTCCATGATTTATGATCGTCGGTCATGGAAAAAATGACTTTTATCGCCATCAACGGAGCAAAACAATTCTTCAAAAAGTTGTGAATGATTTCTTGAACTTAAATCACATTATGGGCTATATTTCTGTGTGGAATGAAGATGTTTTGGTTTTGTGATATCTAGTGAGGCATATGCTTCTTCACCCTTTCAACCACAACTTTTGATGTGAGTTTGAGGTAGGCATTATTAAGGGAGATTAGTCTAAGATCATTGCAAGAGGTGGCTTCTTGTTTTTTGGTATGTGAACCATGATAGGTCTACTCATAACATTAGGAATAGTTCATCCATTTAGGATATGTCTAATGGAAGTAAGGACTGATTGTTTTACCACCTTCCAAGTCTTCTTGATGAATAGATATCATGTTCCATCAGGCCTGGCCATTTATACGGGTCTAACTTCTGAAGTATTCTCCACACTTCATAATCGGTTGGAGTGGATGAAAGTCTTTGTTCTTCTTTAGTAGAAATCCTTATGTATCTACCTAGAAGTAGATCCATATCTAGATAGGTAGGCATCGAGTTTGATTGGCATAAACACATGAAATGGTTGTGTACCGCGGATTTGATTTCATTACTATTGTTGATCCATTGACTTGAGCTATCCTATAGACAATTGATGATGTTAGAATGCCTCCTGTTACTGACAAAGGCATGGTAGAATTTGTTGTTACTGTAACCATACTTAAGGCAATTGATGTGGCTTCTTTGTTTTCAATAATTTTCCTCCTTCTAGATCAGGTCATCTAATTCACATTCAAGCTCCATACAAGAATTATCCTTCATACTATCATATTTTACTTCTGACTCATTTTGCATTTTACTTATATGATACACTAGGAAGTCTTTACGTTTCTATGTTGTTGTGGAGACTTTAGAGTACCATTGTTGGATCAGTTTTTGAGCCTCTTTTAGAGCCTCATAAAAAGGGACATGTGCATTCCAGTGTTCCTATAGGTCACCTTGGAACTATGGGCTCAATGATGCATTGTCTTTGAAACACCTCAGTTTCTTGAAGGATTTAACTTGAAGCAAAGCAATCGGGTTATGATCTGACCCTAGCCCAGGCAAATTTTCACATATTATAGTGCTATACTTCTGAATCCATTCTGTATTAGCTACATCTCTATCAAGTCTTTCATGCAAGATTCCCTTTTTGTAGGTAAAGGAATGTCAGGTACTTCCAATGTCAGAGAGACCTGCAACAACAAGAGAACTTCTAAACCTTTTGGCCTCAATGTAGTTGAAGAGCTCACTCCCAATCTTCTCATTTGGAGATAGCATATAGTTAAAGTCACCAATTTTAATCCATGGCACACTAATGGACTATATGAGTTGTCACAGATGATCCCAAAGGATGGGTTGTTCCCTAGACTTGCTCTAGCATACAAAAAGTATAGATAACACTTCCGTTGACACAAAAATGGATGTAGTATCAGTGGTTGTGAATATCTAGATAATACAATCGCTTTTGTTCCAGAGTATACAAATCCTCCCAGACAATCCATGAGCTTCGCCCCTAATATTCCATACTAGTGTATTAATTATAAAGACCTATGGGGGGTAATTTAATGCTTACTTGGGCTACCTACCTTCTCGCCTGATCAAATTCATTTCTTCTCATCTTGCTCCTATTATTTTCAGGATGAGAAAATTGTCCCCTTAAAGTGACATTGTAGTCTTTCTTCTCTTTCGCCTTCCTGCTAGCATTAGTGACCTCATTGTTGGCGTGGGGATTTACCTAGATCCCCTCATCTTTTTCTTATCCTTCTTAGTTGGCATGCTTCTATTACCAATCATTTCCTTCACCCCTGATGGTCTTCCCATGACTACCTCATTACCTACTAGGTTTACAACTATGTGGGTTGCCTCCATGTTGTCAATAATTTCACCTTCTTTCTAGATCTATGTCACTGTTTGTTTCTTAGATTGTTCACTTGGGTTTTGTGTCTTAGCTACATCTGCATCTTTTTCTCTTCTTTGTTTCTTCCTCCACACCTTTAGACTAGCATTTTTTTCTGACTTAACTGGCTTCTTTGAGTTTTAAGCATTCTACAGACATTCAGTTACCTCTTCCTCTTCATCTAAAACATGGTATATATTTGTTGTAACTTTACGCTTGTAATTATGCTTCTGGTTGGCTTCTCTGTCTTTATTCCTCAGTGGCCTACTAGTGATTAATTTTCTCCCATAGTAGACCTGCCATTTTTCCTCCTCATTTATCCATCTGAGCCCTGTATCGTCCTCTTTATGCAGGCTAGCATCATTCACAAGCACTTCATTTGGCCCCTTACAATCGATGTCTATATGACCCAATCTCCCACATTTAGTGTAGAATTTGGGAAGAGATTTATACTCTAATTAATACTCTCTTCCATTAAGATTGCCTGATGGATGGGTTCTTTGGTATTGATTTCCACTGCTGATCTTGCAAAATGACTCCTACTTCGATTACCAGAATGGTTGTCAACATGAATTAGTCTTCCCACAGCATGGCCAAGTCTGTCAAAGATTTTTTTATTATAGTAGTGAATTGGCAACCCCAGAACAGGAACTGATGTAAGAATGTTATCAGGGATCCCTTGAGATGGCTCAAAATATCCATCCCAATCCCATACCATTAGACATCCCTTGAGATGGCAAAGAGGGACCATGGCCCTTTAGTCAAGACATTTTCATGATCTGATTTGCTATAGAATTGTACCACATAGTATTGATCAGAGAGTTCATACAACTCGAACCTCCCTATGGTATCCATAGGAATTTTAGTGTCTCTTTCATAATTAAGAAGCCTACATATTTGTCAATAAACTTCACTATCACCAAATATTTGAGTGGTTTGCTTAGGATTTCTTCTGCATCTGGGGCCAAAAAGTTTTTTGGGTATCCATTAACATTGATCAGTTTGATATCTTTTGGGTTTAGTATCTCTTCTGGTTCATCATCAATGAAATACAAGATTAGATGCTCCTCTCATTCCCCATTCCTAATATAGCTTGTTTGTAGTTCAGTAGCATCCGTTAAGGATCACCCTCCTGAAGAAAGTGATTCCCGTCATCCACAATCATCTCCCCTTGACTAGTTAAAGTCATGCATGTGTCCATGGCAGAGTTTACTATTTTTTTGCTTGTTGGTCCCCTCATGCCTTTGTACATTAAGTTGAGTCTGACCTCCTTGACATGGAGATGTGTCCCCATCTTGGTGTGTGTTTTCTCCTTCCCGCCTCACTTGTTAGTCCCTCCAGGGCTTCCATCATCATCTAGGGTTTCTTGCTACTCACCCATGATGCCTCCACCCTCGCTCTCCCCATCATAGTTTCTAGAATAGATTTCAAATATCAAGATTATATTTTGTTGGTATCTCTCAGCAAGGCCATCAAAATGAATAAATTCAACTACTTCAGCTATAATTGACACCCCAACCAATAAAGAACATGGTCAACCATTGAGAAGGCCATAATACATTATACTATGAGATGATTATTTGTCATAGGATTATGCATCAAGAAATCCAATTTAGAATTGTTGACCTTTGTTCCCGACACTTCTTAATATGATATTATATCCTTTATCAAGCACTCTAGGTCACTCATAGAGAATTTGGTGTACAAGAAAACATCACTAGAAGATAGGAGGATTGAAGGGGAGCCAATCCTCTCATGTGGTAGATAGGAATTCTTCCTTATCTCGTAGCCACTTCAATCATTCTAAACAACATCTCATCTAGAATACTGAATAAAGAAGGTGAAAGTGGATTCTCCTACTCCAATCTCTTTTTATGGGAAGAAACCCCAAAGTTTCCCCATTAATGGCAATAGACAACCAACAACAAAACAACCTCATCCGTCATACCAAAACTTCTCTAAGTATTTCATAAAAAGGACCAGACAACAAAGTCATATTCCTTATACATATCCACCTTTATTAACACGTTATCCTCCACCTCATCACACTGAAGATCATGTACCAATTCATTGGTGAGCTTAATGTTCCTCACAATGTCATGTCCCTTGATTAAAACTCCTCACTCCTAAGACACAAACCCCAAGAGTAGTAAAGAGAGTCAATTATTCACAATGTGGGCCATCAACCTAATAATGGTGTTCTCCACATAAATCACTCAAAATTTAATACGAAACAATGTGTCCATGTCCATTTTTGGGGTCATACAAAATCTATTACATCAAACTTCTATGTAAAGTTCCACTTGAGAACTATGGGAATTATATCTAGTCTATAATATTATGTAGGATTCAAAATATGTTTTCAACCTGTGTAAATACACTTCCTTCTTTCATACTCATTAGATTCAGGTATAAAATGCATCTTTGTTTATTCTAGCTTGATTGTTGACACTTCAATCAATTGGTTGTTGATTTTTTAGGACATTCCTAATCCATATACTAGTTGATCGATTAACCTTCAACGAATTATTTGGTACATCTTCAACTTGATTACAAATGGATCGATTAACACTCAGTCAACTTGTTCACTTTCAACCACTAGCAATCGACTAACCTATCAGTCAATAGATTTTACTAGTTTATAGCCTATACATAATTTACAACCAATCTAATTATGATGGTGATTGCAGAATTATATGTATGTGACCATGTAGGTTCCATATTATGTTTCCAGTGATGTCTAAGACCTCAAAAACTACGAGAGGTATCTAGAAACACATCATTGCTACCCAAGTAGCTAGAATAAGTGGGATAAAAAGATAAACCTATAAGTGACCAATCTTAGCATGACTATATAGTCACTTTGTTATAGATATCTAGATTGAACTATGGGAATATGGTTAATCATCCTCTTAACATTCAATCTATGTTTCTTGATGTAGATTAGAATATTGGGATTTGGTGAAATCAATGTTTTATTTTTACTCAAAAGAGCATGGCCATGCATTTCATATTGTCACTAATCAAGTGACTTGTATACAAATCCAATAGCAGGGAGATATTCAATCTATATCACTTACAACAATCCACATGTATCTTAGTGCACCTAATAACCACATGTATATTAACCCTTATTCAAAGCTAAATGAACGGCATTAAAGTACATTGAACAATGTGCCATCCTTTTAGTGACTTCTAATCAAATCACAATCATCATTGACGCATGGAGATGTGAAACTAACTTCCATAACATGAATTACATGTGTCATTCTAAAGGTGAGTCTATCTAGCCAAACTTGTTCTCTGACAAATACACATGTGTGTGTCCAATATCATGACTAAAGGGTGTTGCTATAAGTCAAACACAAACTAGGGTTATGTATTATTCGTGTCTTATGTTTTCGAATAATATCTTACAAGGGACATAACAAGAGTGTATATTTTTAGAATACATATGATCTCATTTTAGGTCCTCAAACAAAACCACATATCATCGAGTCAAGACATTCCTTGGACTTTATTACAATTAATATGTATCTTAATACTAAAACAAATATAATAAGTAAAATTTACTTTTATTGATGATCAAATAATGTACAAGCAATTCTATTAAATCATCGTGTGACTAGCTATCTGGGCATACAACCAACATGTAAAAGTCCACTTGATCATTTTCTACTTTTTAACCCCCCAACAGTTTATTTTGCACTTGCAAAAAACTATAACTGCAACACAGTCATTTGCATTTCTAAGGGAAAGCTCAATCGACAAGTACCTATTACGGACTAAAGATAGTCCCAATCAGTCGTGTTTGTCCCTTGAAATCACAATCGATGAACTTTCTTGATTCTTTGGCTTTTCACTAGTCAGTTGATTTTCCTCGGGCAAAACATAATTGATGCATGTATGAGGAAATATGTTGACAATTAGGGTGGTTGACTTTCCTTAGGGGAAATGCGGTAAATAACACCATAGGTTTGTGTTATTTTAAAATATCCAAAATAAAGTGTAATCATTTCCAATTAAAGTTATTACAAACTTGAGCTTAACTACAACTCATAGTCAATTAATTCAAGTGATTTACATCAAATA
Organism: Alisma plantago-aquatica; assembly: GCA_963693085.1. Taxonomy (NCBI): domain Eukaryota; kingdom Viridiplantae; phylum Streptophyta; class Magnoliopsida; order Alismatales; family Alismataceae; genus Alisma; species Alisma plantago-aquatica. The sequence goes on along the minus strand of OY856409.1, from coordinate 339,345,425 downwards.
TCTAAAGAGAAACTTATATTTTTTCAATCTTGATCTTCATCATGACTTGACTCAAATTCTTCAATTATAGGGTTGTGATATAGACCAATTAGAGGGTGTCCATAAATGTGAAATAATATCAATATAAACTTCCCACAGAGAAACCTTTGGAAGATCATTACATGTTGGATCATATTGAATTGAACTCTTTGAATCATGAAATGATGTGTTATTGGGTTATTTTATACTTTTAACATGTATACATACAACCCTTGAACGTATGTTACATTTTACAAAAAGAGAGCTCAATTTGGATATGGAAGAATGTATATTTGGATGAAAAAGTTCTTGCATGTAGGTGATTTAGAATTTTTTTGGTAGATCAAAACTTGTATTCAACATCATAATGTAGTACAGATCAAATCCATGTAGTTTTCTTCCTCTTTTCTAATTATTTGTATAATTAATATCATCTATAACTTCATGGAAGAAGTTATCCATGATCCATGTAAGAAATCTTGTTTCCTACCTAAAAATATTTTATTTTCTCCTTTGGCATAGTCAAAGTTAGAGCCTCCTAGTTTTAATGTTTTAAATTTTTTTTGCTTGATTTTGGATGTAGTGTTTCATACTCCTTCCTACTACAGTGATGTTACTCTATAAGGTGATTGGTTTATCCTATGTTTAGTAATTATTTAGTTTATGAAGCTTCTACATAAAAACACTTAATCTCATTGATCATGCAATGTTTTTAATGTTGGGATCTGTGGGGTGGTTAAAGGTGAAGTCTTCGCAATTTTGAAACTTGCTTCTCCTGTATAGTAATTTTTTATCATAGAAAATTACAGTGTTTTACTAGATCATATTTAAAAAAATGATATTTACATGTATTTTATTCTAAATTGCTAATGACGTTGCTTTTAAAAAAAATTCTGCATTGAGCCTGTAATGACCCATTTTCAAATTAGTCATCTAATTAGGGTTTACTTGATTGATTGTATGCTTAACTAGATAGATCATTGTTTTAAAATTGATTAATGATCGTAGTTTAGTTATGATGTTTCAAACATAATGAGAAGTTTTAATAATACTTTGATTAAAAAAATTAGGATTGGAAATTTTGAAACCCTAATCGGCCAATATTAGGCTTTTTATGGCATATGGATACAAAATTTGATAGATATAGTGGTGTGGTAAATGATTTTTAGTATTTTATCTATAATTCTGATTTATGCTTGGATAACTCAAATTTAAGAATTCTTGAAAAGTATTAGAATTTTTGAATAATTTTATGACATGTTTGTCAATCAAGTTTTCCCAGGACAAACTCAGTCGACCATGTATTCAGATTAAAATATAGAAGTTTGGTATTTGAATTTTATGTTTTTATTGATACATTCAATTGATCTCAAATTTTAACTATTGATTTTAACCTCCATTATAGAGATGTTGTTATATTTTCATAATTTTTTAATATTGTTTGATCTCTATAGAGAATGGTGGTTATCGAGTTTCCTCTGGATAAACTCAGTCGACCATATATTCTGGCTGAAAAATAGTAGTTTGTATTTGATTTTTATCATTTTATTGATAACTTCTATTGATCATAAATTTTAATCAAAGCTCAAAATAATAATTCCCACAACATGCTAAATTTTCATAATTTTTAGAGAGTTTTAACCTATTCAGTAGATGATTTTCAATAACATATTTTGTGATAGAAAAATCTATTGAAATAAATAAAGTGTAAGTTGGGTCAATTTGCAATTGACCCAAGCACCTTAAATGATCTATATCAGCAACTTAGAACCCAAGGATCTCTCATAGTTTGTGATCCATTCCAATGAAATGAAATCCTAAAGAGATAGGAGAGCTACAGTTTTGAGTGGAGAAAGTGGTGGAGATGTTGACCTAGGGTTTCACCATCCGAATATGATGAAATCAAGTGAGTATATCTTCTTTGCATAGCCTTTCATGGTGATTCTTCGATCACATGTGAATATTTCGTCCCTCCTTTGATTTGATTAGGAATCACATCAAATCACCCCCTTTTCTAACACTTTCAAACCTAATCTTCATTTCTAGGGTTTTCGAGTTCATAGGAGGAAGAAATGGATTCAGTTGCTAGAATTTGATTGGATTTCTAGAAATTTAAAGGTTTACCAACGTTTTTAAGGTTCTTGTCACCTTAGGTGAGTGTTTTTCTCTCTCCTAAGCTTGGTATTCATGTTGAAAGCCTAATTCTATATGAATAAACAATCAGAAACCTTTCTTGTATATGTATGTGATTGGATATTGATTTAGAAATATATTATGGAATCAAATTATACTGATTTTGATTATTTATCATTGATTGCAACTTTCTTAGTTCCTGATATATTCATTTAGGATCCATGGAGAATCCTATGGATATATTGCTATGTTATTTCATGTGAATATTGCCTAAAAATCAGCCCAATGGCCGATGTGCTTAGGAATTGAATTGACATGTGTAGAACCATATTTGAATTGTATTGAATGAATTATACAAGTGTTGTGTTTAGTCTAAATAAAATAGAATATGATATATAAAGATCAGTATGAGGTGGCGATATACTTATTTAGGGTTTATGTTGAAGGGTTGAATCAAATGAGTCAATTAATCAATGTATACTTATGATTGATGAATAAAATATGTGAAAATGGAAACTAGGGTTGCCATGTGTGTGAATAAACCAAATGAACCCATGTGTACCATGATGAGATTACCAAATGATATGATTTTTATGATGTGATAATCTAAGGATGACTTATTGAAAACTCAAGAAGTTTAATGTTAAGACGAGCATGAGTGATAAAGCTAGAACTTGTTTATAATGTTGTAAATGTGAAGAAAATGTTGAAGTGTAAGTATTAATACTTAAATTGAATATGATGAGCCTCACTAATATGATATAAGCCATATGAATCTATTTTAGTATGACTTATTAATTATTTAGTGAGCCCTCACATGAATTTTGGTCCTTTTATACAAGTTACATAATAATGAATGGTGAATGATGATTAGAGATTATGGTGTAAGAAGATGTAACCCTAATTCATTCTTTTTACCTAAACTGAGTACTATAATAAGGAATGATCATTGTTTATTATGGGAATGCCACTAGAATTCCATGATATGGTCCACTTATCTAAATACAAGAAATAATATGAACAAAATGTATTGAATGGTGATGGCAAGTTAAAGATGAAACTAGTGAAGTTATGATGATGAAGTCTTTAATATTTTATTTTAATTACATGTGGCATAACTCAAATTGATAGAAATATGCTAAAAATTGGACTTGGATGCAAGTCAATGAGAAGAGAAGCATTTTCTATCTAGTGAATTAAGAATCATTAGTCCTAATAACACAATGAATGTGAAATGAAAGAAGTTGAGACTAATGAATATAAAATGAAGGAAAAAGATGGGAATTAGTAGATGAATCTAAGAACCTAACTATAAACCTAAAATGATGAGTTAGATGGTGTTAATGAGTAAAATTCCCAAATGAGGGATTAAGGAATGTTCATAAATGTAGTTGAATTCAATTAAAAGATGAGGTTCAAGCATTTGAATTGATTTACAAGATTGTATTCTTGTATTGTGATTGTTTTATAGAATACTTGTAGCATGAGAATGCACTATTTTGATGGACTTCAAATTATATTAAACATGTGTTGGTCAGTAACCCAAATTGAAGAATGTGAAATAAAATAAGAACATAACTAAATGTGTTATGCATGTTTATGCATGAAATTTATTTTCATCTATCAAATTTGGATGGAATAAGTATTTGTTGTATGATGAATCTATTCTAAGTATGATGAATGATACAAGATATTTATATGATTTTATTTTTTCTAGTTGTTATGTCTCTGTAGATATTTTTTTGACAACTTTTATATAGAATGAATTGATAAGAAATATATGGAGATTGAAGTTAACATGCGTTGATTAAATTTGAGAAACCCTAACGAGGGCAAATGTTGCACAATGAGATTATATCTCGAGTTGAAATCCCACTGATGATGATAAAAACCCTCATAGAGTAAATATTGGATAATGAGATTATGTCTCAGGCTAAAAGCCCACTGATGATGAATGCTATGAGATCATGCAGAAAATGGATGCTATGAGATGATGTAGAAAATGGAAATAATCATATGTATTTCAATCAATAAATTTATTGTGTTTCATTCTTTAATCATTGTCTTTCTTGATAAGCTTAATCTATTTCATGTTATTCTTGTTACGCGAGAATACACAAACAAGATATATGATGTTTTGAATCTTCTTTTAAGATGATTAAAAGAGATTAATAACAAGTGGAATGATGACACACCTAATTAGATGCCCTGAACACTATGAGCTTCCCCCGAGGTCCACACCGGGGCAACAAAATAGATCTCCTTGTAGTAATCGATGAATTGTGAGAGGATTTCGTGAGAGTGGATCGATACCTTAAAGGTTAGACTACCAAGATTTAGGATTGAGTCATCTGGAGTGGCTTTAGCCCTAAATCCTTAATATGAAAGTCTATTTCCATTAGCAATAGATGATGATGAAATGAAATATGTGAAATGTTAAAATATGTGAAATTTTGCGATGTGCGATATATTATTTTGTTGGTTCCTATGTCGTGTACCCAAGATGAGGATGTGAGCCTCTTTAGGCAACCCTAAGGTGTCTAGGGTATGTTTTTGATATCTTAGGCTGGCCGACGAAACCCTAAGATAGTGACAATGAGTCACTGACACGAAAATTAGGCATGGTGACTTCTACTTGGTGATGTACAAGCCAAGTAATTTTTGGGCAAATGAATGATAGATGACAAGTCATGTAGAATATGATTTGAATGTTTGTTACATTCCTTGTATTGTTAGTTGATGATTTGTTATTGTTGATTATGTTTCTTGTTGTGGAAAATAATCATGTTGTCATAGAGATTATCTATTTCATATCTTGGTCTGCCTTGTTGGGAGATAAAAACAATAACTAAATAACTCTCAACACTCCCCCTCGAGTTGAAGTTGGGAGAATCCCAAATTAGCTTGCAAACAGAGAGTTGGACTAAAAACAAAGAAACAAAAATAAAATGATAAACTAAGACCATACAAGAAATTTCTCCCCCTCGAGATTACATTAAGCACTCAAAACTCAGACACTCCCCCTCAAATAGATACTCCATAGTAGGCAAGTAGGTTGCAAAAGTTTCTCAATCATCTGGAGCAGAAGTAAGCAGCAGCATAGCATCATAATCTTTATCACAATCACTAATGTTACAACCCAGTGATTGTTGGGTCACATCAGTAGTAGTAGTCAACGTACAAAATAGAGCACGAACATGCCAGAGAGTGATGGCACATAGAAGCAGAAAATCGATATGCAAACAAGGCACGAACAAGTAAAAAGGTCAACATGCGTAAAGAATGGACAAGTCATAGAGTGTTGGTTCACAGTAGAAAAGTCCAAAGAGTGATGTTTCACAGTAGAAGTAGTCAACGTACAAAGAAAGCATAGACAAAAAGTAGAAAATATAGTCGACGCAGCCGGATAGAAGACCATTGGCTTAAATAAGAAAGTAGTTGATATAAATCTCGAGATATTAAGCTCTCCAAGAAGCATATAACCGTAAAAGACTTTTCAGATACAAATATTAATTATAGAAGTCCAAAGTTCTTCAAAGTGCATAAAAATCTACAAATATTTATTAAGCAACAGAACATAATTTTTCTCTCCGCCATCTCTCCTCTATTTCTTCCCTTCACACCAACCATAGAAAGAATCAAGAGTATTTTTTGTGGACTATGATAAATAAACATCCCATCAAAAAATGTCATAGCACTATCAGAAAGTTTAGGGACAGCCCCCCAATTAGGGGGTCTCGCTACCCCTTCAGCAGACAGCGGGCAGCGGTCAAGGGGAGGTTGTCTGTCACGGGGGATCGGGGGCGGAGCACCCGAAAAAAAAGATCTACAAAGATTTTCAAGGAGGAATCAAGCACAAATCGTCGTTGAAATTAATTAATACAATGACACATAAAACTCAACATTAATGAAGTTCTTGGGGATTTTTAGAAATTGATGTGACACCGTTGGTGTATAGCAAGCAGTGTCAAGTGGCGTGTGTCTGAGTCCACATTGGCCAATCACCTTGTCCATAGTAGATCAACAATCATTGAATTTGATTTTTGGACAAGTTGCAGCCAGAATAGAGTGACAATAATGATAGTCGTCGTCTTCTTCTTTCACACAGAAACAAACAAGGGCACTGACGGGCCCTTTCTACTTTCATAGCAAATACTACATACAATGAACAAGACCTTCCTCGCAGCAAATACTACTTAGAAGTGGAGACCTTCCTTTGTTGGCCCTCGCAAGCAGGTCTCATGACCAAAATCTTCAGGAGGGTACTTGGTAGAGACGCCGATGACGGAGAAACAGGAGCAACCGACGAGGGAGCACCTGGAGGCGTTTCGGTGCCACCTGATTGGCGACGGTGACGGTCATCTTCGGCCCATGCTCACACCTGTCATGGTTGTTGTCGATGAAGTAGTAGGACCGAGCCATGTCAAGGTTGAACCAGGAGAAGCCGGAGCTCAGGTTACCAAAGAGGTCAGAGACGTTGCAGGCGTCGTAAGCAGATTGGCTGACCTCAAGCACGGATGATGGGTAGAATGGATCACATCAGATTGTCTGGGATGGAGTAGCGGACGGAGTGGCAGATCAGATTCCGAAAGCGACAATGCCCAGACTTTGCATCCGCTTCAGATCTCATTCCGATGGAACACCGATGGGGGCGGCCTCTCAGAAGCTGCACGGCAGCCTTTACTGCAGGTTTATGGAGGGGCAACGGCTGATTGCTAGAGAGGGGTGGGATTACGGGAGCAGGGAGTCAAAACTGGAACCGGGGTAAGGGGTGACGAGGCAAGGTTGGAAGGGGGACGCTTCCTTGGCATATGTTACCGCAGATAGGAATGGGTGGAGCGTGTTGTTCTCTTTTGAAGAGACGAATAGCAGCGTGTAGGATTTTTTTTGTTTGTAGCCGCGTTGGGGTTAGGAGATAACGGTAGGCAGCCGTGAAGTGGCGCAATGAGAGGACTGATCAGCGATGATTAGCGAGCTTTCGGCGGCAGGGCTGTTTGCCGAGGTGCAGCATCTATACTACTACTATTTTTTTTTTTGGAAGTAGGGAATTTCAACCCGGTCCAAGGTAGCAGGAGAGAGAGAACACCATCAACTACACCGAGGGCTATAATCCCTTCCTGTAGTGCCCCAACGAGTTTGCTGAGATTCGAACCGCAACCTGCGTTTCACAAGCAGCAGGCTTAACCAACTGAGCTAGTTGCCAAGTGCATCTATACTACTACTATAAAAAGAGCGAATTTGATGTTGCGCTCTCCTTGATTCACTATCTTCACTCATTTTTTTAAGAAATTTTGCTCCTACAAATATTTATTCTCACAATTTCCTATTAACTTTTATTATCTTTAATTCTATATTTCTCTCTCCATTCCACAGGTTCCTTGATTCTCTCCTTTTAAACAACCAACACAAATATCTTTTACCGTAGGACCTTTTCACGGGCCATTCCTCTCCCCACACATTTTCAACAAATTTTATATGTCACATGCATATGCACGTGTGCGTTCACTAGTATGATTAAACTAGTGAACACACACGTGCATATAAACGTGACATATAAAATTTGTTGGAAATGTGCGCGGAGAGGACTCGTCCGTGAAAGGGTCCCTACGGTAAAAGATATTTGTGTTGGTTGTTTGAATGGAGAGAATCAAGGAACCGTTTTCGTGGGATGGAGAGAAATACAAAATTAAAGATAATAAAAATTAATAGGAGAGTGTGAGAATAAATATTTGTAGGAACAAAATTCCTTAAAAAAAGAAGTGAAGAGAGTGAATCAAGGAGAGCGCAGCATCAAACTCGCTCTTTTTATAGTAGTATAGATGATTAGTGATATTGCAATTGGCGGAAGGTTTACTTGCGCTATGGTAGAAGAGATGTGCCAAGCTGAAGAAAGTCCTTTTCTCTCCTCTTCGGTTAGGGTTTAAGATCTGTTCTCGGATACAATCTTAGAGAATACAAGACGGCTACATATTAGATAAGATAAACTATGTTCCTATAAATAAGAGAATGGGGAAGCGTACAAGTCATAATACAACCCTAATGGACCAAAACACTTAGACTCATATTACAAACTACTAATAAAAATCATAACTAAATAACTCTCAACAAGATTATATATTTCATATCCTGATATGCCTTGTTGACTAGTAATGAATTTTGGGATTTATATCTACTCTGAATATGATTTCGATTGCTTGTTATTTGATAGTATTGTTTAGTAGACATGTCTTATGTGTACTTCATCCTACATGATGTGTTCCTGGTCCCGGTGGTGGGTGATGATGTTAATGTTATATATTGATTCAAAATGTTTAGATCTTGACTTATTACTCATACTAAAGGATTCTTAATCAAAACAAAGATTTACTATTGATTTATTCATAGACATGGTCTAAATGATGTTTTAAAGTTGGATTTGGTTTAGGTGATTACCTTATCTATTTGATTAGACTATCATTGCAATCTGAATTTGACTAGATGCTAGTACTATCTGCTAGACTTTTCAAATTTTGCAAGTTATTTTTAAGTTCATTATACTTAATTCGATGTTGATGTATGTACTTGGCTTGAGTGGGAGCTATCCACTCACTGGAGCTCTATATGAGTCTCATGATGTTGTTTTAAATATTTTTAGGTATAATCCTATGAAGCAGAGAGGTCATGATAAAGAAGATATAAATAAATAATCCAGATAGATTAGATTATCCCTGTACAGTTTCTATCCCGAGATGGGTAGTATATTGAGTTTGTTCTTTCATGTACATGTATTTGATGTAAATTGAAGATTTGATTCTAGTTTTAATGAAGTTGAATAAGATTTGTGATATCCAAATGTTATGTCCTTGATGTGATATTAGTTTACAAAATCTTGAAGAATTAAAAAGGAAAATTTTACTTGTGTTATTCATATATTGTGTTATTCGTGTTTGTCAATAATGATGTGTTTTGTTGCTTATTTGGGGCTCAGATTTAGGGACCCTCTCTAATCGACAGAGAGGACCTGACAACATGGTATTAGAGACTATGTTAGATGAATCTACAGGGACAATAGGATCTAGGATTAAATAATAATGTGAATGTTGAATATAACCTTATAACCTGAATGATGTGCATACTTATTGAACTCAGTATCCAGACATTCTGGTCAAGTATTTGGGTATTGAGATAGGATAGTATGAAACTTCCAATTGTACTTCTTCTGGCTACCCTGACCAAGCATTCAAATGACTACAGTTTGGGAGTATATTAAGGTACATGATGATATAAAAAATGGAGATAAAATGGTGATAGAGAAAAGATTATATAATTCAATATGATGCCTAAGACTAGTGTGAAATTTCATACAAGAAAGATGAAAACCTAGTGGAATATCAAGACAATCTCTAATGAGTTTATCCTGCGTATGAAATCAGAAATTGTGAGAAAAATCTATGGACGAAGATGCAAACTAAATGCTCTTCTTTGTGAAGGAAATTGATGAATGTGGATGATAATATAGAATGAGTTATAATCATGATCTATGAGATGCATAATGAAATTTTACAAGGACATAAAAGGAGATGTGAAACACATATTGATAAATGATGTCTTACTAATATTTGTGATTTAAGTGTTTGTAATACTCAAGGAGATATATGATGATGACAAGGGATGAAACATCCATCTAATGTAAAAATATGTTATATGAAAGGAAGATAAAATGAAAGTCTTTGTAACTTTATTCTAAGAGAGAAGAATGATTAGATGATATGATATTCATCCACATCTTTTATTTAAAAGCTTGATTAATGGTAGTAGTTTAATTATGATGTTTTAAACATAATGAGAAGTTTTAATAATACTTTGATAAAAAATAGGGTTGGATAATTGAAAACCCTAGTTGACTAAAATTAAAGGTTTAATGGCATATGAATACATTTGATAAAAATAGTGGTGTGGTAAATAATTTTTAGTATTTTATATATAACTCTTATTTACTTGAATTTTGGTTATGGTTTGCATAACTCAAATGTAATAATTCTTGAAAAATATAAGAGTTTTTTAATAATTTTATGATTTTTTTGTCGGTTGAGTTTCCCCAGTTGAATCTCAGCCGACCATGTATTCTGATTGAAATATAGCAGTATGGTATTTGAATTTTATCTTTTAATTGGTAGTCCAATAAATCTCAAGTTTTAATTATTGGTTAAAAACTCCTATATATAAAGCTAATATATTTTCATAATTTTTGAATGATGTTTGATCTCTACAGAGAAGGGTGTCGGTCGGGTTTCCTAAGCGTAAACTTGACCAACCATACATTCAGGATGAAAATAGTAGTTCGTATTTTATTGTTATATTTTTATTTATAACTTTGATTCTTCTAAAATTTTAATTGGATCTTTGAATTTCTATTTCCCAGAACATGATAAATTTTTGTAATTTTTGACCTATTCAGTAGACAATTTTTAGTAACATATTTTATGATAGAATTATTTGTTGAAATAAAACAAAGTGTAAGTTGGGTCAATTTGCAATTGACCCTAACACCTTAATTTATCTATATGAGAAACCCAACACCCAAGGAGATCTCATATTTTGTGATCCATTCCAGAGAAATGAAATCCTAGAGAGAGAGAGAAGAGCTTGGGTTTTGAGAGGAGAAAGTAGTGGAGATGTTAACCTAGGGCTTCACTATCTGAGATATGATGAAATCAAGTATAGTTCTTTGCATAGACTTTCATGGTGATTCTTCTCTCACATGTCAAGATTTCATACCTCCTCTTATTTGATTCAGAATCACATAAAATCACCCCATTTTATGACTCTTTCTTCCCTAATAATCTCCATTTCTAGGGTTTTCGAGTTGAGAGGAGGAAGAAATCGGTTCAGATGCTAGAATTTGATTGATTTCTAGAAATTCAAACGTTGACCTTAAGTAGGTGCTTGTCACCTTAAGCAGGTGCTTGTCACCTTAAGTAGGTGCTTTTCTCCCTCCTAAGCTTTGTATTCTTGTTGAAAGCCTTATTCTATCCGGCTAAAATAATCAGAAACCTTGCTTGTATATGTATGTGATTGGATATTGATTTGGAAAGATATAAGGGAATCAAATTATAATGATTTTGAATATTTCTCATTGTTTGGAACTTGCTAAGTTCTTGATATATTGATTGAAGATCCATGGAGAATCCTATGGATATATGACTATGATATTTCATGTGCATATTTATTAAAATTCAGCCCAATGGTTGATGTGCTAAGGAATTGAATTGACATGTATAGAATCACATTTGAGTTCTATTAGAATGAATTATAACGGATGATCCTAAATCACCCTTCTTCCACAATGACGACAACAGACCGTGGATGAAGGTGTCAGACACAGTGTCGGAGGAACTGGAGGAGTTCCACAGTTACTCGATCATGGTCCAGGTACTTGGGAGGACCCCAAACATCCACCATCTTCATGGTTGGATGCTCAGAACTTGGAGGCCTAAAGGCGAGATCCAGGCATCACAACTGAAGGAGGGGATTATCCTTTCTCGATTTGCCTCGGTAGAGGACATGAAGACGGCACTTGAAAGAGGCCCCCGGTTCTTCGACAACAAGTTAGTTTTGACGAGGAAGTGGACTCCGGAGGCGGACGTTAGGCGTGCGGCGCTCACCACCGCCCTGATTTGGATCACACTTCCAGACCTGGGGCGACACTGGACGAGAAGAGCCCTGACCATCATCGAGTATGCTCTGGGCATACCCAAAGTCGTGGACTTCTGGATGGAGGGAGATACGCGGGCGCTCCTCATCTCTGCATCGAGATCGCGGCTGATAGAGTGCCTTTTCCGGTGGTTATGTTGGAGATGCCTAATGGCGAAGAACTGGAGATAAAGACCATATATGATGCCTTGCCAGACCATTGCCACACCTGCAAGGTATTTGGGCATCTGCCCCAAAGATTCCCGGGTGCGAGGGAGGCCTTTGAGGAACCTCCAGTGATCAGGGGTAGATCAAAATCACGACCCCCCAAGAGGAACAACAAGAAGAGAGGCACCATTAACCAGGTCTTCCCTGCTCCTCGGACTACTGCGACGACTAACCTGGAGCAGATGATGACAGCAACTGTTGTTACTACTGAGGAGACTTCCATAATTAACATTGTGATTAGTGATGTTTTGGAGAAAGACAGGCCGCTTGAGGCTCCGCCTGAGTCTCGCTGTGATGCGGATTCCGGTACTCAGTTGATCATGGATGCTGATAAGTCTGTGATGAACCCGGTTGCAGAAGGCCCAACAGATGTGGATGTTGCTGATGATGTCGAACAGGTTCGGGAGACTTGTGAAAGCTCGTTGAACCCTTTCCAGATTCTTGTTGACCAGGAGCATGATGAAGTGGTGGTTCAGTCTAACAGAAGGGTGAGTACCCATTGCAAAAATGGTGCAGACAGGATGCCTAGAGGAAGAGGGAGAGGCAGGAAAAGTGGGCATGAGCATTTCCCTATGACAGGGGAGGGGGTCATACCTTCTCAATGAATGTCCTTGTGTGGAATGTGAGGGGTACTTCCCTTCCGGGAAAGCAAAAGACCCTCAGACAGATCATCACTGGGAGGTAATCGTCTTTAGTGGTGTTCTTGGAGATGAGAATCTGGAGAGAAGTTGCTGATAGAGTTAATGGGTTGTTTCCTGGTGGTTGGAATTGTTGCTCTAATTTAAACAGCATTGAAGGTGGGAAGATCGTGGTAGGTTGGAACCCTTTGATTTGGGATGTCCAAATGATCTTTGAAAGTGACAAGTTAGTCACATTGAGCTGCATTAATACTGGTGGTTTCCATTGTGTGCTCTCTGCTGTGTATGGCTCCAACTCGGAGGTAGAAAGAAGAAAGTTCTGGGATTTTATGGTGGAATCCACGCAACAGGCTCTACTGCAGATTGTTGTGGGTGATTTTAACCAGGTCAGAAAAGCTAGAGAGAAATGGGGTGGGCTTCCCATCCCCGAAACGATTCTCAAGAGATTCAATGAGGTTGTGGATGCGGCGAGGCTTTTTGAACTAAACATGTGTGGTGGCTTAATCACGTGGCATGATAAAAGATCACCGACAAGAAGGATCTCGAGTAACCTTGATCAGGGCTTGGTCAATAAAGTGTGGCTTGAGGTTTTTCTGGAGGCCTCTCTCAGACTGGGTGCTCATCCTAATAGTGACCATGCTTGGTTAGAAGTTCATCTTAGTGAAAAAAAGATCACGAAATGACCATTCATATTCCTTAACCATTGGCTTAATTGGCCTTCCTTTGAGGGGGTGATTAGTGAGGCTTGGAGTGAGGGTTATTGGCAATCCTCTCTTTGTGGTGGATGAAAAACTGAAGAAGGTCAAAGTGGCTCTAAAGGCTTGGTCGAAAAGTCTTATTGACCTTCCTAACCTCATAAAAGAGGCCAAGGCGAGATATAACATTGCTACTGAGAAGTTAAGAATGCAACCGGATGATCACAAAATCATGAAGGAGGAGGCTGATGCTTGCATTAGATTGGGTCAGCTGGAAAAGGCCTATGAAATCTATGGGTGGCAAAGAAGCAGGCTCAAATGGCTTAAAGATGGTGACAACAATTCTAAAATATACCATGCGGCTATCAAAAGAAATAACATGAAGGACCATATACATAACCTGATGAATGACAAGGGAGAGATTGTTGACGAGGAAGCTAAGGTTGAAGAGATGGCTGTGAATTTCTTCACTGAGCTGTACAACAGTGAGGGTAGAAATAGTGGAAGGCATGTTTCTGGTCTTGAAAGAAAAGTTAGTGATAGTATGAATACTGGGCTTCTGAAGTTAGCTACTAATAAGGAGATTAAACACGGGACTTTCTCCATTGGTGCTTCCAAAGCACCGGGCCCCGATGGATTCAATGTGAAGTTCTTCCATAGCTGTTGGAATATAGTTGGAAGGGAAGTGTGTAATGTGGTGAGGTGGTTCCTTGTGGGGGGAGGATGGTCTGACAGGTAAACCACGCTTTTATTAGGCTTATTCCCAAAAAAGTTGGCACGACTGTCATGAGTGACTTCTGCCCTATTGCTTGTTATTCGGTTGTCTACAAGATTATTGCTAAGTTGCTGGCAGGAAGGTTGAAGAGTATTCTGCCTGATATTATTTCATCCAACCAAACGGCGTTTGTGAAAGGGTGTGCTATCGTTGATAATGTTCTACTGGCTTCAGAATTCTTGAGAGATTTCCAAGTCAAGAAGAGATCCAAGTAGGCATGTATCAAAGTGGATATAGCTAAAGATTTTGATCATGTCTCTTGGCATGGTTTGTGGAGTACGATGGAGGCTCTCGATTTCTCTGAGAGATTTATCAACATCATTAAGAAATGCATACAAATAGCTTCCTTCTCAGTTCTGGTAAATGGGGTCCCAAAAGGTATGTTCCAAGCCTAGAATGGATTGAGGCAGGGTGATCGTTTGTCACCCCTGATGTTCACTCTGATTATGGAGAACTTATCTCATCTCATGGTCAAAGCTGAAGAAGATGGGTCTTTAAAGACGTATAAAGTCCAAGGCACTAAAGTCATGTCACACTTGATATTTGTGGACGACCTCATGTTCTTTGTGGCGGCCCATGCTAAGGTGTTTAGTGGAGTGAGACATATTTTTGAGAAGTTTGCTAAGCTTACTTTCTTACATATTAGTGATATTAAATCATAGGTATTTTTGTCGAAATCTTGTGATTCGAGGAGAGGAAGATTAAAAGAGGCCATCCAATTGGAGACCGGGTGTTTTCCGACCAAATACCTGGGTGTTCCTTTGTCGGGTGGTGTTGGAAAAGGGGCCGATTATCAAGTTTTCCTGGATAGGCTACGTTCAAGGGTTGAGAAGTGGAGTGGTTTGAAGGTTTCCTTAGCCGGGAGGGCGGTGCTGATCAATTCTGTTCTGACTAGTATGATCCGCTACTGGTGTAGACTCGCGGTGATACCTGAGTTCATCTTGGGGAAAATGAGATCGATTTTGTGTGGTTTTTTGTGGATTGGGAAGCATCATGCTGTTGCGTGGGCGGAGGTTGCCCAACTGAGACAGGGAGG
This sequence comes from Alisma plantago-aquatica, assembly GCA_963693085.1. Lineage (NCBI taxonomy): Eukaryota > Viridiplantae > Streptophyta > Magnoliopsida > Alismatales > Alismataceae > Alisma > Alisma plantago-aquatica. The sequence goes on along the minus strand of OY856409.1, from coordinate 339,330,230 downwards.
AGGGTTGGGTTTGGTCGACCCCTCGGATATCATGTTGGAAGATAATGCGAGACGGGTCCATGATTTCCTTGTTAATCCTAGTTATACCTGGAGTGTATGGATGAGAGCTCGTTATGGTGGTTGCCTTGATACTGGAGCTGACATTGTTGGTTCTTCTAGAGCTTGGAGGAGAATGTGTGATGACTGGAAATTTTGCAAGACGAATTATGTTGAGATTCACGGGAACTGGAGTGTGATTGCGGATGGGATGCCTTGGAAGATCAACCGCAATCAACCTCAAGTTCATTGGTACCAACTGCTTTGGGGGAGCTTCCACTGCCCTAAATGGAGCTTCTGCGCTTATAGGGTGATTTTGGGGAGGCTTCCCACCAGTGACAGAACCAGCAGATGGTTCAATGGTAGCGTGAGCGCTTGCCCATTGTGCCATCAGGTCGATGAAACACAGCAGCAACCCTTTTTTGAGTGTGACTTCACCAAGTATCTTTGGAGCCAGTTCTCTCTCAAGCTCATGTGGGGTGGAAACCCCCCCACGGGTATCAATAACAACTTCACCTGGATGCTTAGTAGGTCCAGAGGGGACATACATCATAGGCGGTTTGCCGACCTGGTGTGGACCGGCCTCATGTTCCATATATGGCAGGACATGAACATTAGAACTCATGGTAAGAGTGGGAGTGATAAATACCATGTGTTTGATGCTTTTGTAAATAGGTTGGCTTGGCATTGTAAAGCGAACCCGGGGTGCTTGTTGAAGGTTAATCCTGAGGTCATTTTGAGATGGGGTCTTAAGTGACCTTGTATAGTATACGGGGTGGTTTACCCCTATACGCTCTTTTTGATGATCTAGTAATATTTTAACTTATCCAAAAAAAAAGAATTATACAAGTGTTGTGTTGAATCTTAATGAAATAGAATATGATATATAAGGATTAGTATGAGGTGGAGACCTTCCCTATTTAGGGTTTGTGTTGAAGGATTGAATCAAATGAGTCAACTAATCAATGTATACTTATGATTGATGAATGAAATATGTGAAAATGGAAACTAGGTTTTCCATGTGTGTGAATAGACCCCGTGAATCCTTATGCACCATGATCCGAATATTGAATGTTAAGGTTTTTATGATGTGGTGATCTAAGGATGACTTCTTGAAACTAGAAGTTTAATGTTAAGACGAATATGAGTGATAAATCTAGAACTTGTATATAATGTCATCAATGTGATGAAATGTTGAAGTGTAAGTATTAATACTTCAATTGAATATGATGAGTCTTACTAATATGATCTAAGCCTAATGCATCTATTTTAGTATGACTTATTAAATGATGAGTAAGCCCTCACATGAATGTGGTTCCTATTATTCAAGATACATAACAATGATTTGTGAAGGATGATTAGAGATTATGGAGTAAGAAGATGTAACCCTAATTCATTATTTTTACCTAAAGTGAGTAGTATAATTAGGAATCGTCATTTTTTATTATGGTAATTCCATTAGAATCCAATGATATGGTACACTTATCTAAATATAAGAAACGATATGAACAAAATGTACTAAATGGTGATGCCCAGTTAAAGATGAAACTAGTGAAGTTATGATGATGAACCCTTTAATCTTTTCTTTTAATTACATTTGGTTTAACCTAAATTGATTGAAATATGATAAAAAAAATGGACTTGGATCTATTTCAATGAGAAGAGAAGAATTTGATATCAAGTGAATTAAGAATGATTGCTCCCAGCAATGCAATGAACATGAAATGAAAGAAGTTGAGACTAATGAATATAAAATAAAGGAAAAAGATGGGAATTTGTAGATGCATCTAAGAACCTGACTCTAACCCTAAAATGATGAGTTAGATGATGCTAATGAATAAAAATATCAAATGAGGGATTGAGAAGTGTACATAAATTTAGTTTAATTCAATTATAAGATGAGGTTCATGCATTTGAATTGATTTACAAAATTGTATTCTTTCATTGGATTATTTGAAAGAATACTTGTATTATGAGAATGGACTATTGCGATGGACTTCAAATGATATTAAACATGTATTGATTGGTAACCCTAACTGAAGAATGTGAAATAAAAGAAGAAGAGAACTAAGTGTGTTATGCATGTTTACGCATGAAATTTATTTACTGTTGACTCAAGGTCAATTAGGTCAATGTTGACTCATGTCTAAATTGACTAAACCCGTGTTTTGATGATGACTAACCATTCCACATATTGGTGTCTAATGTCTCTACTTGAGTGATTTCAGATTAGGTACAGACACACTCCAAATTCCCTAACTTGCGCATATCAAATTGCAGAAAAGACAAGTCAAAGTCAATACAAGTGCACATTTTTATAATATGATGTAAATCCATTAGAATCATGTTGTAAATCACTTGTAATGATTGTATGACTTGTAATTAAGCTTAGAAAAAATCAGAGCACTTAGATCGAATGTTTAAGCAATCAAAAGCCATTTTCCAAAATTCATATTAGGTTGTTCATCAGTGGAGTTTTGTGAGTTGCAAACTCGACTGATCCCGATTGGATCTTGAAAATGACTTTTGATCAGTCGAGTTTACACTTAACATAACTCGACTGATGGAGTACCTGACATATTCGATTTTCATTGGTTGGTCGAGTTTCCCCAGGACAAACTCGACCGATGATCTGAATATCGGATTTTTCTTTTACTCTATCGGTCGAGTTACATTTATAGAAACTCGACCGATTATACTGTACGGAAAAGTGCAAAAAAGTGCTTCTAGCCGTTGTGGAGTTGCAACAAGTGAAAATATATCTGTTGCAAGCCACAAAATGGTTAGTTTTCATTCTCAAGTGTTCCCCAAGGCTAAGCGGCTTCCCCAGCTATAAATAGGACCCCTTGGGCTTCATTCCAAGGTTGAGCATTCAATGCCAAACTCTATGTGAGGTTCCTATTCTATAGTTGAGTGCTTCCTACAACCTCCTCTCTCTCTAAGCTTAATCACTTGTTACATTCGTTAGAGTGAGTAGGAAATCTGTAAGAGAGCTAGTCATACATGTATATCTTGTGAGAATCTCACTTCCACCACCTCCCTATCTCTCATTTCAACCATGAAGATGAAGGTTCTCTCTCTTGGCTAAGAGAGTTGAAGAAGAACAAGGGAAGGCATCCCTTGGTGAAGATCAAGGCTAAAGACTTGGAGCTAGAGTGGGTAAGCCCTTGGTGAAGGAAGAAGAATCCTTGCTCAAGTGGGTAAGTCCTTGGTGGAAGCTTCTCCGAGTGAAGGTGAAGTCAAAGGTGGAAGATCCAAGAAGAGTGGGTAATCCCTGTAAGGCTGAAGACTTGTGCAAGAGTAGGTAAGTCCTTGGAAGAAAGCGGAAGACTCCTTGCAAATTGGGTAAGTCCTTGGTAAGGTTGAAGACTCTTTGTATTGGATAGGTAAGTCCTTTGGTGGTCATGTATTGTATCTCTTGTAAGGAATATAATGAAGGTGCAAGGTTAAGAAATCCTAGAGGTTGACCTCTCTAGGTAGTGGACTGACTCACTTCTAGTTTGAAGTGTGGAACCACTCTAAATAGCTTGTCTCTTGGTGTATGTTCAATCTCTCTCTCCCTTGCTATGCATGTTTTAGTTGCACATAAATTTCCTATTTAGAAACCTTATCTTGTAATATATCTTGAAGGTCTAATGAATTTTGTTTAAGTACATTCAGCTCTATTCACCCCCCCTCTAGGGGATCTAATCACCCATCTAGGATCCAATAATTACATCTATTGAAATTGGATGGAATAAGTAATTGTCATATGATAAATCTATTCTGAGTAAGATGAATGATGCATGATATTTATATGGTTTTATTATTTCTTGTTCTTATGTCTCTAAGGAAATTTTATTGAGAACTGTGATATAGAATGAACTGATAAGAAATATATTGAGATCGAATTTAACCTGCATTAATTAAATTTTAGAAACCCTAATGAGGGAAAATGTTGCACAATGAGATTATGTCTCAGGCTAAAATCCCACTGATGATGATAAAAACCCTGATGGGGTAAATGTTAGACGATGACATTATGTCTCGGGTTAAAATCCCACTAATGATGATTGCTATGACATGGTGCAAAAAAAATAATAATCATATATGTTGCAATATATATATTTATTGTGTTTCTTGCTTTAATCATTGTCTTTCTTGATATGCTTAATCTGTGTAATGTTATTCTTATTAGTGAGAATACGCAAATGTGATATATGATGTTTTAAATCTTTGTTGAAGATGAATAAAACATATTAATAACGAGTGGAATGATGACACATCTAGTTAGGTACCCTGAACACTGTGAGTTTCCTCCGAGGTCCACAATAGGGAAACAAAATGGATCTCCTTGTTGTAATTGATGAATTATGAGAAGGATTTCTAGAGTGTGGATTGATAACTTAAAGGGTAGACCACCATGATTTAAGAGTGAGTCTTATGGAGTGGATATGGATCTAAATCCTTGCTTTGAAAGTCTATGTACATGTAGAATAGGCTGATGAAATGAAATGTGTGAAATGTGAAAATATGTGAAATGTTTGATATGTGATATATTGTTTTGTTGGTTCCTATCTTGTTTACCCAAGATGAGGATGTGAACCACTTCAGGCAACCCTAAGGTGGCCAGGGTCTTTTGTTAATATCTTATGGTGGCCAGTGAAACCCTAGATGGTGACAATGACTCGCTGACATGAGAATCAGGCATGGTGACTTCTACTTGGTGATGTACAAACTAAGTAGTTTTAGGGAAAATGAATAAAAGATAACAAGTCATGTGGAATATGATTTGAATGTTTATTACATTCCTTGTACTACTAGTTGATTATTTGTTATTGTTGATTATTTGTTATTGTTGATTATGTTTCTTGTTGTAGAAAGAAATCATGTTGTCATAGAGATTATCTATTTCATATCCTAATTTGTCTTGTGACAAGTAGTATATTTTAGGATTTATATCCACTCTGAATATGAATTGGATTTCTTGTTATTTGAAAGTACTATTTGGAAGACATGTCTTATGTGTTCTTTAGCTTCAAGACTATATGATGTGTTCCTTGTCTGTTTGGTGGGGTGTCACAGAGATGATGTTAATGTCATATATTGATTCAAAATGTTTAGATTTTGACTTGTTACTCATACTAAAGGATTCTTAATCTAAAACAATATCTATTAATTTGTTCATAGACATGCTCGAAAATATGTTTTAAATTTGAATTTGGTTTAGGTGATTATCTATTAATTAGACTATCATTGTAAACTTGATTTGAATTGATGTAAGAACTATTTGCTAGACTTTTCTATATTTGTAAATTACTTTGAAGTTCATTATACTTTATCTGATGTCGATGTATGTACTCAGCTTGAGTGGGAGGTATCCACTCACTAGGGTTTTATATGAGTCTCATGAGGTAATTTCAAATGTTTTAGGTATAATTCTATCAAGCAGAGAGGTCATGACAAAGAGGATATAGATAGAATAATCTAGATAGATTAGATTATCCATGTACACTCTCTATCCCGCAATGGGTAGTACATTGAGTTTGTTCTTTCATGTACATGTATTTGATGTAAACTAAATTGTCTGTGAGCAATAAGATTTGATTCTAGTTTTAATGGAGTTGAATAAGATTTCTGATATCTAAATGAGATTTCTTTGATGTGATATTAGTTTACAAAATTGTGAAGAAAGAAAAAGGAAAATTTTACCTGTGCTTTTCGTATAATGTGTTATTCGTGTTTGTCAATAGTGGTGTGTTTTGTTGCTTAATCGAGGATTAGATTTACAGTCCATCTCTAATCGACAAAGAGGACCCGCCAACATGGTATCAGAGCCTATGTTAGATAACTCTACAGGGAGAATAAGATCTTGGATTAAATGATAATGTGGATGTTAAATATAACCTAAATGATGTACATACTGGTTGAACTTCGTATCCAGACGCTCTGGTCAAGTATTTAGGTATTGAGATAAGCTAGTATGAAACTGCCAATTGTACTTCTTATGGCTTCCCTGACCAAGAATTCAGATGACTATAGTTTGGGAGTATAATAAGGTGCATGATGATAAAAAATGGAGATAAAATGATGAAAGAGAAAAGATTAAATAATTCATTATGATGCCTAAGACAAGAATGAAATTTCATACAAGAAAGATAAAAGCCTAATGGATTATGAAGAAAATATCTAATGAGTTTGAATCTACGTATTAAATTTGAAATTGTGAGAAAAAAATATGAACTAAGAAGCAAACTAAATGCTCTTCTTTATGAAGGAAGTTGAAGAATGTGTATGATAATATAGAATGAGTTATAATCATGGTCTAGGATATACATAATAATCAAATTTTAAAATAATACAAAAGGTTATGTGAAACACATATTGATAAATAATGGATTACTAATATTTTTGATTTAAGTGTTTGTAATACTCAAGGAGAGATATGATGATGACAAAGGATGAAACAATTATCTAATGCAAAAAAAAATGTTATATGAAAGAAAGTTAAAATGAAAGGCTTTGTAACATTATGCTGAGAGAGATGAATGACTAGATGATATGATATTCTTCCACATCTTTTATTGGATTTCATGATGAAATCTTATAAGGACGATAATGACCCATTTTCAAATTAGTCATCTAATTAGGGTTTACTTGATTAATTGTATACTTAACTAGATAAATCATTGTTTAAAGATTGATTAATGATGGTAGTTTAATTATGATTTTTTAAACATATTGAGAAGTTTTAATAATACTTTCATTCAAAAAATAGGATTGGAGAATGGAATATTGTAGTTGACCAAAATTAGGGGTTTAATGGCATATGAATACAGAATTTGATAAAAATAGTGGTGCGGTAAATAAATATTTGTGTTTTATATATAAATCTGAATTACTTGAATTTTGGATATGGTTTGGATAACTCAAATGTAAGCATTCTTGAAAGATCTAAGACTTTTTGAATAATTTTATGATTTGTTTTTTAGTTGAGTTTCCCCAGGACAAACTCAACCGACCAGGTATTCAGATTCAAATATAGCAGTATGGTATTTGAATTTTATGTTAAAATTGGTAGTCCAATTAATATCAAGTCTTATTTATTAATTAGAAACTCCATTATAGATATGTTTTTATATTTTCATAATTTTTGGATGATGTTTTATCTCTACATAGAAGGGTGTCAGTCGAGTTTTCTCAGCGTACTCGGACAACCATACATTCTTGTTAAAAATAGTAGTTTGTATTTGATTGTTATCTTTTTATTTATAAATTTGATTGATCAAAAAAATTTATCAGAGCTCTGAATTTATGTTTCCCACAATACAATAAATTTTCATATTTTTTGGAAGAGTTTTGATCAATTCAGTAGACAATTTTCAGTAACATATTTTATGATAGAATTATCTGTTGAAATAAAACAAAGTGTAAGTTGGGTCAATTTGCAGTTGACCCAAGAACCTTAATTTATCTATATGATAAACCTAGAACCCAAGGATATCTCATATTTCATGATCCATTCTAGAGAAACTAAATCCTAGAGAGAGAGGATAGCTAGGGTTTCGGGAGGAGAAGTAGTGGAGATGTTGACCTAGGGTTTCACTATCTGAGATATGATGAAATCAAGTATAGCTTATTTGCATAGACTTTCATGGTGATTCTTCTCTCACATGCCAAGATTATGTCTCTCCTCTTATTTGTTTGATAAAAACATCAAATCACCCCATTTTCTCACTTTTTCTCTCCTAATCTCCATTTCTAAGGTTTTCGAGTTGAGAGGAGGAAGAAATGGATTCAGTTGCTAGAATTCAATTGGATTTCTAGAAATTCAAGGGTTGATGTAAGTTTTTAAGGCTCTTTTCACCTTAAGTGAGTGTTTTTCTCCCTCCTAAGATTTGTATTCATGTTGAAAGGCTAACTTTATCCAGCTAAAATAATCAGAAACCTTACTTGTATCTGTATGTGAATGGATATTGATTTGGAAAGATATAAGGGAATCACATTATACCAATTTTGATTATTTCTCATTGATTGGAAGTAGATTAGTTCCTAATATATTGATTTAGGATCCATGGAGAATCTTGTGGATATAGGATTATTCTATTTCATGTGAATATTTCCTAAAAATCAGACCAATGGTCGATATGCTTAGGAATTGAATTGGCATGTATAGAATCATATTTGAATTGTATGAGAATGAATTTTACAAGTGTAATGTTGAGTCTTAATGAAATAGAATATGATATATAAGGATCAATATGAGGTGGAGATATTCCCTGTTTAGGGTTTATGTTGAAGGATTGAATCAAATTACTCAATTAATCATTGTATACTTATGATTGATGAATGAAATGTGTGAAAATGGAAACTAGGTTTTCCATGTGTGTGATTAGACCCAATGAACTCTTGTGCACCGTGATGAGATTACTGAATGATATGATCTTTATGATGTGGTGATCTAAGGATGACTTCTTGAAAACTCTATAAGTTAAATGCTAAGACGACTATGACTGATAAGTCTAGAACTTGTATATAATGTTGTAAATGTGATGAAATGTTGAAGTGTAAGTATTAATACTTTAATTGAATATGATGAGTCTTACTAATATAATCTAATCCTAATGCATATATTTTTGCATGACTTATTAAGTGATGAGTAAGACCTCACATGAATGATCTTCCTTTTGTACAAGTTACATAACAATGAATTGTGAAGGATGATTATAGATTATGGAGTAAGAAGTTATAACCCTAATTCATTCTTTTTACCTAAAGTGAGTAGTATAATAAGGAATGATCATTGTTTATTATGGGAATTGCATTAGAAAAGTGTTATGGTACACTTATCTAAATATAAGAAATGATATGAACACAATGTACAGAATGGTGATGCAAGTTAATGATGAAACTAGTAAAGTTATGATGATGAAGTCTTTAATCTTTTATATTAATTACATGTGGCTTAACCCAAATTGATTGAAATATGATAAAAATTGGACTTGGATGTTTGTCAATGAGAAGAGAAGCATTTTATATCAAGTGAATTAAGAATGATTTCACCCAATATTGCAATGAACATGAAATGAAAGAAGTTGAGACTAACGAATATAAAATGAAGGAAAAAGATGGGAATTAGTAGATGAATCTAAGAACCTGACTCTAACCCTAAAATGATGAGTTAGATGATGCTAATGAATAAAAATATCAAATGAGGGATTAAGGATTATACATAAATGTAGTTGAATTCAATTACAAGATGATGTTTGAGCATTTGAATTGATTTACAAGATTGTATTATTGCATTTCAATTGTTTGAAAGAATATTTGTACTATGAGAAAGGACTATTTTGATGGACTCCAAATGATATTAAACATGTTTTGATTTGTAACCCTAAGTAAAGAATATGAAATAAAAGAAGAATAGAATTAAGTGTGTTATGCATGTTTATACATGAAATTTATCTGCATCTATTGAAATTGGAAGGAATAAGTCTTTTTCATATGATAAATCTAATCTGAGTAAGATGAATGATACAAGATGTTTATATGTTGTTATTGTTACTAGTTCTTATGTATTTGTGGATATTTTATTGAGAAATGTGATATAGAATGAACTAATAAGAAATATATTGAGATTGAATTTAACACACATTGATTAAATTTGACAAACCCTAATGAGGGAAAATGTTGCACAATGAGATTATGTCTCGGTCTGAAATCTCATTGATGATGATAAATACCTTGATGGAGTAAATGTTGGACAATGATGTTAAATCTTGGGCTAAAATCCCACTAATGATGATTGCTATGAGATGAAGCAATAAATGGAAATAATCATATGTGTTGCAATCTATAGATTTATTGTGTTTCTTGCTATAATCATTGTCTTTCTTGATAAGCTTAATCTATTTCATGTTATTCTTGTTAGCAAGAATACACAGATATGATATATGATGTCTTGAATCTTCTTTTAAGATGAGTAAAAGAGATTAATAACGAGTGGAATGATGACACATCTAGTTAGGTGCCATGAACACGGTGAGTTTCCTCTGATGTCCACAGTGGGGAAACAAAATGGATCTACTTGGTGTAATTGATTAATTATGAGAAGTATTTTTGAAGTGTGGATCGAGACCTTGAAGGTTAGACCACTAGGATTTAAGAGTGAGTCTTCTATAGTGGATCTAGTCCTAAATCATGGTTGTGAAAGTCTATGTCTATGAGGAATGGAATGAAATATGTGAAATGTTGTGATATGTGATATATTGTTTTGTTGGTTCATATCTCGTATACCCAAGATGAGGACGTGATCCTCTTTGGGAAATCCTATGGTGGTCAGGGTTTTTTGTTGGTATCTTAGGGTGGCTAGAGTAACCCTAAGATAGTGACGATGAGTCCCTGACATGAAAATCAAACATGGCGACTTCTACTTGGTGATTTACAAGCCAAGTAGTTTCAGGGCAAATGAATAAAAGATGACAAGCAGTGCAGAAAATGATTTGAATGTTTGTTACATTCCTTGTATTGCTAGTTGATGATTTTCTATTGTTGAATATGTTTTTTTTAATGAAAGTAATCATGTCGTCATTGAGATTATATGTTTCATTTCCTGATCTATCTTGTTGACAAGTAGTAAATTTTGGGATTTATATCCACTATGAATATGATTTGGATGGCTTGTTGTTTGATAGTATTGTTTGGTAGACATGTCTTTTGTGTACTTCAACTTCAAGACTATAGGATGTGTTCTTGGTCTGGTTGGTGGGGTGTCATAAAGATGATGTTAATGTTATAATTGATTCAAAATGTTTAGATCTTGACTTTTTGGTCATACTAAAGGATTGTTAATCTAAACAAAGATGTATCTACTAATTTGTTCATAGGTATGCTCTGAAAGATGTTTTAAATTTAGATTTGGTTTAGGTGATTAACTTATCTATTTGATTAGACTATCATTGTAATTTAGATTTGACTAGATGCTAGAACTATCTTCTAGACTTTTCAATATTTGTAAGTTTCTTTTAAGTTCATTATACTTAATTTGATGTTGATTTATGTACTCAACTTGAGTGGTAGGTATCCACTCAGTGGGCTCTATATGAGTCTCATGAGGTTGTTTAAATGTTTTTAAGTATAATTCTATCAAGTGGAGAGGTCATGATAAAGAAGATATAAATTGAATAATCAAGATTCATTAGATTATCCATGTACACTTGTTTTCCTGGGATGGGTAGTATATTGAGTTTGTTCTTTCATGTACATGTATTTGATGTAAACTGAATTGTTTGTGAGTAGTAATATTGGATTCCAGTTTTCATCGAGTTGAATAAGATTTGTGATATCTAAATGTGATGTCCCTGATGTGATATTAGTTTACAAAATTGTGAAAAAAGAAGAAGGAAAATTGTACTTGGGTTTTGTTGTGTACTATGTTATTTGTATATGTCAATAATGATGTGTTTTGTTTCTTAATCAGGAATTAGATTTAGGGTTCATCATTAATCGACAGAGAGGACCCAACAACATGGTATCAGATCCTGTGTTAGATGAATCTATAGGGATAATAGGATTTAAGATTAAACGATAATGTGGTAGTTGATTATAGAATGAATGATGTGCATAGTGACTGAACTCAGCATCCAAACACTCAGGTCAAATATTTAGGTGTTAACATAAGGTAGTATGGAACTACCAACTTTACTTCTTCTTGCTACCCTAACCAAGCATTCAAATGACTATAGTTTGGGAATATAATAAGGTGCATGATGATGAAAAAGAATGGAGATAAAATGATCAAAGAGAACATATTATATCATTCAATATGATGCCTAAGACAAGCATGAAATTTCATACAAAAAAGATGAAAGCCTAATAGATTATGAAGAAAATCTCTAATGAGTTTGAATCTGCATATGCAATCTAAAATTGTGAGAAAAAACTATGAACTAAGATGCACACTAAATCATCTTCTTTATGAAGGAAAATGATAATGTGGATGATAATATAGAATGAGTTATAGTCATGATCTATGAGATACATAATCAAATTTTAAAAGAATATGAAAAAAGTATATCAATAAATGTTTGTAGTACTCAAGGAGAGAAATGATGATGACAAAGGATGAAATATCCATCTAATGCAAAACAAATGGTGTATCAAAGAAAGATACGCATATTGATAGAGGAAAGTTCCAATGAACATGTAACAGTCTGATTATGTAGTTTGCGATTATACCCAAAAAAAAGATAAAATGAAAGACTTTCTAACTTGATGCCGAGAGAGATGAATGACTATATGATACGATATTCTTCCAAAAAAATTATTGGATTTTAGGAGGAAATAATATACAGAGGATAATGACCCATTTTCAAATTAGTCATCTAATTATAGTTTACTTGATTGATTGTACACTTAACTAGCTAGATCATTGTTTAAATCTTGATTAATGATGGTAGTTTATTTATGATGCTTTAAACATAATGAGAATTTTTAATCATACTTTGATTTAAAAAATAGGGTTGGATTATTGAAAACCCTAATAGGCCAAAATTTGGGTTTTGATGGCATATGAATACATAATTAGATAAATACAGTGGTGCGGTAAATGATTTTTGGTATTTTATATGTAATTGATTTACTTGAATTTTGGATATGGTTTGTATAACTCGAATGTAAGCATTCTCAAAAACTATCAGAATTTTTGAATATCTTTATAATCTATTTTTCATTTGAGTTTCCCCATAACAACCTCATTTGACCATGTATTCAAATAGAAATATAGAAGTATTTTATTTGAATTTTATCTTTTAATTGGTTGTAATATTAATCTCAAATTTTAATTATTTGTTGGAATCTCCATTATAAATATTATGTTGTATTTTCATAATTTTAGGATGATGTTTGATCTCTACAAAGAAGGGTGTCGGTCGAGTTTTCTCAGGAAAAACTAGGACAAACATACATTCTAGATTAAAAATATTAGTTTGTATTTGATTGTAATCTTTTATTGATAACCTTGATTGATATAAAATTTTAACTGAGCTCAGAATTTTTGTTTCCCAGGACATGATAAATTTTCATAATTTTTGGAGGAGTTTTGACCTATTCAGTAGACAATTTTTAGTAACATATTTTAGGTTTGAAAAAAATTATTGAAATAAAACAAAGAGTAAGTTGGGTCAATTTGCAATTGACCCAAGCACCTTCATTAATATATATGAGCAACCTAGCACCCAAGGAGCTCTCATATTTCGTGAACTATTCTAGAGAAACAAAATCCTAGAGAGAGAGGAGAGATAGGGTTTTGAGAGGAGAAAGTGGTGGAGATGTTGACCTAGGGTTTCACTATCTGAGATATGATGAAATCAAGTATAGCTTCTTTCCATATCCTTTCATAGTGATTCTTCTCTCACATGTCAAGATTTTGTCCCTCTACTGATTTGATTTAGAATCACATCAAATCACCCCCTTTTCTCACTCTTTCTCTCCTAATATGCATTTCTAAGGTTTTCGAGTTGAGAGAAAGAAGAAATGGATTCAATTGCTAGAATTTGATTGGATTTCTCGAAATCCATAGGTTTACCTACGTTTTCAAGGTGCTTGTCACCTTAGATGAGTGGTTTTCTCCCTCCTAAACTCTGTATTCATGTTGAAAGCCTAATTCTATCTGGCTAAAATAATCAAAAACCTTTCTTGTATCTGTACGTGATTGGATATTGATTCGAAAAGATATTAGAGTATCAAATTATAATGATTTTGATTATTTCTCATTGATTGGAACTTTCTTAGTTCCTGATATATTGATTGAGGATCCATGGAGAATCCTATGGATAGATGATTATGTTATTTCATGTGAATATTGTCTAAAATCAACCCATGGTCGATATGCTCAGGAATTGAACTGACATGTATAGAATCATATTTGAATTGTATTAGAAAGAATTATACAAGTGTTTTGTTGAGCTTTAATGAATAAAATATGATATATAAGCATCAATATGAGGTGGCCATATTCCATGTTTTGGGTTTGTGTTGACAGATTCAATCAAGTGAGTAAATTAATCAATGTATACTTATGATTGATGAATGAAATATGTGAAAATGGAAACTAGGGTTTCCATGTGTGTGAATAGACCTAATGAACTATTTTTCACAATGGTAATATTACTGAATGATATGATTTTTATGATTTGATGATCTAAGGATGACTTCTTGAAAACTCTACAAGTTTAATGTTAAGATGAGTATGAGTGATAAAACTTGTATATAATGTTGTAAGTGTGATGAAATGTTGATGTGTAAGTATTAATACTTCATTTGAATATGATGAGTCTTACTAATATGATCTAAGCCTGATGCATGTTTTTTAGTATGACTTGTTAAATGATGAGTAAGTCCTCACATTAATGTGGCTCCTTTTATACAAGTTAAATAACAATGAATTGTGAAGGATGATTAGATATTACGTGTAAGAAGATGTAGCCCGAATTCATTCTTTTTACCTAAGGTGAGTAGTATAATAAGGAATGACCATTGTTTATTAAGGAAATGCCATTAGAATTCAATCATATGGTACACTTATCTAAATATAAAAGTATATATGAACAAATGTACTGAATGGTAATGGCAAGTTAAAGATGAAACTAGTGAAGTTTGATGATGAAGTCTTTAATCTTTTATTTTAATTACATGTGTCTTAACCCAAATTGATTGAAATACGATAAAAATTAGACTTGGATGCATGCCAATGAGAATATAAGAATTTTATATCAAGTGAATTAAGAATGATTAGTCCCAATAATGCAATGAACATGAAATGAAAGAAGTTGAGACTAATGAATATAAAATGAAGGAAAAATATGGGAATTAGTAATTGAATCTAAGAATCTGACTCTAACACTAAATGATGAGATATATGATGCTAATGAATAACAATCTCAAATGAGGGATTAAGGAATGTACATGAATGTACCTGAATTCAATTAAAAGATGAGGTTCAAGCATTTGAATTGATTTACAAGATTGTATTCTTGTATTGTTATTGTTTGATAGAATATTTATACTATGAGAATGGACTATTTTGATGGAATTCAAATGATATTAAACATGTGTTGATCAGTAATCCTATCTAAAGAATGTGAAATAAAAGGAGAAGAGAACTAAGTGTGTTATACATGTTTATGAATGAAATTTATTTGCATCTATCGAAATTGTATGAAATAAGTATTTCTTGTATGATAAATTTATTTTGAGTAAGATGAATGATACAAGATATTGATATGGTTTTATTTTTTATAGTTCTTTTGTCTCTATGTATATTTCATTGAGAACTATGATGTAGAATAAATTGATAAGAAATATGTTGAGATTGAATTTCACATGCATTGATTACACTTGAGAAACCTTGATGAGGGCAAATGCTGCACAATGAGATTATGTCTCAGGTTGAAATCCCACTGATGATGATAAAAAACCTAATGGGTAAATGATGGACAAAGAAATTATATCTCAGGATAAAATCCAAATGATGATGATTTATATGAGATGATGTAGAAAATTGAAATAATCATATGTGTTGCGATCTACAAATTTATTGTGTTTCTTGCTTTAATTATTATCTTTCTTGATATGCATAATATGTTTCATGTTATTCTAGTTATGCAAGAATACACAGATTTTGAATCTTCTTTTAAGATGAGTAAAAGAATTAATAACAAGTGGAATGATGAAACATCTAATTTGGTGCCTTGAAAATAGTGAGTTCCCTCGAGGTCCACACTGTGGAAATAAAATGGATCTCCTTGTAATAATTAATGAAATATGAGAAGGATTTCTGGAGTCTGAATCGAGACCTTAAAGGTTAGACCATCAGGATTTAGAAGTCAGTCATCTGGAGTGGCTCTGACCCTAAATCATTGTTGTAAAAGTCTATGTCCATGAGGAATAGACTTTGATGAAATCAAATATGTGAAATGTTGTGATTTGTGATATATTATTTTGTTAGTTCCTATCTAGTGTAACTGATATGTGGACCTGAGCCTCTTTAGGCAACCCTTAGGTGTCTAGCATGTGTTGTTGATATCTTAGGGTGTCTGGCTAAATCCTAAGAAAGTGACGGTGAGTCGTTGACACGATAATCAGACATGGCCACTTCTACTTGGTGAGGTACAAGCCAAGTAGTTTCAAGGCAAACAAATAAAAGATGACAAGCCGTGTAGAATATGATTTGAATGTTTGTTACATTCCTTGTAATACTAGCTAATTATTTGCTACTGTTGATTATGTTTCTTTTTTTAGAAAGTAATTGATGAATGCATATTCATCATTTATTTGTGCATCATTTAGATAATTAATTAAGACTTTTTTTTAGTAATTTTAGTTTAATTTAGAAATAAATTGCAATTTCATCCTATCAATATTCTTATTATGAATTCTTAGGAGATTTCTCTCAATTTTCAAGAATTATTGAAGATAAGAAGAGATGTAGGTAGGATGCATTTCAATTTTCCTACAGTGTTGATTTGAATATATATCATGCACCAAAATTGCCATAACCCTCACATCCCAAGACAGAATTTAATGTTAAAATATGATTTGGAAAGGAAATTCAAAGGCTTATAAGAAAATCATACTTTCGGGTGTACTTGAAATTCTCTAGACAGTGAGAATTCACTCGAAGTCACTTTTGTGAGAATCTGCATTAAAGAGAGTTATATGGTCAAGATAATTAAAGACAATCAAGAGTCTATTGACTAGATCCAAAAAAAATGAAACTTCTGTTCACCCACCCCCCCCCTTTCCCTCTATTTTGCGGGAAGCCTACCCCCTCCTTCTCCTATAAAAGGAGGGGGTTGTCCATCTTTAATCATCAGATTTTGTATAGAGATAACATTGAGCGGTTGTTCTTTCTTGTATTTGCATTCAGATTTCAGCAATAAGGCCTTTTGTTCTTGAGGTTAAGTTTTCCCTTTAGATTTCTCTTCAATTCTCTTTTTATTTCTATTGCTTGTTGATCTAGATATCCTTCTTATCCCCCTTTCTATAAGTTTGGAACAAGGAATTAAGGGTACATCCATTGTATAGTCTCTAGCATAAGGATTCATTTCCTTTTTTAAGTCTAGACTATGGCTAGTAAAATTTCTTCCTCTGTCTCCCTCTACTCCACTATCATGAGTGAGTAGTTTTCTTACCGAGGTGAGGGGAGTATCCCCCTAGCCATGTGATGATTAGATTGAAGTTTTACATGAATTTTTAGACAAAAGGTTTTTGGTTTGAATATTGATGATTTTAATGAAATGATCTCTCATTTTCATCACTTGTTAATCTTAGCGGATGCGACCGTGGAACCCAAGATTTAAAACAACCAAATTGATTATATAAGGATTTGGATGAGACCTCAGAAAATTTTCCATTAGGATGATTGAATTAGGATCTGTGAACGCTATGACCAATGGGTTCACGGGGAGTTCATCTTTTGTGAATCATTTACGCATGTTTCACATACCTTCATTTATCTTTCTTATCGTGTAATTTGCTCACTTTTGTTTTACATTGGCTAGGGTGGTGAAATCCCTTATCTCTGGTATTTCTTTCTTTTGATTAGTTCATCTTTAATTTAGTATCTTTATTTTTTTGTTTTAGTTTTAAGAAACTCTCAAAATGGATTTTACATTCTTGTTCTAGCTATCATATTTTATACTCAACCATCTTCATCACTGTCTCTAGAGATCGAACCCATTCTATACTTCGAAGGTTAAACTCTAGGATAACTTTTCCTAGTGATTGTTGCATGTTACAATGACGTACATCAATTTGGCGATGTTGTCGGGAATGGCATAGTTGTTTTTTAGATCTGGTTGCATGTATATCTTATATTATCCTTGTTCATATTCTCTAACTTGCATAACTTTAGTCTTTTTTATAATTTCTTTTAGATTTTTGTAATTTCTTTTTTCCTGCCAAACACAATTCTGAAGTGTATCTCCTCTTTCTGTTGAGTTTCTATTCCAGCAATACTGCTTTCTGGTTACTTTTTTTGTACTTTTTGTTTATTCCATAATTTCTTAGATTTATAATTTTTAGTTCTCTTTGTAATCTTTGACTAACCTCTTATCTCATAATCTTTATTCACTCATTTGTTGATTGATGTATCTTTCAGGAACTTTTCTTTTCAAATGGAGTGGGCATCCAAATATCCCCCGTAATGTTATTATTGTGGTCTTTACCACCATGCATCTCATGCCTGTCCGACTCTACCCCATGCTTATGATACCACCCATTTTAATTGTGAGCCCTTTCATCCTAGTGGGTACAATGTGATCAAAAAAATTGTGAGATGCTTAGGATAGCACCCCTTTTTCTAAGAACCATTATGGGGAACCTTGATATCCATATTCTAATGAGGGATATGATCAACAAAATTTTGTGGGGTGTAACCAACAAAACTTTGGGGGTTATGAACATGTTTATGAAACCCAATGTAATCCTCAACAAGAAGAGAGACGTAGGGCCCTAGAGAAGATGGCAGTAGAAGGAGAAACAAAACTAGAAACCAGCCAAGCCTTCTTAACCACCCTACTAGAAGCCCAAACCCAAAATATAGATTGTTCAAATATGTTTCCTCATGATTTGGTGACACCTTGTAATATTGAATCTTCCTACCAATATGGACGCAATGGAAATTACAATCCACCATCTTCTAGAGATTATTATGAGGAGCAATGCCTCCCAAATCAATATGAGGGGTATTATGGCTAAGGACACTATGGGGAGTGTGGTGAGGATGCCCAAAATTTTGGAGTGTATGGATATAAGTATGAAACCAAATTTAAAGAGAGACTTTGGACCCTAGAAAATATGGTAGAGGAAGTACAAGAAAAACTAGAAACCAACCAAGCCCTGTTAGCTACCTTACTAGAAGCCCAAGCACAGACTCCCCATGTAGAACTTGAGAAACCCAAGATGGTTCTTCCTGAAGATGACGATGATGATCCTATTTTTGTGTCATATATGTCTGATCCTAAAGAAATAGCACAAACAATGGAGCCATATTCTGCATGCGGTGAGGACATGGGTATCCCTATCTTTCCTTTACAGACTTTACTACTTGAATATGAAAAGTTAAAGCAGGAGTGTCAATCTAAAAATCCAACAACTCCTTCCACCACTTACAACAATCCAAATGACATCAAAGACCAATACCCTTATTTTGAGTCTAATTTGGATAATAAGAATCCAACCCCCTTTGACAAAATGATTCCTCACATTCCGTCACAACCAATTCCCATTCCATGCACAACTAATTTAAAAGAAGAGACACAACCCTTGGAAGAAGTCTACATACCCCCTTCCACTGGCTGCAAGGAATATGTCCCCATTTTTATCCCTCATGAACCCTTGGGAACTCCATGCATAGAGGAACTTGAGTTGCATGTTTTATCAACCATGAATCCCATCTATCCCTAGGTTGATTGCATGAATTTTGAGCATATAAAAAATATTTATCATACTGATTTAAATGTAGTTGTCCCTTTCATATCACCATCAATTCTCCTATATGCAGGTCAATATGACTGAGGGAAAATTGAGCAAGATCCTCCGCCTGATTTTGTACATCTAGCACTGCATGTGTTACTAATCGGGTACCAACCAACCTCCCCCAATCCACATCTATCTTCAACACTTCCTCCGCTATCGATGGAAGATCTATGTATCCTATTGGAGAGACTACAAGGTGAAAGAAAATATGAACAACCCATTGAGATTCCACAACTACCCTATCATAGGGTATGCTATGAAGCTCCAACAGTTAAGGTCCAAGTCCTCATACATATCCCCTTCAGTTGGACATTTTTTGAGTTACCAGGGCCACCTAGATGCCCTCTTCTTCCCTCCATCTTGGATTTAAGTTTTTCTCAGGATGCGCAAAATTTGAAGTTCGGGGTGGAGGTTGGTGGTACGTACTCCTTCCACCCACTCAATCTAAATTTTTTGAAAATTCTCATAATGGTATGTAGTTTAGTTTTAATTTCTCAAAAAAATTCAATATTTAAGTTTGGCCTTTATCTAGTCAGCCAGTTTGAATAGATGTTTGTCATTTTACCCCCTTAAATTTAGTAATTTTTTTGCAAAATCTATTACAAATTGCCATGTCTGAAACCATTTTGTCACCTAGGACCCCTAAATAACATCACTCCTTGGAATAGTTGACAAGTCATAAGGAATTGATTAGAACCAAGTATAATTTTTCCCTATATTTAAACAATAGATTGTCTTGCTATAAAAATTGTATGATGTTATTTATAGGAATATTCTAACTATAGCAATGTCACTCTCTAAAAAAACATATGAAAAAGGGAAAAAATATTAAATTTATAAGCACAAGAACATCTATTCCTTCCCTTTATTTTTCTTCTAAAAAAGAGAAGCAAAGAATCACCATCGGACAAAACTCAAGTCCGGGGTGTCATGCTTCCCAAAACAAAAACTCCATACCCCACAAAAGGGCACACCATTAAAAGATGCCAAAAGTACACATGAAAAAAAATTGTGACCAATGTAGCCACAACACCACAAATTCATATCCCGAGTTGAATAGAGGAGAGATCAATATTTTTTCATCACTTCCTTCTCTATTTCTGCACCCCCCCCCCAATTTTATCTTGTTCTTATGCAACAACTTACAAAAATAAAATAAAAATTGAGAGTGTCAAAATGAAAGTAAGATGAAGCCTATTTTTCTATAAAATCTCATTTTTGAAGCAAGATGTGATCATTGTTTTGATAGGGAGTATAGAACTTTATGCTATGTGGTTCTAGGAGATTGAGTCACTTGGCTAAAAATTGGAGGTAAAGATTATAGTGATGTTACAAGGGTGAGGAATGACATACTGGGAGTATAAATTGGACTTTATTTGTAATTTAATTTCCTTGAGGACAAGCAAAGATTCAAGTCGGGGTTATTTTGATGAATGCATATTCATCATTTATTTGTGCATCATTTAGATAATTAATTAAGACTTTTTTGGTAATTTTAGTTTAATTAAGAAATCAATTACACTTTCATCCTCTCAATATTCCTATTATGAATTCTTATGAGATTTCTCTCAATTTTTAGGAATTATTGAAGATAAGAAGAGATGTAGGTAGGACGCATTTTAGTTTTCCCACAGTGCTGATTTAAATATATATCATGTACCAAAATTGACATAACTCTTACATCCCAAGATAGAGTTTAATGTTCAAATATGATTTGAAAAAGAAATTCGAATGCCTACAGGAAAATCATACTTTCGGGTGTACTTTAAATTCTCTGGATAATGGGAATTTGCTCGAAATCACTATTGTGAGAATCTGCATTAAAGAGAGTTACATGGTCAAGATAATTAAATACAATCAAAGGTCTATTGACTAGATCCAAAAAAATCAAACTTCCGGTCCCCACCCCCTTTTTCCCCCTCTTTTGAGGGAAGCCTACCCCCTCCTCCTATAAAAGGAGGGGGGTTCTCCATCTTTCATCATCAGATTTTGTATAGAGAAAACTCTGAGTGGTTGTTCTTTCTTGTATTTGCATTTAGATTTCAGCAATAAAGCTTTTTGTTCTTGAAGTTAAGTTTTCGCTTTAGATTTCTCTTCAAATCTTTTTTTTTGTTTCTTATTTAGATCTAGATCTCCTTCTTCATCTCTGTCTCTAGGGATCGATACCTTTCTATATTTAGAAGGTTAAAGTCTAGGATAACTTGTCCTAATGATTGTTACGTGTTACACCAACGTGCATCAGTAATCATATTGTCATAGAGATTATTTATTTCATATCCTAATATGTCTTGTTGACAAGTAATAGATGTTGGCATTTTATTCCACTCTGAATATGATTTGGATTTTTTGTTATTTGATAGTACTATTTGGACATCACCGAGTTGGGTAAATAACTCGACATTATACCGGGAGCTATCCAAAGAACTGAGGTAACCACGGAGATGGTTGCTCCTCCAGCCGTGCAGGCAGGTCCAGTTAGTACGGATTCTTTACAGAACAACACAGATCTCATCGAACTAGTAGAGAGGACAGAAGAGGTGGCTCAGAAGCGGGTGGTGTTTAATGAGGAAGGGGTTAACGTTATACTACCCCATAGAAGCTTGGTGGATTTTATTGATGATGGATCGGGAAACATTGAAGGGAGACCACCCCGGAGAGAGACGAGACAGGGTACAAATGGGTCAGACGTAGTAGGCTCATGGTTCGCACAGAGAAGCAGATTATATGGTAACACAACGAGAGGGAGAGGTCAAGCTTTCCAGGAACATGTGAGGAACGTGCAGGGTGAGGGTTGCCTTTCTGACGGGGACGTCCTGCATGAGAAAGATAGATGGTGGGATTCCTGGGAGACAAGCTATTAGCTGGTGAAGAAGACTATCAGAGAGGGGATATAAGGTCAGTTGGATTATGAATTCAAGTCAGTATCTGTTTTGGAACATCAGGGGCACGGCAAATAACCGGACGAGGAAGATCCTAGCGAGATTGTGTACGAGACATAAACCTATTATAGTAGGGTTGCTTGAACCTATGTTGCATGCAGAGAGAGAGTATAAGAGTTGCTAGATATTGTCAGACTGGATTGGTGTATTCATAACGAGGAGGAACAAGGAAAAATATGGGCATATGTTGATGTTGATCTTGACCCGCAATTAGTTCTCAAGCATAAAAAGCATATCACGTTAGAAGTTGGCGATGGGCAGGGAGGGAGGATAATTGTTTATGTAATCTATGCTTCATGTTCTATTATTGAAAGAAGAAGACTATGGGAATCTCTTATTCTTTTGAGTCATGAAGTAGGTCATGAGAGGTGGTTGATTTCAGGCGATTTCAATGTGGTGAGAAAACCTGAAGAGAAGCGAGGTCGGTTGCCTCCTCCTTTTCAAGGTATGATGGTCTTCAATGCTTTCATAAATGATCTCGGTCTAGAAGAGCTCTCTTACGAAGGTAGTAGATTCACGTGGGTGGATAAGCAGCAATATACCCCAACGAAATGGGAAAGGTTGGATAGAGCCTTAGTTAATGGTATTTGGATGAATGATTTGCCTCTCACGTCGTCGATCCATCTCACAAGATTTCATATTTTCGGTCATTGCCTGATTCTGGTCAGTAATAATTCGGGGGACCAGCGCAGACAACCAGCCCCGTTCAGCTTCAGAGCAGCTTGGTTGCAAGATCCATCGTGTCTCAGGCTTATACAAGACACGTGGAGTTCTATAGCTCCAAACGGGGACCCATCTTTTATCTTATACATGAAGCTGAAAGCTACAAGGGGCGCGCTCAGATCTTGGGGTAAACAGGTATTCGTTAATATACACCAGAAGATCATAGATTTGGAAGACGTTGTGAAGACCCTACAGGTGGTTTTTGATGAGAACCCGTCGCAAGACAATGAGATGTTGCTTAAAGATGCGGAAATGGAGTTGGAGGAAAACTAGAGGCTGAATGAGTTGATTTGGAAGGAGAAGGCTAAGGTGAAATGGTTGGATGATGGTGACAGAAACTCACCATTCTTTCATGCTATGGTCAGAGCAAAGAAAAGGCGCAGATCGGTATCTAAATTGTACACACCGGAGGGACAGGCCTTTGAAGATAAAGAGTTGATGGCGAGAGCTGGGGCGGATTTCTATAAAAAGATGTATGAGGAGGATTCTTCCTTGTCGGAACAAAATGCACAGGTCTTCATCGATTTACTCCCACAATCAGTAAATATGGACGAGTGTGCGACCCTCACAGCAACTCTGACGCGTAAGGAGATCTTCTCTACCATTAGTATGATGGACGTGGATGCGGCTCCTGGACCTTAAGGTTTTACCGTCGCGTTCCTAAGCGCAGCCTGGGACATTATTGCAGACGATATTGTGGCTTTTGCTAACTTCTTCTTTCAGGGTGGCCTTTGTCATAGGAGTTTCTTCTGCTGCCGGATCGTCCTCCTCCCTAAGACTCCTACGGCGTCGATGCTGGGCAAGGATTTCCGTCCTATCTCAATCGAGAATGTTGTAGAAAGGGTGTTTGCCAGATTGATCAGCAACCGTTTGTCCGCTATCATCCCTTCTTTGATCGGTCCTCATCAAGGTGCATACATTCAAGGTAGAGATATAGTGAACCATATAAAGCTCGCCAGGGAGATCACATATGATATCAATAAAGGAGGTGATTATCCGAATGTGGTGCTGAAGTATGACATCTCTAAAGCATATAATACTGTGTCATGGAATTTTCTCAGGAAAGTCCTTGATCGTGTGGGGTTGACGGACCAAGCAATTAACTTATGCATGGAATTTTTCGTTAGATCTTGGGCCACTATAACGATAAATGATTTTACTACTGGTTTCTTCTCATGTAGAAGAGGGCTGAAGCAAGGAAACCCTTTATCACCTCTCTTATTCATTCTGTTTGAAGAGGTGTTGGGCAGGCGCTTAAACCAGGAGGTACAAAGGCAAAGTTTTCCACGTTTCATCACACGAGGAAAAGGTGAAGCTCCACCTATTTTAATGTATGTTGATGATTTAGTAGTCTTTTTCAACGGTTCACCAGGAAGCGGGCAAATCATAAATGATATCTTTACACAGTATGGAAGAGCATCGGGCCAGATGTTGAACAGATCAAAATCAGGTTTTCTGGTTGGGTCAAAGGATAGTGTCGTCACTGAGAGGATTGAATCGGAATTGGGAGTTCCTAAGTTGGAGGATTCATTGACATACCTTGGCGTCCCTATCATAGTGGGCAGACAACGCATTGCTCATTTTGATTTCTTGATTGATAAGGTGTCTGACAAAGTTGCAGCTTGGAAGTCCAAATTCCCATCTTTCGCGGGGAGGCGTTTGGTAATTAAGCATGTTCTCAATTCTACGACGCTACATGTTGTAGCTGCAGCGGATTTGCCGGCGGGCATCTTGAAAAGAATCAACTCTATCTTCTCTTGTTTCTTATGGTCGGATAGGTGGAATCGTTCCAGGAGAGCCTGGGTTGCATGGGATCGTATCACCAGTCCCACGCAGACAAGTAGTTTGAACATTCCGTCATTACAGCTCATGACTAAGGCCTTTAGATTCAAAGCATGTTGGAAAGTCATGCAAGGGGATTCCTCTTGGGCCACGTTCATGAGGGATAAATACAAGTCGGAGTATAAGAATCAATTTGGGTGTTACCCAACATACTTGAAGAAGAGTTCTTTTGCGTCAGCCTACTGGAAGAAGTTGTGGGTCACTTTCCCAGAGGTAATTCCAAGATGTAGGTGGATCATTGGCAAAGGAGATATCTCTTTTTGGGAGTCGAGATGGTGCCAGGAGATAATGCAGAGTTATGCTATCAGACAGGCGGACATCCGACTAGACATGAAGGTCAATGATTTCTGGCAGGGGGGAGTAGGTTGGGACTGGAACACTCTCTACAGTATCATCTCTCTGGAAGGGATAGAACAGATTCAAAAGTTTATGGATGCAATTTCTGACAAGGCGGACTGCTTGGTCTAGACACCTACAGACAAGGGGTCATTCAGTCTACGATCTGCCAAGGAACTCATCTCACACACACAACCTATGGATGGTATCCACACTAGGGACTAAGACTAGATCTGGTCCACTGCCGTTCCTAGAGCAGGTGTTGTGTTATGGAAGGAAATTAATGGAGCATTGCCTACTGATGATCGTATCAAAAGTTGTAGAATCCCCATGGCCTCCATGTGCACTTGCTGCTATCAGCCTGAAGAAGAAACAATTGAGCACCTTTTGTTTGAGGGTCAGTTGGCCGATACATTCTGGACGAGATTTGCAGACATTTTTGAGTCTAGACCTCGATCCATTTCTAGCTTGAAGTTGTTGAAGCCTTCCACAATTCTGGAGGTGTGGATTAGAAATGAGATGACCATTCTTATCCTTTGGATGATTTGACGAGCTAGATGTGAGATGCGTTTTCAGCAGAAGAGAATTAGACCTGAGAAGATGTGGGATGAGATCTGTTTCATCCTTAATAGAGTTGTGCCTCAGAAGAAGCTTAGAAGAATAGAAGACGAGCCGCTGTTAGAGAAGCTGGCATCCGAAGGGATTGAAGTCTACAGTTCTAGAATCACGGCTATTAATCTAGTTAGATAGGTACCTCCGTTTATGGCCAACTTAAAGTTGAACCTTACCATTGGAACGGGCAAAGATGCGACCGGCTCTCAGCGTAGATGGACAGCTAGGATTATTAGAAACAGGCACGGGTATGTAAGGCTAGCCTTCAGATTTTGGTTGTTGGAGAAGGACTACCATGTGGCTTATTTGCAAGCGTGCCTTGTTGCCTTAAAGGTTTCAAATGACCATAATTTGACGATCTCTTGCTTCGAGGTTGACGATAGGGAAACTCTTAACTGCATTTGGAATGGAGCTTCGGGCCCATGGAGAGCAACTTCATACCTTTTGGAAATTCGAAACGTGATGGCTGAAGAAGCGATTCTGGGTTTCCTGGTCCCTAAGATCATCAACTCCACATCGGGTAGCTTGGGGATGTGGGGAAACCGCTTGAGGAAGGTAAAGTGTGGACTAATCAAAGAGATATTCCTATGCTCATTAAAGGTATGATCTACCTGGAGAGAAAAGGAGTTCCCTATATCATTAAAAGATGGACACATATTAGATGACGAGATTAGAGTTATCTTGTTTTGTGGGTTTCCTTGGTTTGATGGTAGGTTGTTTTGTTGGGTCGGGGAGCATACCTGCAGGATATAAGCAGGAGTTGTAAATTCCTTTGGAGTGTTTGCCTACACGAGGAGGGTAGGGTGAATAAAAGTACCTCCTGGCTTAATTAAAAAAAATGTATTATGTGTACTTAAACTTCTAGACTACAGGATGTGTTCCTAGTCTAGCTGGTGGGGTGTCACAAATATGATTGATGATTTTAACATTATTTATTACTCAAAATGTTTAGATGTAGACTTGTTACTCATACTAAAGGATTGTTCATCTAAACAAAGTTGTATCTACTTCTTTGTTCATAGACATGATTAAAAAGATGTTTTAAAGTTGGATTTTGTTTAAGTGATTACCTTATCTATTTGATTAGGATATCATTGTAAATCGGATTTGACTAAATGCTAGAACTATCTGCTAGACTTTTCAATATCTACAAGTTTCTTTTAAGTTCATTATACTTTGTCTGATGTTGATGCAAGTACTCAGCTTGGGTGGGAAGTATCCACTCACTGGGGATGTGGATGAGTCTCATGAGGTTGTTTCAAAAAATTTAGGTGTAATGCTATCCGGTGGAGAGGTCATGACCAAGAAGATATAAATATAATAATCTAAATGTATTAGATTTTCCATGTACACTCTCTTTCTTGGGATGGGTAGTATATTGAGTTTGTTCTTTCATATACATATATTTAATGTAAACTGAACTGTATGTGAACATTAAGATTTGATCCCGGTTTTAACAGATTTGAATAAGATATGTAATATCTAAATGTGATGTCCTTGATGTGACATTGGTTTATGAAATTGTGAAGACAGAAAAAGGAAAATTTTACCTATGGTTTTCCTATATTGTGTTATTCGTGTTTGTCAATAATGATGTGTTTTGCTTCTTAATAGGGGATTAGATTAAGGTTTCTCTCTAATCGATCGACAGAGAGGACCTGACAATTTGGTATCAAAGCCTAGGTTAGATGAGTCTACATGGACAATAAAATTTATGATTAAATGATAATGTGGATGTTGAATATAATCTAAATAATGTGCATATTGACTGAACTCAGTATCTAGATACTTTGGTCAAGTATTTTGGTGTTGATATAAGCTAGTATGGAGCATCCAATTATATTTCATCTTGCTACCCTCACCAAGCATTCAGATGACTACACTTTGGGAGTATAATAAGGGGCATGATAAAAAATGGAGATAAAATAATGAAAGAGAAAAGTTAATATAATTCAATATGATGCCTAGGATAAGCAAGAATTTTCATACAAAAAAAATGAAATCCTAATGGATTATGAAGACAATCTCTAATGAGATTGAATCTGTATATGAAATCTAGGTGAGAAAAATATATGAACTAAGATGCACACTAAATGATCTTCTTTATGAAGGAAACTGATGAATGTGGATGATAATATAGAATGAAGTTATAATCATGATATATGAGATACATAATCAAAATTTAGAAGAATATGAAACGTGATGTGAAACACATATTGATAAATGATGTTTTACTAATATTTGGGATTTAAGTGTTTGTAATACTCCAGGAGAGATATGATAATGACAAAGGATGAAATATCCATCTAAGGAAAAAAAATGTTATATGAAAGATAGTGTAACATACTGAATTCTAGACTTTTTACCTTTTTTGTCATATTTTTCATATTTTCCTTTCATTCCTATCTTCTATGGCCTTTCTATGTAATTTGTGGAGAATATAATGGCCTAATGAGCATTTGTTCACATTTTCTCTCAATATTTGGGTTTTATGCACAAATACCTTGGTGAAAGCTTAGTAATGGGTCTAATATGTAAAATGTCCACCCAAGTGATAAAATGAATAAATAAATTCGTCCTAGAACTTTATAATGCCTTTTAGAATATGAAAAAGAAAGGAAATCTCAAAATATACATAAAGGAGATGATAAATGTAATAATTGGAGATAACATGAGATATAATGGATAAAAGGAGATAATGAGGAATATTTTGTCTAAAAAATCGTAAGTGGAAACCAATGGATATAATTTTAATATCAATCTCATTTTCTTGATTTAAAAGAAACTTAAGGGTCAAGTATCACCTAATTTGGAAGATAAAAGCATATATTAAAGTCTTTATTAAAAGAAAATAGGAGATAAGAGAATAAGGTGAAATAAAATATCTAATGTTCTCATATTGGAAAACTAACTCCACATTCATAATCTAAGCATGGAAATAAGTTTTTTGGAAATTTTCATCTAATTTGGTCAATGTTTAATATTTTAATTTATTCAGGAGAGAGAAAATGACTTAAAGACCAAAAATAATAAATATATGTTGAAAAAAATTATTTAATGCCAAAATCATGTTCCTCACATTTAGTATTGCTTATAGATCAAGTTTTACATTTTTAGAAAGTTTCTAGGTGCCTTTAATAAATTAAAAGGATAAAATAAGTGATAAAATGTAAATGTATTAAATAGAATAATAAAAGTCTTCAAAAAATAAATAATACCAAATTCGTGTTATACATGTTAAAATATATCTATGGATGGATTTTGACTCAATTTGGAAAATACTTTATGTGAAGGTGAATTTAGGAGAGTGAAAGTGTGCAAAACCTTCAAATCATTAATTAAAATAACAAACAAATGAAGTTAATAACAAATTCATGTTCCATATATTTTGTTTTGCTTGAGAGTGAAGTTGTACATTAATTGATAAATATATAAGTCTCTAATATATTAAGAAAGAGAAAATATGAATTACTTTAAAGGAATTAAATATAATACTTAGAATTCCCAAAAATGAAAACTAATGTTAAAAGTGAGATCTACATGTATTAAATAGTATAGGGTTCAAATTTTATATTTAACTGGATAATGCTTGCTTTCCCAATTAAATTGGTGTTTAAAATCCTAATTACCATAGGCTTTAATAGTGGTATTTGATTAAACAAATTAATGTTTTCCTAAACCAAACGTAACCAACGTTGTGTTACTTCCTCTCCCTCCAATGTGACCTCACGTTTCCCCCTTCCAAAACAGGCAACGCCCAACGCAACAGTAGTCACCCTTCCTCTCTGTATCCTATTTATCTTCCCCCTTCATTCCTTTTCTCCTCAAACACACGAAGCCCTAGCCGCCTAGCCTACCCTCAGCTTGCGTCCACCATGGCGAGCAACGCCAGACAGAGTTGAGGATCATTGGGTAGGGTCGCCTCCTCCTCTTCTTCTTCCTCTCCCTGAACGACACCTAAAACCCGATGCCTAAAAACCCTGATGCTGCGTCGAAGTCATTAACACCTTCCCATCTGACCCTTGACGCCCAACAACTCCTGACGTTGTGTCGGCATCACTAACACCTGCCCAACAGACGCCTCGATGTTGCGTTAGCATCACTAGCACTTGCCCTTCTGACACCCTGACGCTGCGATGCCCTGACGCTGCGACACCCTAACGCTGTGACGCCTGACGCCCACAACACCACTTCTAGAGAAACTTTGATGCCATCACACACTGACAGTAGGGCATCGTAGCCACAAAGTGCAACGTTGTCAACCTTGACAGTGACACCTTCGTTCACAACCACTAGATCTACAAGACCATGACGTTTGCAAACACCTCCATTCAGCCTGATGATGGTGACTCATTACATGTTGCTTCTTCCTGGGTCACATGATCATAGAGAACGTGATGACGTGTTTGGTCCCCATCTTGTTGTGAATCAACCAGACATGCAACACCCATGGTAACTCTAGACATGTAAGTCTTCATTTCACTTTCAATAGTTTTGTTTTAGAATAGATTATGAATATGGGATAAGTATGGAGTAAGGATAATCTAGTTATTTTAAACCATAACATGAACTAGTCAATTATCTTACATATCAACTTTGTTGTATACAAATGTAAATATTAGATTGCATGAAATCAAACATGTAATGATACCTTAAAGTGGAGACTTGATATTAAATAGAAGATATTGTATAAGACCTGGGTGGATTGATATCCAAAATGATTAATGAATCACCCTAATTTCTTATTGTATACTAACCAAACCCTAAGAATCATTATTGGGTGTATCCTTGTTTTAATGTATCCTTTACATTACAAATCATATATATAGGTGCATTACATGATAATTAGAAATACATATGGATCTAGGGAACACTCTCATCTAAATTAATCCGAGGGAACTTGAAATCTATATAAGAATTCATCTAACGATATGGTTTTCATAGGAATTAGTTAGTAAAAAAAGATAATAATGTGTAAAGGAATATACTTTTATAAACATATATCTAGATGACATGTTAGTTGGATCAAAGCATGTGTATATTAGTGAACCTAATCAATATTCATATGGAATATACTTACACCAATAAACATGGTAAGCATGATGTTAGGAATAATATGGACTCACATCATTAAACATATATTGGAAGCATATATATTATTATCCACATATATATGAGTTACATAAACTTATGTGACTAAATATTGGTAACTAGAACTAAGATAGATATGTAAAGAATCACATATTATCTCAACAAAGATTAAAATAATAAACCCTAACATGACATTACATCATCGGTAATTGGGTGATAATAATATAAAAATATAATAGGAACGAATATGTTCACTTTGACTTGGCTAATATACATAATGTGTTTCTAGGATGAAAAGTTGACTTTGTGGACCAAAGTATACTATTCAAGTTAACCTTTATGTGTGAAAAGAGGTATGTCCATCTAAACCTTCAGTTGGGAAATTATTTATACATATGTTCCCTAATGAGGCTTAACCAGACTTAATCCATTATTCTTGAAACCTAATTTATTCATGCCTCAAAAATCAGTGGAAGTATTATCTTGTTTGGGTTTTTATACCCCACTACCATGTTATACAAATCCTTTGATTAATCTTGCCATAACTCTTTTGCTAGCATGTAGTTATATGTTCTATTTAATTGTAAAGTAGAGGTACTTATGTATAACCACCCACAGAGGGCATATATATAATCGCCCTAGGGGAATGTTCATAATTCTCCCCATAATATTATAGGTGACTGTGAATGTCTTATACTCCGCTCACCTAAGGTTAGAGGTCTGGTAGGTGCCTCAACCCTACTTAGTTAGGTAGACATATTAATTTACATGGAAATCCTTCATTTATATTTGTTATTGGTAAGTTTCTTTATTTAAAGCCTCATACACTTGATGTCTCATATTTTGATGAATCCCTATCCTGATTTACTTGTTATATTTATCTTGTCACCTTTAGTATAGTTTAGTGACACATACTTGTTTTTTTCCTTCCCTCTTGCTGGGTGCTTTCCCAACCACCCAGATGTGGAGCAAGGTGATGGATATGGCATGAAGATCGTAGCTTTGGCATGGACTTGGCTGATGGATATGTTGCTCAGAGATAAAAGTGTAGTCTAAACTTCCCTCTATCTAGATCCTAGTTGTGTATGATGATGTAATCCTTAATGGGAGATTTTTGATGTATCTTGTACAATCTTTTATGAAATTGAATATAGTCAGGAAAAAAAATTCCACTGCTTTCCAATGGTGTTATGTTTACCAAGTTTAGTAAAGGGGTGAATTCACCTCTTTACAACATGGTATCAGAACCCATGGTAGTCAGAATCTGGCTATTTTAATTTTGTCTCCCTAGTTAGAATCCATGTCTTACATAGTTCCTTTAGGTGACATGGTTACCCTAGATTTGATCTACCTTTATGAAAGGTTGACTTAGAACTAAATAGTTCCACATAAGAATCTTGATGAATAAAACTCTAATATACTCATGACTAAAACATGCATAACTTGATGATGTTTAGATTTGCCTTTAGGCCACTATTAGGGCATGAAGTTGAAGAAAAGGTGTTTAGAAAGGATCAGGGTTTTGGGGGCTGGCAATATTTTCCTTCGAACCACTAGCTTGGTTTATGAGGACTCCCGTACCCATATGATACCATCCTGGCCTGAGCTAATATAAATTGTCCAAAATAGTTTGCTTTTAAGTAATAGTAACTGT
The DNA here is from genome assembly GCA_963693085.1 of Alisma plantago-aquatica. Lineage (NCBI taxonomy): Eukaryota > Viridiplantae > Streptophyta > Magnoliopsida > Alismatales > Alismataceae > Alisma > Alisma plantago-aquatica. The sequence goes on along the minus strand of OY856409.1, from coordinate 339,297,479 downwards.
AGACTTCTATGTTGTATATCTTTGGAAACCCTAAGTTTCTTGTGTATGATGAATTGTTTGAGGATGGATACCAAGATAGTTTCCTTATGTCCCTTAGGACCACATGCTTGGATAAATTTATCCTTAGAACCTAGACCTTAGAGTTTGGGTGTTTTGGAAGAGATCAGAGTGCACAGTGGAAGTGTGATGGATCTTGTACATGGTGCAGTAGACTCATCCTTTAACTGTAGTGTAGTTTGGCTTGATAGGACGAATCCTTTAAGGGGGTGGAGTATAGTAGTTAGTTTAACATTTGAGTGGTTAGTTTTTGTGGATGAAATCCTCTTTAGGGGGTCTTGAAATCTATCTAATCTATCTTTAGAAACCCTAACCTCATACTTAGGTGGTTAGTGTGCTTGGATCTTTGGTTTTGACCAAACAAGATATAATCATAACCCTAACATGCTTGTTAATATGTAAGGAACATATAATTATCATCTAAGGAATAATGCATGTGCTTGAACCCTAATGTACATCCAATGCACATAATATGAATATCAATGTTAATTGTCAATAAATAAGATGTTTATAATGTCATGAACCAATAAACCCTAATGATACGATGAGTAAGGTTATAATCTGTAATTAATGCATGATAAGGATGAATAAGTGAAATATAATGGTCATGTTGACCTAAACCCTAAAGTTGTAATCATCTAACCTTAACATATACACCCTTAGTGCCTTTCATCATACATTAATGATGTTAGGTGCCATAATCAGTTAACATACTTTGATACACATAAATGATATATATATATATATATAATCATTTGTTCAAATCATATATAGGAAATGCATGTTACCTTGTTAACTAATATACACGTGATTGGCCACCTAATGTGAATCAATTCACTAATATGTAATATGTTTCACTTGATCATTGAAATACATATAATGGCTTCAATATGAATAAGAAGTATATAAATATGAGAAAATAATTAATGATGACATTAGCGTGAGAAATAAAGATAATGTGACATTGTGACAATGTTAATATGAATATAAGTGACTAATGTGACATTAATTGGAATAATTGTATGCTTAACCACAAATTGAATAGAATGTCTTATTTCATGTAAAATAATTTGTTATAATTAATAAAGTGGTAATATGAGGATAATGATGTATAAATCCAAATATTAAGGAAAATAATCAAATATAATAATGAATGTTGAGATAATTTAGTAACCCCTAATTGTGCTAACATTCTTAGTACGAAAAATGAGATACATATATAATGAATCATGGATGATAATGAAATATAACCCTTTTGGCAGTAAAGTGAATATGACATGACATAATTAAAATAATGATGATAATGTGATATCATAATGAATGTAATACTAATGAGACATAAATGTAAATAATGTTAAGTCTCCTAAAAAGAACATCTTAATAATGGACCTAGGTGATCCATGAGAACCCGACCTATGATTAGTTAATGTATGTGATGTTTCTGAACCCTTAGGTGTAGTTGAATGTATAAGTTTTTGTGGAATTTTTATGGTTGGAGGAACAATCTAATATTTTGTGATGTGAGGTTGCACACTCACCCTTCCCTAATTGCTAGTGATTTCGGGGACGAAATCCTCTTTAAGGGGTGGAGTGTTGTAACATACCAAATTCTGGACTTTTTGTCTTTTTGGTCATCTTTTCCATCTTTTCCTTTCATTCCTATCTTCTTTGGCCTTTCTGTGTAATTTATGGAGAATATAATGGCCTAATGAGAATTTGTTCACCTTTTATCTCAATATTTGGGTTTATGCACAAATACCTTGGTGAAAGCTTAGTAATGGGTCTAATATGTAAAATGTCCACCCAAGTGATAAAAAGAATAAATAAATTCTTCCTAGAACTTTCTAGTGTTTTTTAGAATATGAAAAAGAAAGGAAATCATGAAATATACATAAAGGAGATGATAAATGTAATAATTGGAGATAATATGGGATATAATGGATAAAAGGAGATAATGAGGAATATTTTGTCTAAAAATCATAAGTGGAAACCAATGAAGATAATTTTGATATCTATCTCATTTTCTTGATTTAAAAGAAACTTAAGGGCCAAATATCACCTAATTTGGAAGATAAAAGCATATATTAAAGTCTTTATTAAAAGAAAATAGGAGATAAGCCAATAAGGTGAAATAAAATATCTAATGTTCTCAAATGGGAAAACTAACTCCACATTCATAATCTAAGCATGGAAATAAGCGTTTGGGCAAATTTGCATGTAATTTGGCCAATGTTTAATATTTTATTTTATTCAGGAGAGAGAAAATGAGAAAATGACTTAAAGACCAAAAATATTAAATATATGTTTAAAAAAATTAATTAATGCCAAAATCATGTTCCGCACATTTAGTATTGCTTATAGACCAAGTTTTACATTTTTAGAATGTTTCTAGATGCCTCTAATAAATTAAAAGGATAAATAAGTGATAAAATTTAAATGTATTAAACAAAATAATAAAAGTCTTCAAAAAAATAAAATAATACCAAATTCATGTTATACATCTTAAAATATATCTATGGATGGATTTTGACTCAATTTGGAAAATACTTTATGTATAGATGAATTTAGGAGAGAGTAAGTGTGCAAAACCTTCAAATCATTAATTAAAATAACAAACAAATGAAGTTAATAACAAATCCATGTTCCATATATTTTGTTTTGCTTGAGAGTGAAGTTGCAAATTAATTGATAATTATATAAGTCTCTAATATATTAAGAAAGAGAAAATATGAATTACTTTAAAGGAATTAAATAAAATACTTAGAATTCCCAAAAATGAAAACTAATGTTACAGTTGGGATCTACATGTATTAAATAGTATATAGGGTTCAAATTTAATATTTAACTGGATAACTCTTGCTTTCCAAATTGAATTGGTATTTAAAATCCTAATTACCATAGGCTTTAATAGTGGTATTTGATTAAACAAATTAATGTTTTCCTAAACCAAACATAACACAATGATGTGTTACTTCCTCTCCCTCCAACGTGACCTCACGGTTCCCCCCCTTCTAAAATGAGCTACGCCCAAAACAACAGTCATCACCCTTCCTCTCTGTATCCTATTTATCGTCCCCCCTTCATTCCTTTTCTCCTCAAACACACGAAGCCCTAGCCGCCCAGCCTACCCTCACCTTGCGTCCAACCATGGCGAGCAATGCTAGACAGAGTTGAGGATCGTTGGGCAGCGTCGCCTCCTCCTCTTCTTCTTCCTCTCCCCGAACGATGCCTAAAACTCGACGCCCAGCCACCCCGACGCTGCGTCGGCGTCGTTAACACCTTCTCGTCTAACTCTTGATGCCTAGTAGCTCCTGACACTGTGTTGGCGTCACTAACACCTGCCCAACTGATGCCTAGATGATGCATTAGCATCACTACCACCTCCCCTTCTGATGCCCTGAAGTTGCGATGCCCCAACGCCCTGACGCTGTGATGCCGTGATGCTGCGACGCCCCGACGCCTACAACACCACTTCCAGAGCACCTCTGACGCCATCACACACTGACAGTAGGGCATCATAGCCACCAAGTGCAATGTCATCGACCTTGACAGCAACGCTGTTGTTCACAACCACTAGATCTGCAAGACCATGACCTTTGCAAACACCTCCATTTAGCCTGACGATGGTGATTCATTACATGTTGCTTCTTCCTGGGTCACATGATCATAGAGAACGTGATGACGTGTTAGGTCCCCATCTTGTTGTGAATCAACCAGACATGCAACCCCCATGGTAACTCTAGACATGTAAGTCTTAATTTCACTTTCAATAATTTTTTTTAGAAAATGGATTATAAAGATGGGATAAGTATGGAGTAAGGATAATCTAGCTATTTAAAATCATAACATGAACTAGTCAATTATCTTACCTATCAACTTTGTTGTATACAAATGTAAATATTAGATAGCATGAAATGAAACTTGTAATGATACGTTAAAGTGGAGACTTAATATTAAATAGAAGATATTATATAAGACCCAGGTGGATTGATATCCAAAATGATTAATGAATCACCCTAATTGCTTATTGTATACTTACCAATCCCTAAGAATCATTAGTGGGTGTATCCTTGTTTTAATGTATCCTGTACAATAGAAATCATATATATAGGTGCATTACATGATAATTAGAAATACATATGGATCTAGAGAACACTCTCATCTAGATTAATCCAAGGGTACTTGAAATCTGTATAAGAATTCATCAAACGATATGGTTTTCTTAGGAATTAGATAGTAAAAAAAAGATAATAATATGTAAAGGAATATACTTTTATAAACATATATCTAGATGACATGTTAGTTGGATCAAAGAATGTGTATTTTAGTGAACCTAATAAATATTCATATGGAATATACTTACACCAATAAACATGGTAAGCATGATGTTACAAATAATTTGGACTCACATCATTAAACCTATATTGGAAGCATATATATTATTATCCACGTATATATGAGTTACATAAACTTATGTGACTAAATATTGGTAACTAGCACTAAGATAGATATGTAAAGAATCACATATTATCTCAACAAAGATTAAAATCATAAACCCTAACATGACATTACATGATTGGGAATTGGGTAATAATAATATAAAAATATAATAGGAATGAATATGTTCATTTTGACTTGTCTAATATACATAATGTGTTTCTAGGATGAAAAGTTGACTTTGTGGACCAAAGTATACTATTCAAGTTAACCTTTATGTGTGAAAAGAGGTATGTGCATCTACACCTTCATTTGGGAAATTATTTATACTGTTACCTATGTTCCCTAATGAGGCTTAACCTGACTTAATCCATTATTCTTGAAACATAATTTATTCATGCCTCAAAAATCAGTTGAAGTATTATCTTGTTTGGGTTTTTATACCCCACTGCCATGTTATACAAATCCTTTGATTAATTTTGCATAACTCTTTTGCTAGCATGTACACTAGTACATAACCGGCCTTTAGTGTCGGTTATTTAAGGTCATTAGTGTCGGTTTTTAAGCGACACCTATGTGGGCGTCGCTAAAAGCCCAACCGTTATGCGTCGGTTCACAAACCGACGCCACAACACTTCACGCACCACCGAAAATGCACCGGCAAGGGGTATAGGCGTCGGTTATTAGCTTTGAAACCGACGCCATATACCTTCGCGCCACAGAAAGGGCGCCATCTGGGGCACTATCGGCGTTGGTTTATTAGTGATAACCGACGCCATCTCACCCGCTGCCATGATTGTGCTGGCCAACACGGCCGTGGTGTCTGGTCCACTGCCACGGCCGTGCTGGCCAGTACGGCCGTGGTGTCTGGCCCGCTGCCACGACCGTGCTGGCCAGTACGGCCGTGGTGTCTGGCCTCATTAGGGAAATCAACGTCGGTTACTAGTAGGGAAACCGACACTGTAACCATATGTCGTCGGTTTTATACAAATAACCGATGCCTATTTTATGTTTTTTTTCTGTCAGTCTGCAGACCTGCTGTGGCTGGTCGCACGATGAGAAACCGACAGTTCAGTTATGAACTGCAGGTTTTACGACATCCATTGATATCAACCAACAACATGCCACAAACCTGCAAAATTAACAACATAAATGTTCACACATTTAGCAACATGCAGTTCCATTCGATTTTCACACATGTAGAAATATGCATGTAGCAATCTATAGTTCCATTCATTTTCATATTCAAACATGTAGAAACATTCATATAGCAACCAATAGTTTCATTCATTTTCACTCAGACACATGTAGAAACATTCAGACATGTAGAAACATTCACACATATTATAATTCAAAAATTCATTTAAAATATATCATTCTTTAGTCATTATTCGCTATCAACATCTCAATTATATGTTAAAACCCCCACTACTTGTATTGATGTTGCCCATTCTTCTCTTATATCATTTAATTCTTCCGTCGTATAGGGACCATGTACATTTGGTAAGGCCTTTCCTGTATTGTGGTCAGTTTTAAACACCTACAAAGTGAATGATGTATATATATAATTAATAATATATAAATAGGAGTGATATATTTCATATTATCTAATGAGACTATATATAATACCTCAGGAATGGTATCGATGCCTACTGCGGCATATTTGATAATCATGTGCATAAATCGCATCACATAGTATGCACATGCCCATCCGTTGTCTTGTATAGCACACTATAAATTGAAACATACAAAATATTAAAAATTACAACTAATTAAACACTGTTCACATAAATAATATATACATTGTATTCGGGAACTTACTTCCACGTTTGTCCAAATTATTTGCTGGTTCTTTTTCCTGGGGACCTTTCCTCCAGCCTTTTTGAACTCATCTAAACCCCTACATGTTAATGTAACACAGTACATTGCATAATTAAATAGTAATGTAATAACATATGTTAACGGATATGAAAATGAAATATTTCTCACCGGAATAATGCCATTTTCATTTTGTGTCCATATTTTGAATTCAATTTAGTCCCCTTAGGATCTATATAATAGACAGTGAACGTCTCAAGGACAATAACTAGTAACTCCCAATGCATACCACTAGAGGTAAAAAAGTTAAAAATTATTAACTCAAAATTCACAATGAAAATGTAATTTTCTTAAGTCCAAATTATAAGCAAAGTAAACTTACTCCACATGGAATGGAGCTATTATCAACGGCTTCTTATTTTGAGAAAAACTTGGAAAAGCATCACAGCAGTATTGTTGAACTGACGGAGGGTCTTTAGCTACTAGACTAATCAAAGATGGAATCAAAAATCCTACATGTTCGAATGAAAAATTTGCGCATATCTTGTCTAAGTAGCTGCAAAACATGTATTACGTATGCATTAATAAATAAGAAACCAGATCACCAGATCCTACACAAGGTATATGGATGTATAAAGAAGATCTCACCTTATCCATAGCTCTATCACAGATGTATTCAACCAATCATATCGAAACAACTCCAAAATATCTTGTATAAATAGGTTGCTTTCGTATGATTGACCTGCAACATCCGCATCTATAGAAATAGTTATAGGGAAATTTATATCATGTTCACCTAACCATATTGCCATACCCCTACAATCAGGACCTAACGGGACAGGTAGGTCCTGTGGAATCCAACTTGGTAATGTAGGAGGTGGAGGTGGAGGCCTAGATGTTGTGGGTGTCTTCTTTTTCACCTGTATATATATATATATATATATATATATATATATATATATATATATATATATATATATATATATACATATATATATAGAGAGAGTCAGGCTAGAATACACTCGAGTGTATCCGGAGCGGAATACACTCAAGTAGTTTTCCATGATGCAATATTTTTTTTGAAAATCTAATCCGTTGATTTTCTTAAACATCCCATGAACAACTCATACGCAAAATTTGAGCACATTTGGATATGTATAGCTCATGTTATGAAGACCGCAAAAATTATGCATTTCAAATTAGTTTCGCGCGTTGATTTTGTTGCCCTCGGATGAGTGACTTACACTCATCCAAATGGGTTCAAAATTTATATGTAGCCTAGTTATAGTATGCCGATGAAGATCAACGGTTTCCATTTTACAAAAAATAGTCTTGATATGCAAACACACTTGAGTGTATTCGTGCGATCTGTACACTCGAGTGTATTCTAGCCTGACTCTATATATATATATATATATATATATATATATATATATATATATATATATATATATAATTTCAGATCAACTGACATCATATACCCACACTAACAATTTAACGTAATGTAAATTTACCATATAGTTTCAGTATAGAGGACAGCCGCTTTTGGCCACAATATCACTCTGCCTTCTGCCTCAACAAGTGTTTCACAATCTGGGTGGGCATATGGCAATGGAAGATCCATCTAGTTGGGGAATATACGTAGCGGGCTCACACGAACCCAACCATCTGGTAATGGAGACCCATGAAACATTTCCCCTGGTAGGGATGGGTAAGCTGACACCTCTGTAATGACAAATTCTTTACTTTTTAGACGGCATGGCTTCAACCCCTACAAATTTTTGTATAAAGAATGTTATATACATATATACATATCATCTTGAAAACATATCATCTTGAAAAGGCTAGTTATTATGTCATAAAAATACTTACATTGGATGTGCTAGGTGGTGGGTCTACAAGATTACTCCCAACCTCTACAGTAGGAGTAGAGCGGGATGTCGTAGGTACTGTCTGCTGAGTGGCAGTCTGAGGTTCATGTCACTTGCTTAGTGCTTCTTTGAGTTTCCTATCAACTAGCTTATCTCCCTATACATGGATAAAAGAAACGTTAGCTTCTAATTATTGAATTCTCTTTTATAGTAACATTATAAAGAAAGAATAGGTTACCTCTTCTTGTGAAAGTCCCACTTTTGGGACATGTTTGTGCTGGGATGGCCCAAAGAACGCTTTGATGCCCACACCAGAGCCTGCAACCCTAACACGTCCATGATGCTCTAGGTTACCCAGAGCAACTGCCGATTCATCCCTTGTGCCCTCACGGATGAAATTTCCTTGTTTCCTCAGCTCGTGCAGCTCCTACTAATCACCAAAACAAAAATTTGTAATTAAGTAAACACAACAAATAATCAATATTCGAATGATTGTTGTAAGAGTTGTATTTTACCATTTTTGCAGCCGCCTCAGCAGTTGCGGACTTCCTTATTTCTCCCTTCTTATTTTGCCTCACAGCTATCCAGACATCATGGCGAGGCAGAGGTGTGCTACCTATAGTAGAGGACTCCTGAGTAGCAACAGTAGCCTCAGACTATAGTCTTTGGCGAATGCCTGCATACCCCTTTGGACTCATTGTGTGGTCATGCACATTCAGTGCACGCCTTGCTTTTTGCGCCTCATTGAGGGCCTAGTTAGTATGCACATTAATGATTTGGTTAGTAACACTAAATGTTAATCTTGAATAGGTGAATACAACATATATTAATTAAATTGGGGGTGACACCTAATACCTTGAATTCATCAGTTTGTCTTGAAGCAACAAATGCGCCCCATTCTTCTTGGTCCAGGAAGTTCCACTGTTCTGTGGTTGTCTTCTTCCTCTTGTCACCTTCTTTTATGTATTCCCGGGTGATATTTGTCCTATAGTTCCTTAGGACTCTCCCACAGCATTGCATCACACATTTACGATGCAGCTTTTCATCCAATTCAAATATACTCTGCAAAATAGAATTGCTATTAACTAGTATCCAAAAAAGTAGTAATCTAACAAATAGAATTGCAAATTAATAATAACTCACGCATAAATCCTTTCATATTACGTCTTTCTTCTCCTTAGGAACTTTATGCCAAGAATCTATCTTACAACCACAATGGCTACGAGTAACATACCCAAGATATGAAACAAATGAATTGTGATTCACTCCAATTGCATTTCCTGCATTATCAAAATCCACAACAAGTTTGGGTCCATTGCCCCTTTGCGCTATTAACTTCTTCATCATAGTGATGCCCCTTCTCTTGTCAACTTTTTGGTGCTGCTCATCAAGTGTCTCAAGTGCTTCAGAGGGTACATTTGCATCATCAACCTAAAATTTGACAAAATAAACACAGTTATAGGATATAACTAGAAATGGACATATAGATATAAATATATGATATATATTTTTAAAACTTACATTGTGAGGCAGCGCATTGATGTCCTCACCCTCACAGTAATCATCAGCACGGTCATCAGGAGAATGCTCAGTCATCTAAAAGTTCACATTCACATTGTAAAGTAATTCATATTGTAAAGCTCACATTGTAAAGTAATTCACATGGTAAAATTCACATTGTAAAGTAATTAACATTTTAAAGTTCACATTGTAAAGTAATTCACATTGTAAAGCTCACATTGTAAAGTTCACATTCACATTGTAAAGTAATTCACATTGTAAAATTCACATTGTAAAGTTCACATTCACATTGTAAAGTAATTCACATTATAAAGTTCACATTCAGAAAAATAAAACATATAAAAAAATATAAACATGCCTCTAATATTGCGATTTTTTATCAATTAACAATCCTTCATTGTGATCTCCGGGCACATACAAGTCATCATTAGCTTCAATATTTGCTGGTGTTGGCAACCCAACTGAGAATGGACTGGAGTCATCATACTTATCATAGTACTCTTCTTCATCTATAGGATATTCAATGAACTGTCTTTTACCATGAAGAACAACCGACCATTTATCATTTGTAGGATCATCGATATAAAATACTTGTTTCTCCTATGAAGCCAATACAAATGGTTCACTCTTCTCGCCAATCTTTTCAAAGTTCACTAAAGTGAAACCCAATTCATCCACTATAACTCCTTTGGTGTTATCAACCCAATTACATTTGAAGAGCCGAATTCTGAAATCTATATAGTCAAACTCCCATATGTCTTCAATGACACTGTAATATGACATTTTAGCTTCACGTGGACTCTTATCCTTTGCACTTGCAAAAAACATAGTCTACGCTTGAAGGGTGACCCCACTATTTTGGACGACACTCTTATCATCTTGGCGCTTTGTGTAATATGTGAATCCATTAATGTCATACCCTTCATAAGACATAATAGTCAATTTCGGTTTAAAGGCGAGGCATTTGATAGTTTTAGTAATATCATCTGGTGTTTGAGATAGTTGATGTAAGATTTTCTCTTCAAACCACTTAATAAATGTCTTGTTATGCTCTCTAGCAAGCCACATTGCATTGGCTCAAGGATATTGTCTCTTGATGCAATTGGTATGTTCCTCGATATAAACACTCACTTTGTCATGTTGTGTAAAATATACAAGTGACCTTGTTCCAACTACTCACGGCTGATTACTTTCACCTGTGATCCCAAAATTCCTTTGCCAAATTGCTCCTCAATATTCTTGTCATTACTAGGAATGTCATTACCACTGAGAAAGTCATTGAAAAAATCCATAACCTCTCTTGCCACATAACCCTGAATAATACTCCCTTTAGGCCGATAACGGTTTTGAACATCACTTTTAAAAATGCTCATGTATCGTTCAAAGGGATACATCCAATGCAAGAAAATTGGTCCCAACATTTTCACTTCCCTAGTCAAGTGGACAACAAGATGTACCATGATATCAAAGAATGACAGAGGAAAATACATCTCAAGCTGACATAGGGTAACAACCACTTCTCTTTGCAAATTATCGAGAGTATCAGGGTCAATAACTTTGTTGCACAGACTGTTGAAAAAGAAGCAAAGTCTGGTGATTGCAAACCTTACATGCTTCGGCAATATAGATCGAATTGCCACATACAATATTTGTTGCATTAGAGTGTGACAATCATGAGATTTAAGACCTATCAACTTCAAATCTTTCATTGATACCAATCTATGGATGTTGGATGAGTAACCCTGTGGCACCTTAACATTTACCAAACATTCACAAAAAGCTTTCTTCTCCTTTCTAGACAATGTGTAACAAGCGGGAGGTAAGTATGTTCTCTGATTTCCCATTTCACGTAATTTTGTTAATTCTGACCTTATTCCTATTTCACGTAGGTCCATTCTAGATTTTAGCCCATCTTCTGTCTTACCTGGTATATTCAACAAAGTACCAATGACACTATCACAGACATTTTTCTCAATATGCATGACATCGATACAATGCCTGACTGTCAAAGAACTCAAATAAGGAAGATCCCAAAATATTGACTTCTTCTTGAATAAAGATTTGTCACTCCGTGTAGCCATAGTACATTGTGATCTCTTACCAAATTCATTGACAAAGTCTTTTACTCTTTCATAAACAACCTCCCCTGGTATAGGTTTAGGTGCACTTCGTTCCTCATTCAATCCAATGAATGCTTTGCGCTTCCTACGACACAGATGGAATTTTGTAAGAAACCTTCGAAGACCGAGATATACAGTCTTACCGACATGTTTTAGTCTTATTGAATCAATGTTCTCTTCACATATAGGACACACTTTATCTCCTTTGACACTATATTCAGACAAATTCCCATATGCTGGAAAGTCATTAATAGTGCAAAACAACATAGCATGCAAACGAAATCTCTCTCTTCATAAAGCATCATAGGTCATCACACCTTCACCCCAGAGTTTCTTTAAGTCATCAATCAGAGGTTCAAGATAAACATCGATATCATTTCTAGGTTGTTTAGGGCCCGATATCAACAACGACAACATTGCGTACTTATTTTTCATACACAGCCAGGGAGGAAGGTTGTATATAACAAGCATGAGTGGCCAAGTGCTATGTTGGCTGCTCAATGTCCCGTACAGATTCATCCCATCTTTACAAATCCCAAGTCTTAGATTCCTGACTTCTTCACCAAATTCAGGGTACAATAGATCAATCTTCTTCTACTGTGGGGAATCAGACGCATGTCGTAGGATTCCATTATTATTTTTCTTAAAATCTGCATGCCACCTCAAATTCTTCGCATCTATCAGATTGGCAAACAAGCATTGAAATTGTGATATTTTAGGTAGATACCACATCACCTTGGCAGGAGAACCAGTTTTGGATTCCCCCAAAGTCATCAATTTATACCGTGACACACCACATTTTGGACAATCTTTCAAATCCACATAGTCCTTTTGAAATAATACACAATCATTCAGGCATGCGTATATCTTCTTGGCATCCATTCCTATTGGGCACAACAATTTCTTTACCTGGTATGTTGAGATTGACAGCTCGTTTCCTTCAAGAAGCATTTCTTTCAACAAAGACAACAATGACGTGAAGCTTTTGTCGCTCCATCTATTGTTAGCTTTCAGCTTATACAATCTCAACACAGCGTCAAGCTTCATAAACTTAGTACAACCTGAGTATAACGATATCTCAGCATCATGCACAATGTTTCTGAAAATGGGAGGTGGATCGGTGTGCTCTACCCCACAACTATCCAGCATCGCATCAATGATGTCTACTGGAACTGGTTCATTCACATCTACGTCATCGGAGGAAATTTCTTCTTCCACACAAGCACTACTATCGACATCCACTAGTTTTGAGTTTGAAATCTCTCCATGCCAGTGCCATTCTGTATAGCCTTGTATAATCCCATTGCACATGACATGACTTTTGATTTTGTCACCAGTGCTGACTTTCAAGTTGTTACCGCAATGCCTACATTGATAGTAGAACCTATCTCCAAGTTGTTTCCTATGTTCCTTGGCAAATATAATAAATAGGTCAAGACCAGATATAAACTCTGGGGTGCAGTGATTGCGAATGGACATCCATGATCTATCCATTCTATGATCAAAGAGAAAACAAGTATATATTACAACAAGATTAGGGTCTAGGGTTAACAGATTAGAGTTTTTGCATGGTAAAACAAATACATGTGTTGTCATTCTTATATAATAAATGTGTACCACCTATCCCATTCTTGAACACCTAATCTCACTAGTAAGTGTATAATGTGTATTGGGTTTTCAAGAAAATTTTGGCAGCATTTCCCCACTATTCTCTAAGTACATATGTACTTAGAGAACAAATAGGGAAATGTTGTCAAAATTTTCTTGAAAACCCAATACACATTATACACTTACATCCTAAGTGAGATTAGGGGTTCAAGAACAGTCCCAAACCGGGGACTATCCAAGATTTACTCCTAATGAGTAAATCTTGGACGGGTTTCTAGGCCAACAAATACATGTATGTTGTCATTCCAATACCTACAATCCTAGTTTCATCACAATTGATGTTAGGGTTTCATCACAACTTTAGGTATCATATAGAGTATGTAGATGTTAGGGCTTCATCATGCAATAGGGATTCATGTAGATGTTAGGGTTTCATCATGCAATAGACTCAACCAGATGTTAGGGTTTCATCATGCAATAGGGATTTAATCATATAATTGATTTAATCACAAATTCATAATTGATTTCATTTGAATATATACCCTCTTATTCTTCCTTCTCCCTTATTACCAACATCAACCACGGTCGTGTGGGCTGGCATGGCCGTGGCTGTGTTGGCCAACCACACGGCCGTGTTGGGCAGCACAGCCATGTGGTCGGCCAACACAGCCACGGCCGTGCCAGCCCACACGATCGTGGTTGTTGTTGGTAAGGAGAGGGAGAAGGAAGAAGATGAGTAGGAGAACCAGTGATGAAGAAGAGGAGGGCCTACTATTGGTAGCAGCGTGGAGACGGAGGCGGCGGTGAGCACACCAGCGGCAGGAGACGACGTGGAGGCGGGCGAGCAGAGAAGGAGAAGAGCCGACGTTGAGTAGAGAAGGAGAGGGCGCCGATGGCAAGCAGAGAAGGAAAGGCAGGTGGCAGCGGTGGTGAGCAGCTACAGCAGTAGCAGGCGGCGGCGAGGAGGCAGGCGGCAGGTGACGCAGCAGTAGGCGGCGATGCAGTAGGGGTCAGGAACCGGAGCAAAATCGATCGATGAAATAGAAGAAAGGGGAACAGTTCACTGTGCGTGGGGGCTATTAAGTTACTAAACGGTGTCGGTTATCCATAACAACTAACACCTTTATTATTAAGTGTCGGTTGATAGTAACAAACTGACGTCCAATTGGACCTTCCTTCACCCTAATTTTTTTGGCGGGGATGGCGCACGCACCCTTATAACGTCGGTTATGCTAAGACAACCGACTCCCATATTGGAACTTTTGGTGCAAATTTTATTTTCATTCAGTGTCAGTTTTTAGTTAAAACACCAACGTTGTATATGATACTTTGGCACAAAATTTTTTTGCTCGAAAAAATTGGATTTCGCGGGCTACTTTAGGCGTCGATTTCTTTTCTTCAACCGAGACTGAATGAAAAGTGATACCCGTGTCTGGTTGGTCTTCAAATATAGATGTTGGATGTCCTTATTAACTGACGTTGAATGTTAACAGTGCCGATTTTACTAAAAAACCGATGCCTCTAAAAGAGACGTTGAACGTTGTTTCTATAGTAGTGGTAGTTATATGTTCTATTTAATTGTAAAGTAGAGGTACTTATGTACAACCACCCGCAGGGGGCATGTATATAATCGCCCTAGGGGAATGTTTATAATTCTCCCCATAATATTATAGGTGACTGGGAATGTCTTATTCTCCCCTCACCTAAGGTTAGAGGTCCGGTAGGTGCCTCAACCCTACTTAGTTAGGTAGACATATTAATTTACATCCAAATCCTTCATTTATAATTTTTATTGGCAAGTTTCTTTGTTTAAAGCCTCATACTCTTGATGTCTCATCTTTTGATGAATCCCTAGTCTGATTTACTTATTATATTTATCGTGTCACCTTTAGTATAGTTTAGTGACACATACTTGTTTTTTTCCATCTCTCTTGCTGGGTGCTTTCCCAACCACCCAGATGTGGAGCAAGGTGATGGATATGGCATGAAGATCGTAGCTTTGGCATGGACTTGGTTGATCGATATGTTGCTCAGAGACAAAAGTGGAGTAGTCTAGACTTCCCTCTATCTAGATCATAGTTGTGTATGATGATGTAACCCTTAATGGGAGATTTTTGATGTATCTTATACAATCTTTTACAAAATTGAATATAGTCAGACAAAAAAATTCCGTTTCTTTCCAATGGTGTTATGTTTACCAAATTTAGTAAAGGGGTGAACTCGCCTCTTTACAGATAGATTCAATGAAAGTCTTTTTAACTTGATGCCGAGAGATATGAACGACTAGATGACATGATATTCTTCCACATATTTTATTAGATTCCCAAATGAAATCCTTTCAGGAGTGGAGAATTTGTAATGACCCATTTTCATATTAGTCATCTAATTAGGGTATACTTGATTGATTGCATACTTAACTAGATAGATAATTGTCTAAAGATTGACTGATGATGGTAGTTTAATTATGATGTTTTAAATATAATGAGATGTTTTGATAATACTTTGATTCAAAAAAATTAGGTTTGGATAATTGAAAACCCTTATCAGACAAAATTATGGTTTTGATGGCATATGAATACACAATATGATTAACACAGTAGTGTGGTAAATGATTTTTAGTATTTAATCTATAAATCTAATTTAACTGAATTTTGGATATGGTTTGGATAACTCAAATGTAAGCATTATTGAAAAATATCAAAAATTTTGTACAATTTTATGATCTATTTGTTGGTCGAGTTTCCCCAAGACAAATTCAGTAGACCATGTATTCAGATTGAAATATAGAAGTATGGTGCTTCAATTTTATCTTTTTATTGGTTCGTTCAATTGATCTCAAATTTTAATTGTTGGTTAAAACATTCATTTATAGATATTTTGTTATATTTTCATAATTTTTTTATGATGTTTTATCTCTATAGAGAAGCGTGTCGGTCGAGTTTCCTCAGGATAAACTCCATTGACCATACATTTTGGATGGAAATAAGTAGTTTGTATTTTATTTTATCTTTTTATAATAACTTTGATTGATCTAAAATTTTAACTAAAGCTATAAATTTATATTTCCCACAATATGATAAATTTTCATAACTTTTGGATGAGTTTTGACCTATTCAGTAGATAATTTTCAGTAATATATTTTATGATAGAAAAATCTGTTGAAATAAAACAAAGTGTAACTTGGGTCAATATGCAATTGATCCAAGCATATTACTTGATCTGTATGAGTAACCTATCACCCAAGGATCTCTCATATTTTCTAATCCATTCCAGAGACGTGAAATCCTATAGAGAGAGGAGAGCTAGGGTTTAGAAGAGAAAGTGGTGGAGATGTTGACCTAGGGTTTCACTATCCGAGATATGATGAAATCAAGTATAGCTTCTTTGCTCTAGCCTTTCATGGTAATTCTTCTCTCACTTGTCAAGATTCCATCCCTCATATGATTTGATTCAGAATCACTTCAAATCACCCCCTTTTCTCACTCTTTCTATCGTAATCTTCATTTCTAGGGTTTCTGAGTTGAAAGGAGGAAGAAATGGATTCAGTTGCTAGAATTTGATTGGATTTATAAAAATCTATAGGTTGACCTACGTTTTTAAGGTTCTTGTCACATTATCTGCATGTTTTTCTTCCTCCTCAGGTCTATATTCATGTTGAAATTCTTATTCTATCTGGCTAAAATAAAAACAAACCTTTCTTATATTTGTATGTGATTGGATATTGATTTGGAAAGATATTAGGGAATCAAATTCAACTGATTTTGATTATTTCTCATTGATTGGAATTTTCTTAGTTCTTAATTTATTGATTGAGGATCCATGAAGAATCCTACATATAGATGACTATGCTATTTCATGTGAATATTGTATAAAATTCAGCCCAATGGTAGATATGCTTAAGAATTGAATTGACATGTATATAATCATATTTGAATTGTATAAGAATGAAATACACAAGTGTAGTAAGTATTACTAAAATAGAAAATGATATACACATAAGGATTAGTATTTGGTGGTGATAATCCATGTTTAGGGTTTGTTTTGAAGGATTAAATCAAATAAGTCAATTAGTCAATGTAAATTTATGATTGACGAATGGAATATGTGAAAATGGAAACTAGGGTTTCCATGTGTGTGAATAGCCCTAATTAACCCTTGTGCACCATGATGAGATTATTGAATGATATGATTTTGATGATGTGATGATCGAAGGATGACTTATTGAAACTTGTAGAAGTTTAGTGTGAAGACAAGTATGAGTGATGAAGCTAGAACTTGTATATAATGTTGTAAATGTGATGAAATACTACAGTGTAAGTATTAATGCTTCAATTGAATGCGATGAGTCTTACTAATATGATATAAGCCTAATGCATATATTTTAGTATGAATTATGAAATCATGAGTAAGCCCTCACATAAATGTGGGTCATTTTATACAAGTTACATAACAATGAATTGTGAGGGTTGATTAGAGATTATGGTGTAAGAAGATGCAACCATTATCCATTCTTGTTACCTGAAGTGAAAAGTACAATAAGAATTGATCATTGTTTATTATGGGAATGGCATTAGAATTCAATTATATGGTACACTTATCTAAATATAAGAAACAATATGAACAAAATGTATTGAATGGTGATGGCAAGTTAAAGATGAAACTAATTAGTTACGATGATGAAGTCTTTGATCTTTTATTTTAATTACATGTGGCTTAACCCAAATTGATTGAAATATGCTAAAAATTAGACTTGGATGCATGTCAATGAGAAGAGAATAATTGTATATCAAGTGAATTAAGAATGATTGATCCCAATAATGCAATGAACATGAAAAGAAAGAAGTTGAGACTACTAAACATAAAATGAAGGAAAAAGATGGGAATTAGTATATGAATCTAAGAACCTGACTCTAACCCTAAAATGATGAGTTAGATGATGCTAATGAATAAAATTCTCAAATGAGGGATCAAGTAATGTACATAATTGTAGTTGAATTCAATTCAAAGATGAAGTTCATGAATTTGAATTAATTTACAAGTTTGTATTCTTGTGTTTTGATTATTTGATAGAATACTTGTACTATGAGAATGAACTATTTTGATGGACTTCAAATGATACTAGACATGTGTTGAATAGTAACCCTAACCAAAGAATGTGAAATAAATGAAGAAGAGAACTAAGTGTGTTATTCATGAAATTTATTTGCATCTATCAAAATTGTATGGAATAAGTATATTTTGTATGATAAATCGATTTTGAGTAAGATGAATGATACAAGATATTTATATGCTTTTATTGTTGATAGTTCTTATCTCTCTATGGATATTTTTTTGAGAATTGTGATATAGAATGAACTGATAAGAAATATGTTGAGATTAAATTTAGCATGCATTGATTACATTTGAGAAACCTTGATGAGGGAAAATGTTACACAATGAGATTATGTATCAGGCTGAAAACCCACTGATGATGATAAAAACCCTGATGGGGTAAATGTTTGATAATGAGATTATGTCTCAGGCTGAAAGCCTACTGATGATGATTGCTATGAGAGGATGTAGAAAATGGAAATAGTCATATGTGTTGCAATCTACAGATTTATTATGTTTCTTTCTTTAATCACTATCTTTCTTGATAAGCTTAATCTATTTCATGTTATTCTAGTTACATGAGAATACACAGATATGATATATGATGGTTTGAGTCTTCTTTTGAGATGAGTAAAAGAGATTAATAACAAGTCGAATGATGACACATCTATGTAGGTGCCATGAAGACTGTGAGTTTCCGTCGAGGTACACACTGGGGAAACAAAACGGATCTCCTTGTAATAATCAATGAATTATGAGAAGGATTTGCAGAGTGTGGATCGAGACCTTAAAGGTTAGACCACTAGGATTTAGTAGGGAGTCATCTAGAGTGGCTCTGGCCCTAAATCCTTGTTGTGAAAGTCTATGTCCATGAGGAATAGACTATGATGAAATGAAATATGTGAAATGTGAAAATATGTGAAATGTTGTGATATGTGATATACTATTTTGCTAGTTCATATCTTGTGTACCCAAGATGAGAAAGTGAGCATATTTAGGAAACCTTGAGGTGGAATGGGTCTATTGTTGATATCTTAGGGTGGCCGACTAAACCCTAAGATAGTAACAATGAGTCATTCACTCGAGAATCATGCATGGAAACTTCTACTTGGTGAGGTACAAGCTAAGTAGGTTCTAGACAAATGAACTAAAGATGAAAACCTGTGTAGAATATGGTTTTGATGTTTGTTACATTCCTTGTACTGCTCATTGATTATTTTTTGTTGATTATGTTTCTTGTTGTGGAAAGTAATCTTGTTGTCATAGAGATTATTTATTTCATATCCTGATCTATCTTGTTGACAAGTAGTAAATGTTGAAATTTATATCCACTCTGAATATAATTAGGATTTCTTGTTATTTGATAGTATTATTTGGTAGACATGTCTTATGCGTACTCCGACTTTAGGACCACATGATGTGTTCCTGGTCTGGCTGGTGGGGTGTCACAATGATCATATTAATGTTATATATTGATTCAAAATGTTAAGATCTTAACTTGTTACTCATATTTAAGGATTGTTATTCTAAACAAAGATGTATCTACTGATTTGTTCATAGTCATGCTCTAAATGATGTTTCAAAGTTGGATTTGGTTTAGATGATTACCTTATCTGTTTGATTGGACTATCAATGTAAACTAAATTTGATTATATGATAGAACTATCTGCTAGACTTTTCAATATCTGTAAGTTTCTTTTAAATTCATTATAATTAATCTGATGTTGATGCATGTACTTAGCTTGAGTCAGAGGTACCCACTCACTGGGCCTCTATATGAGTCTCATGATGCTTCAAATGTTTTTAGATATAATTCTATCTAGCGGAGAGGTCATGATAAAGTAGATATAAATAGAATAATCTAGATAGATTAGATTGTCCATGTACACTCTCTCTCCCAAGATGGGTAGTACATTGAGTTTGTTCGTTCATTTACATGTATTTAATGTAAATTGAATTATATGTGAGCAGGAAGATTTGATTTTGGTTTTAATGGAGGTGAATAAGATTTGTGATATCTAATTGTGATGTCCTTGAGGTGACATTGGTTTATGAAATTGTGAAGAAAGAAAAAGGAACAATTTACTTGTGCTTTTCCTATATTGTGTTAGTCGTGTTTGTCAATAATGATGTGTCTTGTTGCATAATCGGGGATTAGATTTAGGGTTTCACTTTAATCGATAGAGAGGACCTGACATAGCCCACATTTTAGAATCTCTGAACTGAAAATTTTGAAAATTGTTAGTATCGATATAAGATGATTATGTGTATTTTTAGTGGCTTTTGATTAGTAATTGTGGTATATCCTATACATGATCAAAATGGTGAAGTTTTGCATATGAATGTGAATCCTAAATATGAATTGGGGTTTTATTGATTTGAATGCTTAATTTTCATAATTCTAGTAGGAAATTATAAAATGCATCTACTTTTCCATGAAAGATGAGTAAATGGACTAACAAATTAATGAAACCATAATCATGTAGTGGCCACATGTACAGTATAATTTCCCAATTATTCGGAATTCAAGGAAGCAAAATGAGTATCCTTATAGAAATCCTGGGAATGTGAGAAGGTAGTCATAGTTGCATACGGTTTAGTATCCATGGGTTATCGAGAATCCATATAAGGTATTGTCCCCTCAATTTCATGAAATCTATTAATGAGGTCACATCTCCTACTTTTATAAGGTGATCATTCCAATGTCATTAAAAAGATGTAAATATGATGCAATACATGTAATATATGGAAAATTTGTGACCTTAGTGCCCAAGAAAAACATGATGATTATGTATGACATAGAATGAGGAGCCCTACATATATACTCACACCGACCTGGACATGGATGGATCTGAGTGAGATGGGATATCCCTAAGATGCTCTGCAATGTCTATGGGAATTCACAATATGTATCCAATATTTTGGATGGTACATTCCAAACTAAGCATGGATTAATAAAGATATACAATCAAGCAAAAATGCTTACTTGCATAGTATCTTTATGTTATGCTTCATATATTACCTTTTTGCCTCGAGTGTGACTTACAAGTTTTACTTTATGTTATCAAATAGCTCATTCCTAGTATATAGTAGATCTTTCATAGTTTGATTAATCAGCATATGTATTATGTCTCACTAAAAAATTGTTCACTCTCATGGTTTCCCATCTTTTTTTCATCTATCAACGTCATAACCTAGGAACTTTTTGGTCAGAAGACTCCTTCACCAATGAAGTAGTGAGTTAAAAGTGGGAGTCTAGATTTTGTGGTGTCTTAGATTCATTCATATATACTAGGGTCCTGTGTAGGGTTCTTTATATAACATTGTATTCAAGATTCAACTTTTTATTTATACCTTCTACTTATGTTCATATTTTTAAATATATATAAGGACATCTTTGGGAATAGGTTGTAACTTGAGTTTGTGTAAAATGTATAGTTATCCTATGATGAATGAATACAGTGGAATTTCTTTACAATTTCATATCAGAATCCTTTTGGAAAATTTGTACTTAATATTTTTCTCCTATATTTTTTTGGATGATGATAGTTAAGACTGGTTTAGGTTTTTTTTAAAATTTTCTTGTCATGCTTCATGTAAGAATGTTAAATATGATTATATTGATATGCCCTACAACTTATTTCAAGTCTTGTATAAATAGGAGTCTAGACATGGCAACCATGTGCTCTGCAATATGAGACTAAACACATGTTACAAGTACATATTCTAATACTCCCTCTCAAGCTATAGAGTGGGTGCTATGAGACTAAACACATGTAACAAGTACATATTATGATACTCCCTCTCATGTTGTAGAGTGGGTAAAGAACATATGCAGGTTGAAAAGAAAGACACAAACATGACATACAAACTTGAATTGTAAAAAGAAAGATATACATAGCCCCTACAAAGATTATTCCCCCTGAAGAACATGGTAGCAGAGTAACTAACATGAGAAATCCTGAACCAAAACTGGAGAACTCTTGATGTTGGTGTTGGAGATAAGTTGTTGTTGGTGAAAAAAATTCTTTAGTGGTGAAGAGAGCATGTTGTTGGCACCAATTTTCCTGGAGGCTAGAGCTCTCACAGACAAAAAAATAAGAAATAGAGGTTTCTTTCCCCTATCTTACCAATTGAGGGTGGAAGAAAAGTGGCTACACCGCTAGAGAGAAGAGAGGTTGTGTGCAGAGATGATGACACCAACAGAGAATCCAAGGGAGGTGAAGTTGGAGTTGTCGCATCAGAGCGCAAGTAATTAGACCTTCATGTTGGAGGATGATGTGGACGATGACAACTAAGATGATTGAGAACTGAACGGGGAATGAGGCTGAGCTTGCCTTTTTTGACAGTTGTAGAGTCAATGTTATTGTCACTACCATTGGGACAACAACAACAGGCCAGAAGCCATCATCAAGTTGTGTTCTGGTGGTGCATCGTATGTTGGATGCCCAAACTCTTGAGATAACCATGGCATGAACATAGTATAATGGAGTTTGATGGAGGGGATAGGAGAGAGAGAGAGAGAAGTTTGGAATTATTAATTGGAAAAGAGGAAAAGGAGAGTTATGATTGAGAAAAAAAAGGAAACTAACTTGGATGATGAAACAAAAATTCAAAGATTAAAGGAGGGATTTTTTTAGAAAAGAAAGGAGACGACTAGCTGGAGAGGAAGCCATGTGGATGTTATCAACCCTAAAAGGCCAGGTGGGCGGCATATCAAGAGAGAAGGGGTTGTCGTCTGGCGGATAGGAGTATCACTATTTTTCTCTCTTTTATAGGACCTTGGCTCTGATACCATGTAAGAATGATAAATGTGATTATATTGAGATACCTTACGACTAATTACAAGTCTTGTATAAATAGGAGTCTAGATATGGTAGCACTCCTGTACTCATCAATACGGGACTAAACACATGTAATCAGTATATATTCTAATACTTCACTTATCCTTTGGGTGTGCTTATGCACTAATTTTGGGTTTTGTGTCACAATTACATTTGGCTTTACCTTTGTACGTTTTTTGTGCAGCTTTAGGTGATAGGGGGTTGTTCTAAAGGGCACCCCTTTCATATTTCCTTGATTTAGTCTAATCTCATGAGGTGGTGTTTTGTTTCAACATGCATGTTTTGGTTAGACCCTATAGGGCGAGGATCCCCAACATTGTTGGGAGTTTTCTTGTTGGTTCTTGAATTTTCCACAAGCCTCATGATTTAGTAGATGTATCGGAAATGTAATCAATCATCTCTTTAGATTTGAAAATCTAACACTTCACAATAACGGTTAAGTGTTCCAATTTTGTATTTTTGTTCTAACATTGATTTTGTGTTTTTTTTTAAGAAGGGTAAACTTCCCACCCTCCTCATGCTTAAGAAGAAATACTAAAACATGAACTGATATTGGATTGTACTCACTAATAGACACCTCATTAATTATATATATAAACAAGAGACATCGTATACACGTGGTTAAGTTGGAGTTAGTTCATGTCTTTGTTGGTGATGACTTCGCAGTCTAGAGAAAAACACTTTTAAAGGGTGGCAAACAATCATGCGCAAATCCCAGCTGTCATTTCATACAATCTTAACGCTTCTTTTGAAAAAAATAAACATTGAAGCTAGAAGTTGTCATAATAATTATACAATTACGGTCAACAGAAGATACACATAAAAACATGCATAAATATGCTTTCATGTGAGTTTAAACATCACAATTATGAATTTTAATTACAAAATCGTATACAAAATACTTAGAAACACACATACATATATTCAAATGTTGCAATGAATGGGTTCAAAGCACAGGAACAGACATTTCTCTATTACCACTCTCTCGCGTGACACATCAACTCTATTACTCCAACATGTGGTTTCAAATTACGTTCCGGATAACTCTAAGTCTAACGATATATCTACACAAAGACCCACCCTTACAAAAATAATTTGATATGTATATCACAGATATTTAACGCAACACTTTTGGAACATCTTTTTCGTAACAACGAATTTGAACCCTCGCTAACCAACCTCCACCGTGACTCTACGAGGGATGCATGGAAGTCTTTCTCTCTTAATCTCATATACTCAAATATTAATAAGTAAATTAAATTTTAATTTGTCTTCTTTGTTGCATAAAAGACGTTTGTGGACTACTTATTACATTTATTATTCTATACGTATGCCTTTATCCTATAATATATTTTTGATTTACATGTCAGATGTTGACCTTATTTGATACTTCCGCTCTAATCCACTTTATATGTTTCTCTCTTCTCTCGTGCCTTTTTTTATTCATCTTTTCCCACCGTCTCTTTTTCCATCGATGCCTTCCTCTTTTGTGTTTTGTCTCTCTTCCATTATAGATTTCTATTTTGCTGTTCTTTTTGTTTCTCTTTTGTTTGTTTCCTTTTGGGCATCCTCTTTATTGGGCTGTCACTGCCAGTCTATTGCATAGGAGGCGGTGTGTAAAATAATACAATTAGCAATTTATTGAGGATAATATGAAGTTTTCAGTCTACCAACAACCGGACTGTGCGAGTCCCAAGCCGGGTGTGTGTCAATTAAGGCATTAAAGAGTATCTTCACCAGTAAGTAAATTTTCTGTCTTTCTAGAAATTTCTTCTATTCTGCTAAAAATTGCAAATACCCCTTGTATCTAAGGAATCTTTATCAACCCCTACCTTTCATTCAGAATTCCAAACAACCCCAAGTACCCGTTGACCCATTAAAAGCACAGTTTACCACGCCGATGATGTGACAGGTACCCGTTGACCCATTAAAAGCACAATTTACCACGCCGATGATGTGACTATGGAACAGAACTGTTCCAAGCGTGATAGTTAGGTGTCTGAATACGTTAAATAGGAAAGCACAAGCACGTTATCTTGTGATATTATTTGGTAATTTTTTATGATAAATATATTATTAAAAAGGTTAGTATATTTCATTATTCGAATAGTGGATGAATAGATTTTCTATTATTTTCACAACATAGAAAAATGGCTTAGCTTTTAATTCTAATTGTTGATTTTGGTGATTTTGAAAGGGTGTTTAGTCCTCTAAGTAAGCCAATTTAAATTGATATGCAATTGGTATCTGCCCATTTTGCTACACTTCAACTGCGATTAGGTATGTAAAACGAGGGGAATTAGAAATGAACAGTACTCCATCATAATCTAAATGCAATAAACTAATGCCCATCTGGCATATGATCCAAACCTAGCTAGTGTTATAAGTTTACAAAAGTATCAGATTTGATTGAGAATAATGCATTTAGCATTGATGCACATATTATAATATCTGACATTTTTGTGTCAACAATACATGCTTAAAGTATATGCAATATGTTTAGAATTGGGATATTTTCCAACTGGACACAATATATCAAAAAGTTGTGAATAAAAGGTTTCTAATGAAATATAACATGGCGACATTATAATTTTTTTTAGTGGTAATACTCATCAAAATTGGATTTTGAAGTTTTGCATACATACAACACTAAGAGTACATGTTTGTTGTCGATAAGAGTGAACTCGGTTTGCCTAATACTGATTAATGAATCGTTAATTTTGGTATACAATTTGATTAATTTATTCAATTTGGTTAATGAATTTTGGTTAATCATCTAAATATGTAATGGGTCACTTGAAAGTAATTATGATTTGTGAATAGAACTAGTTAGTCCCATATTATGAATACAAAACTATTCCATGCATTTTATACCTACATTGTTGTACTTTGATTTCAATAAAATCTATCCGTTTGTATTGCAATCAACTTTCTTAAATTTTAGATACCATACATTGTTATGAAATACTTCTATGCTATTATAGTTTGATGATTACATCATATCAATATGATATATATGTGTCATTTGATAAAATTGGATTTGTTGAGTTTACCATTAGTTGTTGAACATAACCGATCAACAAAACCAACTTAACGGTTAACATAAACATTACCTGAATGCTCACCCCTACTTCTGTCGTACACAACACTTCCACTATTAACCCAAAATTTCCTTCAAAAGATAAAAAATATCTACACCCGGATTCAATATTTTAAAGTGATTTTCGGTTGGTTGTGGCAGCAATGTGACCCAACGGTAAATGAACTCTAAACTAGACATGTAAATGAAGGAAGATTGATTGAGCGATCAGAGACAGAACACGGACAATAGACATGGGCTTATTTGTACAATTATTCTAAGGTAGTTGTATTGCGGCACGCACTTGCTGCGTTGGAAACAAGGATCCACTCTCAGATTATCGTATTCGCTTTCATTAACTTGTCATGTAAACTACTTAAGACTTATTACAAAGAAATAGAAGGGAGACGGGCAACATGTTAATGGGTGTTTAAAATTAGACTATTTGATTCACATTTGCAATCAAGATAGAAATCTGATACCTAATACATTTTGTTATCATATTTGATATCAAGCATTAATAAATTTGAAAAAAAAAATTGTATTCAATAAGTATATCTTATTAAAATTATTATATTTCTTAACACCAGAAATTGTGGATCTTCTCAAAAGGTTTCAAAAATTATTAAAATAGAGTATTATGATTCTCAAATCTATGAATGTGATGTTTCATCAAGTTGATTTTGCCATCAAAAAAGACTACGGAAACAACTTGTTGTTCACTTAGTCTTTAGGGGTGTCAAAAACCGATTCTGGCTCAGTTCCATGTCGGACAACAATCGAGTTTATAAAAAATGGCTCAACCCAGATGTAACATCCCTGACCTGGGTTATTCTTTAACCCTAGGTGTTTTGATTAAGAAAGATGATTATATGCTTAATCTTATCTTTTGAAAAGTGATTAGGGCTCATGAGGAACTTATGTTTCAATTTTGGTCCTGTTTGAACAATGTTAAAGCAATGTTTGCTTATTTTGGACTAAAGTGCAAATTACCCAAGTTGAGGGGTTAAATTGCAAATGTTGCATGATAATATGTTCCTCTAATGTTGAGACATCATAAGAATGAATATGATATAGTGGTATGGTTTCCACAAGCTTGGACACCAAGATTAAGCTTGTAAAGCAATCCTTGTGCATTAAAACCTAGTTTTGGAGTAAAGTGCAATTTACCCAAAATCTAGGGTTCAATATGCAAATTACCACTTCAATATGGTCCTTAATGTTTCTTGTCATCATGTAGAGCAAATAAAATGAGAGGGACTCCTCATTTGAATTAAGTTGTAGGAGAGAGAATCTTGACATTAAAATAATCAAGAATAATGCCTAATTGAAACCCTAATTCAATTTAGGGCAAAAATGAATAAAAATAATTGAAGGGCTTTCAACCAAAATGTTTTGGGTTGATTTTGAATAAGGATGGATGTTCCTTTGCCAAGATAAGGAACGAAAATATCTTAAGTAGGTGAAATTCCACTCACCTTATTAAAAAGAAAAGTAATTTCCACTCGCATATGGGATATTAATATAATAAGCATTAAGGTGCTTAATTTGCTTTTCTTTAAATTGAGGATAATGAAGGATAATTAAAGGCAAGGAAGGTGCCTCGTACCCAAGGTAGTTGAGGGGGGAGAGGCGGCCACTTTATTGGGATTAATTGGATTTTTATAAGGCATTTTCCCTCTCATCAATTTCCTTATAAAAGTGCCATTTCTAAGCCCAAACCAAGGCCTTTTTTGGATTTTCTTCTTCCCCTTGCTTGCAAAACCGACCAAGGAGCTAGGGAGGAGCATGGAGCACGTCCCCAACCTGTGGGTAAGCCCTTGACGTTCGTTCTCCATGATTTCATGGTGGAAATCGAAAATAAATTATGGATTCCTTCTTATTTCGATCTCCTCTTCAACCCTAGCCAACTTTTACAATCAAAAGCTTGAGGACGAGCCTAGGCAGAGTTGCAAGAGCTTCATCTACCATTAATGGCGTGATCTTGGAGCTTTGGAGCTCAATTGGAGGCGGGTTTTATAACTCAAACCCTTAATCATTGCTATTGCATCAATCATCTATGCTTTGTTGATTGTTTTCTTCAATTTGTTACAAACTTGATTCTTTGCTGCAATTTTCATCAAGAACGGTTGCTGTTCTTGGGTGCACGAAGGAAGATAATTATTACATCATCATAAGCAAGCACCTCACCAAATATCTTGGGAGAAAACGATCTCAAAGGTTGGGACCAAACGGGTTCACCAAAACCGTTTGGTGACCAAACGGGTTGCAAACCATTTGGTGGAAAACGGGTTCAAACCCGTTTGAAGGAGTTGACCAAGCATTGACCGTTTGGGAATCTCGTTCCTAATTATGTAGGATAATGACCCTCCAAATTTTAGGGGTTAAATCCAAAGGATTCATAGGTTGAAGGCCAATCAATTAGACAAATTGAATTGAATTAAGTGCTGATTTTCAACCTGAATAACTTGACCTGCTTGGGCAAACGGGTTCAAGACCGTTTGAGATGGTTGACCAAGCATTGACCGTTTGGGATTCCTGTTCATAATGGTGTTGGTTAATGACCCTCCAAATTTTAGGGGTTAACGCCAAAGGAATCATAGGTTTAAGGCTAATCAATTAGGAAAACCTAATTGGATTAAGTGCTGATTTTCAACCTGATTAACTTGACCTACTTGGGAAAACGGGTTCAAGACCGTTTGAGTGAGTTGACCAAGCGTTTACTGTTTGGGATTCCTGTTCATAATTATGTTGGTTAATGAATCTCCAAATTTTAGGGGTTAACTCCCAAGGAATCGTGAGTTGAAGGCTATTCAATTAGGCAAACCATAATTGAAAACAGAGCTGAAATTCCAATGAGTTAAGTTGAGATTTTGGGTTGATTAGTCCAAACGGGTTCAAACCCGTTTGGGGATCACCCAAACGGTTTCAAACCCGTTTAGGGATCACCACAAGACAGTTTGGAGGTCTGGGGTCAAGTATAGTTGACCAATTAAAGGTCCAAAGGTACTAATCATATTGCAATGAAGTGTTGATTTGTTGATCAACTCGATAGACCAATCCTTGATGATTTTTCACTAGAATCCAAAGGATGGATGGGCCAAACGGTCTCAAGACCGTTTGGTGGTCACCCAAGACCGTTTGGAGGTCTAGGGTTGAGTATGGTCAGGTGTTTGAAGGCCTAAAGGTACCAAGTTGATCTGCAATAAATTGCTGAATTGGTGAGCACTTCAATGATCCAAACCCTACTTGGATGGCTTGGTTTTGAGTGATATGATGGGCAAACGGTCTCAAGACCGTTTGGAGGTCATACAAACGACCTCAAGACCGTTTGGGGTCAGGTAATACCCTATTTAGATGATGGTTCAATGGTTTCAAAGCAACTAGTCTTACATTGATTAGTGTTGTTGAATCATCGATTCCAAACCCTAATTTAATTGAATCAAACCCTAATTGATGACCAATTGAGGGTCAATTGAGGGTCAAATCAGTTGAAGGTTGACCTATTAAAATCAATTGAAGTATGAGTATAGGTCCAATTGATGATTGGTTCCATGAATTCAATGATTGAAGGAATCAACATTGGAAACCCTAATTCAATTGGATTCCTTATGTAATGGAGGTTCAATGTGATTGAATCTCTTGAGAATTAAGATGATGAATGTTCTATTGATCCAATGATGATTAATAATGATAATCAAAGAAGGTACAAAGATTGAAACCCTAATAGTAACTAAGTTATTAATGCCAATTAAGGGATGAATCCCTAATTGCTTATAGGATCAATGACTTGATACACTATGATAATCATAGTTGTATGTACTCGATTGAAGGGTTGATATGACCTAATCAAGTTGAGAAGTTGATAGCATGAATTCATACATGAATATGATTCATGTGGTGATTAAGGGTTATGATCCTTAAGCAAAGAGATCATGAAACCCTAAACATGAACATAAACCCTAATTGAAAGGGTTATTGAACTCAACCCTAGTTGAGGGTGATTCCATGTGAAACCCTAGTTTAGGATGATTACATGAGAAACCCTAGTTGAGGGTGATTCCATGTGAAACCCTAGTTTAGGGTGACTCCATGAGAAACCCTAGTTGAGGGTGATTCTATGTAAAACCCAAATTAAGGTTGAATACATGTGAAATCCCTATTTGAGATGATGGCAACCGTGGTAATGTAACACGGTCATGGTGATTTTACTTTGCACGGCCGTGCAAAGTAGCACGACCGTGGTGGCTTCCCCTCGTACGGCCGTTCTTGGTCACACGGCCGTGGTTATCTATGTTTGACTTAGAGTTGATTCGAAAGTGACCTAACATGGTCATTTTGTTAATTCCCAACTTAAGGATGAGAGATAAACTCATACCTTGTGATGATAATCATTTAATGATACATGATGAGAGTAATAAGTATGAATGAATACTTATGATATCAATGAATGCTTCCAGAGGAGGGTAGCAATGAATTAGGGTTAGAGTGATAATACAAATATGAAACCCTAATTGATAAGAAAGGAAAATCCTAACCCTAGCTTTGGGTAAAAGGGTGAAAAACCCTAATTGATGGTAAACCCTAACCCTGGTAAGGGAATAGTGGTGTTACCCTATATTGCATGATGTGTTGTGAACTTGATAAGTCTATTATCATGTGTGACAATCATGCAGGTCTCATGAGGTGAGGATCATAGCTAGGTATGAGCTATGATGTCTAATTGATAAGAGTTGATTGGCCATATGTGCCATTATGTTTTTGTTACTTAGAAAGAAGTAACAAGATTAGTATGGGCTTGTAAGCCTTTTCCTAGTGAGAGGTGACAAGATGTGAATGGCCTTGTGAGCCATGTGAATAAAGTTGTTGCCTAGTGAGAGGTGACAAGATGTGAATGGCCTTGTGAGCCATGTGAATAAAGTTGTTGCCTAGTGAGAGGTGACAAGATGTGAATGGCTTCTGAGCCATGTGAATAAGTATCTGATGAAAGTGGTACATGTCTCTTTATAGCATTTGTCTGAATAAAATATGTTTGAGAACTTGACTGATGCTAAAAGAATATGCTAATGTACTTAATCAATCAAGTGAAATATATTCATGTAGTGCTCTGACCATAGATCCATCATCGTCAGGAATAGGTGATGGTGAAACAGGTTGCTCTGCGGCATATCCTGGATTTCGTATATTTTTGAATATACGGGGGTCAATGGGCGAAAATATCCTTACGTCCTCTTGAAGTGATTGTGAGGAGGTAAACAAGAAACCTCTCAAATCCTTCATGAATAGGTCGGGATGGATGTATCATTAATCTCCCGATGATTGGGCCAGATGTTGTACCCATCTCCCAATGCTTTTGTCGGGTCGACGGAGATAAACATGAAATCTCTCGATTACCGACGAGAGTGCAGTTGACGCTGTAACTCTGTAGCGAAGTTGCCATTATACCCTAGAAAGCTACGTTAGCAGAGACACGAGATGTCCTGTGTTTTGTCTCGCACTGACCGAGACATGGGAGGTCTTGGAAGCCGGCTCTTCCCTAGACCTATGTATGGTACCAGTTTTGACTTTGTAGTGGCTGGTTGGAGTATGAGCGGTATACCTCATCTCCTCAGAACTTAAATATGATTGTAAAATGTAATCATCCGTATAACATGTTTGCTTAAGGATTGAATACAGAGATTCATTGGCTGATGTTGCATTTCTTTGTGCATTCCTTAGCAGATAAATGTTATTTATGTCTCTTTATATTCTCTGCAAAGTAGACAGATGAATTACTTATCTACCATGGGTAGATGCAATGCTCTCCTTGAGAATAGGAGATTATCTTATTTTGTTCTATGATGAATAATTTTGCCTGATATGGTAAAAGTAACCCCTGCTCAGTTTTAATTTAATAAACTGCAATAACAATGTTTTGGCGAAGAGTTATATCTCTCGCTGGGGCAATTTTTCAATTGTCTCACCCCCGTGGGAAAACATTTTTAGGTATGCATGGAAGGCAAGGCAGGAAATCCCTAGAACAGAGATGAGCAGAAGCAACAGCAACAACAAGGACAGCAATGAGATCTCAGGTGGAGATATTGTCTGTCAAGTCATATAGATAGTAGTCCTATGTGTCGTCTCTGTACTCTCAGGTCCTCAGAGTTTTAAATGATTCAATCAGAGTTTTGGCTTAATGCCTCAAAGTTTTATACTGCCTGTGTATATTTGTTAACAGGGCAGTCAATGTTGTAATCCTTAAAAAGGAATTGTACAGGCTGTGTACTTGTGATCCAGGATGAAATGGAAACACTTTGGTTCTTCGTTAAAGAGTTTTCTCTATGAATGGATCTCTTTGCAAAAAGTTTTAAATTTTCAATGATATTCAGTAATCCGCTGCAAATAATTCGCTTCTGCATTAGTTAATCCTGTTTTTGCGAGACAGTCATTTCAATTAGTGGTATCAGAGCTCTAGGTTCGTTGAGTCTACAGAGACATAGGACTAAGTTGTTGATTCTGTGTTAGTGTCCTCCAGTATACCCTATAATGATTTCTTCTTGTGCAGAGAAAGGGTAAAGTTGAAAATGACTGGAGAACACAAGGAACACATTGCTTAGGGCAATGATGTTACACCAAGAAGAGGTGCAAGGGATCATGCAAGAATAGAATGAGTGCCTGAGAATCCCCATTAAGACCTGATCAGGATAGAGAATCCTATGATCATGCTCTTATTGGGAAGATTAGGGCAACAGTAATGCATATGAGTGGACTGGATGCTAGGCTTACAACCTAGGTTATCAGTCCTTAATACAGAAAACTTGAGCTTTAAATGAGTTCCTAAATGACTTAGTCATGTTGGAACAAGGGAAAATATGGAAAAGATTAACTTATAGCAAGAAAGTGGACTCTGCTATGAGTTCAGACAGATAATAAATATGTGATGGTAGTGCCCAAGAAGGGGCAATAAGCTGAGAAGTAGGGAATGGTCTCTATAATTCTAGAGACATTTGCCTAATGGTTTTAAAAAGCCAAGTTTTTGGTACTAATAGTGCAATAAATGCCTAGTGTACCAGGGAAGTAGCCACTAAGTAAGTGCAAAGGTCTTAACCTTTCACCTGTAAGATTCTATGGCTTAGTTTTTGCTTCAGTAATAAGACTAGTAAGACCATGATATGAGTACAAGGTATGTTATAAATGTGTACATGTTGAGTACACTAAACCCTTTTTGTTATAAAAAGGAGGACTTTTGATTTTGTTTTCCCTATTAGTTGCCATATAGGGAAGAAATGATGAGAACTAGAATTTGAATTCTATTCAATATTCTTTTAAATGCTCTATATTGATCATACCTCTATGAAAGAGGAAGAGGTATAGAAGAGATGCCTGGATAAAATCTAGGGATGTTAAATCTTATGTTATGATAATATGAAAAGCAAGAAATATGATAGCATGTAATTGCATACTACTTGATCTCAGTACTTGTAAACCTTGATCAAGTATACAACTAATGATGATAAAGTGAGTATGGAAACTCTTAGATTGATATCTTTTTGATTGCCCTGATCAAG
The DNA here is from genome assembly GCA_963693085.1 of Alisma plantago-aquatica. Lineage (NCBI taxonomy): Eukaryota > Viridiplantae > Streptophyta > Magnoliopsida > Alismatales > Alismataceae > Alisma > Alisma plantago-aquatica. Next base: position 339,263,486 of record OY856409.1, on the reverse strand, counting down.
CAATCATTCTGATACAATCTAATGAGTATCATGAAATAAGAAATATGAAATGAATAAATGTATCATACCTTAAGTACAAGAAAGAGGGGTCTGATATGAATTCAGATCAGTATGTGTATATGAGGAAGTAATAGTATGACCCTCATATGATGAGAAAGAGAACAAGGGAGATGATCCCTGTTCAATAAAGTTGTAAATATGATGAAAGGAATATGAGAATATGATGTGTTTTCAACACATGTGTCTGATACCAAGATAAGAGATTCTGGTATCTGAGAATTATCAGATGATTTAGATTGGCTACCTGGAGTGGTCAACTATGAAATCAGTCTGATTATATAAAATGATATGAACATCATATGTTAGGGGTTTATGCTTTGCATAAACATAACAACTAAATATGTCTTTAAGATAAGTTCTCAATTGACTCTATGAGAATATTGTGTGAAGGAACTTTGTGCTGATCAAAGTTCTATGATGTCTCCATAACAATGAGGTATTATGAAGAGACATGATGATATGATGAATGAATAATATATGTTTCCTTTATCTGGGATTTCGGGGACGAAATCCTTGTTAGGGGTTTATAATTTGTAACATCCCTGACCTGGGTTATGCTTTAACCCTAGGTGTTTTGATTAAGAAAGATGATTATATGCTTAATCTTATCTTTTGAAAAGTGATTAGGGCTCATGAGGAACTTATGTATCAAATTTGGTCCTGTTTGAACAATGTTAAATCAAAGTTTGCTTATTTTGGACTAAAGTGCAAATTACCCAAGTTGAGGGGTCAAATTGCAAATGTTGCATGATAAAATGTTCCTATGATGTTGAGACATCATAAGAATGGATATGATGTAGTGGTATGGTTTCCACAATCTTGGACACCAAGATTAAGCTTGTAAAGCAATCCTTGTGCATTAAAACCTAGTTTTGGAGTAAAGTGCAATTTACCCAAAATCTAGGGTTCAATATGCAAATTACCACTTCAATATGGTCATTAATGTTTATTGTCATCATGTAGAGCAAATAAAATGAGAGGGACTCCTCATTTGAATTAAGTTGTAGGAGAGAGAATCTTGACATTAAAATAATCAAGAATAATGCCTAATTGAAACCCTAATTCAATTTAGGGCAAAAATGAATAAAAATAATTGAAGGGCTTTCAACCAAAATGTTTTGGGTTGATTTTGAATAAGTATGGACGTTACTTTTCCAAGATAAGGAACGAAAATATCTTAAGTAGGTGAAATTCCACTCACCTTATTATAAAGAAAAGTAATTTCCACTCACATATGTGATATTAATATAATAAGCATTAAGGTGCTTAATTTGCTTTTCTTTAAATTGAGGATAATGAATGAGAATTAAAGGCAAGGAAGGTGCCTCGTACCCAAGGTATTTGAGGGGGAAGAGGCGGCCAATTTATTGGGATTAATTGGATTTTTATAAGGCATTTTCTCTCTCATCAATTTCCTTATAAAAGTGCCATTTCTAAGCCCAAACCAAGGCCTTTTTCGGATTTTATTCTTCCCATTGCTTGCAAAACTGACCAAGGAGCTAGGGAGGAGCATGGATCACGTCCCCAACCTGTGGTTAAGCCCTTGACCTTCGTTCTCCATGATTTCATGGTGGAAATCGAAAATAAATTATGGATTCCTTCTTATTTCGATCTCCTCTTCAACCCTAGCCAACTTTTACAATCAAAAGCTTGAGGACGAGCCTAGGGGGAGTTGCAAGAGCTTCATACACCATTAATGGCATGATCTTGGAGCTTTGGATCTCAATTGGAGGCGGGTTTTATAACTCAAACCCTTAATCATTGCTATTGCATCAATCATCTATGCTTTGTTGACTGTTTTCTTCAATTTGTTACAAACTTGATTCTTTGCTGCAATTTCCATCAAGAACGGTTGCTGTTCTTGGGTGCAAGAAGGAAGATGATGATGAAATCATCATAAGAAAGCACCTCACCAAATATCTTGGGAGAAAACGATCTCAAAGGTTGGGACCAAACAGGTTCACCAAAACCGTTTGGTGACCAAACGGGTTGCAAACCGTTTGGTGGAAAACGGGTTCAAACCCATTTGAAGGAGTTGACCAAGCGTTGACCGTTTGGGAATCTCGTTTATAATTATGTAGTCTAATGACCCTCCAAATGTGATGGGTTAACTCCAAAGTAATCATAGGTTGAATGCCAATCAATTAGACAAATTGAATTGAATTAAGTGCTGATTTTCAACCTGAATAACTTGACCTGCTTGGGAAAAAGGGTTCAAGACCGTTTGAGATGGTTGAACAAGCATTGACCGTTTGGGATTCCTGTTTATAATGATGTTGGTTAATGACCCTCCACATATGAGGGGTTAACTCCAAAGGAATCATATGTTGAAGGCTAATCAATTAGGAAAACCTAATTGGATTAAGTGCTGATTTTCAACCTGATTAACTTGACCTGCTTGGGCAAACAGGTTCAAGACCGTTTGAGTGAGTTGAAAAAGCGTTGACCGTTTGGGATTCCTGTTCATAATTATGTTGGTTAATGACTCTCCAAATTTTAGGGGTTAACTCCCAAGGAATCGTTAGTTGAAGGCTATTCAATTAGGCAAACCATAATTGAAAACAATGCTGAAATTCCAATGAGTTAAGTTGAGATTTTGGGTTGATTAGCCCAAACGGGTTCAAACCCGTTTGGGGATCACCCAAACGGTTTCAAACCCGTTTGGGGGTCACCCCAAGACCGTTTGGAGGTCTGGGGTGAAGTATAGTTGACCAATTAAAGGTCCAAAGGTACTAATCATATTGCAATGAAGTGCTGATTTGTTTATCAACTCGATAGACCAATCCTTGATGATTTTTCACTAGAATCCAAAGGATGGATGGGCCAAACGGTCTCAAGACCATTTTTAGCTCATCCAAATGGTCTCAAGACCGTTTGGTGGTCACCCAATACCGTTTGGAGGTCTAGGGTTGAGTATGGTTAGGTGTTTGAAGGCCTAAAGGTACCAAGTTGATATGCAATAAATTGCTGAATTGGTGAGCACTTCAATGATCCAAACCCTACTTGGATGGCTTGGTTTTGAGTGATATGATGGGCAAACGGTCTCAAGACCGTTTGGAGGTCATCCAAACGACCTCAAGACCGTTTGGGGTCAGGTCATACCCAATTTAGATGATGGTTCAATGGTTTCAAAGCAACTAGTCTTACATTGATTAGTGTTGTTGAATCATCGATTCCAAACCCTAATTTAATTGAATCAAACCCTAATTGATGACAAATTGAGGGTCAATTGATGGTCAAATCAGTTGAAGGTTGACGTATTAAACTCAATTGAAGTATGAGTATAGGTCCAATTGATGATTGGTTCCATGAATTCAATGATTGAAGGAATCAACATTGGAAACCCTAATTCAATTGGATTCCTTATGTAATGGAGGTTCGATGTGATTGAATCTCTTGAGAATTAAGATGATGAATGTTCTATTGATCCAATGATGATTAGTAATGATAATCAAAGAAGGTACAAAGATTGAAACCCTAATAGTACCTAAGTTATTAATGCCAATTAAGGGATGAATCCCTATTTGCTTATAGGATCAATGACTTGATACACTATGATAATCATAGTTGTATGTACTCGATTGAAGGGTTGATATGACCTAATCAAGTTGAGAAGTTGATAGCATGAATTCATACATGAATATGATTCATGTGGTGATTAAGGGTTATGATCCTTAAGCAAAGAGATCATGAAACCCTAAACATGAACATAAACCCTAATTGACATGGTTATTGAACTCAACCCTAGTTTAGGGTGATTCCATGTGAAACCCTAGTTTAGGGTGATTCCATGAGAAACCCTAGTTGAGGGTGATTCCATGTGAAACCCTAGTTTAGGGTGATTCCATGAGAAACCCTAGTTGAGGGTGATTCTATGTAAAACCCAAATTAAGGTTGAATACATGTGAAATCCCTATTTGAGATGATGGCAACCGTGGTAATGTAACATGGTCATGGTGATTTTACTTTGCACGACCGTGCAAAGTAGCACGACGTGGGTGGCTTCCCCTCGTACGGCCGTTCTTGGTTACACGGTCGTGGTTCTCTATGTTTGACTTAGAGTTGATTCCAAAGTGACCTAACATGGTCATTTTGTTAATTCCCAACTTAAGGATGAGAGATAAACTCATACCTTGTGATGATAATCATTTAATGATACATGATGAGAGTAATAAGTATGAATGCATACTTATGATATCAATGAATGCTTCCAGAGGAGGGTAGTAATGAATTAGGGTTAGAGTGATAATACAAATATGAAACCCTAATTGATAAGAAAGGAAAATCCTAACCCTAGCTTTGGGTAAAAGGGTGAAAAACCCTAATTGATGGTAAACCCTAACCCTGGTAAGGGAATAGTGGTGTTACCCTATATTGCATGATGTGTTGTGAACTTGATAAGTCTATTATCATGTGTGAAAATCATGCAGGTCTCATGAGGTGAGGATCATAGCTAGGTATGAACTATGATGTCTAATTGATAAGAGTTGATTGGCCATATGTGCCATTATGTTTTTGTTACTTAGAAAGAAGTAACAAGATTAGTATGGGCTTGTAAGCCTTTGCCTAGTGAGAGGTGACAAGATGTGAATGGCCTTGTGAGCCATGTGAATAAATTTGTTGCCTAGTGAGAGGTGACAAGATGTGAATGGCTTCTGAGCCATGTGAATAAGTATCTGATGAAAGTGGTACATGTCTCTTTATAGCATTTGTCTGAATAAAATATGTTTGAGAACTTGACTGATGCTAAAAGAATATGATAATGTACTTAATTAATCAAGTGAAATATATTCATGTAGTAATCTGACCATAGATCCATCATCGTCAGGAATAGGTGATGGTGAAACAGGTTGCTCCACGGCATATCCTGGATTTCGTATATATTTGAATATACGGGGGTCAATGGGCGAAAATATCCTTACGTCCTCTTGAAGTGATTGTGAGGAGGTAAACAAGAAACCTCTCAAATCCTTCATGAATAGGTCGGGATGGATGTATCATTAATCTCCCGATGATTGGGCCAGATGTTGTACCCATCTCCCAATGTTTTTGTCGGGTCGACGGAGATAAACATGAAATCTCTCGATTACCGACGAGAGTGCAGTTGACATTGTAACTCTGTAACGAAGTTTCCAGTATACCCTGGAAAGCTACGTTAGCAGAGACACGAGATGTCCTGCGTTTTGTCTCGCACTGACCGAGACGTGGGAGGTCTTGGAAGTCGGCTCTTCCCTAGACCTATGTATGGTACCGGTTTTGACTTCACAGTGGACGGTTGGAGTATGAGCGGTATACCTCATCTCCTCAGAGCTGAAATATGATTGTAAAATGTAATCAGCCGTATAACATATTTTCTTAAGGATTGAATACGGAGATTCATTGGCTGATGTTGCATTTCTTTGTGCATTCCTTAGTAGATAAATGTTATTTATGTCTCTTTATATTCTCTGCAAAGTAGACAGATGAATTACTTATCTACCATGGGTTGATGCAATGCTCTCCTTGAGAATAGGAGATTATCTTATTTTGTTCTATGATGAATAATTCTGCCTGATATGGTAAAAGTAACCCCTGCTCAGTTTTAATTTAATAAACTGCAATAACAATGTTTTGGCGAAGAGTTATATCTCTTGCTGGGGCAATTTTTCAATTGTCTCACCCCCGTGAGAAAACATTTTTAGGTATGCATGGAAGGCAAGGCAGGAAATCCCTAGAACAGAGTTGAGCAGAAGCAACAACAACAATAAGGACAACAATGAGATCTCAGGTGGAGATATTGTTTGTCAAGTCATATAGATAGTAGTCCTATGTTTCGTCTCTGTACTCTCAGGTCCTCGGAGTTTTAAATGATTCAATCGGAGTTTTGGCTTAATGCCTCAAAGTTTTATACTGCCTGTGTATATTTGTTAACAGGGCAGTCAATGTTGTAATCCTTAAAAAGGAATTGTACAGGCTGTGTACTTGTGATCCAGGATGAAATGAAAACACTTTGGTTCTTGGTTAAAGAGTTTTCCCTATGAATGGATCTCTTTGCAAAAAGTTTTAAATTTTCAGTGATTTTCAGTAATCCGCTGCAAATAATTTGCTTCCGCATTAGTTAATCATGTTTTTGCGAGACGGTCGTTTCACCAGAATCGACCCGAAACCAAATTTTTTACAAAGTGATATGTCCAGAACCGGACCCGGTTTCATAATTTGAAACCCGAAACTGAACATGGACCAAACACTTTTGTTAATTATACATGAAATATAGTAACTTGTACATAACTATAACTTATATTCTCCAAATTTGTCAACTCCAATTCAATCCGAGTTGAACAAATCACCACCCAAAACCGACCCGATTTCAATTCAGACATCAATATTCAAACTCAGAACCAACTCGGATCGATAAAATCCAAAACCAAACCCATTTTTTTTCTAAAACGGACGAGACTGGAGTCACAGCTTCGGAAAAATTATGACAGCCCTACTTGTCTTCTTCATAACCATATGTGAACAGACTTTTATAACAATAGGGCTAGACGTTATATAAACGTACATCCATACTTTACATAATCTGTAACCTAAGATCTTCATTTCTTTATTGATAAACGTTCGATCTTTGAGGTATACATAATATAGAAATATGCTATATATAAGTATATGTATTACTTTTTATGTAACCAAATAACATGAATTTATATAGTATTCGTTCAGATTGGTTCTGTATATCACTTTAAGATATGTTTTTTTATTTAGCACAACATCAAATTGAAAACTGATTAGATTGGTAATAACATATTGGACAACCCAATTAGAATTTGATCCACTTACCGGTCTAATCCTGGTTTAACTACAACAGAATAAATGAAGATAATAGGTAATCATTTTTAAATCAACTATTTTTTTTTGAAGTCTTAAATCAACTATTTAATACATGAACACATTACAGAAATGTCTTAACTGAAGTACGGATAATAAATTATGCTGCCAATACTTTTTTAAATTGGTTATATTATAGGACTAAACCCCATTAAAAATTATCAAAAACCGAATGACAGACTTGGGAGCTAAGCAAACAGTGATGTCTTTTAGTTAATAAATATAATGTCTAATTGATCTATGATAAAAATTATGTATTGCACTAACATTTGTGTATTACTTAAAGAATTAAGTTATTTACGTTATATGAATCTAGGTGTTGGTTACTGTGGTTACCTATACATGGTAAAAAAATCTACTTATATTACCTAGCCTTATACATTTTGCCGAATTATGTAATCTGTGCAATGAAAGACTTGTTGTCTTTTTGTGTAACGTACATAAGCTGTGTTTTCGGCATCCAAATATGTCGTATCGGACTTATAGTTCCAGTTGTGTCTCTGACAATTCCAGCCATACATTTATCCAAAAGTCCTCAGTAAAAAGATTAATGTGGCATGTGTATTGCAAAAATTTAGATGGTCACGTTGAATAGCAACACCGAGGCAGCACATATGAACTCGCATTTCGGATGGGTAGCTACTGCGCCTAGGGGCAATGTCGTCTAAAAAGAAATGCATTGGCATTGGTCTTGGTCAATAGGGAGTCATTGAATCAGTGGGCACGTGGGGTTTTATTTTGAATTCCAGATGGAATGCAGGTGGTTGAATAGGGTTTCTTAAAACAAAAGGGGATTTTTGGGGGAAAATGCTTATAAGTAAACCCCCGAGGGTACAGCAAAGAGCGCTGCCGATCGTTTCCACAACTGTTCTTTGTTTCCCAATTTACACGGGCCAACCCAATGTTCCCGTCTTCCCCGTCGCCCTCCTCCTCCAATGATCACGCGGCTGGCGCTGAGAGCGATGCAGAGGACGACGGGGATCTAAGATTGCTGTGGCGGCGGAGGCAGCTGCAAAGGGAAACGTCGCGGAGGCGCCTGGTCAGCTACGTGAACGACATCATCCGCGCGCAGAGCATGCCCGTGCACGAGATCATCCTCCACGAGGTCCTCCATTACCTCCCGGCCACGGCCATCTTCCGTTTCCGCGCCGTGTGCCCATCCTGGCGCGACCACATCTCTATCCCCTTGTTCGATCACCGCCAGTCCATCAGCCACCGCTCCCTCTCCGGCTTCTTCCTGCTAAAATCGGACGAGTGGTCTAGGGCACTCTACCTCCCTTTCAATCCCGCGGCCGCACACAACCTACCTTACCCTGACCCTCTAGAATTTCTGAGCCCCATAATAAAAGGCGTGGCAAAAGTCCTGGCCTCTTCCTACGGCCTTGTCCTCGCAGCCAACTCGTTCACCTGGAACTTCAACTCCCAGGGCCCGGTCTACACCGTCTGCAACCCCGCAACCGCCCAGTGGACAAAGATCCCTCAGCACTCGGCCGCGTCCCATGACGGCGTCGCGATCGTCTTCGAGCCGTCCAACCTGCACTTCTCCGCTGACTATATCGTTGTCTCCACCTTCCTCACACCAGGAAAGGAGTGCCGGAAGTTCGTCGTCTTCTGTTCCCAGACTGAAACATGGCGCCCTGTCTCCCACTTTACTCTCCCGGGGAACCAGGCGGTCCTATCTACCCCTCACGGGATTGCGGCGGGGGGAAAAGCCTACTGGCGAACCGCCGATGGAAAGATCTTGTCGTTCGATCCTGAGTCGGAGGAGGCTATGGTCCTGGAAACCCCCCCGGAGGCCTCTTCTGTTCATGCGGCCGTGTGGCAGTTAGGAGAACTCGCAGGACGACTGTGTTGCGTCAGTTGCGACGCCCTGGGAGGCGCTCTCACTATCTCAGCGCATGGCTGGGATGATATTGCCTGCGAATACCAGTGGGAGCTGCTGCGAAGAATCGATATTTCTCCCTTCTGCGACGTTCATCCACTCATGTTCCACGGCGGCGACGGCGAGGTTGTAGCTTGGGTTGAGGGTGCTGTCTTGGCTTACAAGGCCGCTAGCGGTGAAGGAAGGATCCTCTGTGAGGCGCCGCTTGCGGACTATGAGTTCTTGCCTTATATCAGCAGCTTGGTCAACATTAAGAAGATCGAGGACAGCGACGCCGCCGCCATGTCCAACGAGAAGTTTCCCTAGATTGGTGTTGGCCTTTTGGAATCCTGAGAACTGTCGACTCTGCCGCACATGCTCATCGGGGTGTTCCAATATCTTAACCCGTTTTCTCTAAAGCTACAGCCTGCAAATCCTTCTTATTAGCTATTCTGATAGCCATATGTTCTAGGTTTTCTTTAGAATCCGTGTTTTCTGTTTCTAGACGTGTTTCTATGTGGCAAACGTAACCCTTTTATCTTTAGGTAAATATTTTTCTTACCCTTAACTTATTTATCCTTTACCCACTAACACAATACCTTGGTGGGTTAAATCATTAACCAAACTCTCTAACCTGCTACCTGCTAATAGCTCTGCATAATATATTAGATATGTGGTTGATGTAATGTTTAGAGTCGATAGATTACTCAATATAACATAGTCACAGTATCATTTGATACAATATATGATGTTAGTCTATACTTCTTACAGTGATCATTTGGTTGGTACGTAGCACCATCTTGAAGGTGTCTTGTAAATTATAAAACAACAAGATTATATAGTTTATACACCATTTAATTAATTTTTATGGTGTTTTCTACTTATTTTGGGACTAATTTTATCAATGCACGACAACATTTAATCTTGTAATATACAAGTGTATACAACAAGAAGAAATTATCATTCATGTATCATTTGATAGATATAAGTGATCATGTTATCTACTTCAAATCATTTGATTTATTGTATACACGACAATGTTATGACATGCATAAGATATTGTGTATGTAACAATAACTAATGAACGATTTAATACAATTTCATTGTATCTAACCATCTGTATATGGTTTCGATTAGAGTTATTAATCTATTTTTAATATAGGTTTAATTGCCCTGGTCCATTATGATTAAGTTTGCTTCTTTGTTTGTCTCCTTTCATATACATAGAAGGGGAGTTTTCGTTTATCAAGTAGAAATATCTCATTAATTTTCATCTTATCAACTACATGGTATGGAAGCATAAATCCTAATATCAGGGAGAGAAAAAATAGGCTTCTACCTACGAGTGGCTGTCATCGCTTCTTTCCTTGACTGTCCGCTAGACATCATCTCAGCCTCTATGGTCGTCTCCTCCCTTCTACTTTTATGTAAACTCGTTCTTTCATACTATGTGCATGCCTTTTGTCACAACTAACTGCTTACCACTCCCTACCAAATTACTAATCTTCCTCTATTAGTGCAGTTACGTTGAAGGAAACACAATTAACAATTTTATATTGTTTGCATCCAAAGTCATTATTATATTACTATAATTCATATTTGACTGCATCTGAAATTGAAACATAATTTAACGAGAAGATGAGAGGACCCTATCGAAAAAGATTAACGAGAAGATTTATGGCAACACGTTGAACTTGTCGATTGTCAATGAATTCCACCTATGCATTCAATGTCTCTCAAAACAGCTTTGACTAAAGAATATCAAAAGCCGACGCAGAGGACATTAATGCAACAAAACTATCCATCTATTGTATTTAGAGAAGTATCCCCATTTATTATATTTGGCTATTGCAATTTTTGTTTCCCATCAAGCTATGAAAATAATCGAGACTCAACCATTTATGTTGTGGCTAATCACACGGGAGAGATGCAATAAATTTAATTCACCACTTGACAAAGATTCTACAATAGAATAATTAGTTGCCATAATAGTTTACTAGTTGTGGGCATAATATTAATGGCTGAATTGAAACGACAATTGTCCCATCCATGTTCAAATTTTTATTTAATACAATCAAAGTCGTGGTAATGGAAATAAATTCTCCATCTCAGATACAACACATAAAAATACAATCATTATGATATGCAATATAGAAGATCCTTAATTCAAATAAAGATAATCATGGGAAGCCACATAGAGAGGAAGAAAAAACTACTATGGTGTCCCTTCTTTTTCGTACTTTAAAACTAGCACGGGAAGAGATGAGATAGAGGAGAGAATATGAAGAGAAGAAGCCATATCATATAACCATGTTGTCTAGCTTCTGCATATTCCCATAGTAGTGAATCTCAAACACGTGCCTACATGCTATGGCACAATATTTCTATATTGGTATTCTTATCCCAACTATCGTGTATTATTCTAGTGTTAGTGTTTCTTGCATGGAACTACTTCGAAAATACATGACTTATGCGCATATTCTCCACCATCTACTACTTTTGAATCTTACTAAAGATTTTGATGCTAATTCATGTTAGCTCTTATAGCCTAGCCTTTATCAATTTTTAAGGAGAGTCTATTCTAATGTTATTGCTTCTGTAGTAATATTACCTTCATCAAGAAATGCTTACTACTTGCTACATGATATCTTCTTCAAAGAGAGTGTTAAAGTGATTCAAATGATGCATTAAAAAATTTACGAGATTATTTCTTATTAGGAGAGATCAATTCTCATATGCGCTATTTTATCCTTCTTATGTACTGGCAAGCTAGACCTGTATTTCACACATGCTCCAGCGGAGGGGAAGTGTTCGAGCTATTAGTTTATATGGGTCTAATTATCTTGACCCATTAGGATTAAGTTCCATATACTATACTTTCCTCCTTTCCTATATATACGAGGGGGTTTGCCTATCAATAAAAACATCTCATTAGCCTCCACATTATTCTATATAGTTTTAATTATTTTGGAATTGTAATAGTAATTTTGGAGCATCTTTATATTTCATGTATCATATATATGTACCAGGAAATCTATGTTCACTAGTACAAATAACACATTTAGCGTCAGTTAAGTAAGACTTTTGTCGTCAGTTTTGAAGCGACACCCAAGTGGGTGACACTAAAAGTAGACTCCTTCAACATCGATTATATAACCAATGACAGAAAGACGTTCCCAATTACAATTTAACCCAAAAGTGTCAACAGTTGGACCATAGGCATCAGTTTATAGCAAACAACTGACAAAATTAATCATTCGTAACCGACACCGATATTTTTTTTATCACCTCCCAGATCTGCTGTCTGGCTGGTCAGCAGGATGCAGAACCAACAGTTCAGTTTTGAACTGTAGGTTTATAACATCCCTTTGATTTCATCCAACAACAGGCCACAAACCTACAAATATTGACAAGATGTATACAATTATATATTTTATATGGATCTTGTTATTCACACACATGTATAATAAGCACATTTAATTTCAAATATGATTCATCACACACATGTAGAAACCAATGGTTCCATTTCATTACTCCATTTCATATTCACACACATTTAGCAACCTGCAGTTCCATTCATTTTTCATTCTCTTTTTACATTCACACACACAAAAACATTAATTCATTCCATCTTCACAAACATGTGTATATAGATAAGACAATTAAAAAAAATTCATTCAGACATCATCTTTCAAAGTTGAACATGTTATCAAAATACTAATTATGACAACAAAGTTTAGAAAATAACATTACAGTATCTAATTAAACAAGGGAGGCTTGTTGTACCCCTAAACATGTCCATACACGGGAAAGTAAATTTTTTACTAGCTTGGACATACTTTGTTGATGTTGCTGTGTCACGGAGCTCATCATTGTTAGACGAATCTGAGCTAATGGTGATAGGGAAATGGATGGTACCAATAGTAGGAAAAGAAGGGAAATCGGGTGTGCTCTCCTCCTCGAATGAGTCCAAATATGTGCTATCCCCTGTCGAGTACTCAAATCGGACCAGATGATCAGGTGTCTCATTATTGATGTTGGTTATCCAAACCTTGATGGTATTATGGCCAACCGGTTGAAGAAAAAGCTTGTCACTATGGCCCAATAGCATCTTCCCAACCCCCCTGCTGCTTTCTCTTCCACTCCCAGTGATATTTTTGGGATGACATTTCAAACAGCCTGGATCACCAGCTAAGGCCCCAAAGAGAGACCCCTATGTATCAACTTCCTAATGTGCACTACTTGACTCTTGAAAGGATCTGGGTGCACTTCTCGATAACATATGTTGAAGTTTCAAAATTTAGGGACACTTCACCAGTCGTGTAGCGTCTTCCGTTTAGATAATGCCATTGTTTAAGTATAGTGAGTTGTGCTAATGAACGATCATCTAGAATGATGTCCAAATGTTCTTCAATAGGGAATAGTAACATTGGGGTAGAGGCCCAAGCCATTATGCCTACAACAATGTAAAATGTTGAGAAGAAGTAATATAAAAGTAAGACTAACAACACACAACAACATGGGTTATTTCATATTCATGATGGAGAAATAATTGATGATGATGATGATGATGATGATGATGATGATGATGATGATGAGGATGAGGATGAAGATGAGGGATGATGATGATGATGATGATGATGATGAGGATGAGGATGATGATGATGATTGATGATGAGGAATCATCATCATCGTCATCATCATCCCACATCATCATCATCACATGATGATAGATGATGATGATGATGACGATGATATGATGATGATGAGGATGATGATGATGAGGACGATGATGATGAGGATCATCATCAATCATCATCATCATCCATCATCATCATCATCATCATCATCCATCATCATCATCATCGTCGTCATCACCATCCCACATCATCATCATCACATGATGACGATGTTGATGATGATGAAGATGATGACAATGATGATGAGGATGATGATGACGATGATGATGAGGATCACCATCATCGTCATCCTCCTCAACATTATCGTGATCATCATCAATCATCATCATCATCTTCATCCCACATCATCATCATGATAATGATGACGACGATGATGATGATGACAATGATGATAATGATGAGGATGATGATGAGGATGATGATGATAATGATGATGACGACGACGATGACGATGATGATGAGGATCATCATCATCATCATCGTTGTCATCATCATCATCATCATCATTATCCTCAACATCATTGTGATCAATCATCGTCATAAATCATCCTCATCATCATCATTCCACATCGTCATCATGATAATGATGATGAGTATCATGATGATGATGATGATGATGGAACATCATCATCATCATCATCCTCAACATTATTGTCAACATCATCATCGTCATCATCATCCTCCTCATCATCATCATCATTATCATGATGGTGACACGGGATGGTGATGATGAGGATGATGACGACGATGATGATGATGTCTATGATGATGAGGATGATGGTGATGATGATGATGATGATGATGACGACAACGATGATGATGAAGATCATCATCATCGTCGTCGTCATCATCCTCATCGTCATCATCATTATCATCATCATCCTCATCATCATCGTCATCATCATCATTGTTATGACCAACTCCAAAGCTAACTAGTAAGTTCAATGATCACAGCATCATTAAGATGATTAAGTTAAGTAAGCACAACACTTTGTGCATCATTTAGTTGATTAAATTTAAGTTAAGTACTCACAGATGCAATTAGTTCTTTGATCTAGTGAGATAGTCTAATTAGCATGGTTTCTTAACTTGAGGTTGTAGAGAATCTCATGCTTGAAAAGTTGCAAAAGAAATCACATCAATCAGATACTCAAGGCGAGAGTTACAATATTTTCTAGAACCGTGGGTTTAAGATGCAAATTTTCCATTTATTGGTCTTTTATTTTCCTTTTTCCCTTCATCCCTTATCTTCTTCCCCAAAAGAGCAGAACTACCACCTATGCGGCGCTGGACCGAGAGCAGTAGGGGAGGATTAGGCGCGCGATTGAGGGGTGATCTTTGGCCCTTGGCTTCGTCTAGAAGCACCTTGCCTCCGTCCATCCTTCTTCTTCTCTTTCTCTTCCTCTACCTCACCCCCATCGCAGCCCTAAACTGCTAGGCGGATCCCTAGCAAGCTGCAGCAGCACGGCAGTTGTAGCAACGGCCAGGGAGCTGGGCACAACTACCATCACCAAACGGCCGCCCCGACTTTGTCTTCAAGGTCTAAAAAAGTAAACGCAGCACCCCACCTCCATTGCGCCACCTACACCTCAACCTAGACAGGGGCGGCGCCCCATCTAGCTGCAGCAGTAGATGCACAAAGTAGCAACCATGGGTGTTGGGCACGAGCAGCAGCCCCAAGCAATGCCGCCTTGACTCCAGCCATGAGCCCAGACCTTTAATCCGCAACCTAGCTACGAGCAATGACCGAGCCACCCTTCCCTTTCTACCTGTGCATGAGAAAGCACCTACTACTTGTAGCAGGTCCGGACCAGGAGCAACTTGGGCATGAGGCAGTACCAAGGAATGACGCTGTTAGCTTGTCTTTGAGGTCCAAAAATGAATCAATGTTGAGCGATGCCCAAATTAAGAAACTGTGTGTGTGTGCTAGGTTTGAACCAGGGTTGTCCCAAGGTAGAAGATGACCCCGTTGATGCCCAAAAATAGGCCATGCATGCATTTCCAGTCGAATTGCAGTCACCTCACCCGATGTGAGTAGCATCTCACTCCCAAACACAAGTGTAACTCAAATAGTCAGACGTTTCGGTTGAAATCGGTATTATTCATGAATGTCAGCGTTTACCCAGGTGCCGGGCAGTGTCGACGTCGCTTAATTTCTAAATCACATGAATTTCTTAGTTACGCTTGCACGATGCTAGTTAGTTGATTGATGAGTGTGATTTAAATTAGTGAAATCAAACGATTGATTAAAACCTAATTTTCTCAGTTTAAAAGTTGGGATCAGTAGCCCACGACCAATAACGGTACAGTTTGTGTATAAATCCAGGCTGCACGATTTTGGTAATTCAATTGATGCACGATTACAAAGAAATGACGATGACATGAAAATGTTCATGAAAACCTAGTTACACACTCCCTACTATACTTAATGCGAGTAGTTTAATAATTATACAAATTGACACATTTTCCAAGAATTCTCAATTAATATTAATAACTCGTGCCATAATAAGTAATTAACTCTTAACTGAGTTATGTGATGCACAAACCCGGACTAGGGTTAATGTGCACATTTTTTGAAGAATTTCAGATAATTTACAAGTGCTACTGACGATTACTCATATATCGAGTAATTAATTCTTATTAGTGTGTTACGATGTTCAATTGTATCATTTCAACATATATGTGCCAAGTTGACCTAAATTCTATTTATTTAAGAATTTTAGTCTACCTGCATGCATAATAATGTTGATTTCTCAGTAAATTACAAGTGGACATGTATTTAGTTATTTAAGAACTTGAAATCTGCCTGCATGCTTAATATGTTGAATCTCTCAACATTTGAAATGCTTGAATAAACTGCTCTGTAAAATTTAGAATAATATTCATGCCGTGTTGTAAAGTTCAAGTAAATAGACACAATACCATATTTATACCAGAGTCGAGTATAAGTTAGAGAAATGTACAATATAGTAAGAGCTTTTATAGAATAATAAAATAATAGATTAAGGGCCCTAACACCGTAGAATCCCTATGAGAGGTCTGCGCCTTCGGGATGAAACGACCTACCCTGGTGGTGCATCCAGTATATGGGGGTCAGAACGCACCCACAGAGCGTGAGGGGAGACGAAGCCCTTGAGGAAGTCTCCTAAGTGAAGATAGGTTACCCAACATGAACCGGAGATCCTGGTGGTAACCCAGAGGTACCCACAGAGCGTACCAAGTTGAGGCCCACAGAGCATCTCATACCCTCCTCCTATGTGCTCGGGTTAGAGGAGGAATCCAGTTTATGGAACCATAGGAGTGTTGAGGCCAGAGAGCCAATTTTCCTATTGCAGACCAGGATAGCAGTCAGACTTAGATATCCCGTGGTGTCGACTAAGTCTTGTACAGTGGGATCGTAGTTCACTATGAGTCTTCATATGTAGAGTACACTGCATATAATCAAGGCATAAGATAAAATATGTTCATATAGGTTCAAAGAGTTTTTTATAAGTGAAAGAGTTAAGAAAGGTTTGAGTTAGTTTCACAGCAGTTGTCCTTTAAATGAAATATTAATATTTTCTAGTTATTTAATTGTACTTACAGCTTTGCAGCAATTGTTATCTTAATGAAATGTTGACATCTTCTGACATTTAAATTACATTGATTAGATTGCTCAGTATATCATCAAATTGTATTTTATTCCAATTAATAATCATAAAATGAGTTATCTATGATGGTTGGGTGAAATTCTATTCACTGAGCCAGTAGCTCACCAACCTACTGAAACATTTTTCAGGTCAGTGTCAGCACGTGGAAGCTGAAGGATCGTATCACCCAAGTACATAGAAGGTAGTTCACAGTTAGTTAGAGGTCTCTTAGTCCTTTCCCCTCAGTCCTTGGGCATGTGTTATGGTAGAGAGAGAGAATGAAATGTAATATGTAGTTTAGTTTTCAATTAACTGTTGCACTTTATATTCCACAAGTAAGATGCAATATGTTGTTTAAACTCTGATGTATCTTTCAAGATTTAGAAATAGTAAGTTTGCTTCTGTAGTTAATACGATTTGAGGTTATTCAAGTTTATAGGCTTTCTTTAAAGTTAATTGTAAGTGATTAAGAAAAGAAAAAAGTTAAGGGTGTTTTTGTATTAAGTTGAATCCTCTTATCATGCCTTAATCTCATGATTAGCGGTAATTGTGGCATCGGGGCATGACAGTTAATTTGGTATCAAAGCATAGGTTGAGTATGTAGTTACTCTAAGTCACGTTCAGGGGACGATAAGAGACCAATAGGATTAGGACTTAGGTGTTTTCCTTCTAACTGCAATTTTCTAACAGGAAGTGTTTTGTTATACTATTGCAGATGGCAAGAAGAGGATGTGGTTATGAGGACCAAGATGAGAGCCACATTGGAGCTGATCCTCAGGTGATGGGTCTAAGTGGTGGAGATGATTTGGATGAGGAATCAAGGATGTACATGATGTTTCTTGGGACCAGGGAAAAGTATAAGATGGAGAGGCGAGCTTTTACCTTGAGCAGCAAGGACCTGATGAGATCCTATGAGCTAGTTAAGAAGCTTGGAGGTACTGAGTTCAATGGAACTACGGACCCTGTAGTGGCAGATGAATGGCTGAGACAGTTAGAGAGAAAGTGTTCCATCTGATGGAGTTGTCTGAGGAAAGACAAATCAATCATGAAGTTTATTTGCTTAAAGGTGATGTAGAGCTCTGGTGGCTTGGAGTGGAAGATAAAAGGAGGGACACGGTACTGACCTGGAGGGATTTTTTTGATGAATTCCATTTTAAGTAATACCCACCTACTTTTCTGAGTGAGAAAATAAGATAGCTACAGAATATCAGACAAGGAAGTATGACAATTGGTGAATGCGAGGCATATTTCACAAGGTTGGCAAATTTCTATCCCCAACTTGTTCCTAATGATGTAGAAAAGTGCAGAAGATTTGAAGGAGGATTAAGGTTAGAGATTAGACACATCGTATCAGCCATTGGTCGAAGAGATAGAGAAAACTTTGGGGAATTCGTGGAAGTAGGGAGACGTGTAGAAGAGTTAGTTAATGCTGATAAGCAGTCTGTGAGTAAGAAAAGATCTGGAGATTTTATTAGAAGGGGACAAAGTAGTGGTGAATACAGAGGAGGTGGTGGTTTCTTTTCAAAGATAGGATGAGGACTTGGGTGTTTTGGTAGACAAGGATCTAGTTTTTCATCAAGTAGAGGAAGATCTAACTCCGGTAGATGGAATATACAATCTAGATGGACACCTCCAACTAGGTCGTCAAGATCTTCAGTGTTAGTGACAGGTCCACCGAGGCGAGAGACGCAAGCATGTGATATCTGTGGAAGACCACACTCAGGATAGTTTTGGGGAACAGAGTTTCAAGGATACCATCAGTGCAGACAGATGGGACATTTTAAGAGGAATTGTCCCCAGTTACAGCAATCAACATCACAGGGTTCCCAGTCACAGTACCAGAATGTCCCGAGATAGGCTCCAGCTAGAGGAGCAGGTTCCTCTGTAGCTTCAGGTTCCCGAGGTGGTGCAGCATCTAGTGCTAGGGAAGGACAACGAGGACATCATGGGAGAGGAAGAGATTCAGGATGCTGCTTCTCCTTGACATCACAAGAAGGTATTGTATCTTCCTGAGTGATTATAGGAGAAATTCTTTTCTTTAACAACATTTCAGTTATGATTTTAATAGATTCAGGTGCTACTCACTCATTCATACAATGTTCTTTATCTTTTGAGCTTAACCTGTTAACCCAGGAATTATCAGTTGAGTTGTTGTTGAGGGTTCCATTAGGTGAACCGACGGTGTTGACGGAGTTTTGTCCTAGATGTTTGTTGACTTTTGGTGGTTACACCATCGCGGTTAATATTATACCCCTAGATATTAACTCTTTTCAAGTTATCTTGGGAATGGATTTCCTAGAGACGTATCGAGTTCAGCTCGACTGTTGGAAGAAGGAGGCTATCTTTCAACAGGGTGGATTTTGTTGTGTCTTTACTAGAGATAGGAAGGTTTTGCCTATGTGTATCATATCAGCCACTATAGCTGATAAGATGTTGCAGAAAGGTTGTGAGGCATTCTTGGCACATGTAGTAGATACTAGAGCTGAGAAGATCACAATCACCATATGGGATGTGCCAGTGGTTTGCGAGTTCCCAGATGTTTTTCCAGATGAGTTGCCATGTCAACCCCCTGAAAGAGAGATAGACTTTGAGATCCAAGTGTTGCCAGGTAGTCAACCTATAGCACTACCAGCCTACAGAATGGCACCTATAGAGTTGCAGGAACTCAAGATTCAGTTACATGAATTATTGGATAAGGGTTTTATTCGACCTAGTTCTTCGCCATGGGGAGCTCCAGTTTTGTTTGTGAAAAAGAAAGATGGTACTATGAGGTTATGTATAGACTACAGATAGTTGAATAAGATCACCATCAAGAATAAGTACCCGTTGCCAAGGATAGATGATCTATTTGATCAGTTGCATGGAGCGACGACCTTTTCTAAGATAGACTTGAGATCAGGATATCATCAATTGAGGATAAAAGCTTCAGATATTCCTAAGTCAGCTTTCAGAACAAGATATGGGCATTATGAGTTTCTTGTCATGTTGTTTGGACTGACTAATGCCCCAACAACTTTCATGGATATGATGAACCAGATTTTCAAGCCATTTTTGGATCAGTTCATAGTGGTTTTCATAGATGACATTTTGATCTACTCCAGAGATGATGAGAAACATCTGAGGATAGCATTATAGTTGTTGAGATACCACCAGTTATATGGTAAGTTCAGTAAGTGTGAGTTCTGGTTAGTTGAGGTGTCTTTTCTTAGACATGTCATCTCAGGAGATGGAGTAAGTGTTGACCCTAAGAAAGTCGATTCTGTTCTATAGTGGGAGCAACCTAAGACTCCTATTGAGATCAGAAGCTTCTTAGGATTGGCAAGTTACTGTAGAAGGTTCATCCAGAACTTCAGTGTTGTAGCATCACCTCTGACACACTTTATGAGAAAGAATGCACCGTTTGTCTAGTCAGACAACTGTGAGAAAAGTTTTTAGATCTTGACGAGGAAGTTGACTACAACACCAGTGTTGATCCTGCCCGAGGCAGGTAATGGCTACATAGTGTTTTTTGATGCTTCCAAGAGAGGTTTAGGCTGTGTGTTGATGCAGGAAGGAAAAGTAGTAGCTTATGCATCTAGACAGCTTAAGAAGAATGAGGAGAATTACCTGACACATGATTTTGAGTTAGTTGTTGTAGTTCATGCTCTTAATACATGGCGTCACTATCTTTATGGTGAGGCATGTTAGGTGCTTACGGATCATAAGAGTTTGAAATATATTTTCACCTAGAAGGATCTGAATCTTAGACAGCAGAGATGGTTAGAATTGATTAAGGATTATGATGTGATAATAGATTGTCATACTGGTAAGGAAAATGTGGTAGTAGATGCCCTCAGTAGGAAGTCAAGTTCAACAGCTGATGCATTCTCTATGGCATGTTTCAAGAAAGACCTGCTAGGGGTGACAGAGCAGAGTGGTTTGATTGCGCAGATGGAAGTCAAGCCTACTTTTTATGATCAGATCAAGGAACTTCAACAAAGTGACAGTGAGTTACAACAGATCATGCAGGATATGATAAAGGGAAAAAGACCAGATTTCAGGTTTTTAGATGTTGGTTTGTTGTATCAGCATGACACGTACCTAGAGACAATGATTTGGAAGAAAGGATTCTTGAGGAAGCACATGCATCGATGTACACTATGCATCTAGGTACCACTAAGATGTATAGGAATCTCAAGGAGTTGTACTGGTGGTCAGGTACGAAAAAGGATGTAGCTGAGTACGTAGCTAGATGTAGTGTGTGCCAGTAGTTTAAGGCTGAGCATCAGAAACCTATAGGTACTTTGCAATCTCTTCCTATACCAGAGTGGAAGTGGGAACATATCATAATGGATTTTGTGGTAGAGTTTCCCAGGACACCTAGAGGTTGTGAATCGATATGGGTGATTGTGGATAGACTGACTAAGTCTTCTCACTTTCTTACTGTTAAGTCAACCTTTGATGTCCTGAAGTTGGCTAAGATATATGTGGATGAGATAGTTAGGCTGAATGGTATCCCAGTTTCAATTATATTAGATAGAGATCCTAAGTTCACATCCAGGTTTTCGAATCAGTTGCATCGTGCTTTGGGCACAAAGTTGAGGTTCAGTACAACTTTTCACCTACAGAAGAATGGTCAATCAGAGAGGACCATTCAGACTCTTGAGGACATGCTGAGAGAATGTGTCTTGTATTTCAGTGGAAGTTGGGAAGAACACATGATCGGCCTAAATCGCATGCCCAAAAGGAGTGGATTTATATTAGTCAGACTTTTAAATAGATAACTCGACTCTAAGGCCCCCGCAACGATGAACGGGATCCAATGTAGTGATCAGGGCTAAACACAGGGACAAGGGTGGTCTTGTTAAGAACGCCGAGTAAAACACTCTTATACTCCAGCTGAAAAAGGTGTAAAGAGATGTTCCCTAAGGAACGGTAGCACAAGAATGAGAACAGAAAAACAAATAAGAAAAGGAAATGAACAATAAGCAAGTATGGGGAAAACCTGGGTTGGGGTTCACCTACTAAGGTACCTCTCCAACACGTACATCTTCTCTCTCTCTCGCATACTTGTATCAAGATTACAAGCAACCATAAAGATGTCTATTCCACTCTCTCTCGAGATGTGGATAGATCTAAGTCTAAAAGAAGCCTCTCTCTTGAGATGACAACTCAAAAACCTCATAGAAAAACATATGGTTAAAGCTTTATCATTCCAACACTCTCGTGCATTCGTACCACTCCATGACACGGGATAAAAGTGATATTACTCTCTCAAGATACCAATAATCAAACATCACAAGATGGTAGCTAAGCATATAAGTGAAGCATTAAAACAGGTGTATGGAGATAATCTTGATAAGAATATGTATATTCAAAAGAAAGAGACAACATACATGTTGGGAGAGACTTAGTGGCTACTCCCAACCCAAGTTAAGGTGTTAGCCGCTCATGCTTGCAGAAAACATGACGACGCTACATAAATACATATCCATGAGGTTCATGAAGAGGGTAAGAGGTACAATAGGATGGAGCGATAGATCTGGAAGAGAAGACCATGATACTACACACTACTTCTTCAGATCTGGATCTACGGTGTGGATGGCCTTCTTCTGTCGAACAAGGGGCAGATGACAATCTTGTCTCTCCTCGGATTTCACTCCTGGAGATCTAAGACTGATGGATGGATGGTCAGAGATGAGTCTGAATGTAGCAGCACTTCGTGGCCTCGGGATCTGATATGTATGATCTGATGATTTAACAAGACAGGCGAGGGCGCTATTTATAGGTGCCTTCCACTGACTTAGAACTGTAGTCGTGGTCTGTCCTTTAAGTGAAGGCAAGACCGCGGTCGCAGTCTCTACTTTATTCCCCCTTGGTCATGGTGCTTCTTGGTCGTGATCCTCCCAAAACCTCGATCATGGTCTTTGAATGACCGCGGTCACGACCTTTGGATGATCGCTATAAGGACTCTGACCTTCGTTTTGGGCTTACCCTATTTGCTTTGCTTTGACCCTGGTGTTTTGGTGCTTGCTAATCACCTTTGGTGGTGATTAGGGTTTGGTTGTGCTTTGTTGAGAGTTGAAGGTGCTACTTGCAAATAACCCAAGTCTAGGGTTTTGTGAGCAAGTTTGCCACCTTGAGAGGTGTTCTTCTCTCTCTTTGCTTCCTCTAGAGTTGAGGGGAAGGCTTGGGCTTGTTGCTTGAGTTCTTTGGGCCTTAGTTGAGCTTGTTTGGGCCTTGAGGTGCCTTGTTTGGGCTTGGTTGAGCCTTGTGTCGCCCAAAGTGAAGAGTGTGTCGACCTAGGGTGTTTGTGTCGGCCAACAAGGAGTTGTGTCGCCCTAGTGCAAGCTTGGTGTGTCACCCATGGTGCTTGGTCTTGTTTGGTGAACACGTGGTGCATGTCTTGGACAAGTGTCTTATGCCTTGCTAGAGTGGTGGCTTGAGTTCTAGGACAAGTGTCCATTGTTGGGGCAACACCTTGCCATGTTCCACCTTGTTTTCTCCTCCCTTTCTTTCTATAAAAGATGGTTCCTTCCTTAGCTTAAGGACCCTTTGGTTCCTCTCCCTCTTGTGCATGACACACTCCCTCCTTTCCTTTCTTGGAGGTCGACACACCCTTAGAGAAGGAGAGTGGTGGCCGATACACCCTTGAAGGAGTAGCTTGGAGGTTGACACCCCCCCCCAGGAGGAGCTTTGGTGGTCGACATCCATTGAAGCTTGGAGCTCTTCTTCTTCCTTGGAGCTTGGAGCTTAAGGCGGGTTGCATAATTCTAACCCTAGCTATTTTACTCTCTTTTCATATATGTTAAATCTATAATCTTGTGTATATGCATGTGAGTAGCTTAGTTCTTGCCTAGTAGCCATGTTGGTCGATCCATGTAAGTTAGGGTTTAGGGAGCAACACTCCTTTCTCCTCTTGGTTTAGAAGAGTGAGTTGGGTCCTAATGCCATGAGCAATACCCCTCTTTCCTAGTCAATTGAGGTGAGCTTATGACTTAGTGGCTTGAGCAAGACTCTCTTCTCACCTTGGGCAAGAAGGTGAGCTCATTAGATGACCTTGAAGAGATGCATCTTGAGTGTTTGGTGCTTGTAGAGGTGCTGCCTGACAGCCCTCATGTCTTAGTTGCCCTTGCACGACATGAGTGAGCAATGTATCCCTTTTGTTCCTTAGGAGGGTGAGCATTCTGACCTTGCACGCCTTGAGCTAGTTCTGCCCGGCAGGCTGCATGCCTTGGGGCTGCTCGCCCGACACCATGCTGCTCACCTGACACCATGCTGCTCACCCGACACCATGTTGCTTGCCCGGCATCAGCCAGTGTCGCCCGACACACTCTGCTCACATGACATCCCTCTGCTCGCCCGATACCTACCCTGCTCGCTCAGCTTCACCCTGCACGTCCAACACACTTGCGCGCTTAACAGAGTTGCACGCCCAGTAGCGCCCTGCACGCCCGTTACACCTTGCACGCCTTGGGGATGCACGCTCGACAGAGCTGCACGCTCAGTGATGCGCGTTGCACGCCTGACTAGGCTGCATGCCATGGCCTTGGGTGAGGGTAGATGTGCCCAACACTGTGTTAGTGAGCCTTGCCCGACACACTCCTTTTGGTGAGGGTTTTGGGTACCTTTTGTGAGGGATCTTTGCATCATGAAAACGGCTTGAACTATATATGCCTTGATTTTGTTGGTGACTCCTTGTTCTCTTAATGATGAAGATAGTGACAATGGTAGCAATAGTAATAATGCTAGTTTGTATGTTGAGCATGATGTTGAAGCAAGGTAAAGCCTATGTGTACGAGTGTGACTACCATGGTTATATCTTTAATGCTAAGAGTAACATTAAGCATGCATTAGGATTGCTTAATAATGTGCTTACATATGTGACCTTAAGATGAGGCATGGATGTAATTATCATTGTCATTATGTGCTGGCAATATACTTAACCCCAATTGTCACCTTATGTTAATAATATGAGTCTCTTGATTATTCATATGGTTGTTGAATGATGCTAACCATGCAGGTAATGCTTAGCCAAATGAAAGGCTATGAGGAATGGTTATATGTGAATACTGTGATGATAGGTGTATTATGAATGGTGTTCCATAATGATGATGAAAGCCTTGAGAGGCTATGGCACTATGTGATGAGGGATTGAGATCCAATGTTTTGTGATGATCCTTGAGGTGGATCTGGATGGTTGGCAAGAGGCCAAGTGATAACATGTGATGCTGGATCCTTGATATGGATTAGGTTGATGTGACAGTAATAATAACATAATGTTGAGTTTATGTTATTTGTTTCCTTCTATAGTTTGCATGTTATACAACTTGGTTGAATCTTGCAATCAATCTAAAAGATACTAATTAATTACAGTGAAATCTATCATGTAGTTGCCCTGGCCATAAATCCATCATCAGTCAGGATAGGGTGATGGTGATACGGGTTCTCCTACAGGTTAACCCGGAGCACATATTTTTGAATATGCGAGGTTTCTCCTAGCCTCAAATAGAGTGGTGAAACGAGTGCAGCTGCAGTTGCAGACTCGGATATGTGATGAGCATGGTGAACATGGCCCATGGCTCCGAATATGTGATATGTGATGAGCATGAATGCGTTCATGGCTCAGAGAACGGTGTTGAGACCCGTGGCTCAGTTTTACTAGCGCCGTGACCTGTATCAAGGTGGGCTAGAGGAAGGGTAGCCTGAGGAGCTGACCCTGTGGCTTTAGACCACTTGAGCATGAGACTGCGGTCCTACTTTGTGTTCTCGTGTACTGACCACGAGGGGTGAGGTCGTGGATTCCGGCTCTTCCATTGACCTTGTATGGCACCGGTTATGGGCTTCGCAGCCGATGGTTGGAATTGAACGGTACGGTTCACTTCCTCAGGGCATAATAAAATGTAATCCAACCATTTAGTATATACTGCTTAAGGCAAACACAAAACATTAGTTGAGGCCTTGTTTGTGTAGTTACTCTCTTTATATATATTGCAGTTATTCATATGTCTTTCATATGCAGTAGAATTTGGGTATCCTATCTCATCAATTGTGTCTCACATGTAATACTTGAATATATCTGGTAAGTTTAGTTAGTTTTATTCCAATAAACTATTCTTGCTATATCTTCTATCAGACACCTGCTTAATGTATATGATCTTGAGGTTTTGTAGTTTTGGCGAGGAGTTATGCCTCCCACTGGGACAATGTTCAATTGTCTCACTCCGCTGGTTTACACCCTTTTTAGGTGGTCGAGCTTGTCGTGGTGGTGGTCGCGGAGTTGCGGCCGAGCAGCAAGAAGATCAGTAGAAGGCAAGCTTTTGGAAATGCTGCTGTTTTGGATGTTTTGTTGTAAAGTCTAGAGTCATCCCTGTACTCTCAGATCCTTGGCGGTGTTTTGACATTGTTTTACGATGTATGACCGATGACATTTGTATATCCTACTGCTGGCCAAATGCGGGCCTTTATGTATATAACAGGTGATGAACTTATGTTACGATAGGACAGCTGTTGCTCTAAGCTGTGGACATGTATTTAGGCTTGTATGGATATGTATGTAACATGTTTTCTTGCAGGATATGGACTGGAATGTAATATGTTTCTCAGTTTATCAGTTTTCCGCAATCGGTTTAAATTAACCCGTGTTTTTGATAAGCTGTGGTTATGGTGATTTCCGCACGTTTTTGCGTAACACCTCGTTATCTGTGTGATAATGAGATGTGTTGACACAATCACTGTCACAGTCTATGGAATATCTACAGTCGCGACCTTCAGATGATTGCGGTTGCGGTCTTAGATAACTGTGGTTGCGGTTTCTGCTTATTTTCCTGAGGCTTCGAGACATCCGGTACTCTGGAATCTCGATCGCGGTTCCCAAAGACCGCGACCTGAGGTCATGTTGGTCCCTGAAATCAATAAAACAAGGCCGAAGTCAAAAAGATAGAGAAATTAGGTGAAAAGCTAACTAAAGTTATACTAAAAGTGATGTAAAATATATATAGTAAGTACGTAAAGTACAATGTTGTCAACTCCCCCAAACTTAGAATCAAGCCTGTCCTCAGGCTAAGTGCAGGTTCGAGAACTCAGAGAGAGAAAGAAGGAACAAGCATAAAAGACAACATAAAAGCAAGACTGAAATATCCCATCCTTGCATCAAGACTGTTGTAGAGTGTATTCAATCCCTTAGGTCTCAATCTTCTCCTTTAAACTTGGAGTTGCATAACCTCATCTAATCTATCATAACCTTCTGTTGTAAAAGTCTTCTCCTTCTCAACTCATCACCCCTCCCTTAGCTAATATTTGTACTAATGTCACATCTTTTTGAAAGGTAGCTTTCACACCTATTCTTTATTTTCAGCAGGCCCTATGCTAATGTGTATAGGTAGGCTTGAAGCTTTTAGGTGTTTCCTCTTCCCCATGAACTCCTCACCCACAGCTTTCGTAAGAACAGTGTTTCCCTTTTTGGGCTTCTGACTTTAAGTCAGGAGGTATGTGAGGTTCCATTCAGGATTGGAGGTGTGTAAGCTTGGCTTCAAGTTTCCACTTACGGGCACGACATATCTGCATTCATGAGTGCAGTAATATGCCGATCGGGCAGAAACTTTTGGCATCTTTTAGGGAACATCTCTCATGTTCTTTTCTTTATTTGATTTTTGGCTTTTTACCTCTGCTCTCAGGCTTTGGTTTGAGGATTTTGGTTGATTTTATGGGTGGCCAAGCCTCTTTTTAGATATTTTCTTTTAATGGGGCAGCTTTTTCCTATCTATCGAGACTAGGATTTTCTGGATGAGAACATTAGGTGGGGATGGTTGATCAGGAATACGACTAAGGTTCTCTTAGTTTGCAGGGGTTTCATGAGTTAAGGTTGTTACGTTTACAACGTCTTATTGCAAGAATGAGATATAGCAGTGTTGCTATGACTGTTGTTTTACTCATGCATTCTTGTATATATTGCTCATATCCTTCTCTCTTAGAGGGTTGGAACACTATGTTTTGAAAATTTTAGCGAGAGAAAGTGAGCTTCTAAAATGTTAGTTGTGACAAAATTTCAAAATTTCACAAACTTATCGGTAAAAGGGGAAAGTAAATGTATTAAAGGTAGTGAAAAAGGGAGGTGTATGTACCTCTGTAGCCCGTTTATGACTCCTCCCCCAAACTTATCCTGCACTCCGTCCCGGGGTGTCAAAATTTGAGTAAGTTGTATAAATGGGCCTTCTTTGTTTGTTTATTTGGCGGGGAAAGCCCACTTGGACTCTAAGAGCATGATGGCATAGATACCCCTAAGTTCATGGTATTGCTCATATTGCATATTCTCCACCTTGAGGCCGATAGTTGCGATAGCTACCATCCATGACAGGAAGAAGAATCTGCAGTCATTTGATAGGGGTACCTACTGAGGTTTTCGGTGGCAATATTGAGTTTTCTTGAAGTCATTGCCTTTCGTGATGACATACCCTCTGCAGTGCTGCTTTATCATCTTGACAATGGCTTCCGCGCATGTATTTGCCTTTTCTTCTGTAGGAGACATTGTTGTTGTCATGTTTGTCTTCTTGTTGAGAGCAAAGGCTGTGTTAGAGCTGTTATAAAGAACCATAATCTTCTTGAGAAGGTTGACATGGAGCAAAGTCCAGTGGTTATCATGAAGAATCGACAGAAAGATATGCTCTGGCGTGGCTGCTTCAAGTTGTCATTGCAGCTGCTTCATCTCTCTCATTTTCTTATCCTTTAAGATGTCGTCTACTAGTAAGAAGTACGGCATGTGGGAGTTTGACATTGAGTCCCCTAACAACGCTTGGTAGGCTGACATCGTGCTTACAGAAAGATACCCTCCTATTTTCAAAGTTTCGCGGAGGTCGTCTTTTAATATGAAGATGTCATCTCTTTGAAATATGACATCTCCCAATGAGTCATCTTCTTTTAGAGAACTCATAATTATTGTGAGTTCTTCCATCGACAGACTAAAGTAGCTCCATCTGTCAAAGTTCTCGAAAGAAGGTACAATTTCTCCTGTCGGCCTGTCTAGTCCATCGTCCCCCATGTCTTCTTCAACTTCTACTTCTGTGGGTTGTGCTTCTGCAGGAGGAACTTTGGGAGCTTCTATTACTGAAAGTTGTTGTTCTTCTTCTGTTTTCTTCACAACATCTTCAGTCTCTACAGTCCAGCTCGCCTTCCAAGCTGTAGCTCTACCCGGTTCAGACGGGTCGACCCACATGGTCTTGAGTTGTTCCCTCCAAGATATCTTCTCGGGTAGAGGGATGTCCATGTGGAGCCTGTGGGTCACAGTATCTCCAGCCATCACCAGATCCTTGAAGAACCAGCGATCGTAGATGACCTCCATGACATACATGCCCCACAGTCCATGCAGGTCTTCTGCATTTAGATCTTCCAGAGGGATGCCCTTGTTGATGGCTTCCATCATGCGCAGAACGATGAAGGCACAATCCCCCGAACCAGCTGCCTCCTGGGGAACGTTCTTACTGATAGAAAACAGCTTCCAGCACCCTTGGAATCTTGTGCCTGCCTCTATAATAGCCCGTTATAGGTGTATTGGGATTTTTAAGGCGTCCCAAGTGTCCTTCTTCTTGTAAATAAGTGAGGTGATTTCCATCTCAGCTGCGCAATAGTTGAGCACCGTCATCTTATGATCTGAAAGATCGATGATGATTAGGGCCCAATGCTTTGCATTACGAATGGACAACACCACAGTTCTAGTTTCAGATCTCTGAATAACCATTTGTAGCTCAGCCACATCCACATCCATGTATTCTTCTTTATACAGCAGGCTTGTGAAGCGCGTGGTCCCGTTGAAGACTGGCTGCGGCTTGTCTGGGTGCAAGAATTCTTCCAGGAGGGTGGCATAGAGTACTTTAAACAATTTCTTGTGTACCTACACCCTTTTTGAGAAAACCCTAAGGAAGTCATCTCTGGTCAGACGTCTACCCTTATTGTTGTATAGAATATCTGATCTGGGTAGATCGTCATCCAGGACATCTGCTAGGACATGGAAGTCTCTGTAGGAGATGTGTGATACGACTGACATGTCCATGTTCTTCATCTTACAAGGCTGAGGGGGAGCTGTTGTTGGTAACTTTGTCCTGGTTTCAGCTTGTCTTTCCCTGGCGGGCTCATCTATAAAGAAGTTTGCTAGCCTTCCATCCTCATCCTCGGACGTTGCCTCGTGTGCTGCTGGTACTGAGGTTTCTTGTATGGTGGGTATAGCCTTGGCCACTTGCTCTCCACTTTTCAGCATAGGTTGTGTTGTGGCTCCTGGTCCAGCTACCTCTGAGGAGGCTTCAGTAGTGACATCCTTGGCATGACTTTTGTAATGACAGTCGCCAAACCGACAAACAAATTGTTACTAATTAAGCGGAATTTCAACATAAACAACGGATTAACAAAAATCACTTTCAATTAAAACCATTTTTCATAGAGATCCATTTCTAGGAAAACTCTTTAAGGCAGAACCAAAACTTTATATACATCATTGTTCACATTGTACATACACTGTACCATCTCTTCTCGGGTATAACAGTTGCTTTGTCAAAACATATACTGAAGCAACATAAAACCTCGAGGCTTATAAGCCAAAAAACTCAGATTGTTCATGAAACCATAACAAACCAACTCCAAGGACCTGAGAGTACAGAGACGACACATAGGACTTTTATCTACAAGACATGACAAACAATACACTCAACCTGAGCTATCACTGTTGTCCCTGCTGCTTTTGTTCTTTTTCTGCAGAAAGGTCTTCACCTCCTCGTGCACGTCCACCTAAAAATGTTAGATCCCACGGGGGTGAGACAATTGAAAATTGCCCCAGCGAGATATATAACTCTCCGCCAACAATGTTATTATCACAGTTAAATAGTATTAAACTGAGTAGAGGATAAGTAGTTTAGAACATTCTCATATTTTAAAGCATGGCAGATGTCTATGATAGAGCAGTAATTCATCTATTCACTTTATAAGGAATATGGAGAACACATATATCATTTACCCATCATATTATCTCAAGCTTATCTTGTGATGCTCATTATCATGGTATGTCATCCATGAATCATTCTCATTTTTATCTGTTGGCCTCAGCCAATCTGCTAACCAGATATAGAATTGTACCAGTCATATGAGTATACATCATCATATCCTGTCCAAGCATTGGACTATGCCAATCATATGCATTATTCCAGGCATTGGGATTTAACCAATCCTGTGTTATTATTCGAAGCATTGGGATTTAACCAATCCTGTGTTATTATTGACTTCATGCCTCTACCAGGTATTGGGCTTTAACCAATCCTGATTACACAGCTAGGTAGTGGACTCTAACCACTCCTGATTACAGGCTTCATGCCTCTGCCAGGCATTGCACTCTAACCACTCCTAATTATAGGCTTCACGCCTCTGCCAGGTATCGGTCCGTAACCAAACCTGATTACACCGTCAGGCAGTGGACTCTAACCACTCCTGATTACATGATTCATGCCTCTACCAGGTATTGGACTTTAACCAATCCTGATTACTGGCTTCACGCCTCTGCCAGGAAGTGGACTCTAACCACTCCTAATTATAGGCTTCATGCCTCTGCCAGGTATTGGTCCGAAACCAAACCTGATTACACCGCCATGCAGTGGACTCTAACCACTCTTGATTTTAGGCTTCATGCTTCTTCCAGGTATTGGACTTTAACCAATCTAGATTACAGGCTTCACGCCTCTGCCAGGCACTGGACTCTAACCACTCCTGATTACAGGCTTCACGCCTCTACCATGTATTGGTCTGTAACCAAACCTGATTACACCGCCAGGCAGTGGATTCTAACCACTTCTGATTACAGGCTTCACGCCTCTGCCAGGTATTGGACTTTAACCAATCCTAATTAGAGGCTTCACGCCTCTGCCAGGCAGTGGACTCTAACCACTCCTGATTACAAGCTTCATTCCTCTTTCAGGTATTGGCCCGTAACCAAATTTGATTACACTACCAGGCAGTAGACTCTAACCACTCCTGATTACAGGCTTCACGCCTCTGCCAGGTATTGGACTTTAACCAATCCTAATTACAGGCTTCACGCCTCTGCCAAGAAGTGGAATCTAACCACTCCAGATTACAGGCTTCACGTCTCTACCAGGTATTGGTCTGTAACCAAACCTGATTACACTGCCAGGTAGTGGACTCTAACCACTCCTGATTACAGGCTTCATGCCTCTGCCAAGTATTGGTCCGTAACCAAACCTAATTACACTGCCAGACAGTGGACTCTAACCACTCCTAAGTACAGGCTTCACGCCTCTACCAGGTATTGGACTTTAACCAATCCTAATTACAGGCTTTACACCTCTGCCATGTATTTGTCTGTAACCAAACCTGATTATAGGCTTCACGCCTCTACGAGGTATTGGACTTTAACCAATCCTGATTACAGGCTTCACGCCTCTACCAGGAAGTGGACTCTAACCACTCCTGATTAGAGATTTGTTATGGGATATCAATCTCTTAAATTCATCATTGGTTATCACATCCTTTTACTAGGCATTATACCCTGGGGCAAGCCATCATATCAATTCACATTCTTTACGTACTACAAGTGTTCCTCTTATCTCCTTTAAGCATATTCAAAGCACTATAGCCCTTATTTGGCTATAAGCATAAAGCATGTATGATCAAGATTTCATTATTATTATAACCATTTATTATTATTATGAGGTTACTGGTTTCCATTTACCTTAGTTTATTTTGCACAGTACCATTCCTTACATCAGACTTTTATAAGAATCTTGTCACCTCGCATTAGGCAACAATTATTCACATGGCTCACCAGGCCCATTAAACATCTTGTCACCTCTCACTAGGCAACAACTATCCACATGGCTCACAAGGCCATTAAACATCTTGTCACCTCTCACTAGGCAACAATTATTAGGGTTAGGGTTTCCCTTTATATCCGAATAGGGTTTCAAGTTCATATTATCAATCCAAATCCTAATTAATTGATCCACACATCTAGGAGCATACATTAATATCATAAGTATGCAATCATACTTATTTATTCTCATCATTTATCATTAAATGAAACATCAACATAATGTATGAGTTCCTCTCTCATCCTTATCAAAGTATGATTACATCATACTTTATTAACTTGGCTTAACCCTTTCTCAAGGTAGGATAGCCTACACTTATCAAAGTGCATTCCATCTCAATGTAACAATTGACATGACACACATCATGTGTTACTCATCCAAGTTTATTGAATTTAAGGTGCATCAAGGTGTAACAACCTTAAAGTGTTGGATGTGATCTTTACCATGCCTTGGTGTATCACTTCCCTCATTACTTTTAACTTACTTAAGTTCCTCAACTTATCTTGTATTAGGGTATTCCCCATCCTAATACTTTATGTACTAGCCCATTACATTTATTCTATAGTGTATTGATCATGAGTCATACATTTGAATTGTCCAACCATCATCAATTGATATGGACTCATCTCAGGTTGAGACATTGTTGATATAGGATTAACCATTATCAATCACTTTAGGTGTTTCACCTATCACGGTATTAGTCATACCATTACTTGGTGTTACACTCATTACTCCTAAGAGTGTCTTACTCTCACCTTTACAAGCTGTCTTGGGTTGGAGGTGTATGAACACTCACCATATCGAGTTAGGATTTGTACTTGTCTCCATATCGGGCATGAGGTATCTTCTTGACCTCATATCAGGCACAAGGTATATGTATGTGTCACCCATGATACGTATGAGGTATCAATCCATCACCATGTTGAGCTAGAAGTACATTCAATTACCCTATCGGGCTAGTCACCGTCTACGTTTAGCCATGATGGGTTGGGGTTACCATATCATCTAGGGTTGTGTATCGTGCAACCCTATCATGCAACTATGTCATGCAACCATGTCGTGCAATCATGTCGTGCAACCATGTCGTGCATCCATGTCATGCAACCATGTCATGCAACAACACTTTTTATGCTTCACTTGTATCGGGTTACCCGAATTAGGGTTTCATGTCAACTTATAAGTATTCATTCAACCTTGTATCGTGTATGGAGTCTATACTTGACTCCCTATCGTGCAAGAGGTGTATACTACACCCCCATATCGTGCAACAATGTATTCATTCATATCCATATCGTTCAGGTGAAGTAGGTGCATCATCATATCGGGTTAAAGGTGCTTTGTTGTGTGCTTGCACCAGATATCACTTTTATAAGGTGATATCATCATCTTTAAGATCTAGACCTTTGTTCTAACTATTATAGTTCATGTCAAAAGGTATAAGCAACTACTAGAACTCATAATTTCATCAACTATTTCAGGAAATTTCGGAATTTAAAAGTATTTCACTACTTATAACAATTTAGGTGAAGAATAATAACATGGTTGAGTTCAAGTTATAAAACCCGCCTTAAGAACGACTTCAAAGCTCCAAGCTCCAAAGCTCCACGTTCCTAGGTTGAAGATGGACTTCACAACTCCTCTATATGAAAAGAATCACCATGGATAAGCAATTGGTGAAGAAAAAAAGAAAGGAAGATCAAAACCCTAAATTCATGCTTCAATCCAAGGTTGAAGATGATCTTATCCTCACCTTAGGGTTATGTATGAGCTCCTTCTTGCTCCTTAACACCTTTTCACAAACAATAGTGTCCTTGCACGATATTCCACTCCTCTTGCACGATATGGCACTCACTTGCACGATAGGACTCTCACTTGGAGTCAAAACTTCACTCTATGGCCGATATCACCATATATGGCCAATATCACCTACTTGGGCGATATGCTCTTTCCATGG
Source organism: Alisma plantago-aquatica (assembly GCA_963693085.1). Taxonomy (NCBI): domain Eukaryota; kingdom Viridiplantae; phylum Streptophyta; class Magnoliopsida; order Alismatales; family Alismataceae; genus Alisma; species Alisma plantago-aquatica. The sequence goes on along the minus strand of OY856409.1, from coordinate 339,228,576 downwards.
GCGATATCCCAAGGCCCATTCACGATACCACAACATCCCTTCACGATGTGGGAGCTCTATGCATGATACCTTAGGGTAGGAGGGTGTTAAGGGTCGAAAAATTGCACCAAGGGGTGAAACTAGGGTTATATATACTTGTTGTTCATGAATGAAGGTAAAAATGAGGTGTCAACTTTTTGAGCTAGTAGGTGCCACGCGTCATGCATGGGTGACACGTGTACATGCATGCATCAACATTTATTTTGTCTTGAAAAATGGTTGAGGATCATATTGAGATGCAAATTCTTCCATTACTTATCCATTTGGATAAGTTATCTAGGTTTAATCACTATTTTAAGTCAAGCTGATACACTTTTTCTAAGGAAACTTGTTGGCCGTCACACCTCACCTCCTTGAGGTGCTTTGCATGATATGGACTTTTCCAATAGTTCACAAAACGACATGGGACACCTCCTTTGGCTCCTTGGCTGATAGACACTCATATATAAGCTTTTCAACTTGATACAACTCAAGTTAAGCTTTCAAATTCAACCATTTTCTTGGTTATTTCTTCACCAAGATTACCATTATTAATAATGGAATCAAACATGGTGTATCCTACTTTATCTCTCCTCTAAATGATGCTAGGAGGGAATAGGAATACTCTAGAGGTGGTAATTTTCATATTAACCCCACATTTTGGGTAAATTACAACTTGTACCAAAATTGGTGCACAATGCACCAACATTGTTTAAACAAGTTCAAACTTGGAATTTAGGCTTTCCACAAGCCACCACTTAGCAACATTTTCTCTATTATGATGCTAAAACATATAAGGCACGTTAAACATGTGACATATTGCAATAAGACCCCTCAACTTGGGTAAATTGCACTTTGGTCCAAAACAAAGGAAAATTGCTCAAACAACATTCAATCGGGACCAAAATCGAAACATAAGTATGTCACATGATAACAAAGCACCTTAGAGGATTATATTTAAGTTCTAAGCAATTTTATTAGCCAAAACAAATAGGGTTTCCTCATAACCGAGGTCAAGGTCGTTACAAGTTATAAACCCCTAACAAGGATTTCGTCCCCGAAATCTCAGATAAAAGGAGACAGATATTATTCATTCATTATATCATCAAGTCTCCACATAATCATCTCATTGTTATGGAGACACCATATAACTTTGATCAATACAAAGTTCTTTTACAAAAATCCCATGGAATCAAACACATAGGATACATGCTTCACTGTCTTTTCATTATCAGATGTGTAGTTAATTCTGGGTCAGGTAACACTTTTCTCACTCAGATAGAGGTTGTTCGTTAATCTCATTTGACAAACTTTATTGTAATATTTTTACAATTATTTCTTCAAGTAGATCATTCTCATCAATTTTATGTTTATGCAAAGCATAAACCCCTAACATATGATGTCCAAACTACATTAGGTAACTGGACTGATTCCACAGTTAACCATTCCATGTAACTATCGTAAGATAGTTTGATGTTTCTCAGATACTCGAATTCCTTACCTTGGTATCTAACACATGTGTTAATAACACATCACATCCTCATTTTTTTTTATGAGTTGACTTATGAGTAAATCAAATTCCTTCATATATCGATTAGAATGTGGTAGAAATATCCATGCCACATCTCCTTCTTCTTTAAACTCTTGAGATTGTTTCAGAATGACTACTTGATCAGAGTAATAAAAAAGATAACATTCTAAATATGTCATACTTACCTTGCCTTCAATAAATGAATACCTGACCAAGGTATTCAAGAACTGAAATTAGGTAGTATGTTTTTGTTTTATATTATGTTTCATACTTTTAACATCTCTTTAAATTTTACTACTTAGTATCTCAGATTTTCTTTGGGTGTTTCTTTTACATCTCTTTCTTTTCTACATGAAGAGAGAAATTTCAAAACATATAAGAGAATATTAATCTAAATATAGGTTCTCATCCTTCTTATCTCTTCCTCATTTCCTCATAGGACTAATGAAAGGGAGTTCAACATCAACTACCTTCTTATAATTATCAGATAAAATCAAGAGAAGACAATTCAGAATGAGAAAGCTCTATCTGACTGTCATCCCTCGTAGTCATCCACCACATATGGTTGACTCAAACATAGAGTCTAGCTGTTTCATGTTGTTTCTTTTGCCTTTACTTAACGACTACTGCCCTGGTGCACTAGGCATTTATTACACTGATAACACTAAAAACTTTGTCTTTTTAGACAACTAGGAAAATGTCTCTAGAATTATAGAGACCTTTCCTTAATTCTCAGCTTATTGCCCTCCTTGGGCATTGCCATCACATATGTACTATCTATCTATACTTATGGCAGAGTCTATTTTCTTGCCATATGTTAATTCTTCCCACATTTTCCACTGTTCCAACATGACTATGTCATTTAGGAACCCTTTCAAAACCTAAAGTTTCCGCATTAAGGACTGGTAACCTCGATTGTAATGCTAGTATCCAGTCTATTATATGCATCACTATTTTCCTAACTTGCCTCACAAGAGCATAAAAAGTAGTATTCTCTATCCTGATTGGGTCAAGATGAGAATTCTTAGGCACTCATTCTTCTCTTGCTTGGTCCCTTGCACCCTCTCCTAGTGCAACAATATTGCTCTCAGTAATGTTTTCCTCGTGTTCTCCAGTCATTTTTAAATTTCACCCTTTCTTCTACATAAGAAGAAGTCACTATAGGGAATACTGGAGGACATTAACACAGACTCAACACCTTAGTCCTATGTCTCTGTAGACTCAGCAAACCTTAAGTTCTGATACCAAACTTGTAATGACAGTCGCCAAACTGACAAACAAATCATTACTAATTAAGAGGAATTTCAACATAAACAATGGATTAACAAAAATCACTTTAAATTAAAACCATTTTTCATAGAGATCCATTTCTAGGAAAAATCTTTAAGGCAGAACCAAAACTTTAATTACATCATTGTTCACATAGTACATACACTGAACCATCTCTTCTCGGGGATAACATATAACAGTTGCTTTGTCAAAACATATACTGAAGCAACATAAAACCTCGAGGCTTATAAGCCAAAAAACTCAGATCGTTCATGAAACCATAACGAACCAACTCCAAGGACCTGAGAGTACAGAGACGACACATAGGACTTCTATCTACAAGACATGACAGACAATACACTCAACCTGAGCTATCACTGTTGTCCCTGCTGCTGTTGTTCTTTTTCCGCAGAAAGGTCTTCACCTCCTTGTGCACGTCCACCTAAAAATTTTGGATCCCACGGGGGTGAGACAATTGAAAATTGCCCCAGCGAGAGATATAACTCTCCGCCAACAATGTTATTATCACAGTTAAATAGTATTAAACTAAGCAGAGGATAAGCAGTTTAGAACATTCTCATATTTTAAAGCATGGCAGCTGTCTATGATAGAGAAGTATTCATCTATTCACTTTATAAGGAATATGGAGAACACGTATATCATTTACCCATCATATTATCTCAAGCTTATCCTGTGATGCTCATTATCATGGTATGTCATCCATGAATCATTCTCATTTCTATCTGTTGGACTCAGCCAATCTACTAACCAGATATAGAATTGTACCAGTCATGTGAGTATACATCATCATATCATGTCCAAGCATTGGACTATGCCAATCATATGCATTATTCGAGGCATTGGGATTTAACCAATCCTGTGTTATTATTCCAGGAATTGGGATTTAACCAATCCTGTGTTATTATAGGCTTCATGCCTCTGCTAGGTATTGGGCTTTAACCAATCCTGATTACACAGCCAGGTAGTGGACTCTAACCACTCCAGATTACAGGCTTCATGCCTCTGCTAGGCAGTGGACTCTAACCACTCCTGATTACAGGCTTCATGCCTCTGCCAGGTATTGGTCTGTAACCAAACCTGATTACACCGCCAGGCAGTGGACTTTGACCACTCCTGATTACAGGCTTCATGCCACTGCCAGGTATTGGACTTTAACCAATCCTGATTACAGGCTTCACGCCTCTGCCAGGAAGTGGACTCTAACCACTCCTGATTACCGGCTTCACACGTTTGCCAGGTATTGGTCCGTAACCAAACCTGATTACACCGCTAGGCAGTGGACTCTAACCACTCCTGATTACTGGCTTCATGCCTCTGCCAGGTGGTGCGCTCCCGCTAGAGGCTTACAACACCGGCCAACTAGGGTGGCCGAGTGCAATCCACGAGGTCGGGAGGCACGGGATGATGGATGGGATCCTTGCATTCATAATTTATATGGTCCCAAATCAAGTCTATCACTAAAACTAAAACAATGCACCCGCAAGCGTACGGGGTACTGTTGTAGTATAGATCAAAGGCAAGATGCGGGGTCGAACCGCGGAGATAGAGGGGGCACTAGAGTTAGAAAGCATGAGCTATGTTCCTTATGCAGAGCTTAGGGTTTTTAGGGTTTGAAGGTTTGTTTGATTGATTAAGCTAAACGAGCAAGTAGGAAATGCAGTATGAAACTAAGTTATCAACAGGCTAAGTGAGCAATCTAAGTTAACGAGCTATCTAACCAAGAGCAAGAACGAATTATACCAAACTAAGCAAGCAACTAACAATTTAGAGCCTAAGTTAACCACTAAGCAAGATGAAAGATCTAAATTAACACTAGCTAACAAAACGAGGCAATTGACTAAGTTAGACTAAAGCAATTGAATTAAGCTAGCATTAACAAGCAAACTAGGCAATTAGGGTTTTAAGCAATTAGATGAAGGAGGTGGGCCGTTTGGGAATGTGACCTTGACATTAGTTGGGGGATGTCACCATAATAAGCAATTAACATATCTCATTCTAGATTACCAAACCAAACAACAAGGTGGGTGCTATGAGAATGTACCCTAAGCTACTAATTGGAGAACTAGGGCTAGGTGTAATTCTCATAGGACGTACCAAGTCTAGGTCTCTAGGATAAGTGGTACTAGTCAATTGAGGACCAAGGGTAAGGATGGGAGTAGAGATGAGGGTATTTGACCTCATGCCACTAGCCACCTCAACCTTTATGAAATCCTAGGCAATTGCACTAATCACACTTATACTAGTCACTTAGAACTCATATTTGCATGTAGGAAGAAGGTGATTATGTAGGAAGATAGGGGGCTAGCTAGGGATCCGAATTAAGAACCTAGGAGCCAATCCTATGATAGATACATAGAAACCAAAACATCCTAGAGACAAATGTCTTCAAACACCACAAGGCAAGCAATTAATGTAATTAAACAACAACCACATGCACAAGTAATGGGAAATGAGATATAAGCAAAGGCAATCATCATAGAAACGAAATATGTTCATTACAAATTATATTCCCCCAACATGGTATCAAAGTCACATTTTTGCCCCAAACAGCCCACCCAAGGGGGCTTAGCTATACATGATCAAACTAGGAAAAGAAGGGGATAGAAGAAGGGAAAAAGCCATGAAGCTCGATGTAGTGGCCTCCTTCTTCACCTCCAAGCAGCTGTAGATGACCTCCCTCCTCCAAAGGTGCAGGGGTGCATGAAAATGGTGGAATGGATGGATAGAAACCTAGAGAAACTAGGTTTCTATGGTGGAAAAGAGTGGAAAGTGGGTGGAAATGGGGTTAGATGCAAGGGAGTAGGTGGATTGGAGTAATGGAGGCAAGGAAGCAACTAGGGTCGGCTAGGGGTGCTCTCCTCTTGAGCCCTAGAACAAACTAGTGCTTATATAGGGACTAGGGCTAAGTGGGGGTATAATAGGAAAATCAGTGAAAGTTGTATAGGTTTTGGGGTGGTGGCACGGCCGTGCTGGGCAGCACGGCCGTGTTGGGTAGGAGTGAGCACGATCGTGGTGGAGGGGAACGGCCGTGTTGGCTAAGTGTTAATTTAACAGGTTGGTGGGTGAAAACGAAGGATGGTGGCACGGCCGTGCTGGGCAGCACGACCGTGTTGGGTACTAGGTAGAACGGTCGTGCTGGGTAGCACGGCCGTGGTGGCGGAGTTGGGAGGAGGTCGTTCTGAGTAGCACGCCCATTCCATCTTCATCCAACACGCCCGTTTTGGTCAGCACGGCCGTGGTGTGGTCTTTGTAGCACGGCCGTGCTGGTCAACACGGCCGTGGTGACTGACTTGCTTGAACTTCCAAAATTTGTCGATCAACCTGTAATTCTGCTCAATTGCCAGCACGGCCGTTCCATGGCACCACGGCTGTGCTGGGGTCTTCTAGTGCTAGCATGGCTTCAAACTTCATAATTCTTGGATGTTTTTGCTTGGAGACGATCCTTGGCCACTAAGGTAGGTTGGGGGAGCTTTGGGGCCTCCTTTGGGTCCCTCCATCACACTCGTCCATCCATTGTGGTCCAAGTACCTGAAAAACAGCGCAAAGAACATCCATAAGCGTATTAGCAATGATAATCATATTGGGGGAAAATACTTGTAATCTAACATGTTTAGATGCAACTTATATACAAAATGGCACATGATGGAGCCCTAAAATAGGGCTGCATCACCACCCCAAACTTAGAACATACTTGTCCTCAAGTATGCTCCAACTTAATCTCTCTTTTCCGTTCTTTTCAACAAAAACAAATGACAAATGCAAAGCAGCAGAAGATTATTGAATATATATGGTCTTGGAAATGACTAAGTGCATGTGTCTCACATCTCTCCTCTCCTTCTTTCACAATCCAATCATGAACTGAGCACTGAGCATACAATCTTCAAATATAAAGCATAGAAACACAAGTTGTCCATATGTCCTTTATGTCATTCCGGGTAAACCGTTTCATGTTGACCGTTTCATGTTGATGTTAATCACAGGTGACTAGGAGTGTTGTTTAGCTTTCATGCATTCGGTCTTATGCTTCAAACCACACTAGATGATCCACTTGGCTGTAGAAAGGGTAAAGTGAGCTAGATTTGATGTTTTCTAGCTCAATGGGTATAAAAGAAGAAGAATGGGTTGCGGTAAGATTTGGAGTGCTTTTACACACTCTTCTTTTCTTTATTTGAATGCTCTTAAACAGGAGCATCCTTTTATTTTATTTTTTCTTTTCTTTTTCTTTTTCTTTGCCTTTGTTATAGATAGGGCATATGGTGGATGGAGTGAAGCGGGGAGGTAAAGATGTGGCCACCCCAAACTTTTGGAGGTGGCCACGGCTAATATGTGCACTTTGGCATCTTTTTATGAGGCGGAGGGGTATGAAGATGGTGGAAGAAAAGTCGGATCAAAGAGGGGTCATCAATGTAGTTTTCAACATACGATTCCCTGCATGAAAGTTAATTCAACACTTCACCAAGTAATATCACATCACATGATAGAATTAACACAATATTCATATTTCTACCAAGTGATTCCATTGGCTTTAAGCGTTTGTCGCTTGCTCAATTCATGATTCAACCAACACATTCACAGACTTAAGAGATGTGGTTCACATGTAAAAAGTCACAAACAAGACCATATATCAATAAGATCTAAGAATGTAGCATGCATTTGTCACAAGAGTAAACCTTTTCATTTCAAACATTGGAGATTAAGTCAAAACATCCTATCAGAGCAAGAATATTCAAATCTGGGCAAAATTGACCAAAATGGTGCCAATTTGCACTAAATCGCATCTAAACCTACTTTAGGGAATTTAAAGACATAAAGTATAAAATCCTACTTAACAAGCAAAATAAATTATCAAAAACTACATGAGAATGCAATGCATGGTATGAAGAAGCAAAAATTTTGAAAAATTACTCAAAAATGACAAGAATGTAGGCTACATGACATGCATGGATGCAAGTAGAAGACAATCTATACTAGGTGGGTTAAACATCAAACAAATAATGATCAGGTGGAATAGGCAACTGTCAAAATAAACTGAAAACAGAGGGCTTACCGCCCTACCACCCCAAACTTTTGAATCATGCTGTCCTTAGCAAAAAACTAAAGCTAAGGGATGATAGGGTAAAAGTCAGGGTTGTGGTGGTGTGGGGTCCTGCGGCGGGCCAGACTGTGGAGGAGGCTGCTGGTAGTAGTGGCCCCACTACTCCGCCTGTGGAGGCGGGTATGTCTCCTGGTAGCCAGAAATTGATCCCCAGAAATCCTCCCCCCACTGGGGGTTTCTTTGTGTCTGCGCATGCTGGTACTGATACATGTGGTTGATTTGGTGATGCATCTGCTGCTGATCCAACCACATGTCCTGTTGCATTTTCTGAATCTCCTCCAACTGTGCATGGATGGATGCCATATCATATGCATTTGTCAGAGGTGGCTGCGCCTCAAACTCTTCCATTATCGGCCTTGTGCGGCGTGGATGCTCCAAAGATCATTGCTGTTCTGGCACATTTGTTTCCCCTCCTCATCAGGTAAGACTACACTTGGTGCTCTGTATCCTTCTCTAGGGGTTTCTTCCTCATATCGTGATAACCGATTGAGAAAATCATCCACAGGCCCTGCATTCTTGAGCAAAGGGAGGGCATGGTAAGGGAGTTCCAAAGTGATTCCAGGGTAGCCGGGGTTCAACACATAAAAAATTTTGTCATCCTTGACAGAAATCATCTGCGACCTCGCAAGATAGTTTAGGTCCACATGTTTGTTTCCATCTACCTTAGTGAGCCCTTCCAGATTGCATCCCAACGCCCTCGCCAAAGTGGTGACAATCCCTCCCATGATGAATGGATTTTTACTTTTGGATGGGATTGTCTCCACGTGATCAATAAACATGGCACCCACGTTCACGAACCCCACGCTTGCAACTGTAGCTATGAGAAAAAGGTCTTTCTGGCCACCTGATCCTTGATTATCATAGCGACCAAACACGGTATTTGCCAGCACTTTTTGCAAATATCTCATGAATGGGTTGTGGATCTTGCTTGTTTTGGATTCCCCTGAAGTGAAAGTGGATTCGCCTGTGATCGTCTTCCACATCTTGGCGTAATCTGCCTTACCATTCTTGTCAAATCTTCCCCCGTCAAATTTCCTTGCCATTTCTAGGTTGGGGGCAAAGATTGCATTGATCTGAGAGGCGTTGAGAACATGTGTTGAGCCATTTAATTTGAACCTGAGAGCATCCTCTCCTCAGAACTGAACCTTCTCTAAGGTTGCGAAGAACTCGTGAGTGATCTCCAAGTATGCATCTTCGGCCTTAGTTAAAATGTCGTACAATCGACAACGTTTTAGATGAAACTCAAAACTAAAAAAGATACCTAAAGCTTCCATTGTGGGCACACATGCATATCTAGTGGCAATCACCCTTCTTGTCATACATTCGGGGTGAAGGGGTTTTATTGCTACACTTCTTATGACTCCTCTACCATAAGTGGTTCCTTGTGGTTGCTTTCCCGCCCATGTGAGTCTGTCTTCCTCTAGTCTTGATAGGATATCCACTGGTTCATCCTCCAATTCCTCGCTCTCAGTATCATCCACTTCCTCTTCTTGATAGGTATGTGACCCCAAACTTGTGTCCAAGTTCAAGGGCACTCTTTCATTGCTTCCACTAGGTCGGGCATATGATGTCGAGTGCCTTGCTTGAGTTGGTCGTGGAAGTAGGCGCGAGGACGAAGCTTCATTGGTTTTCTTAGCCCTTCACTCACGAGCCGGTGCAGTGACTTCAATAGAATCCACCAGATTCTCCATCTCTTCTTTTTCTTCCTCCTCTTCCCCAGTGTTTTTGTAGCTTAGATCGGAGAAATGCTCGCTTGAGGGATAGTGTAGTCGAGAAGTGCTCATCGAAGCCGACCGTCCAAAGGAACGTGAAATCGAATTGGACGGTGAGGAGGCGCTGCCGGACTTCTGTGAACCGGCCGCTCGTTTGGACCTTCTTTTGCCACCGGTGAGGATGCTTGTGGTCTTCTCTACTCCTTTCTTGATTGCTTTGCCCATGCCCTTCATGATTGCACGATTCTCTGACGAGGAACGAAGCTTGCACTGGAAAACGCAGCTCCGGGCTGATGGGGCGGAATTTGCGTGTGGCTGGAGAAATCGGTGGTGATGAGCGGTGGAAATCGAAGCTAGAGGTTGGGGAAGACGATTAGGGACCAAAGGAACCTCAAATCCGAAGTTTGGGAGCAAGAGGAAGCGATTTGGGGGTGTAGGGAACTCGCCCTAGTCGCCAGACGTCGCGGCACGGCCGTTTTGGGTCGTAGAAATGAGCGAGGGGTCGTGTTTGGTTGGGGTAGATGTTAGGTTAATTTGGGCCAGCACGGCCGTGGTGGCCAGCACGGCCGTGTTGGTTTTAAGCCAACACGGCCATTTTGGCCAAAACGGCCGTGTTGCCAGGGGCCAAAAATCTCCAATCAACCTGTAAAAAGCGTCTTTGTCAGCACAGCCGTTCCGTTTCAGCACGGCCGTTCTGGTGTGGTCCCAACACGGCTGTTTTGATCAGCACAGCCATGCTACTCTCTTTTATGTCAAAACTTCAAAAATTCATCAAAACTCTTCAAAACTCATTGTTTAATCGTCATGAGTGAGCTTTTCTTGGTGGGATATCCACCACCTTGACTGACTGTGCCTCAATCTTCAGCTTGGACCTGTTCAACCTGTCATTCCATCAAAACTAAAAACAAAACTATCAAGAACAAGTGTGCGTGTGTGTATTTGTGTAAAACAAAACTAAAGTATCAAAAGAAGGGTTCGAGAATCTCCAACCACGTGGGTTGCCTCCCACTAGCGCTAAATTTTACACCTTCAGCCAGGCTTATTGATTGTTGTGCTCCTTCATTTCTTTGGAACTTTCAAGAGATCTTTGTAGTAGATCCCTTTCTCATCCTCATCTAAGCATTCCTCTTCATCAAATTCTTCTTCTACCAGCATAACAACATCAAAGTCTTGGTTGGCCTTGTCCGGGCCAACATCAATGACAAGTTTCAGCCTTTGCCCATTAACAGTGAATTCCTTAGCTCCTTCTTTTGCACAAATGATCACTGCCCCAGATGGGTACACCTTCTTGACAAGGTAAGGACCTTCCCATCTAGAACGAAGCTTTCTGGGGAAGAACTTCATCCTTGAATTGTACAGCCATACCCATTTTCCGGGCTCAAACTCTTTCTTCTTTATGATCTTGTCATGTAGAAACTTGGTTCTTTCCTTGTAGTTCTTTGACATTTCATAGGCTTCATGTCGCATCTCTTCTAGCTCATGCAATTGAAACTTTCTTCTCATTCCGGCACTCTCTTCATCAAAGTCCATCCTCTTCAAGGCCCACAGTGCCTTGTGTTGCATCTCAACCGGCAAATGGCAACTCTTACCATAGACAAGCTTGAACGGTGTAGTGCCAATCAGGGCTTTATATGCAGTCCTATATGCCCATAAAGCTTCATTGAGTCCAATTGACCAATCCTTACGGTCCGGTCGCACCGTCTTCTCCAAAATGAGCTTTATCTCCTGATTTGCCAACTCAACTTGACCACTCGTTTGAGGGTGGTAAGGAGTAGCTACATGATGGTTCGACCCATGTCTCTTTAGCAGTCCTTCAAAAGTGCGCTGAATGAAATGACTCCCGCCATCACTAATCACAGCCCTTGGAACACCAAAACGGCTAAAGATGTTGGATCTCACGAAATCACACACCACTTTATGATCATTTGTTCTTGTTGCCACAGCCTCGATCCATTTTGATACATAGTCTACGACGACCAAGATGTAGACATACCCGAAAGAAGGGGGGAAAAGACCTATAAAGTCAATCCCCCAAACATCAAACACTTCTACCACCAAGATAGGTGACAAAGGCATCATGTCCCTCTTTGAGATAGTGCCCACTTTTTGTCACTTGATGCAACTCTTACAAAAATCATGAGCATCTTTGAACAACGTCGGCCAGTAGAATCCACATTGAAGAACTTTGGCGGCCGTGCGTTTCCCTCCAAAATGGCCTCCACACATTCCGGAATGGCACATAGATAAGATTTCTTACTGCTCCATCTCCGGAATGCACCTCCTAATGAGTTGGTCTGGGCAATACTTAAAGAGGCGAGGGTCATCCCAAATGTAGTTCTTTACCATAGCAAACAATCTCTTGCTTTCCTCTCTTGTCCACATGCTCGGTATCCTCCCACTAGCTAGGAAATTTGCTATGTGCTTGTACCATAGCTTTTGGACAGATGAGACTAAGAGGAGTTGTTCATGTGGCATTGTCTCTTTGATTGGACTTGTCACATCAAAAGGTCCATCAAGACGGGAGAGATGATCTGCAGCACCATTTTCTATTCCTTTCTTATCCACAATTTCTATGTCAAATTCTTGGAGCAGCAAAATCCATCGGATCAACCTTGGCTTTGAGTCTTTCTTGGACATGAGATACTTCAGTGCAACATGGTCCGTGTAGATTGTCACTTTGTTTTGCAAGAGATACAGCTGGAACTTGTCAAGAGCGAAGATCACCGCAAGCAGCTCCTTCTCGGTAGTCGTATAGTTTCTTTGAGCATCGTCTAATGTTTTGCTTGCATAATAAATAGCATGAGGAATTTGGCCAATGCGTTGACCCAGCACAGCCCCCACTGCCATATCGGATGCATCCGTCATGATCTCGAACGGCAAAGAGAAATCCGGGGGCTACATGATAGGAGCAGAAATAAGCCTCTGTTTTAGATGATTGAAGGCTTCCACACATTTGTCATCAAACTGAAATTCAACATCTTTCTCAAGTAATCGACAGAGTGGTCTTGAGATTTTGCTAAAGTCCTTGATAAAATGCCGGTAGAATCCTGCATGTCCCAAGAAAGATCGAACATGTCTTACGGTCGAAGGAAAGTCGAGTGTAGAAATAAGGCCCACCTTGGCCTTGTCAACTTCAATCCCATCTTTCGAAACTCGGTGTCCCAGAACTATACCCTCAGGTACCATGAAATGACTTTTTCCCAAGATAGAACTAAGCGAACTTTCACACATCTTTCCAGAACCGCATCTAGATGTAGCAAGCACTCGTCAAAGGTCTTCCCAAAAACTGAAAAATCATCCATGAAGACCTCGAGTGACGAGTCAAGCATGTCAGCAAAGATCGAGGTTACACATCTCTGGAAAGTGGAAGGGGCATTGCACAGTCCAAATGGCATTCTTCGGTAGGCAAAAGTACCACCTGGACAAGTGAATGTCGTCTTTTCCTGATCAGTCGGATGCACAGCAATCTGAAAGTATCCCGAGTATCCGTCAAGAAAGCAGTAGAAGCTCTGCCCAGCCAACCTCTCTAAGATCTGATCAAGAAACGGAAGTGGGTAGTGGTCCTTCTTTGTATTCTCATTGAGCTTCTGGTAATCCACACACATTCTCCACTTCGACTGCTCTCACACCGGCATAAGCTCACCATCGGCGTTTTCTGCAACTGTAATCCCACCCTTCTTGGGCACAACTTGGATGGGACTCACCCATGTACTGTCAGAAATGGGATAGATGATCCCTACATCGTGCAACTTTACAACCTCTTGAGTTACAACGTCCTTCAACTTTGGATTTAGCCTTCTTTGCATTTGACGGGTCAGTCTCGCATCTTCTTCTAAGTATATCCGATGCACACAAATGGAGGGGTCAATCCCTCTCAAGTCAGCAATAGACCATCCAATGGCTTGGATGTTCTTCCTCAAGACTTCCATCAAGGCATCTTCTTGCTCAGGAGAGAGAATGGTGGAAATGATCACTGGGAGGGTGTCATTTGAGCCAAGGAATACGTACTTCAATCCTTCAGGAAGTTTCTTCAGCTCAAGAACTGGAGGTGCTTCAAGGGAGTTCTTCAAAGGTGTAGAAATAGAGGGGAGGTCCTGGCTTGCAGCCACTAAGGCTAGTTTGCACTCCTCATCATCCTCATCATCGTTGTCAGGGAACTCAACAATTGGCTCAAGACCTCTACCTTGAGTAGCAGTCTCAATCCAAGCGGGTAGGAACTCTTCAACAATCTCATCTAGGCATTCCACCAAATAACAATCTTCTTCGGTGTCCCCTATCACTTCTGCTGTAGTAGAAGACTTAAAGATGTTCAACCGGATCTTCATGTGCATGAATGTAACATACATGGTCCCTGTCCTCACATGGATCACGACATCGGCTGTGGCTAAGAAAGGTCTCCCCAAGATGATTGGCACCTTTCTAGCTTCCTTTTCCATATCAAGAATGATAAAATCGGCTGGGAAGAAGGCAGACGTATCCTCATCAAGACGGACCAGCACATCATCCACACGCCCTCTAGGCGTCTTCACAGAACGGTCGGCCAACTGTAGAGTGCAATGGGCTGGCCTCAACTCTCCCATTTGGAGCTCAGCAAACAGATCATAAGGCATCAAGTTTACGCTAGACCCCAAGTCAAGAAGAGCCTGGTCTATGCGATGCGCCCCGATGTAGCATGAGATGATGGGGGCACCGGGGTCTTTTCTTTTCTGGGGGATGGTGTGTTGGAGAATGGAGCTCACTTGCTCAGTGAGCTTGATCTTCTTAGGCATTCTCCCTGTTGTCTTTCTTTTGAAGGTGCACAATTCTTTAAGGAACTTCGCATAGGACAGAATTTGCTTGACTGCGTCTATAAGAGGTACATTGATTTTCACTTGCTTGAAGATCTCCAAAATATCATCCGCATGCTTCTTATTTTTCTTTACAGCAGAAGGCTCCTCAAGTGCATCAGGATATGGCGGGAGTTGGGACCCCAATCGGTCCAAATCAACAGTATCATCTACTGGTATCACTGGAATCACAGTATCACGACTCGGAATCACAGTATCATCATTCTGCATCTCAGTATCAACCTGCTCTGCCTCAGTGTCATCTCTGCCAACAACAGCACCATGGGGGCTCTCCAAAGTCCTACCACTCCTCAAAGTAGTCAAAACCTTCACATGCTCATGGGTAGTAGAAGGGGGAGCTTGTGGAGGTGGTTGTGGCTGTTGGGGTGGTGGAGGCCTTTGGTGAGGGGAATTGGGATTTTGAAGGATGAATTGGGGTTGCAGTTGTTGTTGAGGTGGGGGGTGATATTGCGGAGGTGGTTGTTGGTAAGTATGAGGTGGGGGTGGAGCATATTGATAATTGAGCGGCGCTTGAGGAGGCGGAAGAGCATATTGAAAAGTCCCATCATTGTTTGGATTCGGCATAGGTTGAGAGGGGAGTCTTCCTTCTTCTCTTCTGGCCAAAGAGAGAGAAATCTGATCTAACCTCTGCTCAAGTCGGCTTATAGACTGGCCATGTCGTTGACGTCCTTTTTGACTTCATCTAGGCTTCTTAGCCTTCCAAGAACCTCGTCCTCAAACTTAGAGCTGTAGCGTGGCTTGTGCTGCCCCTGTCCTTGTCCATCCTCATTTGGTTGTTTCCACGAGAAATTTGGATGGTTCCTCCACTCGGGAGTGTAGGATTGGGACATTGGGCCCTGTTTGTTGCGGCCACCAAAGGAATGCAAAGCGTTAACTTCCTCATCTACAACGTCCACAGCCATTGCGGGTTGGCTAGAAGAGCCACCTACTTGATTCTTCATCATTTGCATCATATCTGCCATCATTTTCATTAGATCGGGGTTGGTGGTATTGCGTACGGGAGCCACGGAGGACGGTGGGGGAATGTAGTTCCGATCGCAATGCCCCCCTTAGTGGAAGCTCGATGGCGAGAATTCTCAGCGAGATGTTCAAATAGTGGCCATGAGTCCTCGGGAGGCTTGGCCATGAACGTGCCCCCGCAAGAAGAATCTACATTGTTTTGGCTCTGCTCCTCAAGCCCGGTGTAGAAGGCTTGAACCATCTGCCAAAGCGGGACCTCATGGTGAGGGCAGTCACGAAGAAACTCCTGGAACCTCTCCCATGCCTCATGGAAAGGTTCGTTCTCTTTTTGGGCGAAGGATGTGATGCACCTTCTCATGTAAGATAACTTGGCTATCGGAAAGAACTTCTTCAGAAACTCATTCTTTACTTCATTCCATGTGACGAGCTCTGGCCTCGAGACGTACCACTCCTTGGCTTTCTCCTTGAGGGAGAAAGGAAAGAGCGTTCTGCGGATCGAGTCGTCGGTGGCAGTAGGCGTGCGGAAGGTCGAACACGTTTCTAAGAACGCGCCTATATGGTGATAAGGATTTTCATTCTCCATTCCGTAGTATGTGGGCAGAAGTCCCAAGAGTGCCGGCGGAATGGAGAACTGCTGACCGGGCATCTGATCCACCAGCGTGGCTATGGGGGAATTGTAGTTCCCCGGCATGAAATACTCATGAAGCGGGCGGTGCGGTGGTGGAGGTGGAACATCCGATGGTGGGTTGTTCTCGGCCATATCAGCCTCTCGGTGTAGGTTGCGGCGAGCTTGACGTCTTCTCCTCCCAATCTCGGGGTCGTAAACCACCAAGTCGGTGCAATTCGAACGCATACTACGCATGCGCAGCTGTCACCTGTGCACGTCACAAACAAACAACAAGGAGCCAAGTTAGTGAACCAATATGTCAGAGTAACACAAAGAATAAAGAATAGCAATGGTGAGGGAAAAAGGAAAGGCTAAGCTACACTATCTAACTAGGTCGAGCGCCTCTATCCCCGGCAACGGCGCCAGAAAGCTTGGTGCGCTCCCGCTAGAGGCTTACAACACCAGCCAACTAGGGTGGCCGAGTGCAATCCACGAGGTCAGGAGGCACGGGATGATGGATGGGATCCTTGCATTCGAAATTTATATGGTCCCAAATCAAGTCTATCACTAAAACTAAAACAATGCACCCACAAGCGTACGAGGTACTGTTGTAGTATAGATCAAAGGCAAGATGCAGGGTCGAACCGCGGAGATAGAGGGGGTGCTAGAGTTAGAAAGCGTGAGCTATGTTCCTTATGCGGAGCTTAGGGTTTTTAGGGTTTGAAGGTTTGTTTGATTGATTAAGCTAAACGAACAAGTAGGAAATGCAGTATGAAACTAAGTTATCAACAGGCTAAGTGAGCAATCTAAGTTAACGAGCTATCTGACCAAGAGCAAGAACGAATTTTACCAAACTAAGCAAGCAACTAACAATTTAGAGCCTAAGTTAACCACTAAGCAAGATGAAAGATCTAAATTAACACTAGCTAACAAAACAAGGCAATTGACTAAGTTCGACTAAAGCAACTGAACTAAGCTAGCATTAACAAGCAAACTAAGCAATTAGGGTTTTAAGCAATTAGATGAAGGAGGTGGGACGTTTGGGAATGTCACCTTGACATTAGTTGGGGGATGTCACCATAATAAGCAATTAACATATCTCATTCTAGATTACCAAACCAAACAACAAGGTGGGTGCTATGAGAATGTACCCTAAGCTAGTAATTGGAGAACTAGGGCTAGGTGTAATTCTCATAGGACGTACCAAGTCTAGATCTCTAGGATAAGTGGTACTAGTCAATTGAGGACCAAGGGTAAGGATGGGAGTAGAGATGAGGGTACCAGTCATGTGAGTATACATCATCATATCATGTCCAAGCATTGGACTATGCCAATCATATGCATTATTCGAGGCATTGGGATTTAACCAATCCTGTGTTATTATTCCAGGCATTGGGATTTAACCAATCCTGTGTTATTATAGGCTTCATGCCTCTGCTAGGTATTGGGCTTTAACCAATCCTGATTACACAGCCAGGTAGTGGACTCTAACCACTCCAGATTATAGGCTTCACGCCTCTGCCAGGCAGTGGACTCTAACCACTCCTGATTACAGGCTTCATGCCTCTGCCAGGTATTGGTCTGTAACCAAACTTGATTACACCGCCAGGCAGTGGACTTTGACCACTCCTGATTACAGGCTTCATGCCTCTGTCAGGTATTGGACTTTAACCAATCCTGATTACAGGCTTCACGCCTCTGCCAGGAAGTGGACTCTAACCACTCCTGATTACAGGCTTCACACATTTGCCAGGTATTGGTCCGTAACCAAACCTGATTACACCGCTAGGCAGTAGACTCTAACCACTCCTGATTACTGGCTTGATGCCTCTGCCAGGTGGTGCGCTCCCACTAGAGGCTTACAACACCGGCCAACTAGGGTGGCCGAGTGCAATCCACGAGGTCGGGAGGCACGTGATGATGGATGGGATCCTTGCATTCGTAATTTATATGGTCCCAAATCAAGTCTATCACTAAAACTAAAACAATGCACCCGCAAGCGTACGGGGTACTGTTGTAGTATAGATCAAAGGCAAGATGCGGGGTCGAACCGCGGAGATAGAGGGGGCGCTAGAGTTAGAAAGCATGAGCTATGTTCCTTATGCAGAGCTTAGGGTTTTTAGGGTTTGAAGGTTTGTTTGATTGATTAAGCTAAACGAGCAAGTAGGAAATGCAGTATGAAACTAAGTTATCAACAGGCTAAGTGAGAAATCTAAGTTAACGAGCTATCTAACCAAGAGCAAGAACGAATTATACCAAACTAAGCAAGCAACTAACAATTTAGAGCCTAAGTTAACCACTAAGCAAGATGAAAGATCTAAATTAACACTAGCTAACAAAATGAGGCAATTGACTAAGTTAGACTAAATCAATTGAATTAAGCTAGCATTAACAAGCAAACTAGGCAATTAGGGTTTTAAGCAATTAGATGAAGGAGGTGGGACGTTTGGGAATGTGACCTTGACATTAGTTGGGGGATGTCACCATAATAAGCAATTAACATATCTCATTCTAGATTACCAAACCAAACAACAAGGTGGGTTCTATGAGAATGTACCCTAAGCTACTAATTGGAGAACTAGGGCTAGGTGTAATTCTCATAGGACGTACCAAGTCTAGGTCTCTAGGATAAGTGGTACTAGTCAATTGAGGACCAAGGGTAAGGATGGGAGTAGAGATGAGGGTATTTGACCTCATGCCACTAGCCACCTCATCCTTTATGAAATCCTAGGCAATTGCACTAATCACACTTATACTAGTCACTTAGAACTCACATTTACATGTAGGAAGAAGGTGATTATGTAGGAAGATAGGGGGCTAGCTAGGGATCCAAATTAAGAACCTAGGAGCCAATCCTATGATAGCTACATAGAAACCAAAACATCCTAGAGACAAATGTCTTCAAACACCACAAGGTAAGCAATTAATGTAATTAAACAACAACCACATGCACAAGTAATGGGAAATGAGATATAAGCAAAGGCAATCATCATAGAAATGAAATATGTTCATTACAAATTATATTCCCCCAACATGGTATCAAAGTCACAGTTTTGCCCCAAACAGCCCACCCAAGGGGGCTTAGCTATACATGATCAAACTAGGAAAAGAAGGGGATAGAAGAAGGGAAAAAGCCATGAAGCTCGATGTAGTGGCCTCCTTCTTCACCTCCAAGCAGCTGTAGATGACCTCCCTCCTCCAAAGGTGCAGGGGTGCATGAAAATGGTGGAATGGATGGATAGAAACCTAGAGAAACTAGGTTTCTATGGTGGAAAAGAGTGGAAAGTGGGTGGAAATGGGGTTAGATGCAAGGGAGTAGGTGGATTGGAGTAATGGAGGCAAGGAAGCAGCTAGGGTCAGCTAGGGGTGCTCTCCTCTTGATCCCTAGAACAAACTAGTGCTTATATAGGGACTAGGGATAAGTGGGGGTATAATAGGAAAATCAGTGAAAGTTTTATAGGTTTTGGGGTGGTGGCACGGCCGTGCTGGGCAGCACGGCCGTGTTGGGTAGGAGTGAGCACGGTTGTGGTGGAGGGGAACGACCGTGTTGGCTAAGTGTTAATTTAACAGGTTGGTGGGTGAAAACGAAGGCTGGTGGCACGGCCGTGCTGGGCAGCACGACCGTGTTGGGTACTAGGTAGAACGGCCGTGCTGGGTAGCACGGCCGTGGTGGCGGAGTTGGGAGGAGGTCGTTCTGAGCAGCACGCCCGTTCCATCTTCATCCAGCACGGCCGTTTTGGTCAGCACGGCCGTGGTGTGGTCTTCGTAGCACGGCCGTGCTGGTCAACACGGCCGTGGTGACTGACTTGCTTGAACTTCCAAAATTTGTCGATCAACCTGTAATTCTGCTCAATTGCCAGCACGGCCGTTCCATGGCACCACGGCGGTGCTGGGGTCTTCTAGTGCTAGCATGGCTTCAAACTTCATAATTCTTGGATGTTTTTGCTTGGAGACGATCCTTGTCCACTAAGGTAGGTTGGGGGAGCTTTGGGGCCTCCTTTGGGTCCCTCCATCACACTCGTCCATCCATTGTGGTCCAAGTACCTGAAAAATAGTGCAAAGAACATCCATAAGCGTATTTGCAATGATAATCAAATTGGGGGAAAATACTTGTAATCTAACATGTTTATATGCAACTTATATACAAAATGGCATAGGATGGATCCCTAAAATAGGGCTGCATCACCAGGTATTGGACTTTAACCAATCCTGATTACAGGCTTCACGCCTCTGCCAGGCAGCAGACTCTAACCACTCTTGATTACAGGTTTCACGCCTCTTCCAGGTATTGGTCTATAACCAAACCTGATTACACCACCAGGCAGTGGACTCTAACCACTCCTGATTATAGGCTTCACGCCTCTGCCAGGTATTGGACTTTAACCAAACCTGATTACAGGCTTCACGCCTCTGCCGGGTAGTGGACTGTAACCACTCCTAATTACAGGCTTCATGCCTCTGCCAAGTATTGGTGCGTAACCAAACCTGATTACACCGATAGGGAGTGGACTCTAACCACTCCTAATTACAGGCTTCACGCCTCTGCCAGGTATTGGACTTTAACCAATCCTGATTACAGGATTCACACCTCTACCAGGCAGTGGACTCTAACCACTCCTGATTACAGGCTTCACCTACCAAGTATTGGTCCGTAACTAAACATGATTACACCGCCATGCAGTGGACTTTAACCACTCCTGATTACAGGCTTCACACCTCTGCCAGGTATTGGTCCGTAACCAAACCTGATTACACCACCAGGAAGTGGACTCTAACCACTCCTGATTACAGGCTTCATGCCTCTGCCAGCTATTGGACTTTAACCAATCCTGATTACAGGCTTTACGCCTCTGCCAGGTATTGATCCGTAACCAAACCTGATTATAGGCTTCAAGCCTATGCCAAGTATTGAACTTTAACCAATCCTGATTACAGGCTTCACGCCTCTGCCAGGAAGTGGACTCTAACCACTCCTGATTACAGATTCGTTATGGGATATCAATCTCTTAAATTCATCATTGGTTATCACATCCTTTTACTAGGCATTATACCCTGGGGCAAGCCATCATATCAATTCACATTATTTACGCCCTACAACTGTTCCTCTTATCTCCTTTAAGCATATTCAAAGCACTATAGCCCTTATTTGGCTATAAGCATAAAGCATGTATGATCAAGATTTCATTATTATTATAACCATTTATTATTATTATGAGGTTACTGGTTTCCATTTCCCTTAGTTTATTTTGCACATTACCATTCCTTACATTAGACTTTTATAAGCATATTGTCACCTCTCATTAGGAAACAATTATTCACATGGCTCACCAGGCCCATTAAACATTTTGTCACCTCTCACTAGGCAACAACTATCCACATGGCTCATAAGGCCATTAAACATCTTGTCACCTCTCACTAGGCAACAATTATTAGGGTTAGGGTCTCCCTTTATATCCAAATAGGGTGTCAAGTTCATATTATCAATCCAAACCCTAATTAATTGCTCCACACATCTAGGAGCATACATTAATATCATAAGTATTCAATCATACTTATTTATTCTCATCATTTATCATTAAATGAATCATCAACACAAGGTATGAGTTCCT
Organism: Alisma plantago-aquatica; assembly: GCA_963693085.1. Classification (NCBI taxonomy): domain Eukaryota; kingdom Viridiplantae; phylum Streptophyta; class Magnoliopsida; order Alismatales; family Alismataceae; genus Alisma; species Alisma plantago-aquatica. Next base: position 339,206,907 of record OY856409.1, on the reverse strand, counting down.
CTCTCATCCTTATCAGAGTATGATTACATCATACTTTATTAACTTGGCTTAACCCTTTCTCAAGGTAGGATAGCCTACACTTATCAAAGTGCATTCGATCTCAATGTAACAATTGACATGACACACATCATGTGTTACTCATCCAAGTATATTGGATTTAAGGTGCATCAAGGTGTAACAACCTTAAAGTGTTGGATGTAATCTTTACCATGCCTTGGTGTATCACTTCTCTCATTACTTTTAACTTACTTAAGTTCCTCAACTTATCTTGTATTAGGGTATTCCCCATCCTAATACTTTATGTACTAGCCCATCATATTTATTATGTAGTGTATTGATCATGAGTCATACATTTGAATTGTCCAACCATCATCAATTGACATGGACTCATATCAGGTTGAGACATTGTTGATATAGGATTAACCATTATCAATCACTTTAGGTGTTTCACCTATCAAGGTATTAGTCATACCATTACTTGGTGTTACACTCATTACTCCTAAGAGTGTCTTACTCTCACCTTTACAAGGTGTCTTGGGTTGGAGGTGTATGAACACTCACCATATCGGGTTAGGATTTGTACTTATCTCCATATCGGGCATGAGGTATCTTATTGACCTCATATCGGGCACAAGGTATATGTATGTGTCACCCATGATACTTATGAGGTATCAACCCATCACCATTTCGGGCTAGAAGTACATTCAATCACCCTATCGGGCTAGTCACCATCTAGGTTTAGCCATGATGGGTTAGGGTTACCATATCATCTAGGGTTGTGTATCGTGCAACCCTATCGTGCAAATATGTCATGCAACCATGTCATGCAATCATATCGTGCAACCATGTCATGCATCCACGTCATGCAACCATGTCATGCAACCATGTCGTGCAACATCACTTGTTATGCTTCACTTGTATCGGGTTACCCAAATTAGGGTTTCATGTCAACTTATAAGTATTCATTCAACCTTGTATTTTGTATGGACTCTATACTTGACTCCCTATTGTGCAAGAGGTGTATACTACACCCCCATATCGTGCAACAATGTATTCATTCATATCCATATCATTCAAGTGAAGTAGGTGCATCATCATATCGGTTTAAAGGTGCTTTCTTGTGTGCTTGCACCCGATATCACTTTTATAAGGTGATATCATCATCTTCAAGCTCTAGACCTTTGTTCTAACTATTATAGTTCATGTCAACAAGTCTAAGAAACTACTAGAACTCATAATTTCATCAACTATTTCAAGAATTTTCGGAATTTAAAAGTATTTCACTACTTATAACAATTTAGGTGAAGAATAATAACATGGTTGAGTTCAAGTTATAAAACCCCCCTTAAGAACGACTTCAAATATCCAAGCTCCAAAGATCCACATTCCTAGGTTGAAGATGGACTTCACAACTCCTCTATATGAAAATAATCACCATGGATAAGCAATTGGTGAAGAAGAAAAGAAAGGAAGATCAAAACCCTAAATTCATGCCTCAATCCAAGGTTGAAGACGATCTTATCCTCACCTTAGGGTTAAGTATAAGCTCCCTCTTGCTCCTTAACACCTGTGAACGATACACTAGTGTCCTTGCACTATATTCCACACCTCTTGCACGATATGGCACTCACTTGCACGATAGGACTCTCACTTGGAGTCAAAACTCCACTCTATGGCCGATATCACCCTATATGGTCAATATCACCTACTTGGGCGATATGCTCTTGACATGGGCGATATCCCAAGGCCCATGCATGATACCACAGCATCCCTTCACGATATTGGAGCTCTATGCAAGATACCTTAGGGTAGGAGGGTGGTAAGGGTCGAAAAATTGCACCAAGGGGTGAAACTAGGGGTATATATACTTGTTGTTCATGAAGGAAGGTAAAAATGAGGTGTCAACTTTTTGAGATAGTAGGTGCCACGTGTCATGCATGGGTGACACGTGTACATGCATGCATCAACATTTATTTTGTCTTGCAAAATGGTTGAGGATCATCTTGAGATGCAAATTCGTCCATTACTTATCCATTTGGATAAGTTATCTAGGTTTAATCACTATTTTAAGTCAAGCCGATACACTTTTTCTAAGGAAACTTGTTGGCCATCACACCTCACCTCCTTGAGGTGCTTTACACGATATGGACTTTGCCAAGAGTTCACAAAACTATATGGGACACCTCCTTGGGCTCCTTGGCTGATAGGCACTCATATATAAGCTTTTCAACTTGATACTACTCAAGATAAGCTTTCAAATTCAACCCTTTTCTTGGTTATTTCTTCACAAAGATTACCATCATTCATAATGGAATAAAAAATGGTGTATCCTCCTTTATCGCTCCTCTAAATGATTCTAGGAGGGAGTAGGAATACTCTAGAGATGGTAATTTTTATATTATCCCCACATTTTGGGTAAATTACAACTTGTACCAAAATTGGTGCACAATGCACCAACATTGTTTAAACAAGTTCAAACTTGGAATTTAGGATTTCCACAAGCCACCACTTAGCATCATTTTCTCTATTATGATGCTAAAACATATAAGGCACGTTCAACATGTGACATATTGCAATATAACCCCTCAACTTGGGTAAATTGCACTTTGGTCCAAAACAAAGGAAAATTGCTCAAACAACATTCAACCGGGACCAAACTCGAAACATAAGTGTGTCACATGATAACAAAGCACCTTAGAGTATTATATTAAAGTTCTAAGCAACTTTATTATCCAAAACAAATAGGGTTATCTCATAACCCAGGTCAGGGTCGTTACAACTTTCCTCAGAGGTCTATCCCAACTTGGCTTCTACCATCATCTTCATAGTTGCCTCCATCTTCCCATCGTAAATGTAGTCGTGATGCTCGTCATGAGGCTAGAAGAGGAGGAAATCATTACTTTCTTCAAACCCAATCCCCAAATCAGCGATCATCCTGTCTAGTTCTTCTTCTCCGGATAAGCTGAGTTCTACGACTACCTTTTCTCGATGAGCAGTTGTAATCCGCTCTTCTAGAGTTGGAGTGTGTGTGGGAGGGGAGAGGTGATGCTCTACTTGCTGTTTATCTTCGTTGGCGGCTTCATCCATATCTTCCTCTAGGTTGCAATTGAGGTCAAACCCCCTTGATTGTGCCACGTGCTTCTCATTCTAGGGGATCAACCTTTTTGTTGGCCGGGCCCCTTTTTGTTCATCTATGGAAGATGCTTTCTTTCTTGTGCTCCCGACTTTTGTTGTACCGGCATCTATTGTTTCGGATCCCCTGTCAAGCCCCCCTACATTGTCGTCGTGGCTGGAGGGGCTGGCTAATGAGCATGTTGGGTTGGGTGGGTGCTTGGTCTTCTTTTTCTCCCATCGGGCTTTGAGTTCCTCGTGCTCCTGTTTGAGCTTTCGGCGATCTTCTTGTATGCCCTGGTGCTCTTCTTCGAGGGCAACCATCGCTTCTTCATAATCGCGGCACATTTGTTCGTTGTCTACGTGGATGGCCTGCCCCTCCTTCTACAGGATTGTTATCTCCTCCTGCATCTTCTTCAGCATCCCCATCATCATCCACTTATTACTTAAAACCTCTTGGATGAAGTCTAGGAATACTATCGTCTTGTCATCCAATGCCTGTACCTATGTTGTTATGGATGACAAAGATGTAGAAATTTTATCATTTATAGCATCAGTTTGATGCATGTGTTCCCACATTGCATCAAACCTTATACCTAAAGAACCCCCGAATGAGGGTGCTTATCATTGTTGCTGATGTAGCTGCTACTCTGTGCGTGTCGTCGACGAACTTGGCACGACCGACTGCTGCGGTGGCGGCAGTGGGGGCATCTCTCCTAATTTCCCTATTTCTTCCTGCGGTACAGCCTGGGAGCCTTGTCTTCCTGGCCCCGCCTCTGGTACATCTGCTGGATGTGGGGCTTCTGGCTGAGGTTCACCCTTTTCTACCTTTGGTACGTCTTGCGAGCCTTGTCCTTCTAGCTCCACCTCTGACATGATGGTGGGCCATGGAATCTCTTCTATAGCCTTGTTCTTCTCCGCTTCTCCCTCCTCTGCAATTGTTCCTTCTTGTAGCTTGGGAGAGGTGGGGTCTACAACCTTTATCCCAAGTTGTTGTTCTGCGGCTGTCTCATTCTCAGCTGGCTTGATGGTGGTGTCTTTCTCTTTTTCTCCACTGTCAGTTTATTTCTTGGATCCTAGTTCTTCTTCTTTGCTTTTAGGGTTGGGGCACTGCTTTCCCCTACTATGGGTGTTGTATCTATTGGTGTGCTGGCGTCTAGTGCCCTAGAGCTCATCTTCTTGATGTCGTCGAGAGTTGTCCATAGTTTATGGGCATCGTAAAATGCCATCTCAGGGAGGAGGAGTGGTTTCCTTGATCCTTTATGTTTGAAGTATGCCTTCTCCCCCTTCAGTTCTAGGATTCCCATGCTACCGAGGGACTTGATATATATGCTTCGATGTCCCTCCATTTCTTCATATTTTTGGTCATCTCCTTCTTCCAACAGTTAATCGGCGATCATCATTATTTGACCGCCCATACAGAAGACAGATTTTCTTTTCACATCACCGCCTACTGCCACCACCAATCTCCTGATCAGAATTCTGCCTATATTCACTGGGCATTTGTTGGTCATTGACCATATGAGGAAAAAGTCCCCTTTGCTGTCTGTCTCGATATCTGATTTGGCATCTATAGTGAAGGCAGTGATCTTCTGTATTATCTTGATGAAGAAGGAGGTGATTTGGGAGGATTTGGAGTTCTTTGCGTTGTACTTATCCTCCCCAGTCAATTTGTTCCACATGGTGTTGTTGTTGTATTCAATTATTTCTCTTTCTCCTGGAGCAGCTAGATAGGCTTTGGCTTCTTCTTCCATTGTAGTGAATATCCTGTTCAGGTTTGCCTCCGTCACCCTGTGGGTTTCACCCCCTAGCCGTACTTGGAGCATGAAGTCTCCACCTCCTACTGATCTTGTCTCTCTACCGGAGGCGATCTTCCTCATGGAAGACAAGAATTCCAGAGTCAGCCTCCTGTAGGACCTTACTTCAAGCATAGAGATAGTTTGGAGATTAGTGCCTTCCAGGAACTTCACCATCCTTTCATAAATCCCCAGCTTCTTGAAGTCCTCCACGTTGAAGTAACATGTCGACATGTATTCTTTATTTAAGGACATCCAGTCATAGGCAGACTGGTGCACTATGTCCCAGGGTACAAACAGTGGCTCCTCCTTCTATACAGAGGTTTCTTCCACTGCTTTTTTCCCTTAATTTCTTACTAGCATGGGCTCCTTCAGTGTAGCTTTTCACTTCCTCCCATGCACTGGACTCCCTGACTCCTCTGGTTGATATTCGGAAGTTTCTGTTTCCTCTATTTGTCCTATTTCTTTCGGGGACTCCTCTTGATGTACCCCCCCCCCCCAAATCCTCTTGGTGTTCTTCTTCAGCTGTTCTGTCAAGCCCTTTACTATCATCTCTACCTCCTTCAGGGAAGTAGCCTTCTTATAAAGGGGGTCATTGGTTGTTGGAGAAGACATTCTACAAAATTAAAACACTAAAGGAGTTTAGGTTTTGATAAGGTATGTGGAAAATTCTTTTTATTTTTTGGGTGCAAACATCGTCAACTAATAGTTTATCATGATAGTTAGGTTTCAGTTTTATGAAGTAAACAATAGGAACCAAAGTCACAGTTTTAATCACGGTTGCGATTAAGGTTACTTTAGAGGATACCACGGTCGCAATTAAGGTTACTTCAGAGGATACTACGGTCACGGTGTTTCCAGTTGTAGGGAAAGATCGCGGTCGCAGTCTTTCAGAACGACACAAAAAATTGTGGTCGCGGTTTCGTTTAAACGAAGGTAAAACTGCGGTCGTGATTCTTTTGATGATAATTATTTTACCCCAGTCGCAGTCACCTGAAGAAGGATCGCGGTCGCGATTATTACCACATTTGTGATTTTTGCCATGGTCGCAATTTTTCTTTAGGAGAGGCTAAACTTGTAAAGATTTTTGGGTTTCTTCGTAGACACCGCGGCCACAATTTTGTTCGTGGGTCACGATAATTTTTCTCAAGGTAACAACAATTGTGATTTTTGATGACCGCAATCGGTTTGTCTTCTTCTGACTCTTCAGCTTCTCGATTATTCTTCATTCATTAATCCATTTTTAGGGTTTTTAAGAATTTTCCTCTTTTAGAGGGCAACAACGAGACATCGAAATGGGGTCGGGAAAACTTGGAACAAACGATAGACGATAATCACCTGCCACGAAACAACGTCGACAAGGGTTTTTAATAAAAATAGACGGTTACCTTGTCGAAGGTGGTAGAAAAGAATTGAGGTGTGGTGGTGATTCACGTACTATCTGTGATGATCGATAGTCGGTCAATTGTCAGGAGCGGAAGGTAGGGTTTTTTGAGATATAACAAGACTCCGGTGATGAGAAGCACAAATAAAAATAAAGGGTTACCTTGCTGATGGTTGCAGATGCAACGACAACAACGATCTCAGGCGAACCAAGTAATCTGAGGTGGCGTTGAATTGCGTACTTGTGGTTCGAAATGGCGTAGAGGTTATAGGGCTTAAGACGAGAGTGGTGAGAATGTAAATAATTGAATCGTTCAGGGTTTAGGGCTATTTATAGACATCAAGACCGCGACCTAACTTATCTGAGGAAAAATATCGTGGTCACGATAATGATCGCGGTCGCGGTTATGATTGTGGTCACGATTTTCCTTGAAGCAACTGCGAACGCAGTGTTTCTGGTCAAAGGGAAAGATCGCGATCGTGGTCTTTCAAAGGCAAAACTACGGTCATGGTCATAATCACAACCAGACTAAACCCAAGTCTACTTAAGCTGAAAGAAAAACAAGAGAAAATAAAAATAAGGAAAGAGAAACTTGGGTTGCCTACCAAGAAGCACTTGCTTTAAAGTCTCTTAGCTAGACTTCATAAATTTTCAGCTATCTGGCACTGTGGCTGGGTGTGGCAGTTTCTCATTGCTTTTCTATGGCGTATAGCTTGGTTCATCCCAAATCAATCTCAGACCTTCTCACAAAAGCCTTATCTTCATAAAATCTTTTCACTCTGTGTCCATTAACCTTAAAGATTCTAGTTTTATCTCCTTGGATCTCCATTGCTCAGGATGTATAGATTTTTACTACTGTGAAAGGTCATGACCATCTGGTTCTTAGCTTTCTAGGGAAGAGATGAATACTCGAGTTGAAAAGAAGCACCTTGTCTCCTTCATGGACATCCTTGTTTTTCAGGTGGGTATCATGCCACACATGTCCTTTGTTTGTAGATTCTTGCATTTTCATAGGCTTGCAGTCTTAATTCTTCCAATTCATGCAGTTGTAAGTAACGTCCTTGACCAACTTTCTCCATATCCATATTTAGAAACTTTATGGCCCAGAGGGCTTTGTGCTCGAGCTCTAGAGGTAGATGGTAGGATTTCCCATATAGGAGACGATTGTGTGTAGTTCCAATGGGGGTTTTGAAGGCGGTTCTATATGCCCAAAGGGCATCATCCAACTTCATTGCCCTTTCTCATTCTACTAACAATCTTTTCTAGAATTTGCTTCAGTTGTCTGTTTAACACTTCCACGGTGCCTGGGAGTCACCACTCATGGTGCCCACTAGTCATGCAATATCATATGACACCTTCTTGGTGTCTGGGGTCACCACTCAAGGTGTCCATTGGTCTACCCATCTGGGCCTGACCTTTGGCATCATCCATCAGGGTGGCATGTAGGTGCGAGAATCCATACTTCTATTTTTAATGTGATAATCATAGTGACTTTATGATTTGCAAGTATGAACATCCAACAGATAATTTGCATTCAATGCGATTAATCATCCGGAAAATCATCGGGAAACTAAGGTAGTTATTCATAATTAACCACATACCTGATCCAGAGCAACTTGATTGTCCAAGCAATAAGGATAAAGAATCAATCAACAAGCAATCAACAATATCCTGAAATTAATGCATATGTTCCAAGTGTTATAGTTTATCCAGAACATTCTAAAGCTAGACTTGGATTCCACCTTAGGCTTTTTAGACCATATTAGGGTTTTATTAGGGTTTTTGCCTCCATAATGCTTTTATCATATTAAATGCTCTCTTAGTTCATAAACCCTAACTTCAACATCATAAGCCCAATTAAAGTCGATTAGTTCTCTTTTACACCAAAACTACCTTCTTTATCCTTATTGCTTGGATAATCAAGTTGCTCTGGATCAGGTATGTGGTTAATTATGAATAACCGCCTTAGTTTCCTGATGATTTTCCGGATGGTTAATAACATTGAATGCAAATTATCTGTTGGATGTTCATACTTGCTAATCATAAAGTCACTATGATTATCACATTGAAAATAGAAGTATGGATTCTCGTACCTACATGCCACCCTGATGGATGATGCCAAAGGTCAGGCCCAGATGGGTAGACCAATGGACACCTTGAGTGGTGACTCCAGACACCAAGAAGGTGGCCTATGATATTGCATGACTAGTGGGCACCATGAGTGGTGACCCCCAGGAACCAAGCTCAGGATTGAGAAGGTGGCCTTAAGTCATTGGCAAAGGGCACCCTAAGGTGGGTATGCCAGGGTTAGGGCAAAATGGTGGAGAATGTCATACTGAAAAGTGTAATTTGGCTTGTTAATTAATTTGATTGTGATTATTAAATTGTTAGCCATATTTGCAAGATTTTTGGTTGTTCCCACATACCAGTATATTTCAATATACTGACCGACATTTTGTTTGTCGGTGTTTTAGGAACAACAATTGAAAGAACAAACAGTAAAGTGACACATTGTGGAAATAAGAAATAAAGTGCAAGGAGGATTAGATAGAATAATTCAAGCTCTGGATAGATAGATTTCCAAAGTTTTCAAAGGTAAGTAAAGCTTTAATTTTATACCAAATTCCAATTAGTTAGTAGAATTTCATAATTATTATTGATTATTTGTCGAACCTTTGATCCTATTAATTGAATAACGGCTCTGACCTTCGGGTCTCCCTTAATTGGGGGTTACCGGGAGGTGGGGTCATTACAATTGTAATCATTGTCCCTCTAGGGCTCGTGTGCATTACCCTTAAGATCAGTCTAACCCAGGGTTCAGAATATTGTTATTGAGTTTACATGATACTCATAAAAACTTTATAGTTTGCAAGAACTAAATAAACAAGCAAGCAGTTTATTTGTCGTTCAATCTCATCGAGAATCATCGGCAATCTTGGAATTTGGTACATGTATTCATAAGCGTAACCACATACCTTTGTCATGCAGAAACCATGCAGAATATATCACATGTACTTTAAGAGTGTATCCAAGCATCTGAGCAACAAGGCATTCAGAATGCTACCATCACTTACTGTCTTGGTAATATCTAGGTATATCATGACCTCCTGTATTGTAACATCACAGGATTTGAGGCCTTGGATAAGTTGATCTTAAAAGGAATGATTGGACTACCCATATCACCAAGGTGCACCTCCTTTTTCGGGAGCCCATCACTAAAGAACTCCATAGTTAAGCGTGCTCAGCTTGGAGAAGTACTAGGATGGGTGACCAGTAGAGAAGTTGATCTTGGCTTGCGCGTCAGTGTGGACAAAGTGCACAGTTAAGGCTAGTGGGGGTTTGTGGGGCCAGTTGTCATTCTTGAAACCCTACTAGAGTCTTGGGCAGTGGGCCCAGGGCGTTACTTTTGGTATCATAGCCCAAATTAATCAACTAATACTTAATAGTTTATAATTTCAAATCAACCTTAGAAAACTTAAGAGAAAAATTAGTAAAGACTAATGTGTCTTTTAGGTTTCTCATCTCACATTTTCGTCTACTTCTCATCTCTTGCTTTAAAAAAAAACTTTGAAAAGAAAATATTAATAAGAGAAGTAAAATGTGAAAAGATGTAACTTTTTGTGTAGGTCCCTCTAGAGAGGGTAGACACTAGAAAGATACAAGTATGGGTAAGCCCTTTCTTAGATTAAGGACTTTGTTTAGGGTATGAAAATCCTAGAGAGTCTAGGGATGTGGAAACTCTAAGAGATAAAGTGTAGTACCTAACGATAAACCTAAAACTTTAATCCTAATTAATCAACATGGTGTGGTGGTATGGGACACTATCCATGTGAAACCTAAAATTGGTAATGAACATGGTGTGGTGGTATGGGACACTACCCATGTGAAACTTGCAATCATGAATAAGAAAAATAAGAGATGGTTTAGGTAACCAAATCTCCCATGCATGTGGGCATGAGGATCATAAAACTTATGTGATAAGTCTTAAGAGATAAAAACCCAATAGATGTACATATGAGAAAATTGAAAGTTTATATAACTAACTCAAACTCCTCATGAAGTTTAGTGATGGTGGCCAAGCCCTGGAGGGGAAGGCCGAGGTAGCACCAAGCCCTGGAGGGAAGGTGACTCAAGTTCATTGAATAGACAAAGACCATGAGGGGGTATTCCAGAGGTTGAGCAAACATGGGTTGATATGTTGTAAGGATGAAAGTTATACTTAATGAAAACAAAGAGATATCTATAAAACCTTTAGGGTTAGTGAGACAACCTGAGGTGGGTCAACCTGAGAGTGGGAAGATGACCTAAGAGGGAGGCAAAACCTTAGATCTTGGGATCAGGTTGTGGCTAGAGAGCCTAACCCCCTCCTATGAGTTGAGAAGGCACCGTAGGCTAGGACTTTCCCTTAAGGTAAGTAATAAACATGTTTAAGTAATAAAATAACCTTAATCCTCACCTAGAGGGGTGAAGAGTTAAAGAGAAAGTAAAAAAAAATGAAAACACTTATATTCTTTGAACCCAAGGATGCCAACTCGGAGTGACACAACTGGTCAAGCCCAGGAGGGAAGACCAGTAAGTCACCAAGCCCAGGAGGGAAGGTGGCCTAAGTGGATGACCACGCCCAGGGGGGAAGGTCATGAAATGCTCAAGCCCAGGAGGGAAGACCAGGCAGGCACCATGCCCTGGAGGGAAGGTGGCCTAAGTCCACAATGCAGTTGTTTAGGATCAAGCCCCTGTAGGGGAAGATCACAGAGGTCAAGCCCAGGAGGGAAGACCGACATGGCACCAAGCCTTGGAGGGAAGGTGGCCCGAGCCCAATGATGGGACAACACTGCATTATGTGTACTCAAAAGGGATATATGAAGGCAATCTGGGTTAAAGAATTAAATAAGAGAATAATGTTCTTAAAAGATGTGACATCTCAAAAGAAACCCTTAGGGAGGGTAGAGTCCTAATGCAATCCTAGGGTCAAGTAGGGTGTATTAGAGGTACATTGGACCGATGGGTTAGGAGTTGATTGTTCCCTAAATGCACAAGACCATGTGGTCGGGAGGTAACAACTAGGTTTATCCAAGGTACATGACTCAGGAGATTAGCTACCTCTATGAGGATAATGTAGCCTAATGGGTGAATATGAAAGGCACTCTCTTGATGCATAAAGATGAGATCACTCCAAAAGTACCTATACCCCTAGAGACCTCAAGGATTTGTCTAAGGCTCATAATGATACATGAGATGTAAATATAAAAGTTATAGGAAGTCATAAAAACTTGAGAGAAGTTGTGCCCTAACCGAAGAGTAAGAAAAGGGATACTTGACTTCATGGAGTTTAAAAATGCTATATAATTAAGAACAAGTAAGTTTGGAGTCATATAGAGTATGATTCAACTTAATATGTGAAATTAAAAAGGTAATGTGTGGATGTGCTATCTCCTCTCTTGGAATGGAATGAACTTTGTGTTTGGGCTGCAGTCAAATACTTATTTCATCTCATTATGAGGGAGGGAGATTGGATAGACACACATTATGCTTACAATTGAGATAATGAGGATGAATATCCTACATTTAATGTGTAATGACATGAACTAGGGTTAGAGGTGTTACCTCACCCTTGTGTGAAAATAACGAATAATAGGTTGGAAACCAAGGTGAAAAGAGAAATCACCAAGTAATAATGAAATCATCAATTGATGATAGGATGTGATACTATAGGTGTGGATATACTTGAATTCAGAGCCAATTCCCCTCCAGTAGGTGGGGCCCACATGGGCATGGCATGCCAGTCTTGAGCCGTGCGGTCCAAACATGTAGGAAAGGGTTGTCCATGGTTGACATAGCCATCCTTGCATTGGTATTCTGTGATCGGGAGCTGGGTGTCCATGGGCCATTGTGGGTCTGCACTGAAATGGGGAAGAGATTATGAGGCCTTATAGTTGAGCCTTGACGAGGATGTCAAGAGTCTAAATGGGGGAGATTGTAACATCCCAAGATTTGAGGCCTTGGATAAGTTGATCTTAAAAGGAATGATTGGACTACCCATATCACCAAGGTGCACCTCCTTTTTCGGGAGCCCATCACTAAAGAACTCCATAGTTAAGCGTGCTCAGCTTGGAGAAGTACTAGGATGGGTGACGAGTTGGGAAGTTGATCCTGGCTTGCGCGTCAGTGTGGACAAAGTGTGCAGTTAAGTCTAGTGGTGGTCTATGGGGCCAGTTGTCATTCCTAAAACCCTACTAGAGCCTAGGGCAGTGGGCCCAGGGCATTACAGGATGTATTACAGGTTGTTGTATCGTTCTAGTTTCCTTATTGGATATATTAGTTTTATTGTGATCAAGGAGAGTTCTTCTATTTTCAATATACTATTGTTTATTATCAAGCATGGATCATCTCTTAAGATACAAGGTTCGAGGAGTGTTGTTGCGGCTGCAGTCTAGCTAGATTTGGGAAAATCTTCAATGGTTATCATTTTAGTAGGTGAAGTCCTCTCATTCACATAGTTCTAGGATTATTTGAAGGGGCATTGTAGGATATATTGATTCAGGGTATAGTTCAATATTAAGGTTCTAATGTTGGAAATTTTAAGATCTAGTGACTCCATGAGGAGGGAGAAGAAGGGGTTGGTGGTAGATCTGGATTTGCTGGTCACCTAAACATCTTCCTGATTCTAAAGGTGGTGGAACTCATAGTACCAGTGTCAGGGATTTAGGGATATAGAGGCATGTTTAATGAGTTGAAAGGCATGGTAGGAATTAGAGTGTTGTCCAGTGACGAGGACGAGTGTCCGGGAGGTTTTGAACAACAATGGTCTGTTGTTGCAGGTCTATGATGATCAACCTAACAAGATCATCCATGGTGGTTGCACAATGACAAGATGCATCAGAGAGAAAAAAAACAATGATGAGATGGACAAGTTGTTCAGACTGTTGGTTGTCTTGGGTGCGAAGGTAGTGTTGGTGGTCATTCTACATGTGGCAAGATTGCAAGACTAATGATGTCACTATAGGGAGTGCGGGGTGCCGTAGGTGGTGTCAGGTATGTGGTGAGACCAGGACAAAGTCAGACAGGAATCCACCATAATGGAAATCTTCAGACTTTGTCAAGTTTGTAGAGCAGAGGTTTGACGACCGCCGTAGAAGGTCCATGGCTGTCAACATATCTATATGTTTGCGAGGAGGATAAAAGGGAGAGGGAGGTTGTTTCGATAAATCACCTAGGTGGTCCAGGAAGTCTAATGCTCTGATTCAAGGGTTTAAGGGCAAGGCAGAGATAAGGAGTTGAAGGGTGAGGAGGCATCCCTAATGGTAAATGAATGCCATCACTGTTCAAAGTCAGGAGAAGGCATTTTGGGTGCTTGTTTTTTTCATTCAAGAGTCATGGTTATGGACTGGAAAATCTATGCGAGTGAGCGCATCATCATGCGAGGCAGGCGAGGATGAGAAGGGGGAAGTAAGGTTACCATCCTTCTTTTATAAAAATAGTTATTAGAGTTTGTTGTTCCTAGGGTTTGGTTAAGTGGAACGAGACATGGCTTTAATTTAATTAATTGTTTTTAATAACATGGTGGTAACTATATATTCTACATATTTCAGTAATTCATAGCATTTAAATGAAAAAGTCCATAGAAATGAGATTATGAGTCCAGTGATCATTAGAACCATTATTTATGAACATGTATTAACTCTTTGACCACCCTTATGAAAATAATGGTTTATTTTATGTGGTAATGTTCCATAGCCATTAATTGTGAAATTAGGAGTGTTGAACCAATATAAGGTCAAATCAAGGTACTTAGGCACAAATAATTTGAATTTTACCAATGATGCTGAAACCATTCTTTAAGTAAAATGGAACAACTTATCTACTTTCGGAGAGGAATTTCACCTTATCTAGACAAAAGACAAAATCAGAGACTAATCCGTAAATATATTTTTTCCAAATGAGGGAAAAGAATGCAATAATCTCAAAAGGAGTCTATCTTGTATGAATGAAGATGAAGATAAATTAAATCGATTACATAGTGGTTGGAAGGAAGGACTTGATTATAATTGTACTAATAATTAGGGAAATTTTGAACTATAGATAAAAATAGACTATATACCAAAAATCTAGTATGTTACAAAAAGCTTAACTGATAAGGTGTGGGCATGCCTTGGAATGGTGCATTGTTATCCCATGTAAGTGTCAAAATGGATATGTGGGTTTTCCAAAGAAGGGTGTATATTTTGTTATGTTGGCCTTAGCATCGAACATAACTAGGCGATCTTAATAGAATTAAACACCTAGAACTATAAAGATGGTTATGACAAGGGGTTTTGTGCCCACCTATCAAAAGTTGCATTAGATGCAATTGACAAGTGTGGAATTCATGAAATGTCAGTTTATCAGTGATCAATCAAAGATAATTCATGAATCAATGAAATGCCAATCTTGTCTCACTAAAAGGTTGTACAATGAAATATTTTATATTGTGGGTATTAATCTTTAAAAATAGTGGCATCGTGATAAATTAAAGGGCAAATTAGTTACATAAAATTAGTTTTGAAATCAACTTGATGCTCTTAGGTAGATAAAATTTCAAATACAAATAATAACCCCTTTTCTCTATGATAGGTCATTCAGTTAGGAAAGCTAATTGGGAATAACCTGACTGGTTCAAGACACTAAGAGTTTTTCACACGCGTGAGCACAATATCTATGTCCTATGCAAACAAGTACCAAAAGAACCACCTCCAAATGCTCCTAGGGCCAAAAAGGAATCTCATAAGAAGCATTGTGGTGATTTCATGGACATCAAGTGCCTAATGTCATGGTCCATTAATCATGAGATTTAGAAGCAACACGAGGATATTGATATTATTGAGATGATAACACATATTAGGAATATGTACCAATAACAAGAAAGGCAAGTGAGGTATGATATCTCCAAGGAGTTATTAAAGTCAAATGTATTATCTAATTGGACGCAATGTACTCAAGTTAATTGGGTATGTGAAAAGTCTATCTAGGATTGGGTTTCCTCTAGGTCAAGAGTTGTCTAAAGATCTGATCTTTATGATCAAATATTTACATAATTTTATTGGAAAACATACACAAGTCTTTTTATAAATTCATGCTTTACATCAGAGTTAAGGAAGCTTTCAAAAAAGAGCTAGTATTAACAACACATATCCATCCTAACAACTCTTCAACAGAGGACAATTCCCGCACTTCTCTCACAGGTCTTCATCGTATCATCTGTTGTTGTACGCGACCCACAAAATTTAATGATTCCAACGATCTTAGGAACAAAAATAAAATAAAATGATAAATAGATAAATCTTGGAGTCGCCACCCAATTTTATACGTAAAACAAGGAAAAAAAGTTTACATTCAAATAAGAGGGAAAATACATAAAAGCACAACATTTACTCCACCCAAGTGTGGATAAGAAAGGTATGCATTAACTCAGAGATCAGATTTGGCAATCATGTTATGAGTGGGGAAGGTTTTAGCATCATCAACTCATCTGATGACAATATTGCAACCTTTTTAATCATCTAAGATAAAATAAGTGGTGATCAAGGTTATTGTAAAGAAAAAGGTGGAAAAACAATAAAAAGTGATTTTTCATGATGGCAAACTTTTAGGGATGCATACGGTCATGGACTTCCTATCGTGGCTCTAAAGGTTCAATTTTTACACGTGTTGTGGTCCCAATATCCTCAAGACCTCCCATGGTGAAGATCCATCATTAGTGGCTAGGACTAGTATAGGAAGAGAAAGAGATGAAGTAGATAAATTTAATAGAGCAAGATCAAATCTTCGATAAAGTGTGTGAAGATGTAAATAGTTATGAATAGATTAGAGAAAGAAACATTTACTAATATGGGTATAAAATTTAAAGTAGAAGTTATTTTTTTACATCCTACTGATGCAACCCTATTTTAGGGCTTCATCTTGTGTCATATTGCACTTCAATCACATCTATAGTTGTTAGATTATATATTATTTCCCTCAATATTTGTTTTTCTATGAAATGAACTTATAGAGGATTTTTGCATGTTTTATAGGTGCTCTGATCACTACTTGATGGAAGGGAGAGAGGAAAGTCCCAAGCTTGGAGGAACCTGAAATGAAGAAAAATGACTCCCAACCTACCCCAACTGATCAAAGAATGTATTGAAGCAATAACCTCCATGTATGACTAAGTTCAAGAAACAAATGCATAGTAAGGACATCAGGACAGTTGTGCTACCAAGGAATGGCTATTCTAGGACATTCCTCAATCAGCAGAACCTTTAAAAAATCACCCAAAATCCCAACATGCCTATGTTAGCCAGCAGGACTTAGCTGGTTAGAGCCCAACACGGACGTGCTAGTAGACCCAGAATCCCAAAATTCCTTTTTTCATTCTATTCATACACCATGACCTTTTCCATCCACCATTCACATTCTACTCACTACCCACCATGGTCATGCTTCCCTACACGACTGTGCTACTTGAAAATCTACCCAATTTTACTCATTTTACCCGCACATGACCTAATGCTTCCCACACCTATATATGCATAGGTGGCAACATGATCTTGAGGTTATCTACCTTCTATCCCCTCTTAGCTCCCCCATTTCACCCCATTTCCATTCAACCTCATTTCCACTCCATTTCTCCATTTCCACCACCAAAACCCTAGTTTCATAGGGTTTTGACCATATTATACCATCTTTCCATGTCATTTCACCTTGGAGGAGGGAGGAGGATGCCCTTGCAATAGTTTAACAGGAGGATTCCTTCTTCTACACCGATCTCCATGGCTACTTCTACCTCTCTCTTCTCCATCTTTGTATTTTTTTGTTCTATGAGTAGCTAGGCCCTAAGGTGGGTTGTTTGGGGTCAAAATGTCACTTTGATTCCATGTTGGGGGATAATGATATGTAAAAAATTTATTTAATATTCTAATGATTATGTTCTATTTAAATCTCATTCCTCATGAATTTCTTTGTGATTTGTTCTTAAAATCACCTAAATTCTAGGAAAATTGCTTATATGTGTCTGTTTTCATGAATTGCTCCTAAGTCCAATTAATGGATCCCTAGTTATCTATTGACCTTCCTACATATTGATCAATTCTCCTACATCTAGGTGAGATATATAAGTATCTAGTATAGAAGTATTTATTGCAAATAATCTAGAGCCTTCTCAAGGCTAGAATGTGGGTGACGTGAGGTCTAGAACTTTACTTCCACTTTAAATTACTACCATCGACCCTTATTATCGTAAGAGTTCCAATCCTAGAAACCCAAGATTGACTAGAAACTAATCGAATCACACCTAAACCCTAACCTAATTGAGCCTCATAAGTATTGGTAGGAGGTGTTAGGGACTAGTTACACTATACACACCACATCTTATCCATGGCCAATTAGTAGTTTAGGGAAATTCATTAGCCTCTAGCTTGTTGTTTACTTTGGTAATCTAAACAAAAGAATAATGTTAACATGTTATCACCCCCAACACAATCGACAAGTAAATTCCCCTAAATAGCTCACATTTCTCTTAATTGTTGTAAAATCCTAATTTCCTTCTTGCTTAGCAAGTGTTATCTTAGTTATCCCTTTATTTTCTTAACTAGTCCCATGCCTTGTCCTTACTTTTGTTCTTGCTATTTTAGGTATGAAATTTCTCTTTTGCCTTGTTTTCTATCTTAGAGTAGTGTAGGCCTCTACTTTACTTACCTTAGTATAATTTTCTCCTTTCTTGCCTTTTATTTCTTAGCTTGTCATTTCATGCTCATTAGAATTAAATGTATAGGGTTGGCATACGTTTTGATTTCCTTGATTTCTTTAATTGCTTTTTTGTTCAATCTTATCGTACTAAACAAATCAACCTTCAAACCCTTCAACCCTAAAATTTGCAATAGGAACCCAACCTAAAACTAACCTAGCTCTTGTGATACTTTTTCTCCCTATTGATCAACCCTAATCTTGGTGCTTGCCTATACTATTACACGACCATGTGCACTTTAGTATATAGTGTGTTACACTAATAAAATATGTTCGTTTAGGCCCTTCATAAATTTTAAAGGTCCGAAGTTTGTTTGAACCCCTAGGGTTTCATCTAGTCACCATTCAGTTAATTATTGTGTGGCCCTAGGTGAAATCGCACCAAGCTTTTTGGCGCCATTGTCGGGCAGGAAGGTGCTCAGCCTAGCTAGTTAGTTGTGCTTTGGTCTTTTCCTTCTACCGTCATCATTGCTATTCTTTATTATTTATTCTTTATGCATATTGGTTTTCTATCTTGTCCTCTTTTGTTTGGTTGTCCTTGTCCATGTGACATACCACTCGGGGAGACAAGATGGAAGGCCAAAATGCACCTCACAAGACACTTCAAGAGTACTTCATATTGAGCAACTAGACATTGCCAATTGCTAATACAGTTGAACAAATTCTATGGGAGCAATTATCCATCTCTCTAGATCTTCTTGGGCTCCATCTCACCTTCTATGGCTAAGAGAGTGAGAAGCCCTATAAGCACTTAGAATCCTTTCTTGAAGTATGCTCCACATTCAGGATGCTGACAACAAGTGATGATGCAATCAGGTTGACCTTGTTCTCATTCTTTATCAAAGACAAAGCCATATATTGATATGATTCAAGAAGAGGCATCATGAGTTGGGAAGAGATGAAGAATGCCTTATTAAGGAAGTTCTAATCCATTGCAAGGTTGACACAAATGTGGTGTGTCGTAGTGAGTTTCAATCAAGTGGGTAATGAGCGGTTCAATGGTGCTTAGGAGAGAATTCAAAAGATGTTGATAGGGTGCCCACACCATGAGATCCTTTTGTGGCAACTAGTTCAATCCTTTTTCTCCAGTCTCTATCTGATGAGTCAAGCTATATTGGATTCTTCTTGTGGAGGAGCCGTTATGGCTAAGCCACCTGAGGAGACATGGTCATTGTTTGAGTAGTTGGCAGAGAGTTCAAGGATCTAGGCTTCTAGCATGATGAATGATGTTGACCGTCCCTTTGATGTGATATATCCAACTCATAGTGATTCAATCCCACAAATGATGCAGATTCTTGGAGGAATTGTGAGTTTCATGAAAAACCAAGTGAGAAGTGTTCCTTTTCACTCAATCGAGTTCTTTAGTAAAGAAGAGAAGACACCTCATCCTCATATCTACTTGGAACAACAAAGTCCAAGATATTGCTCAAGGTTCAAGGAAGGGTTCTCTATAGGTTGATAAGCTTTGTGCAAAAGCATGTTACAATGCTTAAGGAAAGAATAGAGTAGATATCTTCCATACTTGATCTCCAAGATAAAACATTCTCTTCAAAGCCCATAATGAGCTTCAATGAAGCAAGTGGACCAAAACAATCCTCTCAAGTTTTTTGTAGTCCACCTCTGATGCAAGTACAACCCATTTATATTTCCAAGGCCATCCCAAGCCTTATACACATCCTCCACCACCATCACCACAACTTTCCCACCAATTCACCTTCCAACCTCAATTCTCCCCTCCACCTCAATTTCAATACCAAGTGCCACCTCCACCTCCTCCATAGACACAACCCACTTCCCCTCTACACCATGAGAAAGATACTTTTGTGGAAGTTCTAAGGAGTGGACGATCTTTGAGAAGCCCACAAGTCAAAGAAAGGTTGATGAAAGGCAACACAAGGGTAATATTGTGATTGAAATGGTTGAAGATGGTATTGTGACATCACATGTTGAGTTCGTGATACAATGTGCTCCATCTCACAAACCTTTTGTAGGTTCTACCATCCCTGGTGTTCCATCTCATGTGACATCACAAGAAAATCATTTGATGCATGTAAGGCCAAGGCAAGTCATCCACCATTCCTTGAAGCATTTAATGAGCCCCCATAAGTGAAAAGGAGGCAAAAACACAATGTTGACATCATAGATGTGTTTTTCCAAGTTAAGCTGAACATTCCCTTGGTTCATTCTATCAAGAAAATCCCATCTTCTTCTAAGATTCTCAAGAACCTATGTACTATGAAGAGGAAGTCAACAGAAAGAATGCCTAAGAAAAAGAAGTTGACTGAACAAGTGAGTTTATCATCCAACACACATTTCCTATGAAGTGGAAAGACCCAAGTGCCCCACATATACCTAGCTACATAGGGGGACATTGCATAGACATATACCTACTTGATTTGGGATGTAGTGTGAATTTCATGTCATATAGTTTCTATATCGAGCTTGGGTTAGGCAACTTGAAACTGGGTCATTGCACTCTCCAATTAGTGGATCGCTCCATCAAAGTGCCTAGAGGAAGAGTGGATGACGTTTTGGTGATGATTGATAAAGAAAGGCCAGTATTGTTCCCAACTTATTTTATTGTTCTTGACATTGAACCAAAGGATATAAATATCCCCATCATCTTGGGAAGACCATTCTTATCTATAGCTGATGTCGAGATACATGTGTGCAGTGATACAATGGCAATCTGTTTCATGGATATTAAGATTAATATCAACATATACAAAACCCCAACCCAGAGAACCTGAGATGAGGATATTGGACATGGTCACTTCAAGAGTCTAACTGGTCATTTTAATGAAGGAGATATAGATAATGACTTGATGATAGTTTTTGTGGTCAATGGGACACAACACACATCTTGACTGCAAATGAGAGGTGTAACTATTGCAAGAGTGGATAGAGGATGATGCCAAATGATTTAGTGATTGACAAATCTCCAAGAAGCTCGATTGAATGCATAAAATGTAATGCTAGTGGGAGGCAACCTGCCTAGGTTTGAGGAATTTTTTCACCCAATCTTCCATTTTTTTATACTTTTTGGTTATTATTAACCTTATCCAAGAAAACACACACACACACTATATACTTGATGGTTTTAGTTGTTTTTGAATCATGTTTGGACAGGTACATTGGAATGAAGAGGATGCATGGATGATATCACCAAGGAGGATATCTAAATTGGAAATAAAATACAAAATCAGTAGAAAATCTATAGGAAGGAAACCAACACGAACATTCCTCATAGCACGGTCGTGGTGTTGGCGAGCCAGAATGGCCATTTTGCATAGAATGGCCATGGTGGATCTGTCCTACTTACTAGACACCTTAAGATCTCTCTCCCCTCTTGTAATTTGTCTACCATTACTCCATGCCCTCTATCCTATCATCCTAGACTTCTTTTTTATGTTGAAGAAACATGGTTTAAAAGTTTGGGGTGGTAGGGAGGTAACTCTTTCTTTACCCCTCTTTTATCTATGTTCCTTGTTCTAATTTTTTTCTCAAGATGGTCAAACAGTATAACCATATCTCATACTTGTGCATCCATACTTCATGTGGTTACTTTACATACATGCATATCACATAGTTCATTTTCTTTCATTTTTTGCATAATTTTCAAAAAAAATTACTCTTCTTGCCATGCATTGCATATCATGTGGTTTTTTGTATTTTTTACATGTTTGTACCTAGGATTTTCTTATTTCTTGCTTTTTGTTTCTAAGAAAGTCTTATATGTGATTGAAGGCGATTTGGCACAATTTTGTTCGATTTTTGCACAAATTTACAACTTCTTTCCTAAATTTGTGTTTTGACCCAATCTCTACTTATTGGATTGAAAATGTTGACTTTTGATAAATTCATACTAAATAACCATGATCTAGCTAAATGGCATAAGTTCTTGACTTCTTGCATGTGAATCACCTCTCTCATGCTTATGAACTTCTTTATTGAATTGTGATTGAATCAAGCCGCAAACTCTTAGGGTTTGTAGAATATCATGATAAAAATTTGGTTTTAATATTGCTCATTCATGTGGTATGCCATTGTTTGATGAAATTGTTGGAGTAGCATTCATGCAAGAGATCTTATGTTGAAATACATACTAGTAACCCATGTTTGACTCACTTTGCTTCTATCATCTTATTACTTCTTTGCCTCATGAAAGGATAACAAAGAGCACATATTCAACCTTAGACACCTCCAAAAGTTTGGGCTAGCCATATCTATACTCCCCTAATTCATTCTCACCATCATGTGCACTATCTACACCAAGGGCAAAGAAAAATAAAAAGAAAAAAAAGTAAATGCAAAAAGAAAATAAAAGATGCTCCTATGTAATAACATCTAAGTGAATAAAAGATGAGTGCTCCTATGCAATAGCACTCCAACCCCTTACCGCAGCCCTTTCTTCTATTTGCATGCCCATTGAGCTAGGAAACATCAAACCTAGCTCATTTCTTTCCTTTTCGTAGCCATGTGGGTCACTTAGTGTGGATTGACATACGAGATTGAATGCATGAATGTAAAACAACAACATAAGTCATCTTTTATATTTTCCACCATGAAACAATTTACCTAGAGCAATATGACAGCCATATGGATTGATTATGTATTCTATGCTCTATATTTGAAGTTTGTATGCTCCATTCTTTAATCATGATTGGTTTGTGAAAGAAGAGAGGACAGAGGTGCAATACATGTACTTAGTCATCATTGAGCCCATTTAGTCAATATACATTTGTTGCAATGCATTTGTTGTTTCTTATTTGTTGAAAAAACTGAAGAGAGATTGAGTTGGAGAATACTTTAGGACAAGTATGTTTTAAGTTTGGGGTGGTGTTTTGGCCCTATTTTAAGGCTTCATCTTGTGTCATATTACATTTCAATCACATATACAACTATTAGATTACATGTTATTTCCCACAATTTGTGTTTTATTATCAAATGCACTTATGAAGGCTTTTTGCATGTTTTATAGGTACTTTGGCACTACTTGAAGGAAGGGGAGAGGAAGTTTAAATCTAGGGCTTCCCCAAGCTTAGAGGACCACAAAATGAAGAAAAAATGACTTGGAAAGTACCCTAAGTGATCAAAGAATGTACTAAAGAAATAACCTCTATGGATGATAAAGTTTAAGACCCAAATGGATGGGAAGGACCTCAGAATGGTGGTTCTACCAAAACATGGTCGTTCTGGGAGATGCCCCTATTAGCAGAACCTTCAAGAGATCACCAAAAATCCCAGCAAGCTGGTGTTGGCCAAAGCCCATCACGGTCATGCTAGCCAGAACGGTCATGCTGGCAGACCCAGAAGCCCAAAATTCCCTTGTTCACTTCAATCGTCCACCATGGATGTTCCCATCCACCACTCCCATTCTACTCACTACCGACCACAGTCGTGCTTCCCAACACGGTCATGCTACTAGAAAATCTACCCAAAGTTATGCATTGTTTTACCCTTTTTACCCCCACTTGACCTAATGCTTCCCCATCACCTATATATACATAGGTGGCAGATGGAGCTAGAGGATATATACCTTCTACCCCCTCTTAGCTCCACCATTTCACCCCTTATCCATTCCACCTCATTTCCACTCCATTTCACCATTTCCACCACTAAAACCATAATTTCTAAGGGTTTTGACCACTTTCTAACATCTTTCCATGCCATTTCACCCCTTGGAGGAGGGAGGAGGACGCCCTTGCAACTTGTAGAGAGGAGGATTCTTCATCTACATTTAGCTCCATGGCTACTTCTACCTCTTTCATCTCCATCTTTGTATATTCTTATTCTATGAGTAGAGGCCCCTTAGGTTGGCTGCTTGGGGTCAAAATGTTACTTTGATATCATCTTGGGGGAAATATTATGTAAACATTGTGATTTTGTCTACTAATTATTATGTTCTATTTCTATCTCATTCCCCATTAATTGCTTTGAGGTTTGTTTTTGAAATCACCTAAATTCTAGGAAAATTGCTTATATGTGGCTCTTTTTGTGAATTGCTCCTAAGTACAATTAATGGATCCCCAGTTAACTATTCACCACCCTACATGCTAATCAATTCTCCTACATTTATGTGACATATATAAGTAGCTAGTATAGAAGAATTTAGTGTAATTATCTCGGAGCCTTATCTAGGCTAGAACTTGGGTGATGTGAGGTCTAAAACCTCACTTCCACCTTACATTACTACCCTCGGCTCCTAATCACCCTAAGAGTTCCTACGTTAGAAACCTATGTTTGACTAGACCTTAATCCGATTCCAACTAAACCCTTACCCAATTGAGGCTTGTAAGTGTGGGTAGGAGGTGTTAGGGACCAGTTCCCCTATACACACCCTATCTTATCCATGGATAATTAGTAGTTTAGGGTAATTCATGATCCTCTAGATTATTGTTTGGTTTGGTAATTTAAACAAAAGAATAATGTTAACATGTTATCACCCCAACACAATTGACAAGTACATTCCCTGAAACAACCCATACTTCTCTTAATTTATTAAAAATCCTAATTCCCTTCTTGCTTAGCTAGTGTTAGCTTAGTTAGACCTTTACTTGGTTAATTGGTCGCTTGCCTTGTTCTTATTTCATTCGTGCTAGTTAGGTCTTTAATTTCTCTTTTGCCTGGTTTTCTAGCTTAGTGTAGTGTAGACCTCTGGTTTGCATACCTTAGTACAATTTCTTTCTTTTTATTGTCTTTTCGTTCTTATCTTGTCATTTCTTGCTCATTATAACTAACTATCTAGGGTTGTCATAGGTTTTTATTTCCTTGATTTCTTTAATTGCTTATTTGTTCAACCCTTAGTGTAGTAAAAAATCAACCTTTAAACCCTTCAACCCTGGACTTTGTAGCTGGAGCTGATGAATTCATATTCATCTATCTTTTTGCATGAATTTCGTTGTCTTTTGCATTAGTACTTATCTATTTTTTAGTAATTTCTAGGTCAAATTACAATTTTCCCACTTTTTCAATTACTTATGCAAATATTGATCTTATCCTTCACCCTTTGTAGTTTTTTTCTTCAAAGTAAGATTCTAACCTACTGATCTCACTAGATGACCGTCTTGCAACACCAGACGATCAGTTCATATCCAAAAATTTTAAACCCCAGAGCCAAACGACCATTTGGTCCTTGGCTCAACATGCCATTTTAGCACTCCAGACGGGTGTCTCAAGTTAGCGAGCCAATCGACTCGTGTCACTAGCCAAGCATCTAAGTACACTAAGATGTCCATTGCATGAAGACACTAGGTCAAATGTTGGTGTCGTGCTCAAACCTTAGGATGTCAAAATCAATTAATGCATGCAGCAGTGCGATACGGGTGTCCCGCACCCACACGATCAGTTTAGACAATTCTTTGAGACCAAGCAACCGAATCAAAAGGCACCACCACCCTTACATTATGGTTTTGACTGCTGCCCCTCAAGCCACACCACATCATTAGTCAGACGACCATCTCGACTAGTGAGATGGTCATTTTGTGGCTCGCCAGCAACACAAATCAACATCCACCTCTCCCATTTGTTTCGCCCCCCTTTTAGGGTTTCCACCCCTCCTTCCCCTATAAAAGGAGGGGGACTCCACTAAAAAAGTGATCCAAAATTTTGTACTTGCACCTTTTAATTAATCTTTGTTATTTAATTTTGTAGTTGTGTCATCTTCTTTCCAACAATAAAATTTTGTTCTTCATCTCTGGATTTCATTCTTCATTCTTGTTCTTTTTAGGGAGCAAGGAATTAAGAGTTGCATCCATTTAATGTCACTAGCATACAGTCCTTTGGGATTTTGCGTTTTAGTCTATGGCATCCTCACTTTCTTCCATTATCTTTCTTATCATCATTATGATTAGTTAGTAGTTCTCCTATCGAGACGAGGGGAGTAGGCCCTTAGCTATGTGTTGGGTTTTATACAACTATTTTGATGGATGGTTTTTGGTTTAGTTATCATCAAATTTAATGAAGTAACTAAACATTTTCATCATGGGTTAATCTCTGCGGATACAATCGTGAAAACCAAGATTTAGAAAGCCTAAACCAATTACATGGTATTTGGATGTGACTGCGGAAAAATACCTTTTACGATGATGGACTAGGATATGTGAATGCCAAGACCAATGGGTTCACATGGAGTTAATCTCATATGCTTCATTTTTAAATTTCACACACCTTCTTCTATCTTATTTTTCGTGTATTCTTCGATCTTAATTTCACTTTGGCTAGGGTGGTAAAACCCCTAAGCCTTGATGCTTTTCCCCATTCTGATTCAATCGTTTCTTTTACCACTTGTATCCAATTGCCTTCTTTTAATTATTTCATTTTAGTTCTAGTCATTAGATAATCTTTATATTTTTTTAACAATCATCTTTCTTCCTTGTCTGAGCATAATCCTTTTGTTTCATTACTTAGTGTAAGCTTTTATTTCTTTTGCACTTTAATATCTAGATTTGGTGCAAATAATCACCCTCCAAATCTCAGAATTTACTTTCTTGTTCAAATATTCAAAAACTCCAAAAAGAAATAAAGTTCAAAAATCAATTGCATTTAGAGTAACAAATCTTAAAACATTTTCATATGGGATCAACCCTTTTATACTAGCCTTAATCAGAAAGTGAAAAAAGGTTAAACCCTAGGATAATCTATCATAGTGAATTGATGTGCTAAATGATGCATATCAGGAACCTAGCCCAAAACTAACATAGATCTAATTCCCCCTATTCTCCCTATGGATTGACGCTATTCTTGCTACTTTCCTATACTATAACATGACCCTGTGTACATGCGGGAATAGTGTATTAGTCTAAGTGAGTGTGTTGGTGTAGGTCCTTTATAAATTCAAAAGACACCAATTGTGGTCAAAACTCCTTTAGGATTGCATCTAATCAAACTCAATTGGTTAGTGTGTGGCCCCAAAGGAAAGATGCACCTCCTACCCACGTAGTAGAGTAGTTGGTGTCATAGGAAGGATTCCACGATCTCATGCAGAAAATAAATGGGAAAGGTAGTCATTTCTATGGCTTCAAGATTTTCAACTAGAAGAGACAGTTGTTTACGTCAATGTCCCATGAGGCATGGCCCACGACGTGTTACCACCAGATTTCTCTGATCCTCCCGTTGGCCAGGTTGGATAAAGTTGATTTTCCCAATTTATGGATATTTTCAGTATGTTCTGGAGAAAATCATGAAAAAGGTAGATTTCAAATAGAAGTCAAATAAAATAATAAAGGAGTCAAAAGACATTAATTCAGGATTATCCTTCATTATTACCCAAAATATGTATTTTTGTATGTAAAAAGCAATTGAATTATTTTTTGAAAAAGGAGAATATCTAAAATCAATCAGGAATTAAAAGGAAACATGCTTTTAAAAAGCGGCAATAATTAGAAGATTTCACTTAAATCTAGATAATTATTTTATTTACAAAAAGCCCCAAATTTGGTTAAATTGTTGATAATGTGTGAAGCAAATAGGGGGAAAATGTGAAAAAGGGGTAAAAATATTAAAAATGAGGAAAAATAGAATGAACTCCATTATTAACAATTTTCTGCTGAGTGAGAAAAAATGGAGTGTGAATAGTTTCTCCCCCTCAAGGTCAGTTTTGAGCTAAGAGTGTGAACCGCATGCTTAAAGCAAGTGTGACTCACATTTTTTTTCACAAAAGGCTAAAAAACTTAGGGTTCGTTCGGCCCCCAACTTTGTAACTACTAGTATTTAATACATAATTGTGTTGTTAATTTATTTGACAAACTTTTTTCTGGTATTTCGAGTAGTATTTGCATATACGATTTGTCAACATTCCAAAGTCCACCATGTTCGGTGGAAGTGTAGAAGCACGCGTACAATGTAGCATCAGCTCCACATCATCCATTTAGCATGTTGATGTGATGTACCTACTCGTTGCTCACATACACCAATGCCCTTGAATAAAACATTAGGCATGTATTGAACTATCAGAACTTGAAAATTCGGGGGCTGAATGACCCCTTAGACTCATCAAGTATGTTCTTATAAAGTGTATGAAATGTGGAAACGTAGGTGGTGTCCTTTACTTATAAAGATGAATTAGTGAGAAAAAGATGGGGAATAAATGACTCCTTTAGAGTAAGGGCAACCTTTCACATAGGTAGTTTCTTATATCTTACCAATTGCTCATTTCCCTAGAGTTCTAATAAGCCTTAAGAGGTTCATTGACTGCAAAAGTAACTATCATCATTGGTTCAGTTCTTAAACTAGCACATGTCTGGTTATCCCACTAACTCATGCCTTAGGAAGTAAAAGGTGGATGTGACAAGCGAATGTGATTTTTGGTTTGTTAGATATATTAATATGAGGAGTATGTAATCATCGAAAGTTATGACAACTTCTCTTTTGTAAGTGGATCTTGAAAAGTAGTCATTGTCTCTCTTCTCTTTCTCGCATTTTCATCTTAGTTTATTATCTTATTTTTTGTACGAGGGAGTCATAAAATTAGGGTTAGGATCACAAACTAAAAAGGTAAAATTGGGTGATTTGGCCTATGTGAAAATAGGCCTTTGATAGATGAAGATTGAAATTTGGGGTGTCAGACAAATTCCCAGATAAGGTGACTTTTATGTCCAGTGAACGTGCTAGTTAATTTTCTACTCCCTAGACCGTTTTTGATCTCATAGGATAAAGTTCATAGGAAGAGTGTTAAGAAAAGTTGAGATCAGGTATCTGGTGATGCACTTGCGTTAAGGTAACCTCCATGACGTGTTGGTCCTATTGACTTGAGAGTTATACATTGCCCATATTGTGATAATGACTTAACCATTCCATTCCTATGTCTCTAATATGTTTATTCAAGGTTGATTTCAGGCTTTAGGTACATGAAAAAAAATCAAATTATACAAGACCTAGCTTGTTCAAGTTCAAGTCAAAAGCAATGCATGTGTGTGTTTTGGGAAATCACTCCAAACAACCTTAGATGATTTTTTGTAATCACTTGTATTGAAGTTATGACTCGTAACTAAGATGAGAAAAAATTAGGGACACTAAATTCCAAGGTTTAATCACTCAAATGCCAATTTATAAAATTTTTCACAGGATATTTATCGATCGATTTAGAAACTCGACCGATCTAGTGATGGATTTTTTGGAGAGACCAATCGATCGAGTTGCACACTCACAGAACTCAATCAATCAAATCACTGAGCAAACTGAGTTTAGCTCATTAGTTGAGTTTCCCATAACAAACATGACCGATAGTTTGAAAATTGGATTTGACATTTAGTGGATCGGTCGAGTTACCTTAATTAGAACTCGACTGAATGTACTGTATGAAAAACATAGAAAAATTCATTATAACCATGGGTGAGTTGTTTTGAATGAGAATAGATCCGTTGCAACTTGGAAAATGGATATATTTCACCCTTAAGTGATCCCACACTCAACGGAACACCCCCAGCTATAAATATGACCCCTTGGAGTTCATTCCAAGTTTTCTCATTCATGTTATTCTAAGTCCTAGATATAGTTGAGTGTGTTGCAACACCTTGAGTCCCTTTCTCTATCTAGTTTACACTTCATTTCATGATTATGAGTGAGATAGACCAGTTGTAAGAGAGATACTTCCTTGTACTTGTAAAGCTCTCATTTCATTCCATCTTCCCTACCCCTTTTCTTAATTAAGCAAAGGTGAAGCAAGCTACTCTGAGTGAAGGTGGAGCTGTTTTTGTTCTTCTTCAAGGTTGAAGAAGAGGTGAATATCTTCTCCAGGTACAGGAAAGGGCAAAGGATGAAGATCCAAGAAGATTGTGTAATCCCTTAAAGGATGAAGACTTGTGCAAGAGTAGGTAAGTCCTTGGAAGAAGGCGGAAGAATCTTGCAAATTGGGTAAGTCCTTGGAAAGGTTGAAGACTCTTTGTATTTGTATAGGTAAGTCCTTTGGTGGTCTTGTGTTTTGTAACTCTTATTGATGAATATATAGAGGAAATCAGTTGCAATGTCCTAGAGGTTGACCACTCTAGGTAGTGGAATGACTCTCTCCTAGTTTGGAGAGTGGAACCACTCTAAACAACCTTTTCAAGTTCTTGTTTCATTTTCTCTCATCCTTTCTATGCTTGTTAGTTAGGAATTCAAATTGCACTTAAGCTATTGGTTTTGATTGATATAATTTGAAGGTCTAATCTATCGTGTGAGAATTTTTGAAGCTCTATTCACACTCCCTCTAGATCCCTAGATCCAACAAGTGGTATCAAAGCCAAGGATCTTCTCCAACAACCTCCCATGAGATGAGAAGATGGGTGACAACCTACTTGGTTCTCTCAACCTACAGGGAGGCTTCTCCATGTGTCCTCCGGTCTTTGATCGCACCAACTTCCTCCATTAGAAGAGTCTCATGCAATTATACCTTCAAGGCATGAACTTTGACATGTGGAAGGTGATGGTCACACCATACAAGGAGCCAACAGGAGTTATTGCAACATGGAGTGAATCTGCACTTAAAGAAGCCCAACTCAATTCCAAATCTATAAGCATCCTCTATGCATCCCTTACCCCAATGGATTTCAAATAGATCCCATCTTGGGACACCACCTATGATATTTGGGACAAATTGTTCATTACTTATGAGAGAACAAAGCAAGTCAAGGAGGCTAAGATCTACATGTTGAACAACCTTCTAGAGAACTTCAAGATGGGAAAGAAAGAAGGGATTGTAGAGATGTACTCAAGACTCAATGCCATCATCAATGGGCTATCTGCCTTGGGAAACACCTTGGATAGAGGTGTAATCAAGTCCTAGATCTTGAGGACTCTACCAAAGAGATGGGAGTCAAAGGTGACCTCAATTGAAGAAGTGATGAGACTTGGTGACATCCCAACTGAAGAGCTCATTGGCAACCTCTAAGGTCATTAGCCAAGGCTTGACAAGTAAGAAGAAGAAGCTAATCAAGAAGAAAAGAAAGCCAAGAAGACAAAGATAGTGCTTTCAAATCACAAGTGGAGGCAGTCATCCTTCAACAAAAACTTGCTTGTCAGTCTTCTCCTTCCTCCTCTAGTGAATATTATGGCCCAAGTGAGCATGAAGCCAACTACATCAAGGGAAATCACTTTAAGGGAAAGCAAACCTCCTCCTCTACTCCTAGATGCTACAAGTGTGGACAAAAGGGACACTACAAGAGTGAATGTCCCAAGCCAAGAAAGTCACACCACAAGGGCAGATCAAAGGAGGAAGAGTACAAGAAGGAAAGCAAGTACAATACGAAGGACAAGAAGGAGAAAAGACACAAGAATGAAGCTCATGCAGCTTGGGAAGCTTCATCCACAAGTAGCTCAAGATCTAAAGAAGATGGAGAGTGCCACCTTGGACACATGGCCACTACTAGTGAAAAAATTGGTGAGGTAAGTGAGGTAAGCTTACATGAGTTATCTATGAAAGCAATTATTGATATGCTTGTTTCTACCCATTCTTCTTTTGCTAAATGTAAATCTAAAAGAAAATGGTTAGGAAAAAATATTGATGATTTGTATGCTAAACTTGAAATTCTTGAGCAAAATGAGAAAACTCTTCTAGAGAGCATTAATAAGTAGGCCAATATCTTGATCTTGAGCTCCAATACAATAGAATTGAAGTAGAGAATGATGTCTATCTTAAGAACATTGAAACACTTAAAGAAGATAACTAAAAGTGCCTAAAGGAGCTTGAAACTCATAAAACTAAAAATGTTGAATTTAAGCTTCTTGTTGATGCTCGTAAGAATGAGAGGGATGTTTATCTTAAGGAAATTCAAGTGCTTAAATCTGAAAATGCTATGTTTCTTGGCCAAGTTAATGACTTATCTTCTAGACCTATCTTTCCTAGTAATGATATTGCTTCTATTTCTCTTGAGAAAGATTCCTATTTGACTAAAGCACTCTTCTTGAGGTCGACCTTGTTCATGCTAGAGATGATATTGCTAGTTTGTCTTCTACTATCATATCTCTTAATGATGATAATCATAGACTAAGAGCCTCTCCACAGAAGTTCCTTAAAGGAAAAAACTCCCTAAATGAAATCATTGACCATTCTACCAAACAAAGTGGTACTAGTGTTTTGGTATTTGTAGGGTGAGAACCAAAAGGCAAGAGCAAGTACGAAGGTAAGAAAAAGAGCAAGGAGACCACTTTCTTTGTTGGAGAGTATTTTGGCACTAAGAATCCAATTGTTTTGTTCTTATTCGAAGTGTGATGATTATTACTCCACTTATTGTCCTTACAAGCCTAAGGGGACCAACCCAAAGATGAAATGGGTCCCCAAGCTAACTCCAAAACCAAATTTTGAGTTGGGAACTGACATTCTCCTTTCTTGTAGGAAAAAGGAAGATGTATTATTTATAGTGGCTGCACTAACCATACGATAGGTGATATGAGCCATTTCAACAACTACACCAAATAGAAAGGAGGTTCAGTTACCTTTGCGGACAACGGGAAAGGTAAAGTCAAAGGCGAGGATGATGTTTGTGAATCCTTATTAATCAAGAATGTTCATTTTATGGATCACCTACATCACAATTTCATTAGTGTTAGTCAATTATGTGACAATGGTTACCTTGTGTTATTTACTTCCTTTGCATGCTAGATTCTAGATTCCCTCACCTATCAAGTTATATATAAGGGAACTAGAAGTAGTAATCTTTATGTTATTGTTCTTGACTCAATTCCACCTATTGTTGGTAGATGCCTAGTAGTCAACTCGAATGATATTTCTTTTTGGCATTGTCGGCTTGGTCATGTAAAATATGCATCAGTTGAAGAAGTTGAGCAAAAAGAATTGGTCAAGGGACTTCCCAAATTGGATTTTGAAAAGAATGAGGAATCCCAAACTTGTACCCAAGGAATGCAAACCAACTCATCCTTCAAATCCAAAGGAGTACTTAGTATGAAGAGATCTCTTGAACTTCTTCACATTGATCTATTTGGACCAATGAGAACTGAATCGCTTCATGGTTCCAAGTATTGCCATGTTATTGTCAATGATTTCTCTAGATATACTTGGACCTTCTTTCTTGTTTCCAAGAGTGATACACATGATGTTTTCTTGAGCTTTTATAAACGAGTTGAGAATTAAGCCTCTTGCTGGATTATTTCCATCCGTAGGGATCATGGGGGAGAATTTGAAATTGATATTTTTGATTTTTTTTATCAAGAATCTGGTTATGTACATAACTTCTCTTCACCTCAAAATCCTCAACAAAATGGGGTTGTAGAGAGGAGGAATAGGTCACTACAGAAGATGGCTAGGACCATGCTTATAGAGTATGAAACTCTAAAGAATTTTTGGGCTGAAGATGTCAGTACCTCATGTTTTGTGCAAAATTAGGTTTTTATGCATCCTTCTTTGAAGAAAAACCCCTATGAGCTATGGTATGGTAGTAAGCCTTCTATCGAGTATTTCCATGTATTTGGATGTCCTTGTTTTTTTTTGAATATGAAAGATTCTCTCGATAAGTTTGATCCTAAATCTTATAAGGCTTTCTTTCTTAGCTATAGCACTACTAGCAAGGCTTTTAGAGTGTTTAGGGTCAATCTTGCTAAAGTAGAAGAATCCATAAATGTTATGTTTATTGAGACTAACCCCTCTATTCCCAAAGATATATTCCAAATGATGATGTTGTAGGTGAAGTAATTCTTATTCTAAAAGAGCTTAACATCACCCGAAAGGGAAAAGAGGTGGTCACTCAAGAAGAAGAAAAAGATGAAGAGGAGAAGGATCTAACTCCCCTATTTGCAAGGAATCATCCAAAAGAGTTGATTTTAGGTTATCCATTTGAGAGAGTGAAGATGTGAACTGCATTCAACAAAGAACAAGACAACAACACCTTCATCTCACAACTCGATCCATAGAACATCAAGGAAGCTCTTGGGGATGATAACTGGATCCTAGCTATGCAAGAAGAGTTGGAGCAATTTGAAAAGAACAAAGTATGGACCCTAGTGCCAAGACCAAGTGATAGAAATATCATTGGCACCAAGTGGGTCTACCACAACAAGCTTGATGAAAGTGGCAAAGTGGTAAGGAACAAAGAAAGGCTAGTAGCTGAAGGCTACAATCAACAGGAAGGCATATATTTTGATGAAACATATGCACATGTATATAGACTTGAGTCCATTTGTCTGTTTCTTGCCTTTTCTAGTCATAAAAACTTTCTTTTTTTATCAAATGGATGTTAAAACTGCATTTTTGAATGGTACAATTGAGGAGGAAGTGTATTTTGCACAACTTCCTGGCTTGGAACATGATAGTTTACCTAACCATGGTTATTTGTTGTAAAAAGCTCTCTATGGACTCAAACAAGAACCTAGAGCTTGGTATGATAAACTAAAGAACTTTTTGTTAGATCATGGGTATATAATGGGAAAAGTGGATTCTACCTTATTCCTAAAGCACACTTCTAAAAATTTTCTTATCATACAAATATATGTTGATTTTATCATTTTTGATGGAACTAACCTTGATCTTTGCAAAGAATTTAGTGATATTATGAAGAGTGAATTTGAAATGAGTATGATGGGTGAGCTCACGTTCTTCCTCAACTTTCAAATCAAGAAAACAAAAGATGGAAACTTCATCAACCAAGGCAAGTATACAAGTGAGTTACTTAACCACTTTGGGATGGAGAACGCCAAGCTAATGGACACGTCCATGTCAAACACTGCCAAACTTGACAAAGATGAAGAAGGTGAGAAGGTAGATGAGAAGCTCTATAGAGGTATGATCGGAAGTTTATTTTACTTAAATACCTCTAGACTCGATATAATGTTTAGGGTTGGCTAGTGTGCTTTCTTTCAACCAATCCCTAAGAGGATTTTAAGGTACTTAGCCAAAATCCAAAATTTTGGACTATGGTATCCCAAGTCAAGGGACTTAACTCTTACTGCTTATAATGATGTGGATTATACATGTTATTTGATTGATAGAAAGTGCACAAGTGGAACTTGCTTTCTCCTAGGACCGTGCTTGGTGTCTTGGTTCCCCAAGAAATAAAGCACAGTGGCATTATCAACCACCAAGGATGAATACATTATAGATGGGAGTTGTTGTGCCCAGGTCTAATGGATGAAGAAAATGCTCCAAGAGTTTAAAATTCATTTTGATGCTTCTCCTATCTATTGTGATAACACTAGTCCAATTAACTTATCATATTGCATAGTAGAGCTAAGAATATAGAGGTTATTCATCACTTTCTCCGTGATCACATTACCAAGAAGGATATCTATATCACATATGTGGACACAGAAAATTAGTTGGCAGACAATTTGACTAAACCTCTAGCTAGAGAGCACTTTAATTTTATTAGATCTAAACAACTCATAACTACTTTGAATGAATTTGATACGCCTTCTAGATAGTTCTCATCTATCCTATATGCATTTCCTATGTTTTGATCACCATTTCTTGCTAATATGCTAAAAATTAGTTTTTCATGTTCATTTTGCCTTGTTTTTCTCTTTTTTTGGGTATTTTTCACAAATGCCTTTTTTATCGCAAAATAGTACCCAATGATGAGTGATATGTGCCCAAGTTTGTTTAAAATGCATAATGGACTTGAAAAATAAATTTAATTAGCACTCTAATGGCTAGAAATTAGGATTTTTAAATGTAGGTCAGGTTGACCATCGGTCGAGTTGCCAACTCGACTGATCAAAGGATGAGAGCTTTTTAAAAGAGCCTTTTGGTCGAGTTTCTGAGTCACAGAACTCAAGCGATGGCCAGGCTGGAGAAAACTTAAGATAGGTTCGACTGACTATTCTCCCTCTCAACTAGAGAAAAGTCGACCGATCCAACCTCTATCTCCCTCATGCTCTCAAGCCTAGCCCCAAATTTCCTCTCTCTTGCCCTAGTTCGACCTAGATCAGCCTCCCTTGACCTTCCCCCTATCTAACCTATGTCTGTGGATGAGTTTTGGTGGTGGTTCTTTAGCTTTTCTTCTCTCCTTCCTCTCCTTTGCTCTCCATGGCATCCAGTAGGAGGAAGAGGGCCTCCCTAGGTAATGCACCTTCATCTTCATCCAACTTATGCTTGATTCCCTTTGATGACACATTCTTCATCTCAAATGAGGCTCTAAATATGTACAAGGAGCTCCATCCTAGGAACCCTTTTCTTTTTCATGCCCTATTTGAGACAGGACCACAAAGACAACAGGTCACAGATAAAGTAGAGGAGTTTCTATACAACCACCATCTCTCAGCGTTGAGTGTTGAAGGTGTGTTCTATAAAAATTCCATCACAAGCACTAAAGTCATTCATGAAATCTATGCAAATTCGCATTGGAATTACGACACCCTCATACCCCCGCCGAATACTCAAGCAGTCCTAACATTTATGATAGTCAGGAGGAAATTCCCAGTCTCTGATGATACCCTAAATATCTTCTTTTTAGGTACTGAAGTGACTGACACCTGGCATAAGGACTATCTAGAGTATTTTGACCTAGTTGAGCATGAGGCTTTCTAAAAGCAATATGCTCTTACTCTCCCTGATATTCATAAGTTCGTGAAGAATCCTCAATTCCCATATAGGAAGAAGTACACCCTTCCCTCCTCTGTCTTGGACCTCAAGAGCCGCATCCTTGCCCTAGTCATTAAATGCAATATTAATCCAAAGAAGAATCAGACTGAGATTGTAGAAAACACTACGGTAATCATGAATTGTCTTTTGAAGAACATACGAGTCAAGTGGGAGAGATATGTTCTCCATCATATGACCTTCTTTGACTCAGGAAAGAACACCTGTGGCACCCACCCACCCTACCCAATCCTGATCTATGGTCTATTCCAACTTGCCACTGGAAAATCTCTTTTCAATGACAAGCACTAAAACCTTCCCAAAAAGGAGTTTGCATCAGTGAGACCACTCTTCGGAAGCCAGTACCTATCCTATCCTCTACCACACCTGGTGCCTTTACCTTTACCTCTACCTGAGCACATACACCACCTCAGTCTACCCGACCTACATATGCCTCGTTCCATGTATCTAATGAAACCCTTAAGGGCTACATTATGCATCAACATGCATACAACCTTTAGGTTCAGGAGCACCTGCATCAGGACTTATGTTCGATCATGTCAAACATGAATATGTCATGTGCACACCCCTACCCTACCTACCAGCCCTACCCAAGAGGTGACTATGCATCCTTTGCATATGATCACTTTTACCCTACCCCTCCACCTGCATCTTCCACTGCTACACCCAATGCTGCTGGTGGATCTACCCCTAATGTGTTTCCTCTGATAACTGGCCCCTTGACCACTCTGCTTGGTAGTCTCGGCAGTTCTGATTCTTCCTTACCACAGGCCAATGAGCTCCATGCTCTTAGTATGTCTTGAGATGAGTAGAATGCACGTTGGCCCAGTTGAGGTTGGCCCAGGAGGAGTCTGCTACTGACAAGGAGGCTGATGATGATGATGGTGAGGCTTCTGATGATGGCTCTGATGGCTTTTCTAGTGCCTCCAGTGATGAAGGTGATGTTGTTCTCTCTACTGCACCTTCAGATTGATATGATGACTATGACCTGATGATTCTGATGTCGATGATGATGATGTTGTGGACATAGATTGCTTAGACTTTTAGTTGTTCTAGTTTTTAGTCTAGATGCTAATCATATATATCTTTCTAGGCTATTTTTTTGTATTACAAACATCTGGGCACATGTTCTGAGTTATACTATTTTATCATCTAGCTTTCATCATTTTGGCCTGTAGGGTTTTTCTGAGAACATGCTTTCTGAGTTGTAATCTTAATCCTGTGTACACTTACTATCTAGTTTACTTAATCTCATGAGTTGGTGCCATATTTTACCATATTTTGATTATGACTTAGATTGATTGTTTCTCTCGTCTTTGTTTAGTGTATGCTTTGAGATTGCATATTGTGCATGTATGCTTAATTGTGCTTGGAGAAGACTTATTTATGTGCTCTTCTACCCCCTTCCTTTTTGATAATGTCAAAAGGGGGAGAGAAGTTCAATGTTTTAAACCTCAACCATATTGTTTTGATTGCCTATGTGATCCTTTTCTTTGTTCATTATATGTTTTATCATGTGACTTGATAAAGGACCATATAGTATATATATGTCATGTTGCTTTGTGTAGATAGACTAACTATGTAGGGAAGAGTAAGCATAGATTGAGGGGGAGCAATTCACATTGTTCAAATCTTGAATCCTCTTGAAATTCACAAGACAAAGGTATAACTTCAATATCTTTTTGAATATGATTGGGGAATAATTTATCATTGTCAAAAAGGGGGAGCATGTTAACTTGAAAGTTATATATTACATGTATTTTGATAATGACTTAACCATTCCATTCCTATGCATCTAATATGCTTATTCAAGGTTGATTTCAGGCTTTAGGTAGATGAAAAGGATTAAATTATACAAGCGCTAGCTTGTTCAAGTTCAAGTCAAAAGAGATGCAAGTGTGTGTTTTGGGAAATCACTCCAAATGACCTTAGATGATTTTTGTAATAACTTGTATAGATGATATGACTTGTAACTAAGATTAGAAAAAAATCAGGGATACTTAATTCCAATGATTAATCACTCAAATGTCAATTTTGAAAATTTGTCACAAGTTGTTTATCACTCGAGTTGGAATCTCGATCGATCCAGTGATGTATTTTTTTGAGAGACCAATCGGTCGGGCTGCACACTCATAGAACTTGACTGACCAACTCACTATGCAAAACTAATTTTAGCTCATCGATCGAGTTTCTCAGAGCAAACTCGACCGATAGTTTGAAAATTAGTTGTCATTTAGTGGATCGGTCGAGTTACCTTTATTAGAACTCGATCAAATGGTATTGTACGGAAAATGTGGAAAAAGTAATTATACCTGTTGATGAATTGTTTTGAGCAAGAATAGATCCGTTGTTGCTTGTAAAATAGCAATATTTTGCCCTTAAGTGATCCCACACTCAAGGGAACACCCCCAGCTATAAATAGGACCCCTTGGAGTTCATTCCAAGTTTGCTCATTCATGCTATTCTAAGTCCTTTCTATAGTTGAGTGTGTTGCAACTCCTTGAGCCCCATTCTCTCTCTGTTTTACACTTCATTTCGTGATTATGAGTGAGATAGGCTAGTTGTAAGAGAGCTACTTCCTTGTGCTTATAAAACTCTCATTCCATTTCATCTTCCCTACCCCTTTCCTCAATGAAGCAAAGGTGAAGCAAGCTACTATGAGTGAAGGTGGAGCTATTGATGTTCTTCTTGAAGGTTGAAGAAGAGGTGAAGACCTCCTCCAGGTGAAGGAGAGGGCAAAGGCTGAAGATCCAAGAAGAGTGGGTAATCCCTTGAAGGTTGAAGACTTGTGCAACAGTAGGTAAGTCCTTGGAAGAAGGCGGAAGACTCTTAAAAAGTGGGTAAGTCCTTGGTAAGGTTGAAGACTCTTTGTATTTGGATAGGTAAGTCCATTGGTGGTCTTGTGTTGTAACTCTTATTGGTGAATATATAGAGGAAAGCATTTGCAAAGTCCTAGAGGTTTACCTCTCTAGGTAGTAGACTGACTTTCTCTGAGTTTGGAGAGTGGAATCACTTTAAATAACCTTATCAAGTGGTTGTTTCATTTTCTATCATCCTTGCTATGATTGTTAGTTAGGA
Source organism: Alisma plantago-aquatica (assembly GCA_963693085.1). NCBI lineage: Eukaryota > Viridiplantae > Streptophyta > Magnoliopsida > Alismatales > Alismataceae > Alisma > Alisma plantago-aquatica. The sequence goes on along the minus strand of OY856409.1, from coordinate 339,167,252 downwards.
ATTCAAATTGTACTTAAGCTATTGGTTTTGATTGATATAATTTGAATATCTAATCTATCCTGAGAGAATTTTTTAAGCTCTATTCACCCCCCCTCTAGAGATCTAGATCCAATAGGTCCATCATATGTTCTTCTAGATTATCGATGAATGGTTATCCTCAACCTTCTAGTTATCATGCAATTTGATTAACTTTCTTTTGAAATACATATTCACTAAGAAAGGACACTAAAAAAGGATTGACAGGAATCTAAAAGTCCATGCCATATGTTGGAATTGGAAATCTTGATATATGTTCAAGTCATGATTGGTGTAGCCTTAAGTCGTGATCTTTGGTCTTAAAAGATTTGGAAATCTGAGCACCAAATTGGTTCCATCTTAGGTCATGATCTGACACTAAGATTGATTTTGATACAAAGGCATGATCAGTTCAGTTTTATTTCATGAGATAGGATCATAGATTGGAGTATTAGATATATTTCTTAATTTAGATCATTTTCAAATTTCAAAAGTGGTCAAGACAGATAAGGATGGACATTAGACAAGAAATTAAATTTAAGGTGGTCTAAATGACCAATGACTATATTAGTTAGTTTCATAAGCTTAGAGCATCAACCAACCATCTAAAGAGTTCCACATTGCTTGTTAGGATCATTGAAAGAATCATCTTGGTTGTTATAGTTTTTCAAATGTGTTCAAGATGAATTATATTTGGAAACTAGAGAAACATCTCGGGTTAAGGTGTCCTCACAACCATTAACTATAGAGGATTAATTTTCTATTCCTTAGAAAATGTCAAATCCTTTTCGGGTCGAGTGTGTGGTAAGAGTAATAAGAAAAGGTAAGATTGGGCATTAGGTGATTATTCAACGTTAAGGGGCCTTTACTGGTTTATCGTTTTTCCCCTAGAGTGTTGACAAATTATTATCCCTAATTCTCTACTACTCACTTGATTTTATTCACCCTCCTTTGAACTACATCCTCACTAGGAATGGCCTGTTATCAAAGTGATCTTGATTTTGATTAGATATGGATGTAGTTGAAGTCTTTAAAGAATGATGGATGTATATGTAAATGGAAGAATAGAATCATTTGTAAGATCCTACCAGATGTAGGAATCAACATAGTATCAAGATGTCACTCGAAGAGTTCTAGGTTGCTTGTTAGGGCCTTTGAAAGAATAGTCTTAGATGATCTACAAGAGTTCTCAAGACGAATACATTGGTTATCAGACAAGTTTCTAAACTTAATATGACCTTCATCGCCAGTGATTGTATTGATCATTTGTTTCATTCTTAGGGGATCTTCTTGTATCGATAAACTTGATAAGATTGATATGATTGGGATCCAGAAAAATTTCTAGATCTAAGATGTACTTCATGACCAATGATTGTATTGATTAGTTGTTTGTTCCTCAAATCCCTTCTTGTTTTTCAAAAGTGTTGATGATATATTAAGTCGGGCACCATACAAATTTCTAGGTTTTAGGCAGCCATTACAACCAGTGAATGTGTCAGAAAACTATCTTCTCTGCATAGTGTCTCTTAAATACAAGATCCTTTAGCACAATACGAGTGATATTTTCCTATTTAATAAGGGATTTGATTGAGGTTCCTATCTATTGATAGGGCTTTTGCAAGGAGTTACCAAAAACCATAGGTCTATGTCGGGTGTGCCTACTTGAATGTAGGGCTTGATCTTAAGGATACACCTATTCATGATAGGGCTTGAGTTCAAGGATACAACAACTCAAGATAAGGCTTGAATGTGGATGCATATTTAGGATAGGACTTGATTCATGAAGAACACCAATTTGAGATAGGACACATCATATTTTCCAAAGTTGGTTGATGTATACCTATTCAAAGTAGGGCTTTAGCATATATGCCTATTTGATAATAGGGCATTGATAACAATGTTTACTAGATGTGGGGTCTAGGCTAGAGAAAAATTCTTATTCAAGATAGGACTTGGATAAAGGTGCCTACTGGATGAATGACTTAAACTGGAGGAAATGCCTAGTCCATATAGGGCTTGGATGAATGGTGCCCTACTGGATGTTGGTATTCAACTAGAGGAAATCCTTATTATAGACAGGGCTTGTGTAGATGCCTACCAAAATATAGGGCATTCAACAAAGGTGCCTATGTAAGATTAGGGCCTGAATTGGAGGGAATGCCTATTCATTATAGGGCTTGGGAAGATTTAGACCTAAATGTAGGGCTTGAAATGGAGGTAATTCCTATTCAAGATAGGGCTTAATGAGATGCTTACTTGAGAATAGGGATTTCAAAGGTATGCCTCCATGAATGTCAGACTTTTCGAAAGGGAATTTCCTGCTCAGTATAAGGATTTCATAAGAGGAGATGCCTATTCATGATAGGACTTGAAAGTGTGGATGTAATAGGGTCAAATTAGATCTTAAAATTTTAAACATTAGTAATATGGACCATAGTAAGTGATTCAAGACATAGATAATACTTATGCCTCATGAACAATCAAGAGATTAATTTGCAAGTTCCTACATGGTGTAGGGATTAGATTGTCTAGATATCTACCTAAATGTTGGTCTTTGAGAAATGAAATGCCTATTGTGGATAAGGCTTGGGATCAAGTATGCCTACTAATAATAAGGCTTAAATTTAGTTGCCTACCGAAGAGTAGGGACTTTGGTTAGAAGGTAAGGTTCCTATTCAGGATATGGCACGTGGTCTTGTTTAAGGTCTTAATCTAGAACCCAAAATGGTTTGGAAATGTGATCCTAGGTTTGGTTTAGTTTTAGGCCATGATCCATCACCATAAAGGGATTTTGACATATCATGGTATTTGGTTTGTCTTATTTTAGTTTATTGTCTTGGACCCAGAAAGGTTGGAAGTTAAGTTCATGATTGTCCTAGTTTAAGTCATTTCCCAAGACCTAAAAGATATTGGAAATGACCATCCGTGAAAGTGGTCATGATTGAGGATGACTAGAAGAGTGTAGGACTTTTAAATCAAGGCAAAAGCTCAAACAAGTGTTCTTCCACCAATCACATGGTTGATGAGTCCGGGGCATGCTTTATCTATAAGTCTGATGCAAGTTGTCTTGACATTTGAACCCCTTAGCTTCAACGTTTCTAAAGGGAAGGAATCTCATCATAAGAGACTTGATGATGGTAATGGTTAGGAATCAAGCCACACTATATCACTCAGTCTTCATTGGTGATGTGGCTTTGATGTTGCGTTTCTAAGAGGTCTTAAGTGGGCATGTGCAAACTTATTTAGTGCATCTTGATTGGAAGGTTGAGGCTTGAAGTTGCTTTGTGGCTCATGTTGTCTCTACTATTAGAGGAGTGTTTAGAGGTGACATGAATTCATTATATCTAGGTTGTACTTCTACAAGGTCTTTGGACCAGATGTCCTTTCCTAATTGAATAGCTATTGTGCAAAGAGAACTCCATGTGAGGCTATGCTAACTGATATGAGGTAACATGTGGCGAACGAATTGCCAAAACACGATATACGAATGTGGAAGCGATTAACTAGTAGCGGAATGATTAAAAATCACTAAAAATTAAAACTTTTTGTAAAGAGATCTACAAACGGTAAAACTCTTTCATAAAGAAACATGATAAGTTATTTACAAACTGATCCATCATTACATATCTGTAATAACCACATCTCGAGGGTTACAAACGTCAACTACCCTGTTAACTGTACAAGGCAAGATAAAAAATCTCGAGGCATTACGCCAAAATCTCAGATCTATAATAAACATCTACTGACTCCTAGGACCTGAGAGTACAGAGACGACACATAGGACATACTATCTACAAGACTTGACAGTCAGTGTCTCCACATGAGGATCACTGTTGTCCCTAAGATTGCTGCTACTACTCACCCTCAGATGGGTTCCTTCGTCCTCGGCGTCTACCTAAAAAGTCGAATCCCACGGGGGTGAGACAATTTGAATAATTATCCCAGTGAGAGTTATAACTCTCCGCTAGAAGCTTTATTATTGCAATAAAGGAATAAAAATAAGTAGTAAAACTATAAACATTTAACAACAGGTTTAATATTAAGTAAAACAACATTCTCTTAGGCAATCATTTCAATTATAACTTAACTTAATTGAATATCAAGGCATATCTCAATAAGGAATATGAAGAACATGTATACTAGTTATTTAACTAGAATATTCTAAACAATGTATCATCAATCATTGTTTCTCGTAGTTCAACCTAAGAAGTTATGCTACACGGTTGATTATGTTTTTTTAACATTATTATGCCCTAAGGAGATGAGTTACACCTCTCATACTCCAACCGACCATTACAAAATCAAAATCGGTACCATACATAGGTCATCAGAAGAGTCGGATTCCTATGACCTCATCTTCCTCAGTCAGTATGAGGATCAACATCCAGGACATCTCGTGTCTCTGCTATAATAGCTTTCCAGGGTATTCTGGCAACTTCTCTATTAGAGTTACAGTGGAATTCTGTACTCTCTTCGCCATCGAGGGATTTCTTGTTTATCTCACACTGATGCGACATTTACAACATCATTGGGAGATTAGTGATACACCATCCCGACATAAACATATAATGAAGGGATGAGAGATTAAGGTACATATCACATCAATCCCTACATTAGGACGTAAGGATATTCACATCCATAATCCCAACATACTCAAAAGTATGCTCTCCAGGAGTTCCCTTAGGAAAACCTGTTTCACCATCATTTAACTACTGACAATGATGGATCTATGATCAGGACTCTACATGATATCATTATACTTGATTATTTAAGTACATTATGGTATTCTTTTAGCATCAGGCATGTTTCCAGACATAAACCATTAAAACAATTGCTATAAAGAAAGAGTACTAATTGTATCAAGTTCATTTCACCTCAGTTACCATTGGGATATCAATCCCTAATCATTTCATCATTATGATTCAGGAACATGGGTTTTCAAACCCTTAGATCATCATAAGTCATTTAACAGCATGACCTTGATTGTAATAATACAGATGGTCTTCATGGCTCATACATCCTATGCATCTCAAAAGTTACCTTTTAATAGGCAACATAACATATCACTATTTTCAAAGCTTAAAGAATACTTTCAATGAATGTGGCATCATAACCCTTACCTGGCTATGATTACCTCTTGATAACAACCTGCATGACTAATATAATTGAAAACATGCACATTATATCTGTTATCAACACAATACAAGTTCTTTTCAATTTAAACATAGAACACCACGGTCGTGCTACCTTGCACGGTCGTGATACATAAGTCCACCACGAGCGTGTTACATTACCACGGCTGGTTTCTAGGGTTAGGGTTTTTTATTTAATTTAATTAGGGTTATTTAACCCCTTTAAATTTCAAATACATAATGATAATTCATTTCTTACTCAAACATAGAATATCATGCTTAAGAGCATAACCCAAAATTAGGGTTTACTGCTCACATCATCACATTACCCTAGATTAGGGTTTACTATTCACATTACATGATATTGAGGTCATACCATCATCATTTATGAAGATTACTTCCATTAATGCCTTTAATTAAGTTAAGATTCATTAATCACCACAATTAGGGTTTCCATGATCTCACTATGAAGGATCATACCCAAATTATGTGTATTCATACATGTTGGAAGTATATTACTTGATTCCCTTTCATATTAGGAGTCTTCTCTCTCCTCTTACTATTAGGTGATGTTTACATCACTCTTTATTAGATTAAGTCAAATCAACCTTGACAATATAAGTCATGTCATCACCATTATGGTCATTAGGGTTTACTTGATCAAGGGGTATTAGTCACACTATCTCACTAAGGGTACTTTTGTAATGTTCACCATTGACTATTACATGCATCAAACATCTAATTACTTGTTCCCTTAATCACTGTAGGTACCTTTAGGGTTTAATTTAATCAACTACTAAACCATCTTGACCACTAAGGCATCAAACGTTCTTTACTTTAATAGACCCCAAAGGGTTTGCACTTTCAACCTCCAAACGGTTTTGAAACCGTTTGGAGTTGTTGACTGTTTGGTCCCTTTGACTTTCAAGACCGCATGGCCAAGTACACCATGAAGACCGTTTTCCCTAGGTGAGGTGAAGACCGTTTGGTCTCGTTGACCGTTTGGCCAACTTTGACTTTGAAACCGCATGGACAAATTGATCTTGAAACCGCATGGTCACCAAATGGTTTGGGATTGTTTGGTCCCAAACGGTCTTGATACCATTTGGACCCGAACGGTCTTGAGACGGTTTGGTCCCAAATGGTCTTGAGACCATTTGGTCCAAACCACCTCAAAACCGCATGGACCAAAAAGTGTTTCAATTGCTCCAATTGAACTAGGGTTTCCAAGGTTGAACCCCTCAATCATTCAAGTAAAGGTTAGCCACTTATCACTTGAGTCAATTAGGTCATCCCTTAACTGATTTGATCCTCAATTGACCCTCAATTGATCATGAATTAGGGTTTAGATTGATTGGACTAGGGTTTGGAATCGATCACCCTTCAACAAGTATCAACATGAGTCTAATTGATGTTGAACGCATTGGACCATTATTCAATTGGGTCATGACCTAAACCCAAACGGTCTTGGGATCGTTTGGACATCCTCCAAATGGTCTTGAGACCGTTTGCCCATTATTTTATCAAAAACCAAGTTATTCACTTAAGAGTTGAACCCTAGATTTCATTACAAAATCAGCATTTAATTGATCAACAACTTGATATGTTTGGATCCTCAATTGGTCAACCCCACTTAACCCTAGACCTCCAAATGGTCTTGGGTGATCACCAAATGGTTTTGAGACCTTTTGGGTGATCCCCAAATGGTTTTCAAACCGTTTGGGCCACTCAACCCCAACTTCAACATGATTGCATCATTGAAATCAGCAATAAACCCGATTAGGGTTTAGGTGACTAATGAGCCTTCAATTGGTGATTTACTTGGAATTAGATGATGATTTTGGTGGGTGATTAGTCCATAATGTGTACAGCAGATCTCCAAATGGTTGACGCCTGGTCAACCCATCCAAATGGTTTTGGACCGGTTGCTCCCCAAACGTTCTTGTGAAACTGTTTGCTTTCAAACGATTTTGCAAACCGTTTGAGCAAGAGGTGGAGGACCGTTTGCTAAAGTAAAATTAGGATAAGCATATATATTAACGCCATCATCTTCTACCTCAAGAACAGGGGTGGTTCTTCATGGAATTGTTTGCAAGAACACTTAGAAGTGTGTAAAGAAGAAGAACAAGCAACGATTCTAGGAAAAGAAGATGCACTTAACAAAGTGAAAGGTTTAGAGTTATAAAACCCACCTTAAGATCTGATCTAGAGCTCCAAGCTTCGTAGATTTAATGGTGGCTGAAGCTACAAATGTTGCCCAAGGTTCGTTCTTCAAGGTTTAGGTGGAGAAGAAGGCTAGAAAGAAGAATTGTGTAAAGAAAACAAACAAACCAACCATGTATAAGGATTTCCACCATGAAATCGAGATGAATGATTATCAAGACTTACCCAAACTAGCCTGGTCATTCTCCTCTGCTCCTGAGATTCTCCTTAGTCGGCCAAAGCAAGAAGATAAGGGAAGGAATGAAGGGAAACGATCCTTTTCTTGTTAAAAGGATGCACTTATATATTTTTGGGGTATTTTCAAAGCAAGGAGGATTATTTCTTTTATTTCTCAACTATATCCACTAATCCTTTCTCCACTTCTAGGCCATGTATCTCCCTCCATATCACATGCAAAATTCCTCTCTCAACCAAGGTAAAAGGGAAAGGAGTCATATATCTTAATAAGTTGCATATATAAAGGGGTCATCTTGCTTAAAACTTGGTTATTTACATATTAAGGTTATCTTTCTTATTTGATTACTTAAATGAGGCGCCCTCCTCATTTTCTTTGCTTTACTTGATGACAAGAGTCTTGAAAGATATTCTAGATGGTATATTTTACATGTTGCACCCTAGATTTTGGGTAAATTGCACTTTACACCAAAACTAGGTTTTAAAGCATAAAAATTGTTGTACAAGCTATATCTTGGTGCCCAAGCTTGAGGAATTCATTCCACCACATCATATGCATTCTTATGATGTCTCAACATCAGAGAAACATCTTAACATGTGCAATTTGCAAGTTAACCCCTCTAATTCGGTAATTTGCACATTAGTCCATATTTAACAAAACAATATTACAACATTGTTCAAAAAGGATAGAAATGGAAATATATGTTTCTCAGAAGTTTTAATTACATATCAAAATATAACCACAAGCATCTAATCACATATTTTAAGCAAAACACCTAGGGTTAGTTCATAACCCAGGTCAAGGTTGTTACAAATTATCCACCCCTTACCAAGATTTTGTCCCCGAAATCAACAAAACATATTAAGAGAAAAGAGCAGGGTATTTCCTTCTCATCTCTTCCTCTAGTTCCCATGCGGCTTCTTCAACACCATGGTGATTCCAGAGGACTTTCACAAGACTTATGTCTTTCTTTTTCAACTTTTTAATTCTTTTATCAAGGATTGACACTGGTCCTTCTTCATAAGATATATCATCATTCAATTCTACTTCCATAGGTTACAGAACTAATTATGTATCAGGGTGACATTTCCTCAGCATAGAAATGTGAAACACAGGGTGTAACTTCTGTAATTCTGGTGGTAACTCTAGCTTATAGGCTACTCTTCCAATTCATTCAATGATTGGGTAAGGCCCCATAAACCTAGGAGCTAACTTCCCTTTCCTTCCAAATCTCAGAACCCCTTTCCAAGGTGAAACTTTGAGGTACACTCTGTCTCCAACCTGAAATTCTAAAGGTCTACGATGCTTATCAGCATATGATTTCTACCTATCCTGTGCAGTCTTTATTTATTGTAGTATTACTGAAATCTTCTCTATGGTCTGCTGCACAAGATTTAGACCTAGAAGTTGATACTCACCAGTTTCATACCAACATAGGGGTGATCTACAACGTCTACCGTACAAAGCTTCATAAGGTGCCATATCAATGCTATGTTGATAGCTATTGTTGTAGGCAAACTCTATCAAGCTTAGGTGCAGATCTCAACTCCCTATAAACTGGAGAACACATGCTCTAAGCAAGTCTTCCAAGGTCTGTATAGTCCTTTCTGACTATCCATCAGTCTGAGGATGAAAGGATGTACTTAACCTTAACTGTGTCCCTAAAGATTTGTGATATTGCTCCCAAAAATGACTTGTAAACTGGGGACCTCTGTCAGAAACAATGGTGACTGGGACTTCGTGCAGTCGCACTATTTCATCAACATATAATTGTGCCAGCTTCTCAGTAGAATAGGTTGTTTTGACAGGCAAGAAATGTGTTGTCTTTGTCAACCTGTCAACTATTACGCAAATGGAATCATGCCCTTAGCTTGTCCTGGGTAGGCCAACAACAAAGTCCATGGTTACATGATCCCACTTCCACTGCGGTATGGGCAGAGGTTGCATTGTCCCTGCAGGCTTCTGGTGTTCAGCTTTAACTTGCTGACACACAGGACACCTCATAACAAACTCAACAACGTCCTTCTTCATTCCAGGCCACCAATACATATCTTTTAAGTTTCGATACATCTTGGTGCTTCCTGGATGCATAGCATACATCGAAGAATGAGCTTCTTCCATAACTAACTTTCTCAAGTTATCCACATCCGGCACTATCATCCCACCATGGTAACAGGCTACTTGGTCATTTGAGTCATGGAAACCATCTTGTTTCTCACTACCATACTCCGATCTAATCTGCTGAACTACAACATCAACTTATTGTGCCTCCTTGATATGCTCTCTCAGAGTAGGTTTTATATGCATCTCAGCTAACAACCCGGCTAACAATGATGCTTTTAACTGTACATTATCTTGCCTTAAGGAGATAAGCATATCTCTCCTAGAGCATACCAAGGAGTTCAGTTGTGCACTATCTAAGGTTGGTGTTGCTGATTTCCTACTCAAAGCATCTACAACCATATTGTCCTTCCCTGGATGGTAATCAATTGTACAATCGTAGTCCTTGATTAACTCCATCCAGTGGTGTTGCCTCATGTTAAGTTCATGCTGAGAAAAGATGTAATTAAGGTTCTTATGATCAGTGAAAATCTGGAATGTCTCTCCAAAAAGATAATGTCTCCAGATCTTCAAGGCATGAACCACAGTAGCTAGTTCTAAATCGTGTGTCGGATAATTCTCCTCGTGTTTCTTAAGCTGTCGGGAAGCAAAAGAAATCACTTGTTTATCCTGCATCAACACACATCCAAGTCCATTCTTGGAGGCATCACAGAAAACTATATATACTTTTCCTTGTTTAGGTAACACAAGCACAAGTGCACTTGTGAACCTCTCCTTCAACAGCTGAAAAGATTGTTGACACTTATCACTCCAAATGAAGGAAACATCCTTCCTGGTCAACTTGGTCAAGGGTAAGGCTATAGAACTGAAGTTCTTAATGAACCTTCAATAATAGCCAGCCAACCCTAAGAAACTACAGATCTCTATCGGTGTCTTCGGCTGCTCCCATTGTAGAACAGATTCTACCTTTTTAGGGTCAACACGAATACCTGAGGCAGATATCAAGTGTCCGAGGAAAGATACTTCTGGTAACCAAAACTCACACTTGCTAAACTTAGCATATAACTTGCGTTCTCTTAGCAAGGTTAGAGCCTGACGAAGATGTTGTTCGTGTTGTTGAGCATCTCTACTATAGATCAGGATGTCATCTATAAAGACAACAACACACTGATCGAGAAAAGGTCGGAAGATTCTATTCATGAGTTCCATAAATGCAGCTGGTGCATTTGTTAGTCCAAACAACATAACAATGAACTCATAGTGACCATACCCTGTCCTGAAGGTAGACTTGGGTATGTCACTATCCTTAATACGGAGTTGATGATATATCGACCTCAAATCGATCTTTGAGAAGATGGTTGCACCACGCAACTGGTCAAAGAGATCATCAATCCTCGGCAGAGGATACTTATTCTTTATTGTTACTTTATTTAGCTGTCTATAATCAATGCACAACCGCATTGACCAGTATTTCTTTTTAACAAAAAGGACCGGAGCACCCCAAGGCAAAGTACTCGGTCGAATGAAACCCTTCTCAAGCAACTCTTGTAGTTGTTTCTTGACTTCTGCCATCTCAGCAGGCGACATCCTATATGGTGTTTGTGCTATAGGTTGTGTGTCTGGGATTAAATTGATTTCAAAATCAATTTCCCGAGATGGTGGCACACCTGGAAGTTCTTTAGAAAATACATCTACAAATTCCCTGACTACAGGAAGTTCAGCAGGGTTAGGACTATCCATGGTAGTATCCACCACATGGTCCAAGAATGCATAACATCCTTTTCTCATCAGCTTCTCAGCAACCATAGCTGACACAAGACAGGTGGGTAGAATCTTTCTCTCTCCTTGAAAGATCCATGTGTCACTATCATCAGCAAACACATCTTTCTTGGATTCACAGTCCAAGACAACCTTATACCTTTCTAAGGTATCCATCCCAAGGATTATATCAAATACATGCATCTCAAGTGGTATAAGATCCAATTGAATGCGATGCTCAGAAAAGAAGAGCATACAGGGAGAACATACCTCCTACAACACGGCAGATCCCCTCAACGGAGTTTCTAGCAACAAACTATATTCTCTATGACTTATAGTCAATTTGTAGTCAAAAATCACGCTTCGAGTGATAAAGGAGTGCATAGCACCCGGATCAATCAAAATAGATACAACGCAATGTTGGTATGTATGCCCTGAGAGCCAATCATGGGATGATTGGTGGGATACATTAAGATTGATTTGATAAAAATCAAAGGCAAGCTTCCAATTCTTTCTGGTTCAGTCATATGAGATAGTGATAGAACAGATTGAATGTCTAGAGAATGACAGTTTCAATGACGTATTCCTTCAGGTTTATGACCTGAACGATGAGATCATACGGATGCTAAGAGTTTGTACATTCTTGTTATGTCCCTAGTCAGATGTCATTGTGGAAGGTAGATAGACAGCAATGATACACAAGACTAGATTGTGGTGTTGGTTGATGATAGAATCTCATTAGTCATGATATAGAGATATCAAACCAAACACATAGGTACTTGTTAGAGAACAAGTGTACCGGATAGACCCACCGTGAGTTTGACACATGGAACCATGACATGGTAGTCACAGTTAGTACTCATAGTGATGGTGGTGAGTGTGATTCTTAGACCTGAAATCACTGCACTCAACACATGTCGTTGGGCACACTTTGACATCATCAAACGCAGTCCTGAAACATGGGTTGTTATAAAGGTGATGATTGGGTGGCTTTTACACATGGGGCTTTTGAGGGGTGAGTGATAGATATGGGGTTTGTCCCTCTTGAGGGAGTTTGATATCCATGGCCACTTGATGAGTAGGATTGAGAAAGGTGTGCACACATGTGTGAATCAGTATGTGATACTGATGTCATACATATCTCTTCCAGTCTACTCTGAGATCAAGAAAGTGAATGAACGTTGACAGGATGACCGTTCCATGCCTCGAGTTCATTCGGGATATTAGCGACAAAGGAATTATACATTCACTGTAACACCATTCACAGATTGTAGGATTGAAAGTTGTTCTCCAACTTTCTACTTTCACTTGGGTAGCACTTATGTAAGACTAGGCACCGCTCTTTTCTTGTGAAGTCATAAGTGTTATGGACTTTCACTACCAACATGAAATGGACCTGCAGGGTCACACACATAGGATTTAACCTGGAAGAGGAGTTTTATCCACAAGCAATGTTTAGATTGATTACTAAAGGAGTTTCGTAGTTCAATTAAACACTCAATTAAATGATAGCTCAATATCATAATGTTCAAGGTGTTGGACATATTGATTGGAGTATCGGATTGATTGAAATCACAATTGACTGATTATGCACAACCTGCACTCCCAACCGATCGGTTCAAGTGTTGAACCGGTCGGCTAAGGTTGCTGAACCGATCGGCTCAAGTGTTGAGCCGATCGGCTCAAGTCCAGGGTGAACCGATTGCTTCAAGTGTTGAAACTATCGATTCAACTGGTGCAACCGAGCAAGTTGGGAAAGTAGGATTGATGAGAATTTTCCTTTCATTTCAAATTTCCCAATTTGATTGGGAATAGGATTGGTATTCGATACCAATTAGAAACAAAAAGAAGGAAAGTCAATCGGGAACCGACCAGGACCACCAACCGACCGGTTCACTTGTGAACCGACCGGTTCAGGTGTCCCAACCGATCGGTTGAGATGTCAACCGACCAGTTCAGGTCCCCAACTAACCGGTTCAGGTTACGAGTTGGTTGCTTTTGTGGAAAATATCGAACCCTTCTACTCCTGCTTTTAGTCCCGCATTGCCCGGGATAGAGAACCATGTCCCATTACCCTCCTATATATATAGGGGTATTGGGGGATTCTCAAAGTACAACTCAGTGCAACCAGTTGCTCTGCAAAGTTGTCCTTCTCTTTGGTTTTGGTAACCAAGAGAGAGCCTGAGCAAGTGCTACCCACAAAGGGAGGTGCAGTAAGGGAAAGACAACTGCAGTTGCAACTGGAGGCAGGAGAGTGTGTTGGTGACTAGTACGTCAACAGGAGGGTGCGACTCCTTCCACTTCCTTGTGGGACAAGGAGTGTGGAGTTCTAGGTGGTCCGTGTGGACTACTTCAGAGGGGGGAGGTTTCTGCCGCTCAGGAGGACAACTGTCAATCCCGACAGTCCGGTGAGAGCAGGAGTCGTCAGTCCCAGTTTGACCAGGAGCTGCACAGACACCGTCTAAGACCGTAGCTGAAGACCGTGCAAGGCGTGAGGTATTGTCGCCGAGCAAGCCTCGGGACAAGGTATGATTACATAAACCATCCTTTCCTATTATATAGATGTTGACGGGTTTCCTTGTTCTGCGTTTGGGGGAGAAAATGTTTGTTTTCGCTGCCTTCTCTGCCTCCCCTAAAACCCAACAGTGGTATTAGAGCCACGTCAGCTGCTCTATATTTTGGGAATATCGATATGATCAATTTTGGTTTGTCGCCTTTATTTATTGCATACGATGCGAATAAAATTGGCTTTATGCATGTCCAATCCTAAATCCACAAATCCCAATTACATATATGATATGTATTATTAATGCACTCGATACACGTCACCCTTAAATGAGTTTTGTGGTGGATGTATAGTGTGGTTATGGCCAATAATTCCTATCTGTGTATGGTTGTTTGTGGTTGCTTGCATCTCGGTCTGCGCACCGATCTTACTTCTCCTATTCCTGATGTAACTCGAAATAATTTGAGATTCTTTCCTACCTTTGCTCCACCCGAATGTTACTCGGGGTTTCCTTTTTAAGAAATGTAAAAAAAATAGGATAGATTTTTTATTTCCTATTATGTCAAAGAATGGAGGACATCAAGACGACAGTTGAGACGATCGGTTCAAGGCGTGAACCGATCGGTTGACGTTCCAGACGATCGGTTCAAGGAGTGAACCGATCAGTTGATGACCGGTTCGAGGAGCGAGATGAGCGGGTGGTAGGCAGAAGGAGATGCACAACGACCAGGCAAACTGATCGGTTGGAGGAGCCAAACGATCGGCTGGTGGCACCCACACGACCAGCCAGAGAGAGAAGATCATTCATATGATGAGTTGATCAACTTGGAAGGCAAAGCACAGATGTTCGTCTTGTATAGGTTGCATGTGATGTAGACCTAGATGACCGTGATTCCTCTTGGCTCAAGGAATCACATTAGGATGGCCATAATCATCGCTCTTTATCATTTGTGCATGTTTTCTATGGGATATAGCATGTATATGATACGTACTATATATTGTGGTGATTCGATATGTATATGTATATAAAAACCAAATCCCTCATTAAAATATTAAGTTTTAGATGCCTTCCAAATGCGACACATGTGAAAAGCTTGATCGACCAAGTGTGGGCACACCCTAGCGTGGTGCACTGTCTATCTCGTGGAAGTGTGAAGGATGAATGTGTGGGTCTGCCCTAGCAGGGTGCATGTTCATCATGTTGGCTTTGGGTCGAACTTAACAAGGTGACCTAGATAGGATCTAGCACCTTGAGGCATGGAGATGATCATGGCAAGGAGTTGCATATGACATCTTATCAAGAGTTGCATATGATGCAATTGGCAAAAGTTGCCTACCTGAGAGATCTATGTTGTGGGTGACAGCCCTAGCTGGTCCATGACTTAGAGGATTTCAAGATCTTGCCCACTAGAAGGTTGTATGCTGCAATCTTCTGAATTGATGGTGAGGGCTATCAATTTGAACTAAAATAGTGGGAGCGATAATTAATTAAAGGCCTAATTTTATCGTCACTTTTCAAATCAATCAAATAAGTCAAAAATGAGTTTTTGGACTAAAATTGCATATTTCCTTTTGTAGTACAAATGACGACAAACAACAATCACTTCTCATTGTGATCGGTCCTTGAAAAGGACAAGATTAATGGGAATAATTCCACGACTGGTTAGGATGATGAGAAATGTTCTCGAAGAGCGAAAGTTCCAAGTCCTAGTTATACCAGAACTAGATGAACTAGATCCCACCATATCAATGGCTGAAAGTATGCTTATGGAAGCATACCGAGGAAGACATTGATGAGGAGTGCTTGATGTTGTGTTCTCTGAACTATGAGTTGCAGAGACAACGTGAGACATATGATGTCTCCAAGACATTGTCCTAGTATATCATGACAGAAGGAGATCCAGTAAGGTATTCACACACTCGATGTGATTGGGTATGTGGAAAGACTTGACTAAGAAGGATTCCCTTTGAGCCAAGAGTTGGCTATTGGTATGATATTGCAAATGTTGCAAGAATCATACATTTCATGATGAACTATGACATGGACAACTTTGACAAATGTTGACAAAGTTGTTGGACATGTTGAGGACAATAGAGACAAATATGAAGAAAGAGTAACCCTAATCTTTGATGTGATCAAAGAAAAGGTAATTCTTAAGGGCAAGGACAAGGGCAAAGCAAAGAAGTGTTCTGATGCTAGCCAGCAATCCAAGCCGTCTTCAGCCTCAAGGCACATGAGGAAAGGGTGTATGAGGGAATTTCCCTCTATATCTGGAAGAGAAAAAGAAGATGAAGGAGGGGATGGAGATCTCCACCTAAGGTATCATGAAATGAACCTCTTCTTTATCTAAGGTATATGATACCAAGATATGCATCTATCATATATGATATGCAAGATCCACAAAGAAGTGATGGCCTTTGTGAAAGGACCAAGAAAGAAGTACCCATCAATGGAGCAAATGTTGCTGCCATAGATAGGAGTATCTTTCAGTTTATTTCAGCCTAAAGGGCACAAAATAGAGTTGAGAACTACTATTTCATATATTTCCAATAGATAGAAACACTTTATTTTTTCATATTGTATGACAATGATGACAATTAATAAAGTTGATGTTTCAATCTTAAAGATATGATCTTTGTGGAAATGCATTGTTTATCTTGTGATACATGGTATGCATAAGATAAAATGATACCTAAAGTTATTGATAACTCAAACAATCAAATTAGCATCAATCATGAGAAATTCATTTGTAGTTTCCATGTGATGGATAAATCTAGACTCTTTTGGTTAGAGAACCAGTAAGAGACATGAATCTCTTGTACATGATTAATCAATCTTCACTAATGGTAGTGGGAGAATGATTATCCTATTAGGTATAATACATGTGATGTATTTACATACCTATTAGAGCGAATGCTAATACTTCAAACGGTGTTTAGAGAAATTCCAATATGAATATCTTGAAGTGTTCAAGATTATCATAGATGAAGTGCAAATTTGGTAAAGTGTTAATTCTTGATGAGATCAAATGAATGAAATACTTGGACTAAATGTTTGAGATCCTTATGAGTGATTATGATAGTGTATCATAGTGAACTCATGATTAAGGCATGGTGATGTCTAAATCAAGAAGGAATCATACTCTAAGGAGTTAGAGAATGATTATCAAATAACTGAATTCTTCTTAATAAAAGAATACCCCCACACTAATAAAGGACATTGAGAATCACAAGGAGTTGTGAGTTCTTATATCCTTGACAGATACACCTCAATTATCTATGTGATGAGTTGTTCATGTGATGAGTCAACTATCTAGATGAATATAAGGAACCGAATTTTGAGTTATGGTTTATGACCATTACATCCTAAATGGCATCCATGTGAACAATAAGGTATGACCTTGATGGTAGCACTCATTGGATCAAATCCATAAGTGCGAATAAATCTTAAGTGTTAAGAGACATGGATAACATTTTGAGAAGGATGATGCTTGCAACTTAATGACTAAGACATTTGACATATGGATACTAAAACCGCATTCCTATGAGGAATAAAACAAGGATGTGTGCGTGACACAACCTATAAGGTTTATGAATCCACAAATGCAAATGAAGTCTATAAGTTATAATGGACTAATCAATGTGATTGATTGAGTACAAGAAACTCAGAATTGTATCTTTACTTTGATGATATAGTCAAAGGGTTTGACTGATATGTCAAAGATAAAGAAAGGGATCTGTGATTTAGTGGGAGCGTATTCACATTCCACATGTTGATGTGAAATGGAAATGTTCTAGAATGGAAATCCAAAAGTGGAAATTATCTTTAAGGTAGATAGAGATGTTTCCTATGTGATAGGAATAGAGATCTATAGAGATAGTTCTCAGAAACCTCTTGACCTGAAAAAAGGAGAGCATACATTGGCAATCTATACTGAAGTGTTCAGTATGCACAAATTTAGTGGGAGAAAACTTGTCCATGCTACATGGAGTTAGTATCCCAAGGCCAAGTGTCCAATTCTTATGAAGAATGGGAACACTAAGAATAGATATGGATCTATCATGTATGTAATCATCCCATTATCTTGCATGGCAAGAATAAAATGCATTCATCATCTTGTGTGTAAGACATGACAATATGATGTGCTCATCCTGATAACTCGTATGTGGGACATGACGAGTGGATGTCTGTATACTTCCAGTAAGGGTTACTGGAAACCATAAGAACTTGATAAGTACTAGTTCTATGGAGAAAAGGAAGAGTTCGATGTAAAGAGTTACATTGATGCGAACTTCCGAAAGGACAGAAAATTAATCGCAAAATATACATAGGTTGTATAAAAGTGAAAGTTTGTTGATGTTTGGAAGTGTTCCAATAAAACCATTTAAAAGGAAATGCCGAGTATATATGCATTAGAGAACAACAGTAGATACTATATGGATCTGGAAGTTCATGAGATGAACTTATAGATATTCCGCTCATTGATGACAAGTATGGAATCCTTGATCATGCAATGTGGCTAAAGGTTAGAAAAGGAATACTAGATGGCATATTACGACAACTCCATCTCATATGTGTGACGTACAGCGAAGAGATGTGAGACATGCAATTTATACTGACTTTGGCAAGGTGTTGCCATAACTCACTATGTTCGCACTAGAGCACAATAACATGTGGGACATGTTTGAATATCACTATGAATATGATTCAAAGGTGATTGGCTCGCAGTGCAAGTGGGAGTCTGTTGGTATGTATGCCCTGAGAGCCAATCATGGGATGATTGGTGGGATACATTAAGATTGATTTGATAAACATCAAAGGCAAGCTTCCAATTCTTTCTGGTTCAGTCATATGAGATAGTGATAGAACATATTAAATGTCTAGAGAATGACAGTACTCAATGACGTATGCCTTCAGGTTCATGACCTGAACGATGAGATCATACGGATGCTAAGAGTTTGTACATTCTTGTTATGTCCCTAGTCGGATGTCATTGTGGAAGGTAGATAGACAAAAATGATACACAAGACTAGATTGTGGTGTTGGTTGATGACAGAATCTCATTAGTCATGATATAGAGATATCAAACCAAACACATAGGTACTTGTTAGAGAAAAAGTGTACCGGACAGACCCACATTGAGTTTGATACATGGAACCATGACATGGTAGTCACAGTCAGTACTCACAGTGATGGTGGTGAGTGTGATTCTTAGACCTGAAATCACTGCACTCAACACATGTCGTTGGGCACACTTTGACATCATCAAACGCTGTCTTGAAACATGGGTTGTTATAAAGGTGATGATTGGGTGGCTTTGACACATGGGGCTTTTGAGGGGTGAGTGATAGATATGGGATTTGTCCCTCCTGAGGAAGTTTGATATCCATGGCCACTTGATGAGTAGGATTGAGAAAGGTGTGCACGCATGTGTGAATCATTATGTGATACTGATGTCATACATATCTCTTCCAGTCTACTCTGAGATCAAGAAAGTGAATGAACGTTGACAGGATGAATGTTCCATGCCTCAAGTTCATTCGGGATATTAGTGACAAAGGAATTATACATTCGCTGTAACACCATTCACAGATTGTAGGATTGAAAGTTGTTCTCCAACATTCTACTTTCACTTGGGTAGCACTGATGTGTGACTAGGCACCACTCTTTGCTTGTGAAATCATAAGTGTTATGGACTTTCACTGCCAACGTGAAATGGACCTGCAGGGTCACACACATAGGATTTAGCATGGAAGAGGAGTTTTATACACAAGCAATGTTTAGATTGATTACTAAAGGAGTTTAGTAGTCTAATTAAACACTCAATTAATTGATAGCTCAATATCATAATGTTCAAGGTGTTGGACATATTGATTGGAGTATCGGATTGATTGAAATCACAATTGACTGATTCTGCACAACCTGCACTCCCAACCGATCGGTTCAAGTGTTGAACCGGTCGGCTGAGGTTGCTGAACCGATCGGCTCAAGTGTTGAACCGATCGGCGGCTCAAGTCCAGGGTGAACCGATTGCTTCAAGTGTTGAAACTATCGATTCAACTGGTGCAACCGAGCAAGTTGGGAAAGTAGGATTGATGAGAATTTTCCTTTCATTTCAAATTTCCCAATTTGATTGGGAATAGGATTGGTATTCGATACGAATTAGAAACAAAAAGAAGGAAAGTCAATCGGGAACCGACCAGGACCACCAACCGACCGGTTCACTTGTGAACCGACCGGTTCAGGTGTCCCAACCGATCGGTTGAGATGTCAACCGACCGGTTCAGGTCCCCAACTGACCGGTTCACTTGTGAACCGATCGGTTCAGGTTACGAGTTGGTTTCTTTTGTGGAAAATATCGAACCCTTCTACTCCTGCTTTTAGTCCCACATTGCCCGGGATAGAGAACCCTGTCCCATGACCCTCCTATATATATAGGGGTATTGGGGGCTTCTCAAAGTACAACTCAGTGCAACTAGTTGCTCTGCAAAGTTGTCCTTCTCTCTGGTTTTGGTAAACGAGAGAGAGCTCGAGCAAGTGCTACCCGCAAAGGGAGATGCAACAAGGGAAAGACAATTGTAGTTGCAACTGGAGGCAGGAGAGTGTGTTGGCGACTAGTACGTCAACAGGAGGGTGAGACTCCTTCCACTTCCTTATGGGACAAGGAGTGTGGAGTTCTAGGTGGTCCGTGTGGACTACTTCAGAGATGGGAGGTTTTTGCCGCTCAGGAGGACAATTGTCAATCCCAACAGTCTGGTGGGAGCAGGAGTCGTCAGTCCCAGTGTGACCAGGAGCTGCACAGACACCGTCCAAGACCGGAGGTGAAGACCACGCAAGGTGCGAGGTACTGTCTCTGAGCAAGCCTCGGGACAAGGTATGATTCCACAAACCATCCTTTCCTATTATATAGACGTTGACTTGTTTCCTTGTTCCGGGTTTGGGGGAGAAAATTTTTGTTTCCGCTGCCTTCTCTGCCTCCCCTAAAACCCAACACACAAGATGTAGACATATTAGAATATAACAATTCCATCTGACCTGCCACCACCCGAGGGTTGATCACTACATCAGGTGGATTCATCACATAAAAACTTGTTGTTGCCTATGGTTGATTCGGTGTTGATGATCCAGCTTGGGATGTTTGTCCACGTCCTCTAGCTCCTCCTGTAAACTGTCTCCTTTGCGATCCTTGATGACTTTTACTCTGAGGTTGAGTTACACTCACTTCTCCAGCTCTGCAGTCTTTCATCAGATGTCCCATCTTCCCACATATATAACAACTTTTGTTCAGTTGTTGTGGTCTGTGTGGTCCTGTAACCGACATAGATGCTGAATGGTGAGCTCCTTCTAGTGATTGGCTTCATCCTCTACCCCTATTCGACGTCCATTGTGTCTGGGTTTTGGATCTAGGTGGTGGTGTAGGCACAGAAAACCTAGGTTTCTTGAAACCTTTAGATGAAGATCCTTGGAACTGGGGATACATCCTCTTGTTCTGGGTCTATCTCTTCTCTGCTACAGACCTCTCTATCCTTCTGACAGACTCCACGAAGGTAGCAAACCTTTATTTGTTCTCTAGGGCAGACACAGGAGTAGTCAACTCAGCGTTTAATCCTCTCTCAAAATGCCTAATCCTTTCTTCATCTGTAGCTGCCATGTGCGGACAGAACCGCAACAGCTCCATGAACTTAGCCTCATACTCACTAATGTTCATCGGACCTGGCCTTAACCTCTCAAATTGAGAGATTTTCTCATCCAGAAACGTCTTAGGGAAATATCTGTTGATAAATTCCCGTCGGAAAGCTTCCCATGCAATCTCCACACCAGGCCTCTTCTGTTCTTCCATGGTCCACCAATGACCAGCACTCCCCTTGAGAAGATACACATCATGTTTAACCTTCTCAGCTTCTGGGATGTTCAGGATTCTAAAGGCCTTCTCTAGTTCAGTTAACCACAAGTCAGCATCTGCTGGGTCAACTGTTCCAGCATACTATGTGGCTCCAACTCGGCGAAGTCATTCAAACATCTTGCCGATTCCTTGTCCTTCGGAATGGGTAGGTGCCCTAGGTGTAGGTATAGGCATCCTATCAGTTATGTGTGTCATATCAGTCATAAACTACCCAAACATGGTCTGGATGGCTAGGTTCCCCATGTCAGTTGGATTAAACTGGGGTGGTTCAGGAACAGGTTGCTCTATCTCTGGGTTTCTTGCACCTTCTCTGGATGCAACAACACTACTCTCTGCAACATATTCCTCGTGTGGTCCAGACATCCTTAATCTTATCTCCTTCTCCTGAGGAGTAGAAGACACTATTAGATATACTGGAAGACACTAGAACAGACTTAACATCCTAAGTCCTATGTCTCTGTAGACTCAGCGAACCTACAACTCTGATACCACTAAATTGTGGCGAACGAATCGCCAAAACACGAGATACGAATGCGGAAGCAATTAACTAGCAGAGGAATTATTAAAAATCACTAAAAAATAAAACTTTTTGTAAAGAGATCTACAAATGGTAAAACTCTTTCATAAAGAAACATGATAAGTTATTTACAAACTGATCCATCATTACATCTCTGTAATAACCACATCTCGAGGGTTACAAACGTCAACTGCCATATTAACTGTACAAGGCAAGATACAAAATCTTGAGGCATTATGCCAAAATCTCATATCTATAATAAACATCTACTGACTCCTAGGACCTGAGAGTACAAAGATGACACATAGGACATACTATCTACAAGACTTGATAGTCAGTGTCTCCACCTGAGCATCACTACTGTCCCTGAGATTGCTACTGCTACTCACCCTCATATGGGTTCCTTCATCCTCGGCGTCTACCTATAAAGTCAAATCCCAAGGGGGTGAGACAATTTGAATAATTGTCCCAGTGAGAGTTATAACTATCCACCATAAGCTTTATTATTGCAATAAAGGAATAACAATAAGAAGTAAAACTATAAACATTTAACAATAGATTTAATATTAAGTAAAGCAACATTCTCTTAGGCAATCATTTCAATTATAACTTAACTTAATTGAATATCAAGGCATATCTCAATAAGGAATATGAAGAACATGTATACTAGTTATTTAACTAGAATATTATAAACAATGTATCATCAATCATTGTTTCTCATAGTTCAACCTAAGAAGTTATGCTACACGGATGATAATGCTTTTCAAACATTATTATGCCCTGAGGAGATGAGTTACACCTCTCATACTCCAACCGACCATTACAAAATCACAATTGGTACCATACATAGGTCATCAGAAGAGCCGGATTCCTATGACCTCATCTTCCTCAGTCAGTATGAGGATCAACATGCATGACATCTCATGTCTCTGCTATAATAGCTTTCCAGGGTATTCTGGCAACTTCACTATTAGAGTTACAATGGCATTCTGTACTCTCTTCGCCATCGAGGGATTTCTTGTTTATCTCACACCGATGTGTCATTTACAACATCATCAGGAGATTAGTGATACATCATCCCGACATAAACATATAATGAAGGGATGAGAGATTAAGGTACATCTCACATCAATCCCTACATTAGAACGTAAGGATATTCACGTCCATAATCCCAACATACTCAAAAGTATGCTCTCTAGGAGTTCCCTTAGGAAAACCTATTTCACCATCATTTAACTACTCACAATGATGGATCTATGATCAGGGCTCTACATGATATCATTAGACTTGATTATTTAAGTACATTATGGTATTCATTTAGCATCAGGCATGTTTCCAGACATAAACCATTAAAACAATTGCTATAAAGAAAGAGTACTAATTGTATCAAGTTCATTTCACCTCAGTTGCCGTTGGGATATCAATCCCTAATCATTTCATCATTATGATTCAGGAACATGGGTGCTCAAACCCTTAGATCATCATAAGTCATTTAACAACATGACCTTGATTGTAATAATACAGATGGTCTTCATGGCTCATACATCCTATCCATCTCAAAAGTTACCTTTTAATAGGCAACATAACATATCACTATTTTCAAAGCTTAAAGAATACCTTCAATGAATGTGGCATCATAACCCTTACCCGGCTATGATTACCTCTTGATAACAACCTGCATGACTAATATAATTGAAAACATGCACATTATATCTGTTATCAGCACAATACAAGTTCTTTTCAATTTAAACATAGAACACCATGGTTGTGCTACCTTGCACGGTCGTGCTAGATAAGTCCACCACGACCGTGTTACATTACCACGGTTGGTTTATTGGGTTAGGGTTTCTTATTCAATTTAATTAGGGTTATTTAACCCCTTTAACTTTCAAAGACATAATGATAATTCATTTCTTACTCAAACATAGAATATCATGCTTAAGAGCATAACCCAAAATTAGGGTTTACTGCTCACATCATCACATTACCCTAGATTAGGGTTTACTATTCACATTACATGATATTGAGGTCATACCATCATCATGTATGAAGATTACTTCCATTAATGCCTTTAATTAAGTTAAGATTCATTAATCACCACAATTAGGGTTTCCATGATCTCACTATGAAGGATCATACCCAAATATGTGTATTCATACATGTTGGAAGTATATTACTTGATTCCCTTTCATATTAGGAGTATCCTCTCTCCTCTTACTATTAGGTGATGTTTACATCACTCTTTATTAGATTAAGTCAAATCAACCTTGACAATATAAGTCATGTCATCACCATTATGGTCATTAGGGTTTACTTGATCAAGGGGTATTAGTCACACTATCTCACTAAGGGTACTTTTGTAATGTTCACCATTGACTATTACATGCATCAAACATCTAATTACTTGTTCCCTTAATCATTGTAGGTACCTTTAGGGTTTAATTTAATCAACTACTAAACCATCTTGACCACTAAGGAATCAAACGTTCTTGACCTTAATAGACCCCAAACGGTTTGCACTTTCAACCTCCAAACGGTTTTGAAACCATTTGGAGTTATTGACCGTTTGGTCCCTTTGACTTTCAAGACCGCATGGAAAAGTACACCATCAAGACCGTTTTCCCTAGGTGAGGGGAAGACTATTTGGTCTCGTTGTCCGTTTGGCCAACTTTGACTTTGAAACCGTATGGACAAATTGATCTTGAAACTGCATGGTCACCAAACGGTTTGGGATTGTTTGGTCCCAAACGGTCCTGAGACCGTTTGGTCCCAAATGGTCTTGAGACCGTTTAGACTCAAATGATCTTGAGACCGTTTGGACCCAAATGGTCTTGAGACCGTTTGGTCAAAACACCTTAAAACTGCATGGACCAAAAAGTGTTTCAATTGCTCCAATTGAACTAGGGTTTCCAAGGTTGAACCCCTCAATCGTTCAAGTAAAGGTTAGCCATTTATCACTTGAGTCAATTAGGTCATCCCTTAACTGATTTGATCCTCAATTGACCCTCAATTGATCATCAATTAGGGTTTGGATTGATTGGACTAGGGTTTGGAATCAATCACCCTTCAACATGTATCAACATGAGTCTAATTGATGTTGAACCCATTGGACCATCATTCAATTGGGTCATGACCTAACCCCAAACGGTCTTGGGCTCGTTTGGACATCCTCCAAACGGTCTTGAGACCATTTTCCCATTATTGTATCAAAAACCAAGTCATTCACTTAAGAGTTGAACCCTAGAATTCGTTACAAAACCAGCATTTAATTGATCAACAACTTGATATGATTGGATCCTCAATTGGTCAACCCCACTTAACCCTAGACCTCCAAACGGTCTTGGGTGATCACCAAATGGTTTTGAGACCGTTTGGGTGATCCCCAAATGGTTTTGAAACCGTTTGGGCTACTCAACCCAAACTTCAACATTATTGCATCATTGAAATCAGCAATGAACCCGATTAGGGTTTAGGTGACTAATGAGCCTTCAATTGGGATTTACTTGGAATTAGATGAGATATTTGGTGGGTGATTAGTCCATAATGTGTACAGAAGATCTCCAAATGGTCAATGCCTGGTCAACCCATCCAAATGGTTTTGGACCAGTTGCTCCCCAAACATTCTTGTGAAACCGTTTGCTTTCAGACGGTTTTGCAAACTGTTTGAGCAAGAGGTGGAGGACCGTTTGCTAAAGTAAAATTAGGATATGCATAGATATTAATGCCATCATCTTCTACCTCAAGAACAGGGGTGGCTCTTCATGGAATTATTTGCAAGAACACTTAGAAGTGTGTATAGAAGAAGAACAAGCAACGATTCTAGGAAAAGAAGATGCACTTAACAAAGTTAAAGGTTTTGAGTTATAAAACCCGTCTTAAGATCTGATATAGAGCTCCTAGATTCGTATATTTAATGGTGGCTGAATCTCCAAAGGTTGCCCAAGGTTCGTTCTTCAAGGTTTGGGTGGAGAAGAAGGCTAGAAAGAAGAATTGTGTAAAGAAAACTAACAAACCAACCTTGTATAAGGATTTCCACCATGAAATCGAGATGAATGATGATCAAGACTTACCCAAACTAGCCTGGTCATTCTACTCTACTCCTGAGCTTCTCCTTAGTCGGCCAAAGCAAGAAGATAATGGAAGTAATGAAGGGAAACGATCCTTTGCTTGTTAAAAGGATGCACTTATATATTTTTGGGGTATTTTCAAAGCAAGGAGGATTATTTCTTTTATTTCTCAACTATATCCACTAAGCCTTTCTCCACTACTAGGCCACGTATCTCCCTCCATATCACATGAAAACCCCTCTCTCAACCAAGGTAAAAGGGAAAGGAGTCATATATCTTAATAAGTTGCATATATATAAAGGGGTCATCTTGCTTAAAACTTGGTTATTTACATATAAAGGTTATCTTTCTTATTGGATTACTTAAATGAGGCGCCCTCCTCATTTTCTTTGCTTTAATTGATGCCAAGAGTCATGAAAGATATTCTAGATGGTAAATTTTACATGTTGCACCCTAGATTTTGGGTAAATTGCACTTTACACCAAAACTAGGTTTTAAAGCATAAAAATTGTTGTACAAGCTATATCTTGGTGCCCAAGCTTGTGGAATTCATTCCACCACATCATATGCATTATTATGATGTCTCAACATCATAGAAACATCTTTAAATGTGCAATTTTCAAGTTAACCCCTCTAATTGGGTAATTTGCACATTAGTCCATATTTAACAAAACAATATTACAACATTGTTCAAAAAGGACAGAAATGGAAATATATGTTTCTCAAAAGTTTTAATTACATATCAAAAGATAACCAAAAGCATCTAATCACATATTTTAAGCAAAATACCTAAGGTTAGTTCATAACCCAGGTCAGGGATGTTACATAACCATTGTTCATGGGTTGTAGATCTGTCGTGGAGAGTAGGTAAGGTTTTAGTATCTTCGAAGATGATGTGCCTTGTCTTACCCTTTCTTTGAATACATATTAAAATATTGTTGGAGATATATTTGAGCCTGATTGGTATCTATACTGAGCAATTCATCATGTCTTTTATGTCTAAAATCTTTTTCCAACAGTTCCCTAATGGACTTTTCTAGTGGAGATATATTGTGATTGTCAAAGTACACTCTTATTTATATTGGAGTGATATGTGATACTGACATAGAGTGAGCCACTATCGTATGACATTTCCCTTTTTTATGGGTCGATATTGAGGTGAAGGGGTTATCATGACTTGAATTATGGTGATAGCATTTTGCTGCACCGTTTTGTTTCAAAAGTTTTGAATTCATTCTTTTGACATTAATGTGATCATGTTAGCCAGTAAGAAATTTCTTTTGAGGTTGATTTCCGATTCAATTTTTGATTTAACATACCATGATTTGTGGATTATTATGTTGTTATTTACTACTAAAGATGTTAGTACTTGACCCTTTGAGGGTTTTTCTTTGTTGTTTGTTTGTTTGTTTTGGGCTTAGGACGCTGGTCAACAATCATGCTTTCTAGACTGAGACCTCTTTGATGAGTTGATAGTAACCCATGTTTGTTAGGAGGCATGTCATGAGATGCGAGAGGTGTTCATGTAATCATTGTAGCTTAACTGATAGTGAATGAAAACTACACTACTCACCTTAATTTTCACTTTTCTGTATTAGAGTTTAATGTGATTTGAGACCCAAAGCATGTTTAATCTTGTCCAAAGTCTTTTATTAATTAGTTGGTTCTTCCCATGAGATGATCATAGTCAAATGTACCACTAAGGAAAGATTCATTTAGGGTGGATTTTATGCTCCAATGTCTCTTGATTTCATTCTTGTATGACTCAAGTCGTGTCATGTAGTGAGTATTCAAGTGACAATTCCCCCACTCAATTGGGTTAAGGTGACAGGCACTAGACACACCCCTTTGGGCTCTATTCTCGACACTTGTCGGTGTATGTAACCTGTGACAATCATAATCCACATTGCTAGGTGTCCTCTGGACTGTATTTGATCATTTTGCATTAAATTTCATTGATATTAATTCTTAGAAACTTAGTTTCAGAGTTTTGGAATCCTGGATGTCATGCTTAATAAGAAATTCATCACAAGAATATGTCCAAGTTTAGGTGCTCTTTAGGATTTGCAATTTATGTGTGTTTGGTTAAATCTTTGGCATTGTAGACATTGATGCTTAGAGCCTTAGGATGGAAACATACATTTTAGATTAATAGGAGTTTCCTTGTGAAGGTTCCCCATTTGTGGTCCCCATGCTAGATCATCATGGAAAATGGCGAGACATGGACAATGCCACAGGAGATCCAAATCTCCTTAAGTTGTAGGCTACATGTCTTTGTCGTTCGTCGTGAGTAGGGTAGCTATCATATAAACACTAAATTTCATATAGATAATGGCCACTAAATTTGTTCTCAGGATATCCTGACTTTGTGTGTTGTTCCAACTCACCTCTGGGATGCTCAACTTAACGTAGAAGATGACATTTGATGATTTTCAAATGTGGTTTCATCTTGCAATTGTAGTTTTAGATGATTTTATTGATTACATGAATTTTATGGGTGAGATTAGGTTTATAAACCATTGTGGTTGAGATAATTGCCATGGTACTTCCATCCTAGGATCTATGGTACTACTTTGACTCTTTTGGTTGAGGGTGCACGGGGGGACTCATCCAGGAACTTAAGTAGATTAAGTGGATTTTTATTGATGATTTTTTTAATTTTGAAAGTTTTGATTACTTTTGTTTTGATTTTGAGTTTATTTTGTCTTGAAAATTTTAGTTTTTTCATTTTGAGGAATTTTATAAGAAAACATGGTTGGATACATCCTTCACAATCCCCAAATGTTTCGGGGCTTGTGACGACTATGTGTCTCCATTCCCTTTGGTAGATCTCAAGATTAGGTGGATGCTCAATCAACTTTATGAATACATAGCTGGTGTATACCCACTGTGCTTTGGCTTGAGTAGGGTTTCAATCAATTTTGTAGACACACCTATCTCTTCTGTTATAAGTTCTAACGCGACTCTTATAAGGGTGTCCACTTGATCAAAACCTACGTAGATTCAACCTTGAACATTGTCCTTGAGGGCTATGCATGCATCCATTTTGTTACCTAAGATGCAGTGATCATTATAGTGAACGTTGGGATTGTATCTCTTTGACAGAGGATTACTATTGTAACATGGTCTATCAGATTTATTTGCATATTTTAAATGCAAATATTTGAATAATAAGGACATGTTAGAAACTTGTTATGCCTTGTTTTAAAAGTATAGCTGTAAAATGCAAATGTTCCTTTGCTATGGTTTTAATGTATTTTTCTATTTTCAATAATCCAATAATGGACATGGGAAAAGAAAGAGAGAAAATCCACAAATAAATGAATTGTCAAAACTAATGGATAATTAGTATTCTGCATATAGAATTAGGTGGAGTTTTCTCCATAAGTGGTATGAAGGAAATTAATGGATGTTTTTCGTATCCATATTATTTTTAATGAGAGTTGTTGTCAAAATAAGAAATATAGCCAAGCTGGGAAGAGAAAGGAATTAATTTGATACCATAAATATATGAATTAAGAAGGAGACTGGGAGATAATGAAAGGTATCTTTAGATTTTGTGTTTTGCTCTCCAATCTTTCCCACACATAGATATAAGTTCTAGAAACATTCCTTTAAATTTTGGAATTAAAAGGATAAAAGGAGATAGAGATATGGAATTTACTAATTTTCTTAAAGTGAAGAGAATTATGAGAAATATGTTAAATTTCATGATTTTATTAAAGGACAATGATAATAACCCTACCTTTTAATCACGTGTGTGGCATGACAACTATTGGACATCAATTACCTCAGACAAGGAAGGAAAGCCAAAACAATAATCTAACCTTTGATTCTTCTCTTCTCTACCTTATCAATGTAAGAGCAAATCTGGAAGCTACTATAGTACAATCATGAAAGGAAAACACTCCTATTCATTCTAGTGTTTGCCTACTTTGGAAGGAAATTATATTTTGCCCAATTCTCAGACCCTCTCACCAGCCAACCATCCTAGACTAGGATATATAAAGGGAATCAACCCCCATTGAGATCGCCTGAACATGCACGAGACTCCACTGAAGTTGTGGCATCAATTACAGACACCAATTTCACCTCTAACATTTCCCCTCACCTTCTCAACTTATCTGTGTGCAACCAAGGGTCCCTCATCACCAATCCCCTAACCCAAAGCATTCCCAACCAATAGGTTTCCACCCTTGAGTTTGATAAGGTGTGGCGGATGGAGTGGTAGCCTCACTTTCCACTGGAAAGGATTAAATCCCATAGTCAACCCACCAGTTGACCACCTAAGAGTCGAGCCAAGGTAGTAAGAAACCCTCAGCAAAAAGACTAGCATGCCCTCACCTTTCCTTCTGCGAGGTTAAGGACTTTCCTGACTTTTCGTTCCTTTTCTCATTTAGACATAGGCAAGCCCGGGTTCTAGCAATGTGCAAGCCGATTGGCTCACAAAACCTATTGACTAGGTCGTCTATATGGCATGCCCTGATTGGCCAATATTGAGTTAATCTTGTATAAATCTTAGAAAATTATAGGATTGTCGAATGTGATGACAAAATATATATGAAATTTGATCAGAAAGGTACAAGGATTTCAATAAAAGTAATTTCAATATCTGACTCTGCCTCGGGTTGTAAAGTGCTTAAGGTTACTAACTTTAATGTATTAAAAGCATGGAAACCCTATTTTCTTAAGTTTAATGAATATAAATTGCTTAAGGGAATTTGATGCATAATGTTTGGTCTTTTTGGATAAAAAAGACACCTTGGACTTAATTTGAAATTAAAAAATGTATATAATATCAAAATTAGGGTTTGTAAGTTAAAAAGGCATTAAATGTGACAATTAGGATTTGGACAGCCACAACCTTGATGAAACCCTAATTTGATCCCAAGACCATAACTTTGAACCCAAGACAGTCTTAATGACAATTTATGAACAAAATAGTAATACTTGGTTGTTATACATTGATTTCAGGGTGATTTCTTTCTTGTTCTCAACTACACATTTTTGCTTGGAGTTTAAGTCACTTTTAAGGATGTTATGTGGCTATGCTTATGACTACTCACCTTAAACTAGTCTCTTGGTTATCTAAGGTTCATGAATTGATTGCAAATAAACTTTTCATTGTTTATTTAATTGTTGTAAATAAACTTTTCATTGTTTATTTAATTGCTGCAAATAATAAGGCCCCTATGGGATTAAGAGAGAAAGATGCCCCCCTCTCCCACACTTGTGGAGGAGGCCGAATGCCAAGGAGGGTGGTAAATCAAAGTGGCAACTGGGATTCTAACCCGGGTCCCTTTGTTAGGAGACACTGTGCTTTACCACTTGAGCCTGTCCTTGTTGGCAATAGTCTTTGTAAAGTAATTTAATATGGAAGTATGTGCAATACAATCACTCTTATGTAGGGATAAAGAGAGGCATTCTCTCCCCCTCTCCCACACCTGTGGTGGAGGCCAAACGCCCAGGAGGGTGGTAAATCAAGGCGGCAACTGGGATTCAACCCTAGGTCTCTTTGTTAGGAGACACTGTACTTGACCACTTGACCCACTCCTTGTTAGGAGACATGGTACTTTTATAAGGCCCCTATGAATATCACATGATATATGAATAACTTGCTTGAACCCATCATACTAACATTGGAAGTCAGAAAATAGAAAGAATGAGAGAAAGACTCATTGAGATGACTAGGACTAAGCCCCAAATTGAGAAGGTCAATTAGGTCAAGCCCCAGATTGGGGAGACCAACATGGCACCAAGCCCTAGATTGGGAAGGTAGCCTAAGTCCTCTATAGGGACAAAACCCTAGAAGAGGGTATCCCACAGGTTGGTAAATAAGAGTTGAGAGGTTATGATGAAAATGTAAATTTTGATTCTGTAACAATATTTATTGTGAATATGTTCTTACACCTAAATGTGAATATTTTATTTCCCCCACATACCAATATATCTTGATATACTGACTGTCATTTTGCTTCATGACATATTAGTTAAACTGCTAGTAATCTACAAGTATTGAAGAAAGACGGCAATCCGGAGAAGATAACAACAAAAGAAAAATCTAAAGCTATCCTGGAGCATTTAGATAGATAGATTTTCTTTCTGTTACAAATATTAGATTTCCATATCATGTAACTCATTAGTGGAGAGTTTATCTTTCATCTTGTTACCAAACTCTTTTCCATTTAGTAAAATTTATAATTTTTTTGGTTAATTGCTAAACCTCGATCCTATAAATATGATAATGCCCTTTTCCCTCTCTGTCCTCCTGAATAGGGGATAACATGGGGAGGAAGTCGTTACATTGGGTGTTAGAGCCTAGTTTACCATTTAACCTTTATATTATTAAATTTTAAGAGTTCAATAGAGACGATAGGAATTGTTAGGGTATTGACTAAAGACGATAGTGTCTAGAAGAAACCATGACTTGGGTGATGGAAACACCTTCCTCTACACCGCTAGTCAGATTACGAGACTATTGGGCTCGTGCATCTTGCTTGGCCATGTTCAAACAATTTTGCCCAAAATAAAGTACCTCTAGGTTTTGTTCTCATCTAACTTGATCCCTTCTCTACCCATTGCTTCACCCACAAAAACCCTAGGTACCTAATAACTACTTCCTCTACCCTTCTGAGTATTATGGTTATTTACATTAAGGATTAGGCCATCCTCCACCAAATAATAAGATGCATGTAAACAAGATGTCATGGACATAATTCTTATGATGTTTTAAATTCTCAGAACATGAAAGACGGATTAATAATGTATTTATGTGAAACAACATGGCCCGCACCAAGACCATTGCCATCCTTGACCAGACTCATTGGGACCAACCTAATAGAAAAATGCTCCGCAGGAGGAGGAGGAGGTCCTAGGAGAGAAAGAGAAGGGCCATGTAGGAGGAGTCATCCAAGAAGCAGAAGAGGTCAGGAGAGAACTCTATTGAAGGAGGATTCGAGCCCAAGCCCATCCTCTTTAGCATCATGAGCCTGAAAGACAACCCTAAAGGTGAACCTATCTAAGAACATGAGACCAAGCCCAACCCTAGACATGATGTCGGCCTTGGACCAACAGTCAAGCGAGTGGTAGGTAGTTAACACCCCTGATGCGTGAAAGATCTACATGGGGTGAATAGAAATTTTGATACTTTAAATTAAATTTTGAACTCAAAGCAAAGGAGGAGGAAATAAGGAAGACACTTTGATTTAGAGTGGTTCCAACCTTTGAATCAAAGGCTTTCAGTTCACTACCCAATTGTCTCCAATTGGGATTTTTAAAGCAATTTATTTTATTTACCTCACAAGGATGTTACAACAAAATACAATCACCTTATCCTTGAAGTACTCTTCACCTTAAAGTAGCCTCAAGATCCTTGAAGAAACCTTCTTGAAGTAACCTCAAGTCCTTGGAGCAACCCTCACCACCTTGAAGTAGCTCCACCACCTTCAGATAGCCTTCACCTAGAAGTAGCTCCAGCCTCCTTTGAAGTATCCTTCTTGACCTCAAGCACCTGGAGCAACCTTCACCACCTTGATATATCCTTCAACTAGAAGTAGCTCCAACATCCTTTGAAGCAGCCTTATTGAAGTAACCTCAAGAAATTGGAGGAGATTTCTTCAACATGAAGTAGATCCAATCACCTCCTTTAATAGCTTCCAACCTTAGGAGTAATTAAGGAGAACAAAATACAATACAAAGAAAATAGATTGGAAGAAAGAAATACTTAACCAATGAAGTACATTGCTCTGTAACTATATCAAGAGTATAAATCTCCTATCAACTTAAGATGGACGTGGTTATGTGGTGGCTAGGATATTTTAGCTATATGACACAACTTTAGAGCACAAGGAAGAAGATAGCAAGTGATTCTGAGCTTTGTTTCTCTCTAGAATGATTGCTCAAGTGTAGCTTGTGTATTGTGTATGCAAGTGATGATGTGGGTGTCCTAAGGCCTCTCCTATTTATAGGAATTATTTACAAGTGATTAGAGATGTTACAGGGAGTGTCTAGAGTGTTCTTAATTCTTAACTAGACGTTAGGCAGAAAGTAGTTGGCTTGCAACAACTAAAATATTTGTTAAAAGTGAAGCTTTTAGAATTTTTCTCGATCAACAATATTTTCGACTGGATGACTCTCGGTCCACAAACTCATCGATCAGATGACTGTGTTGGTTCATATGTGTCTAACAGATATACATCTATCTATCTTTTATTTAAACCTATTACAAGGGCTATATCTCAGTCGAAAATATTGTCGACCGAATTTGACTCAGAACTAAAGATTTCAAAGTTATTTCTCGGTTGTCTGAGTCATCGACCGAGTGATTCTTGGTCAAGAATTTTGTCAACTGAGACAGACTTTTTATAAGGATTTGCAATGTATCTGAGGTCCTATTGATGACTCATATGAAACCTATCAATTCTAAGGTCTTCATGTGAGTGTAAGATAGGGCTTTGGGTGGATAGGGAAAATCTAACACTTGATTTACATGATATCTAAATACTTCTATATTACATACTTATACAAAATTTTTACATTGAGTACAATCATAAAAATATTAAATATTTAAGCACATTGATCTTCAACTATCCACTTAGTATGATCTCCTCATTTTTTTGAACCCTAAAATACTCAAATAGGATGTTAGATCCTCAAGAATGAAATGTTTGTCATCATCAAAACAAAGGATATGCTAATGTCCAATTTAGCCAACAATGCGCTCTAGCTAGAGCACAGAAGAAGTTCTCCAAGGCAATTAGTGTCCTAGCCATGAAGGATGTTGCCTGAGCTGAGAATGATAACTCCCTACATGTTCTCCCTCGCCTCGGAGCCACCATCCTTGACTTCATCGAGTTAAATATAGAGAAGTTTTGAAGTGAAGATAAGGCTAAGGTGGTTGACAAGGTGGATGCCTGGCTCGTGGCTATAGAGAGTGGCTTCCACATTTTGAAGCTACCACCTAATGAGAAGGTTCTCTTTGCTGCTTACCTTTCGGAAGGAGACACAAAGTTGTGGTGGGAGAATTACATCACTGATCGAGACTTGGTTGCCGAACGAATGCCATGGATAGATTTCCACACCATCTTCTATGCCAGTCTCATCCCTAGCTCTGTCAAGAAGGAGAAAGAGAAACAGGTCATGCTCCTATACCAGGGTAACATGTCCATGGTAGACTATGCTCGATAGTTCCGCCTCGTGGATTGCTTTGACTATATGCTAACCGAATAGCGGCGAGTAGAACATTTTGTGGAACACCTGCACCCCATAATTAAACATCATGTGATGGTGAGTAAACCCCCGAACTTTACTGAGGCCCTTAATTAACTTCGCCCTCAACAAACATAGTGTGGACATGCGCGCACACATTTCTAACACTATTAGATGACAAAGACATTGGTGTAGTTGAACGTTGGACCTTGTAGGCTGCACAAGAGTAATTGGAATTTTTAATATGAAGAGGTTGCCCTCAACGGCTATCAGTAGTTTTTTCTATGTATCAACCAATATTATATTTGGGAATTAAAATAGTTATGTTGTTTTTTTTTTAGTTGTTACATTTCTAGTTTATGGTACATTCCCATATTTTGGTTTCTGTGTCTCATCATTTGCAGAAATTCTGTATATGGTGTTTCTCATGGTTGTTACTATTCAGTTTAGTAGGCAAGTCATGAGTGGCTCCCATGTGGGATCTCATTATTTCCATGTACCTACCAAGCCATCGCATGTGCTCTTGAATTGATTTACGAAAAGATCAACATAAGGAAATTCTGTGAAGAACCGCGTTCAGCAATTATTTTGGTAGCTACAGGCAAGCTCGATCGAAAACATGAATTGAAGCAAAATCCCTTTCTCCTGTTATATACTCAACTCGATCGATTGTCGTCCCATATTTACCGTTTCAGCCCTGGGATTCCTTCCTCTAGCTGCAGCATCATTCTCGTCTCCTCGTTTTCTGCGCAGGAATCACACGCCGTGAAGACATCGTTCTCATCTGCCGCGGAGAGCAGCTGATCAACGGTGGAGTTGGGCACGTTAAATGACAGCGCTAGGACACCCCTGTCGAACGCCCTGAGCACCGACCAGCTTCCTGTAAGGAAGTACGGCAGCTCTCTGGCCTTGTGTTTGTGGACTGCGGCGGCAACGCCGGTGGTGAAGCCCACGAGACGGAAGGTTGAGTTGGCGAACGACATGTGAGCGGAGCTATGGTGCCTGGGCACAACGACCACGTCTCCCTCCTCCGCCCGCAGCCTGGTCGTTTTGGATGGCGATTTGAAACTAGCTGGGTGAACCAGCTGGACCATGCCTTGGCCTTGCATGACGACGGCGATCTGGCAGGCCGATAGGCTCCAGTGGGGACTCAGCATTGAACCCTGAATGAAGATCAAAGAAAGATGATATTAAGTTGGCAAGCAGCCACCAAGGAAAAATGAAGAAGAGACAGCTTATTATCATATGTAGGATTCCCTAAGGTAAAGGCTGATTCCTGCAGATCATATATACCTCGGCCAAGTTGAGCACGGATACTCCGATTCGGGATCCCTTGAGTGCGTGGAGTTCCTTGGGGGTGATGATGGTACCGGATCCGTGGGCGTTCTGAAAATCGGGTGTCTCCTTGAGGAAGTTGTAGGGCGAGTGCTTATCCTTCTTCCCAGTTTTCACCGCCTCCTCGGCTATTCTACGTCGGTTGTTGTCACTCCTGCTGCTCTCAGATTCCTTGTTTGTCAGAACTACTATCCTGTTCATTATTCGGAAGGATCTTCTCTTGTTGCTACTGGGTGCCTCGGTATCATTTGACTGTCCGTCCGCGTAGGGAACGATAGGCGGGGTAGATTCCGCCTCCTTCACTATTTGGATCACTTCCTCCGAAACCTGCATGAAGAAGTGAGTGATCTACCAATCCTTTGATGTGGACATGATGAAAAAAGATCAAATGCGTTTCACATCTTACATTGAATCCCATTTGGAGGATTTCCTGGTCGAATCCGCGGATCATGTCCGTAAGATTTGAGTACGGTCGCCCCATCTGCACCCCATCGTCTTCCTCATGCGCAGCGCTGGTAGCATCGAACAGGGCGTGAATCTGGAGGCTCCGATCCGACGCCGGATTGCTCTCAACATAGAAGATGGTTCCGACGGGGAGTCGATATACGTCCCCAGTCTCGATGGCTACACTGCTGGTATTCCTGCAGCCATTCTTGCACCCGTGACCCGCCCACCACCAACTGACCGATCCATTTCCGCTCTGGACGAAGAACACCATGTCGGTGTCGAGGAGAACAGGGAGGAACACCGAGCCTGGCTCCATCGTGATGAATTGCATTTGGTATGCATTTCTTCCGCACCCGTCGCTGACGTTCGCGGCTGACACCGTTCCTGAACCCGTCGATACGAGCAGCGTCCTGTCCGCCTTGGTGATCAGCGGCCGGAAAGGATCGCGCTGCAGGGGACTCGCCGCCTGAGCATTGATGGAGCAAGTTACTAGCAGGAGGGCGGCTAGTGTGGCGATCGGCAAAAGCCTAGGCACAGGGTTACTTCTGTTCCTTTCTGTCATCATTACCAATGAATGATCTGCAATTGATGATTAATCGCTCAGTTTTCAACCGACTAGCTTCTCGAAAAGTAATTAATTAATTAACTACTATGACTGATAAGCTTGCTATTAGTGCTTCCCCTTAACCCACCTCTCTTCAGCTACTTCACATATACTACAAGAGTGTAGGTGACCACTTTAGATCGAACGATGAGGAGGGACGACCGGCCGAAGGCGGCGGAAGGGGATCTGTTTGTGTATACAGTATACGACACGGTGTCTTTGAGGTTCCGAGGAAAGCGCTACCTGCGCCTCCATTGTCGTAGACAGATCTTGACTGGGACCCAAGCCACAGAATAACAAATGAAGATGCAACAAGAAGTATAAATTCATTTAGAATGTTAACTAAGCTTCATAAGAAAAAAAAAAAGTTTAACATGTCCCTAAAGGTAAAAAACAAGTAAACATCAAATACCATATAGGCACACAATGCGGGTCTAAATTAAACAATATAGTACATCAACATAATGATATTAATACACATCTAATCAAGGTGGCATATTCATCCTCAAACTCCACAAAAATAGGCTTATCATCACCCTCATCAGTAGATCTTCATCTTCAAACTCCACAAAAATAGGTGCATGATCATTTCATCCTCGAACTGCTCCCCATTTTGACTTAAAAAAAATTTCTTTTGTATTTTCTCCATGTTCAGTCCGATTTTCAACTTAATACCAAAACGTATTGAGGATCAGCTTGCTACTGGTCATTGTAGGCTAAGTCATCTATTAAGAAATATTGTGTCCCGGCCTGACACCCTCCTGAAAAAAATTGGCTCCCGACTTTGGCCTCTTTTTGGCTTGGGCCGAACACCTTTTCTCGCTGGTCGCTCTTTCTACAAAGAAAGTCATGCGAGAACATATTCGGTTCCCCCGTCGTTAACGTACAACCTGATGAGGAATTGCCCTTAATGTTCGATAGGTGTTGTTTTTGCCAATTCACACCCCCGTTGATCTCCTTCTTGTATAGAGAACAAACAACCCAACTATAATTTCTTTTATCTTTGAGGAAGCAGTATTTCCATACTAGATCAGTTGATGCATGTAGAATCATAAACCGATGAGGTGTGTCTGTTGTCACTAATAGGGTTGATCCAAGACTCTACATGAGTGCAATGGAGACAATAATCAAAAGACATCAAACAAACTAATGCAATCACAATTTCACATTTGTAAACAGTTGCACAAGCAATTAGATAAAGAGGCGATTAGGGATCTCGAACTAATGAAAACATGTGATTTGATTGAACAACAAAGCAACAATTAGATGCATAGGAATTACATAGATATGCAACTAGGGATGTACAAAAAACAGTTCGATTGAAGTAACTAGGGAAATTGAAATAAATAAATGGAAAACATTATTTAAAGAAAAACGAAGTAGCAATTAGAGGAATATCAATTAGATGACATTGCTATTAGCTATGTCAGAAAAAACAATTAGATAGGAAGAAAATAAGGCTAATGGAAGAACAAAATAGTAATAGCATAGTAATCAATTGGATGTCTATATGCAACTAAGATGTGGAGCTAAAAGAATTAGACTAACATATATATGGAGTTTGGGGAAGAAAGGGAAGAGGTCGTGGGATGAGTGGAAGGTGGAGTGAAAGAATAAATTAGAAGGATAGGACATAGATAAGTCAAAAGGGAAAACCTAGGAACAAAAATAAGATGGTGCATTGCTAAATAAAACTAGACGAAGAGAAACTAGAATAGAAATTGGAATAAGTGGAATTAGAAGATAGGAGGAGAAGCATAAAAGAGTGAGTGGGGGAGCAAGAGAAATAGGAAGAAAGAAGAGACAAGTGATGGGTGGTGCAAAAGACGGAAAATGGGAAATAGTTGATCAAGTAGATCTACAAGTGGAAGTACTAAATAGAGGAAGAAAAGTACCTACTAGGAGAATGTTTTCCGCCACTGGCTTTCCTATCGCCGCCTCATTAGTCAGTGGGAATATTAGGGGTTGTAGATGTGGTTACTTGAACCATTATTTCTTCACTCCACTACTAGCACCACTGCCTATACACTCCAGTGTTGTTGTCTCAATTAGAAGAGGGTTTTGTCTCTCTTGTTACTTAGAGGAGGCTTTTTTTCACTATCAATGTGAGGAGTTATTACACTCAGAGAGTCAAGAATGGCGTCAGGAGAGGGGTCTATTGTATGAGAGTAGGGGTTGTGTCGGGGAAAAGTGGGGGAGGGTTTGGTTGGGGTTTTTCTTCTTATTTTTCATCTTTCTTTTAATCCGGTCAGATGGATCAAATTTTTAACATTCAGTGAGTAATCATGCAATTAATCACTTGGGAAGCTAATTGATTGTTCTTGGACCAATTATATGGCTAATTGGATCTATTAGACATGGTGCACTGGCAGAATTGAGTAATCGGCACGTAGGATTGATTTTCTAAAAACTAATACAAAAGGAGTAAAACTTCTCTTTTCATGTTAGTGATTCTTAGTGGCACTATAATTATATTTTGCTTTAATTTAAAAATCTTATAGCATGGCATACTATCCTCACTTGGCACACTACATGCCTGCTATTATGTCTAGAGAATACATTGCTCATGCATGTATAGTTCCAACTGCTTGATGTTGTTAACCCAAAAGCTTAAGATGTGTGGTGCCTAGTATTGAGGTTATGCTCAACCTCCTCAATTGCAAAAAATCATTTTAGAAACTCCAGACAAGAATATTTATTTAAGAAAAGATAAAATGCAAATAAAACAATCAACATGCGTCATGCATGTATTAGCTTCTACAAGGTGATGTACTTTAGACAAACAATGAACTAAGATGAATGACCATATTAATATGAACCTCCAAAAACAACTATAACATGTACTTACTTTGTAGTGAAATTTAGTTGGGAGGATAAATATATTTAGGGCAACAAAGAAGGAGTTGTAAGAATCTAGGACTAAAAATGGGGGATTTATTCTATATTGAAAAATATAAGGATGGTTTTTGGAGAAAATTATTAAATGGGAAAAAGGTATATTTTGAACCACACATCCCTTAAGTACCTACAAATCCTACGATTGGAGAAACTTTAATAAATGTTTAGAATCATATTAAGTGATTTTCAACTATTTTTACCAGAAATAATGTCATGCATAAATGATTAAGTATATAAGCATGTGGATTTCTATTTAAAAATACAAATTTATTCATCATGTGAATTTTAGAATGGAATTCTATTGAATTTCATGCAATTTTAAATGTTCTGGTAAACTATGTGATATTTTTTGTTGAAACCAACTACCTCCTCTTTATTATTCTTTAAGGTATAATGTTGGTGACAAGGTTTTGTAAATAGGAAACATTAAACTTGGAAAAATGGCTAAAAAAGATGCACAAGAATCCCTATGAAAGAAAAGGCTATATGTCTAAAGCCAAAATATCACTGTTGTAGAGGGATCACACTAGGATGGAATCCCTTTCATTTCCTTGTAAGACTCGACAGTGTGTAACCCACCATATGTAGTAAATAAATAAGGCAACATCTACCTTACTTTCACTTTTGAATTGGAGCAGTTCCATGAAGCTACTGGGAACATAACCATGAAGATTAAAAGATTATTTCCATAGCTAGATACAAAAATTCCAATTGTAGGACATATGAGAACTATCCTCCACATTACTTTTGCATAAGAGGCATCTCAAGGCCATACGAAAACTTTGTAAATATCTAAATAAGAAAAGTCCAATTTTGAAATGTCAATCTAGAAATTGTTTCGAAGGTGGCACATTATTAGAGGAAACATCTAAAAGAATGGGCCAATTTGGCTTAGCTTTTTTATAGAATAGTATTTGGATGGGTTGGATTTGAGTTCATAGTATCTCTTTCAAGAGATCTACCTAGGATTCCTTGGCTAGTCTGTTGGGTAATAGTTTATTGACCAACCAATCATGATAGTGAGTTTGAGTGTGGGCCATAAGAAAAGTGTAGTAGTCATTGGTCCATTGGTCAAA
The DNA here is from genome assembly GCA_963693085.1 of Alisma plantago-aquatica. Lineage (NCBI taxonomy): Eukaryota > Viridiplantae > Streptophyta > Magnoliopsida > Alismatales > Alismataceae > Alisma > Alisma plantago-aquatica. Next base: position 339,125,327 of record OY856409.1, on the reverse strand, counting down.
CTAACTTCACAATTTGTTGGCCAACTATGAGATTATGATTAGACAAACTGGTACTAATGGTTGTACAACCAACACAAGGGTATAGTGTTTCTTGCTAATGGAGTTAGTCATGATGATTAAGTAGCTATTACGTTGAATAATAGGGGTCATAAACAAAAAAAATAAAATTGGGAAAACAATAAAACCAAGTTATTAGTACTGTCACAATTGATTTCCCAACTATAAACAACCCAAAAAAATCCCAAGATCTTGGGTGCAAATAAAAATAGAAATGGGGAATTAGAGGGAAACTTTTAAGAGATGGAGGAAAACCCCAATCTAGGACAAATATGCCCATTCTATGCATTAAATGGTAAGAAAAACAATAAACGTATAAACATGAAACAAAAGAGTTAATATTTCGGTTTCTATAAACATATAAACATGAAACATAAGGAATATGAGTTACAACCTTATTTTGTGAGGAAAGAGAAGAAAATTGTGGATATATGTTTTAGATAAAAATGTGGAAAGGACGGAAAAATGACTCCATCTAAGAGTGAATTAGACGAGGGATATGTGACCATGAGACCTAGAATAACATACTATTACAATTAAGAAGGTGGTAGGCCGCCCACATCACACAAAAAATTGGTATGTATTTTTATTTGTATGTTTGATGTGAAAAACCACTAGAGGGGGGTGAATAGGGTTTTAAAGTAATTTTAACAATTATTTAACTAAAACAACCAACCACAAAAATATTGGACAAGGGGACAAGGATTTAGAGTGGTTCCAACCTTAGAAAATACTAAGGAAGTCAGTCCACTACCCGGTTGCTTACCCAACCGGGATTTCGAAAGAATTAAATTTTATTACCTCGCAAGGACTTTACATAAAACTACAATTCTTTCACCAAACCCTTTGAACAGCCTTCACCTAGAAGTAATTGCACCAACCTTGAATCAGCCTTCTTGAAGTAACTTCAAGCTCCCCCTTGAAGTAGCCTTCCTCTTGAAGTAGCTTCCCGTTGCAATAGCCTTCTTGAAGTAGTTCGAAGTCCACCTTCTCCACCGAGAAGAACCTTCTCCAATCCACAGCCTCCAACCCTAGGAGTAGCAAGGAGAATACAAAGGATAAAAGGAACCAGAAGGAAAAATAGAAATTACAATACCACTTTGCAGCTCAAGGCTTGATTTCCTATATCAAGCGTTTTGATCTCCTAACCAATGTATATAGAAGTGTAATTGTTGTGGATAGGAGATGCTAGCCTATAGGACACGAAATTGGAGCAAGGAGAAGAATAGCCAATGCAAGTGTTGCTCAATTTCTCAAAACAGATTGACAATTGCAAGTGTAAGCTCAAGTGTATCACAAGTGTAGATTAGTGAGTTTAGGTGTCCTAAGGCATGTCCTATTTATAGGAATGACCTACAAGTGCTTAAGGACATTCTAGACACTTTCTAGGGGGTTCTTAGTGCTCAACTAGCCGTTATGTGTCCACTAATTGCATTTGCAACGACTAGTTAATTGTCCCTGAAAAGTGCAGACAGAACTATTCTCGGTCGAAGATTTTTCGACTGAGAGTCCTTCTCGGTCGAAGATTTGTCGACCGAGGGACTTCCTGGAGCAAGTGTTTAAAACATTTGTTTCCAACTCCCAACCACTTTGTCTGCTGGGTCTAACGACTAGTTGGGTCTATTCTCAGTCGAAGATTTTGTCGACCGAGATTTTCTCGATCAAAGTTTTTGTCGACCGATATTTTCTCGATCGACGATTTGTCGACCGAGAATATTACTGACTCAATGTATTCATTTACTAAGTGTGTGTATCAATGTGCAATTGTGATACTATCTTGGGGAATGACCTATCTAAGTGTTGTGAGTGGATAGGGAAGATCTAAACGCTTGATTTACATGATATCTAATTACTTGTACATTATATACTTGTACAAGCATTTACATTTGATTATAATCATGAAAATAAAGCGATTTTATCAAATTGTTCTTCCAAGTCTTTGTTATCCACCACCTTATATGCTTGTTCCTGAAATACTCAAATAGCACGTTAAAACCACAAGAATGAAATGTTTGTCATCATCAAAATAAAGGGATTATCATAATGTCCAATTTAGCCAACAATCTCCCCCTTTTTGAAGATGACAAACATTTCCTAAATATAAAATAAGGAAATATAAATCATATGAGTTTCATACCTGAAGTTTACCTTTTGTATCCTTTCTTGTTTTGTAAGTGGGTGCTGGCTGAGATATTATGAAACTCATTTTATTTTATGTTTTTGATTTTATATTATTTCTCCCCCTTTGTCATTTCAAAAAGATATCCAAGAAAATCATTTTGTATGACTTTTATGTCTCCCCCTTAATTTTATGCTATGCTCCCCCTAAAAGAGATATTCAATTAAAATCAAGGGATTTATGTAAGTCATTTATTGTCGAATTTAGCCATAATGTATTTCTCAATCATTTGCAAAGGATGTTAAGCCTTGAAATGATATGAGTTCCTTTTAAGTTCATGGCATTTGTATATTGATTTCTCACCCATTTTACAAGGGATGTTAAGCCCTAAAAATGACATGAGAATTCTTAAGCTTATAGTAGAATACATATATGTATCTCTAACCAAATACATGGGATGCTAAGCCCAAATTTGTTTAGAGAATTTCATTAAAAATATATGTCACATTCATGAAATTTGTAGATTCCTTTATTTTCATAAAGATTAAAATTACTAAGGTCATAACAAGCTTCAAATGATGTTTACAAAGTTTTGAAAGCTCCTTAATCTTATAATCAAGATAGTTTGTGTGAGCTCCCCCTTAATCTTATAGTCAAGATATTTTAAGAATTCTAAGGTCACAATCATGTTTCAATATGATGAATATCTTTTGAATCAATATACTATGATTAAGTGCAGTAAAATGATGTACAAATAAGCATTTTGTCAAAGCTTATTTTAGGTCACCCTTGACTATGACCATAGCGCCCCTTGATCAATTTTAATTTCAACCAAGAGGCAAATTCTGCAGATTTCATATTTGACCACTCCCTTTTGAAGTATAATTTCTGCAGATAGCTTAAATAGATATCAATTTGAAGCATATTAAGTGATGAAGACGTTTTAACAATTTAATATAGGCATCATAATGAAGTTTTTGTCCTTGATTACTGTTTTGTGTTCATTTTGAATGATGTCTCTTATGCTCTGCTATGGGTGCATAAATTTCAATTCCTTTAGATTAATCATAGGATTCTTTAGAAGCATGTATCTTTGAAAGCAAGGTTAATGTCTTAAAGTCAAGATTTTGAAAATAACTAGATAAAACATTTATATTCTTGTTGTAAAAGACACTATTTAGCTTGTCATAGCATCACCATTCATTTATTACAAGCCATGCACACAATAATCATTTTCTATTATGTCAATATACATAGAGTTTTAGAGTTATGCAAAAATAACATTTCCAATGATAGCATCATATTTATTTGTAATGAGTTGAACTACGATGATCATTTGAAAACATTGTATACTTATGGTTTGTATATATAGATCAAAGATTATTTTAGACAAACCAATGAAACACAATGATCATGGCACAATAATTATGATAGAAAAGTAGAAGCATATCCATAGTATAATGATCAAGATAAAAGCATATAACTGCAATGATTATGATCATTTAACTAAATATCAAAACACATGGTTCCTTTATGGATAGACAAATAAATTCTTTAGGAAAAACCATGTGAATAATGATAAAAAAGTAATTTCTTTTGATTAAACTAATCATGATTTTCAGTTTTAAACCATTTACCAGAATAATCTTCATTTAGGTTCATAAGTTTTCAATTTTAAGATAAGCTATATAGCTGATCATACCTAATAAACTTTTTCAATCAATGAATAAGGTTTGTTTAAGATTAGTCTCCATATGGAACTTTTGCAATATGTTTAAGGATTTTCATATTCATAATGTTTATCTTAACTCATGATGCAAGAGATTAATATATTTTGTTTCAAGGATGGTTTTCACCATTTATTCTTGTTTTGCATGTAAAATCAGTCATTAATAACAAATTGATAGCAAATAGATTATTTGAAAACAAGTTCAGTAGATTTATTTCAGACTTGACAACAGAAACCTGCTCGGTCGACTATTTCTCGACCGACAGTGTTCTCGGTCGAACAGTTTCTCGACCGAGAATGTTTCTGTACTGTTTCAGAATTGTTTTCAGTAATTTGTTACAAGTAAATCATAGGTCATTTCTAATTCAATTATGCAATTTGAAAACTTAGTTTAGTTGAGATAGAACATATGAATATCAAAGAAACATTTAGATCAAATACCAACTAATTATATCCAAATCTTTATGTTTTTGAGGACCTTAATTAAATTTGTAAGGGTGTATCTTTGCAGATTTATTGAAAATGTGTAGTCTCAAGTTTAGAGGTTTTATTTACTTGAATCAATCTTATTGTGTTAAGTTGAGATAGACATATAGATATACAACTAGAGTCTTTGGTCATATCTCAACTTAATCTTATTCATTTAGTTTGGGGATTTTGGAACCCATACTAACTCAACATCCTTTTTCTTGTAAGGACATGAAAAAGAATAATGTCCAAGACGCAAACAATAATGGCAACATATAGAATCAACCTCATATCTCTTTCTATGATTTTGTTCTAGGTAGTTCTTGGGTACATATGTGTATTTGCCTTTGGGTACATGCATATATTGACTCTTTGGCACTTGTGTTCTTCTCCAACTAGGTTTTTGATAAAATTTTCTTTTAGGCTTGTAACCTAGTCCTCTCCTTCCAACTTGATGGTAGGAATCATTTAAGATTTTATCAAGAATATCATTGTTACTCAAACTATTAACTTTTTGTTGCAGCTTAACAATCTCATCCATTCTTTTATTTATGTCTAACTTTGCTTGATCTAGATTAGATAACAAGGAATCTCTTTCTTTCACTATAGTATCATAATCTAGATGTGTACACAGAACATGTTTTTTTTTAAGATCATTTACTTGAGTTTGCAAATTTAACTTTTCTAGAGAAAGAAGATTGCAATTTGCTTCTACAGATTTTAGCTTAATATCATGATCTTCAATAACCTTTTTGAGATCTTCATTTTCAGATGTAAGAGCAAGAAGCTTATCATGTAACTCATCATTTTCTTTATTAGATTTCTTTAATTTCTTCTTGCACTCAATATATTTATTATGTGTCTCTTCAAGACTAGCAACTAGCTCTTCTTTAGATAAATCAAAAAGGCTTACCTCTTCTTCTTCTTCTTCACTTTTTGTAGCAATAAGGCATTCTTTATGCATATCTTCCTTCTTTGACCTCCATGGGCAACCAAGTGTTGTGTGGATTGTTCCTAAGCACCAACTGCAACTTGTTGAAGATTGGTCCATACTTTTCCTTTGTTTGCAGTTGTAGACACCACCACCCTTCATACTTCAAGACTCGATTAGATCTCCTTGAAGCCTGCTCTGATACCAATTAAAAAACCACTAGAGGGGGGGTGAATAGGGTTTTAAAGTAATTTTAACAATTATTTAACTAAAACAACCAACCACAAAAATATTGGACAAGGGGACAAGGATTTAGAGTGGTTCCAACCTTAGCAAATACTAAGGAAGTCAGTCCACTACCCGGTTTCTTACCCAACCGGGATTTTGAAAGAATTAAATTTTATTACCTCGTAAGGACTTTACATAAAATTACAATTCGTTCACCAAACCCTTCGAACAGCCTTCACCTAGAAGTAATTGCACCAACCTTGAAGCAGCCTTCTTGAAGTAACTTCAAGCTCCCCCTTGAAGTAGCCTTCCTCTTGAAGTAGCTTCCCGTTGCAATAGCCTTCTTGAAGTAGTTCGAAGTCCACCTTCTCCACCGAGAAGAACCTTCTCCAATCCGCAGCCTCCAACCCTAGGAGTAGCAAGGAGAATACAAAGGATAAAAGGAACCAGAAGGAAAAATAGAAATTACAATACCACTTTGCAGCTCAAGGCTTGATTTCCTATATCAAGCATTTTGATCTCCTAACCAATGTATATAGAAGTGTAATTGTTGTGGATAGGAGATGCTAGCCTATAGGACACGAAATTGGAGCAAGGAGAAGAATAGCCAATGCAAGTGTTGCTCAATTTCTCAAAACAGATTGACAATTGCAAGTGTAAGCTCAAGTGTATCACAAGTGTAGATTAGTGAGTTTAGGTGGCCTAAGGCATGTCCTATTTATAGGAATGAACTACAAGTGCTTAAGGACATTCTAGACACTTTCTAGGGGGTTCTTAGTGCTCAACTAGCCGTTATGTGTCCACTAATTGCATTTGCAACGGCTAGTTAATTGACCCTGAAAAGTGCAGACAGAACTCTTCTCAGTCCAAGATTTGTCGACCGAGAGTCCTTCTCGGTCGAAGATTTGTCGACCGAGGGACTTCCTGGAGCAAGTGTTTACAATGTTTGTTTCCAACTCCCAACCACTTTGTCTGCTGGGTCTAACGGCTAGTTGGGTCTATTCTCGGTCGAAGATTTTGTCGACCGAGAGTTTCTCGATCGAAGTTTTTGTCGACCAATATTTTCTCGATCGACGATTTGTCGATCGAGAATATTACTGATCAAGGTAAGAGTGAGAATCAGTGACTTGAGCCAAGTTTAACCTCCTATATTTGGTTAGGAAGGGACAAAAAGGTAAGACTCATCAGGAGATATTCTATTGAATCATGGGTTTGAAGATCAAAAAGATGTTCAAAATTCCTTTATTTTGAAAGGATCACCCCCTTTTGTCTAAAATCCTATTGATAGATTAATGAATGCCTTATGTCAATCACAACGACATGATGGATGTACCACTTTCGATATAGTTTCATAACACTATAATTGTAAACCTAGGAGTCACCTACGTAGCATAGGGATTTTGAAATTCAAAGTGTATGTTCATGATTGGGATTAAATGAAAGATGAACGTATGTGGTTCCTACTTTGTGTAGTGATCTAAAAGAAGAATCCAGTGCCTTCTCAAGATAGGGCTTGTGTGCATAAGGTCTTCCTACTTAGGGTTGAGCTTGGATGCCAAATAGAGTGCCTACAAGAGAAATAGTTTGAATGATTTTTCCTACTTAAAGTAAGGCTTCAATTAAAATGGTTTGCCTACATGGCTAGATCTTGAAAATTTCATGAAAGTGTAGGATTTTCTTACATAGGATTGGGATTCAAAGTCAAAGTAAAGATATGTTTCTTACTTTGGGTAGTGCTTTATTGCAATGAGGCAACTATTCAAGATAGCACTTAAAATGTATACTAGTACATTCCAACTTTATGTAGGTAGTTTTAGCTTATATTATTGTGATGTACGACTAATAGAAGGTTCTACTAGATGTAGGTTTTTGAAATGTAAGGTTCGTACTTAGAATTGGGATTCATGCATGATGGTTGTGGTCTATTACATGTCTTGCTCCATGACCTATGTGGAGATATGAGGATGCCTACCTATGATATGGATTTGCATTTTAGACATCTTATTGTCTTTTGGGTTGTAAAATATGAAAATATCAAGGCATCCGACATGGTTAAGATCAAATGATGAAAGATGATTTAGGATCAAGGGGTGATCACGTGATATTCTATCCTTGTAAGATTACATATTTAACAAAATATTGAGATGTTCAAATGTACACATTTTTTCATATTTTATATTCATTTCCCCATTTTTCTATGAATTTTTATTATTTTTTAAGGTTTCTATTTTTTAAAATCTAGGGTCCCATTTTTATTTTTTTCATTAAAAAATCATTTTGGGTAACAAGAGGAGATGTCATGTATCCTACTCAGTTTCACAATTGGTCTAACATACAAACATGAGGAACTTGATGTTAAGTGAACTATAGCGGAGCAGACATCATTGACTCACAAAACATGGTATTTCCACAAAAACATCCTTCATGGAAAACTGTGTTCCACTAATGTATTTAGTGCATATAAAGAGTCACACCCTATTAGCCAAAATATTAAGGATCAAGCATTCTTTGATGGATAAATTCCTTTGTTTCTAGCCTTTTATCCATCATTTTTGGCATTTTGTGGCAATTTCTGATTTTTGTCTTCCCGATGTTTATTTCATTATGGTGGTTGAAGATGAATGAGCTGGTGTTTTGATTAGTAATTATTCCTTTTTTTGTTTCATCATTTTCTTAGAGTGGCATGCACTCAATTGCATTGATTCAACTTGAGTTGTGGCTTTTGATGTCATTGTTGCTTAATTTGGATGATCACATATGATAATTTATAGTGACTCAAACAGTTGGGATAAGGAGGGTGCCAATGTGGAAGATCCTATCATCGATGCAAGAGGCTTCTAATGGGAGCATTGGAGAAAAAATATCCAAAAATTTGTTTGCTGGTTGTATTTTCATCAAACTAGAAATTGCTCAAAATTTATTTATAATGGGCAGTCATCATGTAGGTGCGTTGAGGTTTCAAGAAGAACGTCTACTAGATTTATTCTTCTTCATGTGAAAAAATTTGTTTTGGATGAAATTACAAGAAGATTATGAGGAATAATTTGAACTTTTTCCTTGTCATTTACTTTGATTGTCAACATTTGATCAAAATTTGATTTATTCTTAGACAATATCCATGCTTTGTTTGAGTTTTTCTTATAAATTTATGGGCTCATAGTTCAATATTTTTCCTCAAGAGTTCCTTGGGGTCTATGATGCATGTACATGATTTTAGTGTTAGAGGAATTAGATCTTCTAGAGATAAACATCTTCAACAAAGTTTGTATATGCGAGACAATAGACTTGAATTAGGTCATCCTACTAATTGAGTGTTTTTGTCAAAATACATTTTCCTTTCAATTTTCTTTATGTTAATTGTCCATCAGCCCAAGTGAGTTTACTGAGATCACCCAGCTTTCTTCTACATATATTCTAATTTGGAATTTATCAGATAGGAAATCCTAGGGTTATGTACATCTTCTCAAAATTCTAGAAGTTGATCTATATGAGGGATGTATGGCCTTTGAGTATGAGGTGAAATATACTTGATTACAAAACATCTTATTCATGAATTGAAAAGTGAAGAGTGTGCATGGACCTTTGTTTATTTGCTTGTAGTGTGACCAATTTTATGTTCTTCTTGGTGGTCCTCTATCCATTTACAAATAATGTTGGTAATAAAGGTGAAATCGACCAGATCTCCATTTCAATTGATCTAGTTGTTTTTCATTCATTTTATTGAGGTGGAGGTGTATCCATGAACATACTAATTTTCTTAAGGATGTCAAAATGGTTGGCTTCATTTTGAAGGAATGCATCCACATTTTGAAGAGTTGTGGGGGCTTATCTGCCTTCTAGAGGTATCTTTTCTAGATTCTATTTTTTCTATATGGGCTTGGTTCTTTTGTGAATGATTACCATTATTTTGACTATGCACCTTTGGCAGTATGGAACTTCCAACTCGATATAACTTAGACATTTCCTTCATTTTATTGAGGTGGAGGTGTGCCCATGAACTTACTAATTTTCTTAAGGATGTCAAAATGGTTGGCTTCATTTTGAAGGAATGCATCCACATTTTGAGGAGTTGTGGAGGCTTATCTACCGTCTAAGGTATCTTTTCTATATTATTTTTTTTGTATATGGGCTTCGTTCTTTTGTGAATGATTACAATTATTTTGACTATGCACCTTTGGCGGTATGGAACTTCCAACTCGATATAACATAGACATGGAATAGTTCATGGGGTCATTTCTAGTTCCTCTACCTATGTGCCACAACATGTGTGAAGGAACCATTTATTGGACCTAGGTGTCCATCCCTAGAATGAATAAAATAACATATGCATGAATAAAACAACAAACAAGAACAAAGTAAGAGACAACATGGAATAAAAGGCACTAACTAGTACATGGCATAAGATCTTAGCCCATATGTCAACCCATAAGAAATTCCATGTGCATGCCATTAGATATCATCAGAGTAAGAGAAGAAGATTATTATAATAGAGAAGAAACAACAATCATGTCAAGATTCATAGTATACCTATTACCAAAAATCATAAAATAGGTACACATCAGCACAACTGTCTTGAGTGCTCTATAAAAGAAAAAAATCCAAATGATAAACAGAACATACATTGATTGGAAAAACTTTAAGAAATGGAAAAACTTGGAATAAAAACCTTAAAGACTTTCTTATTAACATGCAAGTGTTTTTTAAGTAAATTTCCATTATACTAAATAACACTATATGGCCATTGAATGACTTCTCAAAAGAATGGTTTGTGAGGGGCATTTGAGGCTAGAAGCTTAACGTCACCCTATTTCTGCATGAGGGACCTTAAGACCAAAGTGAACAAGATAACTATGTTTCAACATGCCATATTCCCTTACATTGAGAATCCCGATAGAAACATAATGATTGTATAATGGACACGTTCAATTGTATTAAGGTTTGTTCAACATAGTTTATTCAAGATCAAAAGTAGTAATAATAGGGAAGATGGAGCTCAAACAAGTACATAATACAAGAATTATAAGCATACATACATATAAGACAGTTAAATACCACTAGCTTAACCAATAGGAGGATAAAGCGTACCATTAGTATAGAGTAAGATTATCCATTAATTTAGAAAACCACTTATATAGTAAGCTAGAGTACATCTTGGAAAGTAAGTCAACATAGAGATCTCGACATCACAAATAAGTAAAAGTAGATTAACATCAACAAGATTGAGTTTCATTAATCATTAAGATGTGGGGTGGATTAGGGATGGTAATGATGCTGTGAAAAAACCATATCCGCCAATGACCACAACACATTTTACACTGGATAACCACACCAAATAGTCACGGTGCGATATGGTTTTAAATTTTTAAAACTTCCTTGATGTGGTGTATTTATGGATTTAGAGAAGTAACCATGGATAAAAACTACACCACTGTTAATTTATTTTGAATGTAAACAATATATGTAGAATATTATTCCAATCATATTATATATGTTTGTTATCACACATATGACTAGATATCTACTTTTAAAAGACATTTCATTAATTGAGAAGTATGAACTTTAATTTTTTTTGTAATTAAAATAAAAATAGGTTATCATCTTTGTACAATTACTAACTATACATGTGCCCCCAGAACATGAAAATATCATCATTCATATTTTACTTATCTATATTGTAGATCATATTTATATGTAGTTTTAGAACTTTATAGAGTCATATGTATAATGGTGGTAGGTAGATTTTTTCTTTATGGAATCATTAAATGTATTCGTTTTAGATGCTATAGACTTGTTTCATACCAAGCTCAAATAGAAACATGCAACACTTAGAAAATGGGAGATATTTAGTTAAGGTGAGTATTTTTTTATTTATGTAAATAAACTTTATGTGCTTCCTAGGAGACGTCATTATTAGTAGAGATAAAATTAAATTAATAGAAATTAAGAAGTTGAAAAGAAAATAGATTAACATAAAAGAGAAAGAGAGTGTCAAGTAAAGATAGTTACATCCATTATTACTAGTCATCTTTCTCCATAATTTTATTCAAATATTTTTCCACCCTTCCACAGAAATAGTTTTGAAACCCCCTCTCAAAGAATATCAATACACTTAATTCTAAATTTTATTTTATTTTCTCTCGTTACTTATAAATATATAGAGGAAAACCCATGGATTACATGCTTATATTGAAGAGGATGACTTAATAGGGGTGAGAAACTTGAGGAAACATTTTGACTAGAATGTCACTTGAAAAAAGAGAGTGTATATTATGGGGGTAATATATTTTAAAAGAGGATGATGTTTGAACTTTTAACATATAATATATGTGTAGTTGGAAAAGATTACATTTATGTTTACTAATTAGAAAAAAGTTAGAACGTACTTTCCAATGAAGCAAAAATTCTATTATGTAATATAAACATGACATTGTTGATTTTTATTTCTATTTCATTATTTTATTTATTATGTACAATCTCTTTAAAAAATTAATTTATAATACTACTGAGAGTAATAACATTTTTTCCTAATGTGGAGTGTTTTGGTGCACTTTACCACAATCTTTTGGAGGTGTGGATATGGTTTTACATATTAAACACTGCAATGGATATGGTGAGGATGTTGTTTTTGACTTTTAGTCGGTATGTTGTGGTTTTTTATTGAATTGCACCATATGCGTCCCAATGCCATCCCTATGTTGGATGTTTCACCTAGATCTAGGTATCAAAACCTTCAGTATTGATTTCAACATCTCAATTGGTCAAGAAAGTTCATTATCAAATAACATCATGCAACATGAATTCATCTAGAACCTAGGGTGACATATCATAACTAAGATTGGGGGTTCACAATTGTAGTTTCATGATCTTAGAAAAGTGAAGTTTGGATTCAAGAAAAAAGACCAACATAAACATTAACATAGTCAACTAGTTACTTTAATACATATTATCATACGAGATTGTCATCATTTGAGTATAGATGGGTTTATGTGAGTTATGTATCATAAACATAACCAAGCTACAAATTTGAATTCATATTGTAGCATAGATCATTATTAGAGAAAAATTTATACAAGATAAAAAATTTGTTATCCACATGTGAATTAGGTCACAAAACAAGTCAAGATTTGGGAATTTTGCCACACTAGGGCCCAAGAGTTATCCACATAGCAATAGGGTTAAAAATCATGTAAGATTACTTACTTTAAGGTCCACATGATTATTTTGGGCATAAATGACCAACATGAGAGGAAGGGTTGAGATTCAACATCAATGTCTCCACATAAAGCACGTTTCAAATGTTCAAAAATGCATCATTAAATTAAAATAGGGTATTAGAATGAACAAATTTGTATCTTAGTTCAACATATATCAAAAAGTTAATGATTTGGATCAAAGATAAGGATTTGGGGCACATTCAGTCAATATGTAGAATTAAAGAGGCAATATTTGACATATAAGGAAATTTTAGGTCATTTAACCAACATTAGATCATATGAGGGTTTAAAGATAAACCAAAGTTTGGAATTGATACATAAATTAACTTACGTTAATGATATAAGGATAACATCAAGTTTTGGGTCATAAAAGATCAAGATTATGCATTCAAATAGGATAAACATCTTAAAAAGACTTCAAAGCATGTTTTTAGGGATATAAGTGGAAAAAAAGAAGAACTAAGTATGAAGTATTTTTTGTTGGAATTTGTGTCATCTCTTGATCAAAATGACATCCTATATGTTTATACCTACAGATAGAATGATGGAGTTATGATTTTTTTGTAAGTTTATCTAAATTTAGTTGATCTAGACCACTATCATTTGATCTATCATTCAAGGGAAGATCTTGAGTGGCACTTTATTTTCTTGGGCTTGCAACCCATGACCCACATGATCCAGTCCAATAGTTGTTAACTTGTGTTCATTAGAGACTCTCAAACACCCATAACTTCCCCACTGAAACCCCCTCGAGTGGTTCCTTTCCTTGTCCCACCATCACTCCCTATCTTTGGGCACAACTGTTGGTGTGGATGTAAGATTCCACGATCACTACTACATAATGGGGATACAATGTGAGTTATTTTATATTTATAGCGTCTATTATGGACTGAAATCTAAGAGGGTGATGCTAAATACAAACACATTTTTTGTCGGTCAACTTATCTGACGGTGTTGCTTTCATCGTCGGTTAGTGATTACAGTCAAACTAACTACATAAAATGCAACAACTATCGAAATACTGGTTTATCTTGCACATATCACAACAGTTACGCAATGGCACCGATGATGGTTAGTAAATGTCACATCAGTTGTTATAAAGAAAAACCGATGGAGAATATGTTTATCAATAACAAACAGTGAAAAAAGAAGTATTCATCACTGGTTATTGTCATTTCACTGACTTTGAATGTCTATGTAGTCGGGTTTTTTATAAATAACCGCTGGGAAATGTATATGTTTATTTTTTTTATAGTAGGTCTACAAAGCTACTATCCATGCCTACAAATACTTGCCTAGAGCCAATGTCCTTCAGAACTGAAAGTTCTAAAAAATAGCAGGCTCTCTACAAGCATCGCAGCTGAACAACATGTTGACAAACATACAAGAAAAATAATCATATATACAATACATGCACAAACATGCCAACATACTTCAACATTTTTTCAAATACTCATCACAGTCCACATTCCAGTCAACTCTTCCAAAAATCATATGGCATTTCTTTAATTCATTTTTCAAATACACATCACAGTCAAACTCTTCCAAAAAGCTAACATAATTGCAGTAGACTTATATAATATTATAGGTAGCAAAAAGATGTCTAATTCTATTATATAATTGCAGTAGACCTTACATAATATTACAAAAAACCTTAGTGTAGGGGGTTGTATGAGCTAGGGATACTGTTCAAAGATTGAATGGCTATACATCAGGATATAGTCATCTCTTATGATGGTACTATCAGACACATGTGGGACAATTGTATTGTGTAGTTTGAATATGTTACAGATGATGCATATATGTGCAAAAATGTGAATCTTCTTGAACAATGTGCAACATGATTCATAGTTCTACACATAGATGCAACATATAGCATGTTCAAACTGCACAATACAATTGTTTCACATGTGTCTAATAGTACCATCATAAGAGATGACTATATCCTGAAGTATAGTCTTTAGATCTTTGAAAAATGTCCCTGGCTCATACACCCCACTATAGAAGTCATCATACTCTTCTCATAAGACATCAAGGTCTTCTTTGGTGTCATCTTCGGGAGTAATATTTGTGGCCTCTTTGATCATGGAGCACGACATCAACATCTACAAAATAAAAATGTTTAACAAAATAAATAAATACAAGTTTGAGCACATGATACGATAATTTTTTCAAATACAAACTAATATCACTCACCATATCACTGTCATCTAAGCTTTATGGAAGGACCGCCCTGTGTTCCTTTACATGATGAAGGAGTGACTATCTTTTTTTTCTTTGGAATGGGTGTTACATGTTCAAAACCAGGCGGCGGGCCAATATTTATGGTAGGATATGATGATTGTTGGTCTTTTGACTCCTTTGAAGAATCATCTTCTGACTCCTCTAATGAATAGTCGGCCCATAGAAAGTTAGGTGCTCATTTATCTCCAAAATAAAACTGGTACTCCCACATATACTCCTCATATTCTTCACCGATATAAAACAAACTACAGTAGTAGCTAGCACTTGCAGCGATAGCAGTATCAAGATAAGTGATGGTGAAATAGAGCATTGGCTCAAGATTATGGTGATGGAGAGCAACATCAACATCTACAAAATAAAATGTTTAACATAATAAATTATAAATACAAGTCTAAACACATGATAATAATAATTTCATCATCATCATTTATTTTTCTAAACATGAATTCCAAAGTAAAAAGTTCCAAATCTTTTTAATATTGCAGTTAGAGATTGAGGGAAAAAGACGTGCACACAATCACCATCAAAATTAGCACCAACAGGTACACAAATCAGTGGATTAATCATCACCATCATCATCATAACCATCAGATAACCAATCATGACGGTGATGAAGATTGATGATGATGATGATGATGATGATGATGGTGGTGGTGGTGGTGGTGATGATGATGATGATGCAATCATCATCATCATCACCACCACCACTACCACAACCATCATCATCATCATCATCACTATCATCATCATCATCACCACCATCACCATCATCATCATCATCATCATCATCATCATCATCATCACTATCATCATCATCATCATCATCATCATCATCATCATCATCATCATCATCATCATCATCATCATCATCATCATCATCATCATCATCATCATCATCATCATCATCATCATCATCATCATCATCATCATCATCATCATCATCATCATCATCATCATCATCATCATCATCATCATCATCATCATCATCATCATCATCATCATCATCATCATCATCATCATCATCATCATCATCATCATTGTTATCATCATCATCATCATCAATCATCATCATCATCATCATAAATCATCATCATCATCATCATCATCAATCACCATCATCATCATTTATCATTATCATCATCATAAATCATCATCATCATCATCATCATCACCACCACCATCATCATCCATCATCATCTTCATCATCATCGTCATCATAATCCATCATCATCAATCATATGGCGGTGATGATGATGATGATGTTGATGATGATAATGGTGGTGGTGGTGGTAATGGTGATGGTGATGGTGATGGTGATGGTGATGGTGATGGTGATGGTGATGGTGATGGTGATGGTGATGGTGATGGTGATGGTGATGGTGATGGTGATGGTGATGGTGATGGTGATGGTGATGGTGATGGTGATGGTGATGGTGATGGTGATGGTGATGGTGATGATGATTGATGATGATGATTATTCATGATGATGGATGATGGTGATGATTATGATGATTGATGATTATGATTACATCATAATCACCATCATCATCATAACCATCATCATCACCACCACCATTATCATCATCATAAATAATCATCATCACCACCATCATGATTGGTGATCTGAATCTGATGATGATGGTGATGATTGATGATTATGATGATGATGACGGTGTGTTTATGATGATGATGATATTATTATTATGATGATGGATGATGATAATGATAATGATTAATTATGATGATTTTATAATGATCATATATTGAAAATTGTGGTGTTGATTTTGATGGTGGTGGTGGTGGTGATGATGGTGATGATGTTATCATCATCATCAAGATTACATATATTATGAGATTGTGGTATTTGAACCCTAAACCCTAAAAACTCATTTACTAAAACTAAGAAAACCATTTCAATGAAAAATGACATCAATAAAAAATGCATATAAGTGGTCCAAGGCATCAAGTTACGAGAATACAAGATTCTCAACAAAAAATGATCATGAAAACATTTTATATTGAATAAGAAATATAGGGAGAAGGAGGAAGAGGAGGAGAGAAAAACTATAGTGGTCGAGGAGAAAGAGGAGACCTCTAGGGTGATGAGAAGTAGCTTGAGGCTAGGAGTAGAGGAGGCAGTGTGGCGACAACAATTCCTTAAAAATTTAGTAACTCAGTGGCAGCAGTAGCTCAGAGGAAAGAATCAACAACAATTGAGATTAACTAGCGGTGTCAGTGTCTTGGTGGAGGAGAGTCAGTGACTAGCAGTGGCGGTGGGATAGGACAAAGAGAAGGAGCACTGGCAGAGAGGAGGCAGCGGTGGAGAAGAGGTAGTAGTGAGGAGGAGTTGGAGATGGAGAGGACGAGGAAGGAGTAGTGGTAGAGAGGAGGCAGTGACAGAGAGGAGGCAACAAGGAGGAGTTGGAGGCAGATGATTCAGAGGTAGAGGAACAGTTAGTCGTGTGAAGAGGAGTTGGATGTGGAGGAGATGGAGGTAGAGTAGCAGTAGCAAAATCACTAGAGCAGGTTTCCAGAGAAATGCGGGGTAGGGTAATGAGGAGGGAAAAGATTTCACGGGGTTAAGTAAGATATACCCTGTTGATTTTCAATAAGCAAACCACTAGAATTATGACATGGAGGTAGGGAAAATTTCACGGGTCACATCTTCCTCATCGGTCATTCAAGAAAGTAACTTCCA
The DNA here is from genome assembly GCA_963693085.1 of Alisma plantago-aquatica. NCBI lineage: Eukaryota > Viridiplantae > Streptophyta > Magnoliopsida > Alismatales > Alismataceae > Alisma > Alisma plantago-aquatica. The sequence continues at coordinate 339,107,639 of OY856409.1, read as the reverse complement.
CAAAGGTCAATTGATTTCCCATGGGCTAGATGGTGCATGCATATCTTTCTCCCGACGGTTGCGTAGAAAAAAAATTGACAATATAGGTTTTTTAGAGGTAAATGAAATGTTCCCAAAACTTTGCATGAAATTCTAATTTTGCGGGTGATATACAATGTCAGTTGCTTTGAAAACAGACTGACGGCAAAAATAAAGCACAACCCACATTTTCTCAGGTGGGAAACCCGGGGTGATTGCCAACCTAGAATTGTTGTGAAAAATAACACCGTCAACTACAAGCAAAAAAAACTGACATTGTATCCCCATTCTGTAGTTGTAGGGCTCATCATTTCACCTTGTAGGGGTAGGATGAGAGTTTTAGGAGCCACTCTAGTAAGCCACCCAGACTAGTCTTTGTCCACAAAAGTTGCTGCCATCCTTGTTTGGAACAAGAGTGCATGGGAAAGGAGACGCCACGAGGATCTTTGACAGAACCAAGGAGGTCAGTGAAGATGTGAGTTCAAAGATAAAGATGGTGGATGATCTACAATGTAGGAAAATGCACAATCAAGGATGCAAAAGAAAGTAGAAGAATAAAGGAAGTGTAAATAAGCATTATATATTTTTGAAAAGAAGTGTAGATGTGGTGTAGAGTTTTCTGCATCAACCCATTCCTATCAATGGGATAACATGAGGAAGATGGCTCTCTGGCAGTCAGATCTTGGCCAGATCGCCTTTCGATCTAAAGGTTTTTGTTGTCTGGGGAGAAGAAAAGGGTCACTGACATGGGAAACCCATGGAAAAGCAATGAAGCATATTGATTGGCCAAGAGTAATTGGATTGGGTAGATTACATGACATAATTAAATGTCAAAACCAATGTTTCAAACTGTGTTCTTATAAAAATTATATCTCCCGAACCTTATCTCTGATAAGCATGGAATGTTTGCTTGCTTCACAAATTTCCTCTACTTCTTATATTTAAAATTTGGATTTCAAATTATAATACTAAGGGCACTAAATATTCAAAATTCATTTTGAAGTTTGATTATGCACTCAACTTATGTCAATTAAGCACAATGTGGGATTTTGTAACTTACTATTTGTTTGGTACTAAATACACCTTGAACTATAATTCCTAGTTTTTCCTTAACTTGATCCCACATACGAATCAATCCTTATTTTTGAGTCTCATTTAATTACCTTGATCTATTATCATATTTGTTGATATCATTATAATTCAATTGTGTTTCTTTTATTTATATCAATTTACTCTCCCCTAGAGAAATATTTGTAGATATGTCCTTCATTTTGTTTAATGAAATTTCATTACCAGTTAATTAGTCTGTTCAATACTTGTGGGCCTACACATTTTGATTAGACCTTCCACGAATCATATACTCTTGATTTAGTTAAACGGCTTCAGAATAAATGAAAATCATCAAACAAATTAATACATATGTTCATTTGAATCATTTGTAATATTAATAAGTTTGTCACCTTCTGACCATAAATGGGGAGTTAATATATATATATATATATATATATATATATATATAAGTTACTTTATTAGAAAGTAATAGTTCCGAACAAAATTTATTAGAAACGTACTTCCATAATAATAGATATGAATATGGAACTCAATTCATAAAATAAACATGTAAATACTACCAACATCATAAATAGCAATCATGTGTCCCTAAGTAACCGCTCTTCAACCCGTGTATTAACAGTCAGATGCCACTATGCACACAAAACCACCATTAATGACACCGTTATTTATTGTCTCCCCCTCCTGTTACATAGGGTATAGAGTTGTCCCTTGCAACCATGCCAGCTCAGGCTCTGCATTGAATTCCACTTTCCCGATCTCAACAATGTCTCCCCCTTTCCTATATAGTAAGGGTCTACCAATCCAACTCCAAGGTGGCCAACTTCATCTTTACCCTAAAAATAATGTGATCTCTACCACCTACAACTAGTCACCTGCTACCAATATAAACTTGTAACTTCCCAAGCATGTTGGCAATCTAATTGTATCATATCTCACATGACTTCTTCATCATCTCCACCTTTGATCCCTTACAAAATGAATGAACTGTGACATATATAAGAACTCTTTCAGCAAGTTGACAACACCCAAGTTGTAGTGTTGTGACTTGCAACCATCGACTCTGCTTTTAGCAAAATCCAACTAGTGTCTTTCGTCCCCCTATAAAACCACCATGTATTGCCCTTGGTACTAGATTTAGAAGACATACAAATCACAAATATTCTCTCTACCTCTAATAAACATCACATGTGCCCCTTCCTTCTTGAAAAACCCTGACACCGTACATCTAAAGAACCTAAAATATTGTAGAACTACAAGTCATCAATCCAACCAGATCCTTGGCACACACCTGCAACCTAAGTGGACCTTCCCTACCTTTCATAAACCTTCCTCAAACCGTAGAGATGCTTCTCAACCAACCCAGGCCTTAACCACCATGTCTACTTGTAACATTGGATCCACCTTAGATCATCAGTTCCCTTAGGATTAGAACTAAACATATGAACCTATCAGTCCTTTTGGATGACTAAATCACCACTTTATTTTCTAAACTTGACACCTATAACCTCAATGAAATCACCCTAACCAAAAAAAAGCTATGCAATGAATCAAGAAAGACCTTGCTCAGATGTTGTAGCAATCTCAAACCAAGTCTGAAGGAAGATATGTCTCTTATGTTAAAAGTGATCATGGATCCAATTTCGTGTGATCAATATCTTTTGGCAATGATGAGTTCAATTGTAAGTCATTTACCATTCTTCTCTAATGGTTTAGTCTTAGATAATGACATACATCAACAACATCTTGGAAAATACTCGTAATATTTTAGAATGCAAAATCTAGTCATAGTAATACATCAAAGTATCCCATCTCATATATCTATGTGTATTGAATTCATACTTATATCAAGATGAATGTTGGTATGAACCAACCTATTTAATAAAGATTCTATGTGACTATGAGCAACCCTACTTTAGAAATAAAAATTTAAGTTAGACCATATGTACAATTATTCCATATTTAATTTCATATGTCTATAGTGCATGATTAGGTTTATAGAAATTGTTGAGACCTAAATAAGAGTGTATACTTAGTATGCATTAAACTATATATGATTCAAACCTATATATTTACATAGTAAGGATATATTGGTCTTTGAACCTAATGACTAAATAAAATTAGATAACATATATAATTAAATAACATTTTTAGAATCATAAAGAAAATATGTAACAATTAATTAAACAAAATTAACTGTACATAACTTAGTTGAAAATCTACAAATAATGAAAATATGAAATAGTAACCCTATATAGAAAATATGAAATTTCAACGATCCTAAGACTGTACACTTAATAGTGTTTACCCTTGTTGTGCATTCAAACCCTAGATTCCCTCAATAGGGTAATTGACTAAATAATTCTTCATATAATGATGTTTAGGTTATATGATCAACTGAATAGAATGACACTAGAGAAATACAATAGAAGTCCTAAATTGGAAAAAAATATATATATTATTAGAGGCATGGGTAAATTGGACATATTAGACAATTATGTCTAGGGACGGAGATAAGATAAACAACATGGATAGAAAATATAGATTAAACTTATCATACATAAGGTCAATATAAATATATAATGGGACATAGAACCTTAATTTGATATATATATACATATATACATATTATTACCAAATATGATTTGATATCTTAGTATAAAGGAAAATATGTGATTTTTTACATATGGACACTAGTATGTATATGGCTATCATATGTTCCCCTAATAAAATTAGAAAATCTATAAAATATGACATTGGGAAATGGAAGATAGAAAGCCTAAATCCTAAGTAAAATAAACAAAACTTGATTCCAAGCCATATAGTGACAAATATTTCTCTAAGTTTTTAGATCTCTCTCTTGATTGTCCTCTGGAGTCAATACTTTAAATTTTTGTGTACTTCGGATACAAAGGTAAGAATTTTCTATTTTATATTTACAAATCATGTTCCATCTTGAAATCATGCTTTTTAGTTAGTTGGTTGGAATAAATAGAGTTTAGAAAATTTAGGTTTCCTTTTTGAAAGGCCACTAACAAATTTTTTGAAATAGAATCACAATATTTAAATGTCAAAGAAGGGCACGTTAGTGCCCCTAATTTAGTGAAATCACACTTCCACACCTCAAATAGTCTAAAAGGACATTGAGTTTGTCAGTATAATGGGAATCTCAGTTGGTGTGTTTTCATTCTATGTAGGAGAGAACACATGAATTCCCCAACAACAAGACATTTACATGAGCTATCTATCTGAAAATTTTAATTACTATTATGAAAATTGGATATGAATCTTATTGACTTTAGAGACCCATTCTTAGAATTTGATACTTGCCTACATTATTTAATTCTTTGCACTTTGACATGAACATACTTTGTAGATAGGTTCATGCTTTTACTTTCCAAGTATTGATATTGTACCAGCTTTTCCAAGCCATGTTTCTCTCCATGGGGTCCATGTCTAGTTACGAGTACAAATACCACCTCTATTGTTGGTTAAAATACCCCTCTAATGTCAATTTTTTACTGACACATAATTGGGAATACTACAGTTAAGTGCCTACAACATCAATATTTTGGGGACATGTAAACCAAACACTCAAACCCAACCTAGGTTGCTATGATTATAGAAACAGACATAGTTAAGCATTTGTATCATCGATTTTGGTGCAACAACCAATATTGCACCGCCATACTAGGTCACATTTCTAACCGATAAAGGTTTCTATGGCATGATTTTTAAACAAACCAACATTTTTTACATCTTTAACGTCAGTTTTTATGTCCAAATAGACGTTATAGGAGAGCTATGTCGTCAATTTGTCACTTAAGGTGACACCACAAGCCAACTGGTAGCACGACCGTGTTGCCCAACATGACCATTTTAGAATGGCCCTAGAATGTCAGTTTTAGTATAGAAACCAACTACTAATACCTAAAATGTCAGTTTTGTGGTAATAAACAACAACACATTTATGGTTTTTTAAATAGCAAGCTTACAAACCCGCTTTCTGACTGCTCAATAGGATGCATAACTAGTAGTTCATTAGAATTTCCAGTTCCATCCTATGTTCAACTTAACAATAGGCCAACGCATCTACAAAACCTATAATAACAAATACAAAATCCACCCTCATACAAGATCTATTCTCATGACATGTAAAATACAATTCTAATTGTATTCAATCATCTTCTGATTCATTATCACACACGTATATATATATATATATATATATATATATATATATATATATATATATATATATATATATATATATATATATATATATATATATATATATATATATATATATACTATAATAACAAATACAAAATCCACCCTCATACAACATCTATTATCATGACATGTAAAATACAATTCTAATTGTATTCAATCATCTTCTGATTCATTATCACACATGTATATGTGTATATATATATCATTCACATATGCACCAATTCCATTCTCATTACATGTAGAAACACAATTTTTATTGTATTCATTCATCTTCATAGTCATTCACACACATGTATATATTCATCATTCATATATGCACCAATAATTACTCATATAAAATTTAAAGTTATAAGAAGTTAAAAGCACCACATGCATATAGAAATAATGACATAAAATTTTAGAAAACTCATTTTTATCCCAATCATATTCAAAGTTTACTTCCTTTACAAAGGCATGTGCCCATTGTTGTCGTATCTCATCTAGCTCTTCTTTTGTATAGGTCTTTTTATGTCAAAAATCTACAAAGAGAATTGTGACAACCCAACACAGAAAATGACATTACTAAAACCTAAACACGATCAACCGCTAATAAATCACATCATTAAAAGAGGGTTAATTAAAATTGATTAAATTTTCACAATTTTTCTTAACAACATTTGTATAAAAGTCCAACATCTCAGATTATTTTGTAAACCATATCAAAAATATATTACAAAGGCTATGTGTCCTCAATCACAACATATACATAAGAGATAGCATCCACATGTACAACATCAGAATACTAAGAAAGCTCAAGTCGATAAAACACTTTATTCGAAACATTCCTGCCCAGACCTGAGAGTACATGGATGACTCTAGGACATACTAGACATCAAAACAACTATTCTTCTATGATTCATCACATCAACTCCTCCTCACTGCCAAGGGTCTTCTACTTCTACTGATGATCACCTAAAAAGACTATGGTGACCTACGGATGAGACCCATGTCCCAACGAGGGATATAACTCACAACAACACTTATTGATTACAACAAGTTATATAGTTATACATGTAAGCATATAGACAGGTTAAGCAACAAGATGGAATTATCAATCATAAGGGCTTCATGAAAAGCAATTTAGATCATAGTCTTAGAAGCTATCATTATTCTCAAATACCATATGTAGATATTATCATGAGTATAACCATCATCATGAGTCTAACTAGAATCATAAATATTGATACCAACATGAGCATATTTGAATAGTAGGAGCATGTTTAATATAGCATGTCTACAATCAGAAACAAGACTAACATCATAAGAATCTCTAACAGTGTAGAATATCTAACAACATAAACATATCCAATAGGACAAACAAAACTAACAAGGTGAGCATGTCTAATAGCATATCATGTCTAACAATATAGCATGGCTAACATCATAAGAATCTTCGACAATATAAGTATCTCTAACAACATAACATATCTTGACAGTATAATATGTCCATCAGGATAAGTACACCTACATCATAAGTAGAGCTAATAACGTAAGCATAACTATTGACATGAGCATGATTAGCATATGAGCATATCTAACTACATAGGCACGACTAACATCATAAACAATTATAACAATATAAGCATAGCTAGAAATATAGGCATGTATAGCCTTTTATATTGCATTGTACAACATTTATAAATAAGTGAAGCAAACCAAGATTATCATCCAATGTGAAGCATTGTGTATGATTCTAATTAGATATGCTACATTGTTGATTATGTATTTTATTATGCACTAAGGATTTGAGTCATACCACGCAAATCCAACTGACCACTGCTAAGTTAAAATCACTAACATACAAGATCAAGGAAGAGCTGGAATCTAAGATCTTATCCAACACAACTTGGTCAGTACAAGTGAACACCATAGTGACATATCAGTAAAATGCCACCAACGACATATAGTCAAGCTGAAAACACCTATCCTGCCTTCGTATAGGTCACAACACTAGACACCAGGGTATAAGAGACAACCCTACCACTGAGGCACAACCACAGTTGTCCTCAAAAAAAAAATATCAACCATACATGACTGCAACCACTCTCACACCAAGACATGGCCGTAGTTACCCTCAAACGCTTGGAGTCATAACGACAAGGACACATAGTCACTTGCACCACACATACTCAACAATATGCACTCTGAGTTTCCTTTAGGAATACTCATTTCACCACCCAGGAAGTTCAGACACTGGAATGGATCTATCACACAGGGAAACTACATGATTATGATTTTAGTTTGATTAGTTATTGCCAATTGGGTGAATTAAGGATATATCAAACAAGTGGACAAACAAAATACAGAAGATATAAAATGTATGTGACATAATCTTCATTATAACATCACAAGATACTTCTTCATTTCATTTCATGAGACTCTACTTGTCATCACACCATCACAAGATATAAATCCTTTTCACACTATCCCAGGGTACCAACCCTTATCACATCATGAAGAGCATCACACCTCCGCTAGGGCTCAACCATGTCCAAGAGGTCATTAAGACCATTCACATAATCACTTGCAAGAAAGGTCATTGTCTTTCCATGCCTTATAAAAGACTCAACAAGCCATTACTATTTTTGGTGATATGTTTGTTCACCATAACATTGCAATAAAGAGCTAAAAGATGTTCACATGACAACATAGTGAGGTTATCTTAGCATTAAACACATTCCTTTATTATAACAATATGTAAAAAATCAAGTATGATTAATCATGATCTTTTAGTTTTACTAGGGTTACGTTTAACAACACAAGTTGAACTAACATTACAAATTAGCACTTTACAACAACATTAGGTTTGTACTCAGTGAGCTAACATATTAAGGTTATCACAACAATATGAAAGCATTTCTCCAACATTTCATATGGGAAGCTATGTACAATTAGCCATCATTCCTTCACTATATTAGATTGGGTTCAACAAGATAAGTTACTTTGAAGTTTATATAAAGTACATCATTGTAAGGGTATTACATTATGAGCATTATTTAAGGTTGAAGTTATCATCGTGGGCCTAATCATCCATTAAACTAGTCTTATAATGAGATAGACATACTAAATCCACATTGTCCAATCACCATACAAGAGTAATGTAGGTTTGAACTATCAAAATAGCACATTTTCCTAAACATGCCATGTCAAAGCCATCATATTATGGTCACCAGTAGGACTATCGATCCACATATTTGGAACAAGATAAGCATCATTCACCTCACCTAGTATAAACATAGGTTTATGGATGCACTCATGGAAAAACAATACGATTGGATTACACACATTAAGCAAAATAATTGATATATATAGATAAGGAAGGCATTGCCACCAGTTTGTATCATCAAAACCAAAATCAACGGATCATCACTACTGTCACCATCGTTTTTCAAAGCTAGGCTCACCATAGGGTGTAATATTGTAGTCTCATTATCAGTTGTGAGATCTAGGCTGACCATGGTTGTGACCTCTAGGCTGAACATAGGTTTAGAAGCGAGGAAGACCATCAATTTATCCGTTGAGAGAGTATAAAAAACATTGAATGTGAAAGGAAACAAAAACAACATTCTATGTACAAAATAATATCTAAAAGAGTAACTAAACCACCACCATTTGTTAATACAAGAACCTCAACCATCAAATTATGGAAACAAGAGAAAATTATCTCAAAGCATTAGAGGGAAACCATCGTTTAAGAAAGAAATAAGACCATAAACTTGAACCACTTGGGAAAGCACCATGACCATCATTTCTCGAGCATAGGAAATTACAAAATAGAAAGTAAGTCCAATCCATTATTTGGCACAGAATGGTCAAACCAAACATCACCAAAACCAACTATCGAATTAAAACACGAGGAGGGGAAAATCAGCTCAAAATCCTAGAAAAAAAATCGTTCATGGGGCTTAAGATAACCATCATTCATTCAGTGATGAGGACAAAATAACCATCATTTCTTGAGCTAAATAAAGTCATAAAAATAGTAGCTAAAGTAAAAATATCATTCTTTTCTAATGGCCAACCCATCGGGCTACTCAACAAAAGAGATATAAATTCAAGGAACTAAGGAAAACCATGGGTTCAACCATTCAAACACCATTAATTACTATGATTATGGTAACTGGAAACCAACCAGATATAAGAATATTATGTCCACTAGTTCTTTGGCATCTAACAAGGCCATTAAAATAGTAGCCACAACACCACCATCGTTCTACACAAAAACTATCCATCGGATCATGAGGCAAGGTAGAAAGCAACCTAAAACATAAAGGACAAGCATCGATTTCCATCACAACAACTTTGTCAATTTTGGACAAGAAACATATAAAGCTAATCTCCAAAAATAGAGAATGTGCACAAGATTAAGGATAGAAACCCTAAAATTACATACTCAAAAATCATCATATATATACACAACTTAGCTAAGGATTTGAATTTGCTACTCATTACTAAGTTTTCGAACAAGATTAAGCATGGCAAGTTAAGTAGTAAGTAATAAACATGGAGCAAGTTATATAACTCACCTCTAGGATGAATTTGCAGATCCAAACAGAAAGAAACTTGAGAAAGAAGGAATTAAATGTTGGCTTTGAGCTTATCCATTCGTCCAAACTAGTTCCATCTCCAAGTACGAGAAACCCAAGAATAAAGAAGTAAGAAGAAGAGTGTCTTTCATGTTTCTAGTACAAACTCAACCATGGGGACTTGGAATCCAGCCAAGAAGAAAAGAAAGGAGGGTAGGATCAGTAAGGAAATGAAGAAAAGAGAGAAGATCTTACTTGGTTGGGTCAAGAACAACTAAGGAAGTTTCAAAATCTTGAAATAAGACTAAATCTGAATCCCATGATCATATGCAAGTAGATCGACCCAAGCTCCTCGTATCTTGAGCTTATTCTCCTTCCTAATGAAAGCATATTGAGCTACATAGGTAAGAGGGGAAGAAGAGGGTGAAGGAAGTGTGTAAAAGGATATGTTGCATGCAAAGAGAGGGGAATAAGAAGCTAAAAGGGAGAGAGAAGGAATAGACAAGGTGTCTAGCCAAACATGCTAAGTGTTCAAGGTCAATCACATCCATTCCAAGCAACCCAGCAGCTCCAATGGTAGTAGGGGCTCAGGAGGCCCACCGAATATTGTCTCCCAAGTCATCTATTGGCCCCACTCACAAGAAAACCCACCGTTCATGCACTCAAGGTAGCCCATCTATGAGAGGAAAGTCCTAAGTACGTGTCATGCATAAAACCAAGGTGCAACTAGGTGCCCCATGGTACAACTAACTCCAGAATGATATAAAAATATGTGAGGCACAACAAGAACGTGAAAAATTGCAAGAAAACCTCAGATATGGATAAATTGCATAAAGGTCCAAAATGTGCACAAAATTACATAACTTGCTCAAACAGTGTCCAAACTGGACCAAACTTGAAACACATCTTAATTAACAATTATCAACGCATAATCATGAGTTTTACTAAGAAACTATGCATCAAAATAGGTTAATTAAGGATCATTAGGATTTGAGCTAGGTTAGGATCTACAAGAATGACATAATTATAAAGTTTGATTTGATATTTTCATATTATCAACTGAAATTATTTACTTATGATTATGAAGACTATATATAGATTACTTTGTGTATGTAGTGGATGTCTGGTTCCCTCTATCTGAAAATTAGGTTCATATACCACATCTCATAGTATGCACATGCCCAATCATTGACTTGAACATGGCACTATAGATTTACCACCATAAGAACATTAATAAATAAAAGTAAGCAGAATTGGCATAAATATTCATTGGAGTCAGAAAAACTACCTCAACATTCTTCCACTTAATACTTTATTGTTATTATCTACCTTTCCTCTAGTATTTTAGAATTCTTTTATACCCCTATAAAGTAATGTATCACATTGAATTTACTTAGTAAATAGTCATGTAATGAATGATGAAGAAATTAATATATATTAATGAATATAAAAAGTTACTCACATGAATAATGAACTTTTAATTTCGTTTCCCCCATTTTCTACTTGGTCATCCTTAGGATCTAGATAATACACAATAGCATCTCAGGGAAATTATCAACAACACCCAATGATTATTCTTGAGTGAAAAGAAGGCAAACAAAAGAAAATTCAAAATCCATAATGAAATGTAACCCTTAAGTCATAATTATAACCAAAGTAACCGAAACTTACTCAACATTGAAAGGATCTATAATCACTCATTTTCTCACATTCAAAAATATTTAAATGTGGTAGAGAAATATTCGCTAATAGATATTGGGTCTTTATCTACACACACCTAAACAATGATGTAACTAGAAATGACACATGGGATAGTGTAGATTTTATACACACCATATACAAGTAGTTGTAAAACATATACCATGTATGCTTTAATATATAAGAACATAGATCAACATATATAAAATGAGGTATTTAGCCATAGGATCTCACCATACCCAAAGTTCTATCACAAATGTATTCAACCAAGTATAAGTAAACATCTCTACAACATCTTGCAAAATTTACTAGTATCATGAGCTTGACGTACAACATTCTCCTTAATATGGATCATCATTAGCGACCCTTCTTCAAAGTCGCATAGCCATACTGCTAACCCCCTACAATTACGACCTATCGAGTTGAATAGGTCCTCTGTAAGCCAACCAAGCAATTGAATATCTTGAGGAGGAAGTTGAGGACTAACTGTAGGGGGTTTCTTAAGTTCTATGTCCTATATATATATATATATATATATATATATATATAATCTCATATCGATTGTAAATTATATACAGATACAAACACAATGTAAAACTAGCATACATCAGTATAGACAACTCCCCTTTTAGGACAAGAAACCACACCACGTTATGCATCACCTATCATCTCATGGTCAGGGTGGTCATATGGAAGTGCATTCTATTTCCAAGTGTCAGAGGCAAGCCTTGACATCAAGCAAACTGCATCGGTTGGCATTGGAGAACCATGAATCATGTCACCTGGAAGGCATGGTTAAGACACACCTAGTGAAACCACATATCCTTCTAGTAAAAGACGACATGTCCTTAACCCCTATAAATTTGTAAATAGTGTTATATATATATATATATATATATATATATATATATATATATATATATATATATATATATATATATATATATATATATATACCTAAACACCAACATATTATGCAAATCAGTCTAAAAGACTACTATATCACAAAAAAAACTTAAATTAGATGTGCTAGTTGGCAGTTCCATGGGATTACTTCCAACCACCTCTATCATAGAGGGTTCCACCTCGTATGAAGAATGGGGCACCACATGTACCGTCTGAGAAGTTGAAGAAGAAGCATGATACAATCTCATTGCTTTGTATATTCCCTTTGCAATAATCTCTTGTACCTTCTCTTCTGAGAATCCTCCTTTTTGGATATATTTGTGCTTATGCTCTAATGGCCCAAAGAAGGCTCTTATGCAGACACCAATGCTAGCAATGTAACACGCCCATGATGCTCTAGATTACCTAGAACAACTGTCAATTCATCATTTGTGCCCTCATGGATAAACTTTCCTTCTTTACTTTGCTCATAGATCTCCCACTAATCATCATCAAGGGCAATTGGTAAGTAAAACATAACAATTAAGGTCAAAGACGAACGTGCACTATGAGAGTTGAATTTTACCATTTTTGCAGCCACCGCATCAGTTGTGGGGTTGCGTATTTCTTCATATTTGATTTTCCTTGCAGCTATCCACTCCTCATGGCAATGTAGAGGTGCAGTAGTAGTAGAGGACTCAAAAACCCCAGGATTAGGCTTCTATAAAGAAGACACATGCAATCTTTGTTGGCAAAGCGTTGCATATCCACCTTGATCCAACTTGTGGATGTGAATATTCTTTGCAAGCCTTTATTTTTTAGCATATCTCAAATTTTGGTTAATCCAAAACATAATTTAAATATGTAATACAATGAATGCATTCTAAATGAGGAGGCTTAATACCTTTAATTCATCAGTTTTTTGTTGTAGCAACAAATGTTTCCCACGCATTTGGGTCAAGATAGTTCCATTGCTTAGTGGTTGACTTCTTTTTCTTCTTCTTGTTCATTATATATTCTCTTGTCATATTTGTCCTAAAAAAATTTCCATTCAAAATGATACATCCAAAGCAAGGAAACTGGTCCCAACATTTTCACTTTCCTTGTCAAATAGAGAACAATATGTACCATGATATCAAAGAATGAAGGAGTAAAATACATCTCAAGATGGCACATGGTAACTTCCACTTCTCTTTGCAACTTATTAAGATTTTTAGGATAAATAACTTTTCAACATAGAGTGTTGAGGAAGAAATAAAGTTGTGTGATGGAAAACCTTACATGCTTCGGCAGTATAGATCAAATAGCCAAAGACAATATTTTTGCCATTAGAGTGTGAAAATCATGAGAGTTAAGAGCTATCAACTTCATATCCTTCATTGATACCAATCTAACGAATATTAGAAGAGTACCCCTGTGGTACCTTAACATTAGGCAAGATATCACAAAAAGTTTTCTTCTCCTTTCTAGACTACATGTAACAAGGAGGTAAACAAGTTTCCTGACCACTACTAACTTATGTTGTTAATTCATTCCATAAGACCATTTCATGTAGGTCTATTCTGGAATTATTGCCATGTTTAGTCTTACCTAGTATATTCTAAAGAGAACCAATGACACTATTAAGACATTTTTCTCAAAATGCATGACATCAATACAATGCCTAACTTGCACATAACTAAAACAAGGAAGATCCCAGAATATTGACCTCTTCTTATATAAATATTTGTCACTCTTTGTGGGAATAGTGCATTGTGATCTGTTATCAAATGCATTGACAAAGTCTTTTACTATTTTATAAACAACCTTCCCTAATATCAGTTTTGGGGCACTATGTTCCTCATTTGATTCGTTGAACGCTTGGCACAACCTTCGATAAGGATGAAATTTTGGAAGAAACCTTTGATGACCAACATATATAGTCTTTCCACCATGTTCTAGTCATATTAAATAAGTTCTCCTCACATATAGGGCATGCTTTGGTTCTTTTATGTTGCATCCAAACAAATTCCCATATGCTTGAAAGTCAATAATAGTGCAAAACAACATAGCATGCAAACTAAACTTCTCTCTACATGAAGAATCATAGGTCATCACACCTTCTCCCCAAAATTTCTTTAAGTTATCAATCAGAGGTTCAATATAAACATTGATATCATTACCAGGTTATTTAGGGCTCGATATAAAAAACAACATGATGTTCTTATTTTTCATACACAACCAGGGGGGAAGATTGTATATAAAAATCATAACATCCAAGTGCTTTGCTTACTTCTCAATGTTCAATATGGATGCATACCATTCGTACAAAGCCCAAGTTTTTTATTCCTAACATCTTCATCAAATTAGGGTACCATAAATCAATCTTCTTCCATTATGGGGAATCACATGCATGTCGTAGGATCCCATCGCTATTTTTCTTTGCCTCTGCATGACACATTAAATTATTCACATCCATGCTATTAGCAAACAATCATTGTAAAAGTAGTATTATAGGTAGATACCATGTCACGTTGGTAGGAGACCTAGTTTTGGACTTCCCGAAAGTTGTCATTTTATACCTTGACGCCCCACATTGTGGACAACATTTAAAATCGATATAGTCCTTTTGAAACAATACATAGTCATTCAGGCATGCATGTATCTTCTTAGCCTTCACTCCCATTGGGCATAACATTTTCTTTGATTTGTATGTTGAGGTTGGAAGCTCATTGCCTCCGAGAAGTATTTTTTTTAACAAAAACAATAATAATGTGATGCTTTTGTTACCTCATTTATTGTTAGACTTTAGAGTATACAATCTCAATTCAATGCTTAGATTCATAAAGCTAGTACAACATAAGTATAATGGTCTCTCAACATCATGCAAAATGTTTCTAAATAAGGAAGGTGTATTAGTGTGTTGTACCCCACAGTTATCTAATATCTCATCAACCATGTCTATTGGAATCGTGTCATTCACATATACATCATTGTTCTTAATTTCTTCTTCTACACAAATACTACAATAGACATCTACTAATCTAATAGTAGGAATCTCTCCATTCTAGTACCATTCTTTATAGCTCTACACAATCCTGTTGCACATGACATGACTTTTAATTTTGTCAACAATGTCGACTTTTGAGTTGTTACTACAATTTCTACATGGACAATAGAACCTATCTCGAGGTTGTTTTGTACGATCCTCTAC
This sequence comes from Alisma plantago-aquatica, assembly GCA_963693085.1. Lineage (NCBI taxonomy): Eukaryota > Viridiplantae > Streptophyta > Magnoliopsida > Alismatales > Alismataceae > Alisma > Alisma plantago-aquatica. The sequence continues at coordinate 339,091,976 of OY856409.1, read as the reverse complement.
AAATCTTATAAACTAAACAAAACCAATAATAAAATGTGGGGTGCAGTGATTTGGACTGGACATCCATGATCTATCCATTCTATAATCAAATTGGAAAAAACTATTTTTGATATTAGGATCTAGAGATTAGGTTTATCATTTTGGGTTTAGGGATAAGAGTTTACATATTAGGGTTTATCATTTAGGGTTTAGGGATAAGGTTTTGCAGTTTCAAGCTTAGGGTTTGCAGATTATGATTTAGGGTTTATGATACAAATTATACATTAGGGTTCAGTAATGAATGTGTGTATACCACCTATCCCATTCTTGAACACCTAATTTCACTAGTAAGTGTATAATGTGTATTCGGTTTTCAAGAAAATTTCAACAAGATTTTCCATGTAGTTCTCCAAGTACACAGATGTAGATTGGCAAATACCACCTACATATGTACTTAGAGAGAAAATGGGGAAGTGTTGACGAACCATCTTGAAAACTGAATGCACATTATACACATACACCATAAGTGAGACTAAGTGGTCACGAATAATCCCAAACTGGAGACTATCCAATATTACTCCTAATGAGTAAATCTCATACGGGTTTCTAGGCCATCATAAAATATTGTTATTTATATACCTATGATCTTAGTGTCATCATTCATATCATAGTTGCAAAAAATATACATTAAGATAGTCTTAGAATAATAAATGCATTTTCAAGAAAGTGTGTTCCAAGTATCATGTATTGTTTACGTTCCATCCTTTTTATATGATTATTACAATATTTATGTCAATTATGCATAGGGAAGGTTAAGATCCGTTAAGTCGTAAGAATTAGACTTGTTATGAGTGGATAACAACCAAAAACCTCCATATACTAGGTTAAAGTTTTATACATATATATACATATGTATGTCTATCTAAATATAGTCAATTTTGTAATTGACAATTATATTGACAAGTAGAAATTTAAATCAAATGAATTCATTTCCTAATTTTGAAGAAAAAGCACAAACATATACCATCGATGCACATAGCATACATTTTTTTGCATATTCATTCATACAAACAATGCAAATAGAAACATTAAAAAATATAATGAAATGAGTAAAACAAGTTTTGAGAAGGGGGTACAACCTCACCTCATAGGAGTAGTGGAAGTGGCGACCGTAAAGAAGATGGTAGTGGTGGCAACAAAGGCAGAGGTAGACAAGCACATCAGCACTAGAGCAGTAGGGAAGTAGATAAGCATGATTGTAGTAGACAAGCACCACACAGTAGAAGTAGAGAATCATGGTGGTGACAATAAAGAAGCATGAAGACAATAGGAGCTTGTTCCTTTTTCATGTCGGCACAGGAAGAAATGATGATGGTGGTGGTGATTAGCATGACTGGTGATGGTGGCAGTGGTGGTGGTCAACACAAGCAGTGGCAGCAGTGGTGGTAGTGGTCAGCTCGAGCAGTGATGGTGGTAGTGATCAGCATGAGTGGCGATGATCACAAGGTAGAGGGCTATTAGGCTGATGAAATAGAGAATGAGGGAAAGAAAAATTATGTGGTTTTTATTAAGTGACTCCACCTAACACCAAAATCACCCTTACATCCACGGTTGTAGGGTATCTACTTACGATCACCAAGGATTCCCTGACTACCTACTTTATTGGAACCATGTCTGCCTCAAATTGGATATCTATCTATGATAACCATGTTGAGTTTATCTATCCTAAAGACTTCTATAAAAGAAGTTACCTTGAATTATCTTTGTTAGATCTTCACAAAATTTTGAAAAAGCCTGACCTTCCTTACAGGAAGAAAGTCGTACTATCATCCACTTCCTTGGATCATAGGTCATGCATCATTGCACTTATAGTTAACTGTAGTTTCCATCCCAAGAGAAATCAAACAGACATTGTAGAGAACTTCATAGTGATTGTAACATACCATGATTTGACACCTCCGATAAATGATCTTAAAAGTAATGATTGGACTTCCCATATCACCAAGGTGAACCTCCTTTTCTGGGAGTCCATCACTAAAGAACTATTTGTTTAAGTATGCTCAGTCCAAAGTAGTACTAGGATGGGTGACCAGTTAGAAGTTGATCATTGCATGTGCTTGAGTGAGGACAAAGTGTTCAATCAAGGCTAGTAGTGGTTTGTGGGGCCAACCATCATTCTTGAAACTCTACTAGATCCTTTTGTAGTGGTTCCATGTGTTACAAATGGTATCAAATCCATAACCCCTCTAATTGGTGGGACCCACATCAACATGTGGCAAGCTAATATTGAGTTGTGTAGTCCTGCCATGTTGGACAAGTTGTCATAATGAAGTAGCAACCCTTACTCCAGTGGTCATGACCAGGAGTTGGTTGTACATTGGCCATTATGGGTCTACACTAAAATTGGAAAGTATTATGAGGCCATATAGTTGAGCCTTGATGAGGATGTCAAGAGTCTAAGTGGGAGAGATTGTAACATGCTAGGATTGAGGCCATAGATAAAATGGTCTTAAAAGGAATGATTTAACTACCCATATCACCAATGTACACCTCCATTTAGGAACCCATCACTAAAGAACTTTGTGGTTAATTGTTCTTAACCCAGAGTAGTACTAGGATGGGTGACTAGTCGAGGATTTGATCTTGGTTTGTGCATGAGTGAGGATAAAGCATGCAATTAAGGATAGTGGTGTTTGTGGGGCCAGTCGTCTTTTTGAAAACTCTACTAGAGCCTTGTGTAGTGGGCCCAGGCTTACACAATCATTGAAGATTCCCTCAATACCTACTTGATTGGAACCATGTATACCTATTCTAATGATGAGATGATCTATCATGATGACTTCTGTAAAAGCTTTGACCTTGAATTAGCTTTTTAGATATTCACAAAAAAATTGAAAAAGCCTGACCTACCCTATGTGAAAAAATCCATCCTACCATCATCTTCCTTGGTTCTCAAGTCACGTGTCATTACACTTATAGTTAGCTAGAATATACATCCCAAGAGAAATCAAGTATACATTTTTGATAACTATATAGTAATTGTAAATTACATCCTATAGGGTTTTGAATCAAATGGGCCAGATACAACTTCATCACATGACTTGCTTTGACTCAGAAAAGAACACTTGTGACTCCCAACCTCTTTATCCCAATCTAATATGTGGTATGTTTCATTTCCCCATTGAGAAATCACTCTTCAAAGACTTGAACTATCCTCATAACAAAAAGGTGTGTCTATTAGTGAGACCACATTCAAGAAGTCATTCATTTCCTCTAGCTCCCTCACCCCTGGTGCCTCCTCCTCCACCCAACCTCCTCCTCCACCACCTAGACCTACTAGGGATTCTTTTTCTATGTCAAATGAGACCCTCATGGGTTACATGATGTACTAGAATGCCCATCAAATGTAGGTCCATGAACACTTTCACCAGAATCTTTTTGACATCATGTCAAACATGACTATATCTTGCCCTAGCCTAGACCCATCATATCCGCCTTCTTTCTCTACTACAGATTATGCCACTTATGCATATGATCAGTTTTATCATGCTCACTAGTACGCCTCTTTTGATGCACATCTTGCTCTGGTGTTACACCTACACCTACTTCCTTTCATTCACAATCGAGTGCTACTCATTTTATTGCCCTTCCACCTAGTCCTACCTCTCCTGTGCTTTCTGAGTTTGGTGGTGTTTCCACACCCACTTATGAGCACGTTATGGAATTTCTTGCCACAGGCATGTCCTGTCATGATAAACATCTTTAGTTGCCAACTACTCACTCTTATTCTCCTATAGAGGATATATAGATAGTCAAGGAAGTTGATGAAGAGGTTGAGGATGATGATTGTGACATTAATTATGAAGTAGAAGGTTCTGATGATTATGTAGCTGATGACAGTGATGAGCTTGCTATCACTATTGCATCTTTTGCACACCCTGAGCATGCTAGTGATGAGGACTAGAACCTTACTAATGATGACCTGATGATCTAGATGTTTAGTTCTTAGGTATGAGAGTGCCCATGTACCTGACATTTTGTGAGCTTAGCATGTATTTTGTGTAGGGAATCTTTATCTGAGTATACTATTTAAATCTTCATGTCATTCTCCATTTTTAAAAATCTCATAGACTAATTTCCTTTGGTTGTAATCATTATCATATGTTCCCTAAAATCTTTGTGTTGTTACTGTATAAGTTTAGGTGTATGGACATTTATATTTTGATTATGACTAAATGTTCTCAGTTCTTTCTAGTTGTTTTTGTGCTTGGTGCCTGTGTATGATGTTTTTGAGTTGGATAAGACCATAAGTTCTTCTACCCCCTATCTTTTGTGTTTGACAAAGAGGGAGAAATAGCTTGCCAACAAGTAATGAGATTGATCTTTAAATTGCATATCTCTTTCTTTTTGAAAATTACATACCATATATATGTGGTGGTTCTATTTTTGGAGGAAGTTACCTCATAGGTGAAGGTAAGAATATTTTAAGGGAGAGGAATTATGTCTATACTCATGTATCTTCCTACATATCAAAGTTAAAGGTTTTTAAAATTTCACTACTTTTCAATATGTTCAGGAATGGTTTGTTATCTTAAAAATGGGAAGAATGTCCATATTTTTATGATGACCTAACCACTCCATTCATGTCTATCTAATATGTCTATTTGAGATCAATTTTAGGTATTAGGCACAGGAAAAGGATGAAATTAGCAAATGCTAGTTTTTTTAAAAGCAAGTCAAAATCATGCAAATGCAAGTTATAAGAATGAATAGTAAACCTTTTAGAAACATTTTGTTAATCATTTGTATTGAATGTATGAATTGTAACTAAGTATAATGGAAATTTAGAGCACTTAATTCGAACATAGAAGCACTTTTTGGGAATTTTTCAAAAGTCATTACATGTTGTCTTGTCAGTCGAGTTTGTCATGTGACAACTCATCCAACAACCATTCTGGGTCTTGGCAATACCTATGGTCGGGTGAGTTTGTCTTGGTGACAACTCGATTGACATCCTACAGTTACAAAACAAGTTAAAGCCTTCCATTGTGTTTCATCCCAGATAAAATGGACCTAAAATTTCAAATTATTTTGCCATATAGTGTTGTGGGCCAATGATAATGTGTTGAAGTGCACTACAATCACTAAGATATTAATACTAGAGTTTAACCTTTTTTACTATCCAATTAAGGCTAGTATAGAAGGGTCGATCCCAGAGGACAACATTTTTAAGATGGTAGACTCCAATCCAAATTGGCTTTCATTTAGAATTTTATTTCTTTTTGGTATTTTTATTTAGGGAACAAGAAAAACAAATCAGATTTGGGTTTGATGGTTTATACTAGAACAGGAAATACAATGAAAAAGTAAAGGTTACACTAACAAGGAAGCAAGGTTACACTATCACAAGAAAAAGAGAGATTGTTAGCACAATAAAAATATTGAGAATGGGAAAACTAGAACTTAGAAGAAATGGATCAAATGATGTTTATGGAATGGTTGAATATTGATTAAAGGAATATCGAGGATTTTAGGGGTTTTCACCACCTTAGCCTAGGCAAGAATGAACCAAATGTTAAAAACAACAAAACAGACGAAGGTATGTGAATGAAATAAATCCACAAAAGATGAACTCCACATGAGCCCATTGGTCCTGGTGCTCATGTTTCTTAGCTCATCATCTAAAAAGAGATAAATCCACAATTATTTCAAAATCTCTATGTGATTTGGTTTTATTGTTCTAAATCCCAATTTCCATTGTCATTTCTGTCGGGATTAACATAATATCTAATTGAGTAATTACTTTGATAGATCATAGATTTCTAAACCAAAAAGCCATCTAATAAGAGTCACCTTTAAAACTTAGTTCAATTCAAACCATTGCTAAGGGGCTATTCCCCTTACCATAATAGAGAAAATACTCGCTCATGATTGTGGAGTATAGGGAGGCGGAGGAAGAAAGTATTCAAGCCATAGTCTGAACTTAGAAAGGAATTTAATCCTTAGGATAGAGACAGTAAAATGGTTGAATCCTTTGTCCCTTGCTCCAGAGTTATAGAATAGGGAGAAGAAGAAGAAGAACTAGATGTAACTAGAAATTGAAAGTAGAGGAAGGATGGAGAACAATCTAAAATAAACTTAACTTTGAGAATGAACAAAAGATCTTTATTACTAATCTGAATGCAAAGTACAAGAGAATAATTTCTCCGAATAATTCCATACAAAAGATGATGCCTTGTGATGGGGAAGTTCCCCTCCTTTTATAGGAGAAGGAGGGGGGTTTACATTTAGGTTTAGGGTGAAAGAGGGGCCGATGGCTATTGATTTGAACTGGGCTCAAGCTGCCATCCGATCGGTTGGTGAGGTGAGTCGGTCAGTTAGCGTCTGGAAAGAGCGGGAGCCGAGGAAACTAGTCAACAATCCTAAGTCTGAATGGAGGTGCCTTTCGACTCGCTCAACCGGAGCAGGAAAACTCCCAATTTGGAGTCCCAAACGGGCATTTGTCGTTCTAATAGAGTGCCATTATTTGGATGTTTGAATACGGTAGTGGCGAATCAGGGTAGCAATATTGCAGGCTGATCATCTGGGAAGAGAGAGCCGACCATCAATATGCTTCAATCGAGCATATGTAGAGTGAGAAGCTCAGACTTGACAATCCATATTGCAAGCTTACTGAGTGTCGAGATGAACGTCTGGGATGAATGGGTCGACCGTCTGGAATCTGAATTGCTAGGTTGGAATAGCTAACTGATTTGCTCGTGACACGAATCTACAAGAATTGAATAGTTTTGATGAGAATATAGCTTAATGGTGATAGAAGGAGGCAAATAACATTTTGTTTTGTTTCACTGGATAATAATGACAAATTCCATGTAACAAGACTTAATTGTTGTACAAAAGGATGTTGAAATAGCATGCATCAAAATATCATAGACTTAAGCTTTTTCTTGTCCTCAAGCAAATAAATTTTCAAAATAAACCAGATTTATGAAAGCAACATGTTCATCCTATCTTAATTAGAAGTATCTTCTATCGTTTTCATGGATAAGAAACACATCTCCTAGAATCACAAAATACAAAGTTCTATATTTCTTATATAAAAAAACATTTTCATAACTTCTCTATCATGCTCATACTTTGTAAAAACAATCTTTATCCTACTTATGCTTCAACACTTGAAAAGTTTTTTTTATGGGGATGAGGAAAGGTGGGGTGAGGAAGAAGGATTCCTCCTCTATTCGACTTGCGATATGATTCATGGACTCGTGGTTACATTGACCACAATTTTTTGTGTGCCCTTTTTTTGGCACCTTTTGGTGGTACGCCCCTATTACATTTACGAGGGGCATGGAAGAATGCAGGAAGAAGGAGAATGCCACCCCACACTTAAGGGTTGGTGATAACACCAAATTTTGTGATGTTTTTGGCCCTTATTTCGTTATCAAATCTGCTCTTTTAAACTGTTTTCCTCTCCTTTGTCATGTTTTTGCATAAACAGGCCACACTATGCTTTTAACTCAATATTATCATCTTTTGCAAATTTTTCCTTGATTTTCAACTCATTTATCAGCAAAAAGGCCCATCTCGGCCCACGAACGTGTTCCACCTGCATCTGCCTCCTTACCAACTAGTCGGCCGATACGCTCGCTGCCCGACACAGGGAAACAGGATACACTACCACGCGATACGGGGATGCCGCACGAGAAGCAATGGACGAGCGATATGCCATTTATCCGATAGGGAGCCGAACTCACCACGACAACTAAAACGTGTCACGCGATACAGGCCACCCACCGGCAGACGCCAGTCGTCACAATGACCGACATGCTTACAGCTCAACATCCTTGTGCCGGGCGATACGCATATCGGGCATCCCCGAATCCGAGATGATAGAGCTGAATGAAGGACACGTGGCATCCGAAGAACCATAACTTCTCCAACTGCTGCCTATAAAAAGCAGCTACAGGACTCCGATGGGACAAGGTCAGAATCTCTCGAAAGCCAACTTGGAAAAACATATGGAGCTAACGTGTCGTGCCTTAGAGGTGTACCAGGCGATACTAAGTGAGCACTTCCACGACCTAAGAGGGAGGGAATGGATCACTTAGGTTCGGCCCCGGGCACTACTGCAGACCGATATCGGCCAACAAGGACACCCGATATGAGTACCCGATACCCGAAGCAAAACTCTGGCCCGTCACGATACCAAGCCCGATACGCATCACCAGTCATGGCGTGTCGCCCGACACGATCATATCGGGTATGAGCGCCCCGCACGATACATCCGCCCGTCATGAGTGTGTCGCCCGAGAGGGTGTGCCGCCCGAAATGGGCATATCAGGTAAGGCCCCCACCTGGTATCAGGCTGGAGGATCTGCTGCTGCCTATCGCCCTTCTAAATCAAGAAGGGGACATTTATCTTTACTTATTTTAGTCATTTACTTTCTTTACTTATGCAATGTAACCAGACCCTTTTATGCTAATGGAAATTAGAAGAGTTTTAATTAACTTCTGCTTTATGCTTGGTCCCTTTTGTTGGATGATTGTTTTGTTTAGCATCCGAACTCTAGCTTGTACGCTTGGATCACGTTTCGACTAGCTACCGAATCATGTTTTCCCGTTGCAGTAGCCTTGAGAGAGGTGTTGTGGCTCTAGTGTTTGGTCTGATATGGGAGTACGAGAGTGCCCAGGATCGGAGTTGCTTTAGTAACCTTTCCACTCTAACTTAAGACCAGCAACCTCGAGAGAGATGTTGATGCTTAGTTAGAGGTACACCCTTCGAGAGAAGGGGTACATGATGTTTCTGCTGCCACTTGTTTTACCGAAGCTTTCTCCTTCATTCCTTACTAAAGCATTAGTATTATCCTCTCTTTTTTCATTGTGCGAAAACCCTAAAAACTGATAAACCTTTAAAACCTTAATTTTCCTCATAGCTCTAGTTGGAGACAGTTTTTTTTTATCGATCTTAGCATGTTGTTCCCTTGGGGAACTTTATCATCTCCTTACCCCGACCAGAGTGTAACGTGTCGATTCCGTGTTCCCAACACTACCACCCTTGTCCCTGTGTTGGACCCCGTATATCTACTTCAACCCTGGAATAAAGTTGTGGGGGCCTAGAAGGTTTCAGGTTATAAATTTAAAAGTCTGACTACTTCAAATCCGCTCCCTTTTCGGACGTGCGATTTAGGCCGGTCAACTTTTTGGCATCGTTTTCGGGGACAAGGAAAAACGGTACTGTTGACGAACCTGAATCCACTAACTACACTCCAGTGCCTCAAGCTTAGAAATGAGCTTGACAACACTCTATTTATCCTTTTTTTATATTTTAACCTGAAATGAGTAATTCGTATTATTAATACAGGTTTTCTAACTTGAGTTTTACGTGCTATTTAGGTACTCAGAAGGGAGGCGTTCTGCTCAATTGAGCATCGACATCATCAGACATGCTGCCTCGCATTAAACCACCCCTTTCAGAAGGTGAGCGACACGTGAGACCTAGACCTCATTCCTCTCTTCTTGAAGACAATGATCGTTATGACGACAATCATCAACAAGAAGATCCTAAAACAGAACAATTCGAGGATGACCATCGTCGGGAGAGACGTCGTCATCACCGAAGGAACATAAGGAATCAAAATAATCAGGAACGAAACCAGGGAGACAGTGACAGTGACAATTCCAATGAAGAAAAAAGACTCTCAGGGAGTTAGCTGCCACCAAGGCTAATAATTCCAGATGTCCTATTGTCATCCCAAGATTCAATGCAACCAACTTCGAGCTAAAACCATCAGTCATCTTTATGATCCAGAACAAGAGCTTCAGAGAGAGTTTGAAGAATGATAATCCCTATCACCATTTAGATGCCTTTAAAAACATTTGTGACACCATCAAAATGAGGGGAGTCCCACAGGAGGTGATTTATTGCAAGGGTTTCATATTTTCTTTAGAAGATAAGGCTCTATCCTGGTACCTGGGGCTGCCACACCAAGCTCTTAACGGGTGGAATGCACTAGGAGATGCCTTTGTAAACAAGTTTTATCCTACAGAGAAGACTGTCTGGAATAGACAGAGGATCACGTCTTTCATGCAAAAGCCGAATGAGAATCTACACGATGCCTGGGAACGATATCAAGAATATCAGAGGGATTGCCCTCATCACAAATATAAGAAGGGTTTCTTGATAACTACCTTCTACAATGGTCTAACCCCTGAGGAAAGGGTTTCGCTGAATGCAGCAGCAGGCAATGACTTTCTGGGGAAGAAGCCTAGCAGATCCGAAAAGATCATCAAGAACATGGCCGAGTTGCAAGCTGGCACCGACTACGATAGATCAGACACGGGACATGCTAAGAAGGCTAGTGAAGGACCTTCAGTTGAATCCAAGGCTCTAGAAACTATCACCTCTCAAATCCAGAGGATAGCCACTGATGTCAAACAGCTGAAAGAATCAAGTGGAAAGGGGAAGAAACAAGTCGAAAAGGTCATGAAATGTGTCACCTGCGGAGAAGGTGGACACGGGGTAGATAACTGTATCTACACCTGACCTGACGAGTCGAGCGAAAGTGAATCCGAGGCTGAGGAGGCTGAGAACGTCTCTTTCGTTAATTTCAAGATGCCAGATCATCCTGGTTTTAGTTACAACAACAAGGATGCATCCGAAAACTCACATCAGCTGCATAACCCCACCAAGAAACCCCAAGTTTTCGAGAAAAGAGGAGGACAAAGTCAGTTCACCATAATTGCTTCTTTCTAGTCAAACAAGGAAAATTTCCAAGGACAAGGAAAGTACCAAGGTCGCCAAGTGGCAAACACCAGTCAAGGTCAAAGTCAAGCCAAGGAGCAAGGTCAAGACAAGGTTTCAAACCAACCAGACTTGGTTGGCCAGTTATTCAATTTTGTAAAAAGACACGATAAAATCAATAACCAGCTGGCGTAAAGTGCGCTTTCAAATTCAGGAGTTCTGAACACAATGCAAGTCCAGATGGCGGACATACAGACACACCAACGCCAAATCGATCAGTAGTTGGCCCAGATGTACGAATTGATAAAGAATCCCTCGGGTAAGATACCCTCCAGCACCGAATCTACCAAAATGGCAGTGTTGAGATCCAGAAGAACGGTAGAACGTCATGAAGAAGCCAGATCAGAGGTGCGTGAACCGAGGACTGTGGTTGATAATCCAGTAGAAGAAGTCAATCAACAAGCTCATGACAGAGAACCGGAACCAAGATCCTTTGAGGAGTTATCTGGTAAGAGAAGCCCTTACTCTCCCAAGTTGCCTTTTCCTTACAAGCTGATAAAGGCACACCTTAAGAAGCGCCACGAGAAGTTCATGGAATCAATAAAGAAACTTCATCTCAAAGTACCTTTCTTGGATGCTTTAGAAGAGATGCCGACATATGCTAAGTTTTTCAAAGATTTGATTACCAAGAAGAGAAGAGGAGGATGAATTGAGATAGTGCATCTAGCAAATATGTTCTATGCTTTTTTTCAAATCAGATTTGCCTGACAAAAAGAAAGATCCAGGGGCTTTCACCATTCCTTTCTCCATTGGAGATAATGTCGAACGAAAAGGTCTTGCCGATTTAGGGGCTAGCATCAGGCTTATGCCGCTAAGCTTCGTGCAACGATTAGGTTTGACTGATATGGTCAAAACCAATATGAGAATTGAATTAGCAGATCATACCTTTAAAAGGCCTGTTGGTGTTGTTGAAGATGTACCTATCCAGGTAGGAAGTTTCTTCATTCCTTGTGATATCGTTGTCATTGATATTGTGGAGGACCATGGCTGTCCTATCATCTTCAGACGTCCTTTATTGCCTACAGGAAGGGTGTTGATCGATGTTGCTGAGGGAATAATCACTCTAAGGGTCGGAAACAACCACTTAGACTTCAAGGTAAAAGATGCGATGAGAGGACCATCCCTGTTAGAGTCTTCTTGCTTTATGGAAAGCTACAACCAGTTCTGCAAAGAGGTAGAAGAAGACATCCTCATGGTAGACCCTCTTGTGAGGGAGATAAGCAATCAAGATTCTGACTCTGAAAATCCAGAAGTTGTGGAGTTTCTCAGCTATCTTAACCAGTCTGATGAAGACCTGAGCAATGAGGATGAGGTAGTGGAAACTGTTAAGTTTGCCTCTCTTGAGGAGGCACCGGAAGAAAGGTCACCCAAGGCCAAGCCTGAGTTGAAGCAGTTACCAGAAGGGTTGAAATATGAATTACTAGATCGAGAGGAAAGGAATCATGTCATCTACCCCTTGAGTTGGAACACAAGGCCCTTTGGGCAATTAAATTCTTGAACATGGATCTAGAGAAGGTGGGAGAGAAAAGATATCTGCAGTTGCCAAAACTCGAAGAATTGAGGATGCATGCTTACGAGAATGCAAAGATCTATGAATAGAGGGCGAAGGTGTGGCATGATGCCCACCTGAGGAGGAAGGACGTAAGTGAAGGTGACAAAGTTTTATTATTTAAATATTCCATTCATCTTTTTCCAGGTAAGTTACAAACGAGGTGGTCCGGACCTTTCACTGTATCAAGGATATACCCATCCAGAATGATGGAGCTATATGACAAAGATGATCCATCCAAGGTTTTTCAAGTGAACGGGCACAGGGTGAAAAGGTTCTCTGAAGACGAAGCTTTCGTTAGAAGGACAAAGATCAATTTGCAAGATATGCAAACAGCTAAAGGCGAAAAGTGAAGGACATGGAGCCGTCGAGCTGGTGACGCAAACTATAGCACTCCTCGGGAGGCAGCCCGAGCTTTTAATTTTCCTAGAATAGGATGTTATTTACTTTCCTGCAAGAAAAACACTATGAACATTTGGACTGTAATAAGGCCTGAGTCAGTGAATGCGTCACGTGTGCTGACTCTTCTATTTTATGGGCCACTGCTCTATTTTATGAGCATTGATGAGTAATACTATCTGAGGTCGGGAACTTAACCTTAGGCCAATGATGTTTTACCCTTCAATCGCTTTTTCCTTTGTTTTGTTTTTAAGTTTTTCATGTAGAATTTAGTCCTGAAGTCTTTTGTATCGGGAAAGTATACCCTTTTTCCTGGCCGTATCAGGAAAAGACTCAGCCGATGCGTAGAACGTGCTCGTATCGAGCGACGGTATATCGGGCATCGCATGAGCCGTGTTAGACAACACGCCTGGGCGGCGAACATCCATATCGGGCAAGATGAGTAATTACCCTCGATTAGACGGATGGGACGGCTCGTCTCGGGAATGACTTGTCTCAACGATCGACGTGCATCCCTGATTTACCCGTTTTACCCCCGGCTGGGATTGCTATATATAGTACGAAGGTTTTACTATGTCAGGCTAATGCTTTTACTTTTCACCTACTCGTATCGTGCAGTAATTTCTCCTTTTGCTCGTGTGACGTCCAGCTAACTTTTGCTCTCGTGTCGTACAAGATAGCTTCAGATAGCAAAGGTATAGCCTGACAGCCGTGTCATCCTGCTTTCCTGACACGAACTTCATATCGCACACAGCATATCGGGCTGACGACTTTAGTTGATTTCCTTGTATCGCCTGACACATGTGTCGCACGACATGTCTTTAACGCGCGCTTGCCCGATACCCTATATCGGGCAATAACCGTGTCCCCCATCCTTGTGTCGCCTCGCTTGTTTTTGTTGTCGGGTGACACGTTTTCCTATCGGGAAGACCTATCGGGCACTTTGTTTCACGTGACCGTATCGCCCTACACAACGTATCGTGCAATAGGTATGACGCACAACTTTTCTCTGTATCGTCCAAGTTTTGTATCGCCTAGATCTTCTTTTGACGGATGACGCAGTATCTTGTATCGGGCATGAGCCTACGGTGATTTTTTGAAGGCTTCGTATCACCCGACACAAGCGTATCAGGCAAGCTTCGTTTTGTTCAGTTTTGAAGCCTGATACGGTGGTGTCGGGTAGCTTTTGTATCGGGCCGAATTTTATCGTGCAATTAGTTTTCTCTTAAAAGCCGATATCGATTTTAAGTTTTTCCTACTTAATATCGGAACATTTAAATGGTCAATGAACTTGTTTAATGATAACAGATATGGCCTGTACAAAGCAAACCATCATTCGAGTTGACGAACATGGTAGAAGAATCGACACTGAGGCTGTAGCTGAAGCAACAACGATCGGGCAGAACGCCCAAATCCTGAGGCAGCTGGGCCATCAACCGCTGAGAAGAGAGCAAGGACAGAAGAAGTAACGACTCCATATTATGACGATGTAACCGAAACAAGTACAAAGCTCTCAAGAAGGAAATGCAAGGCTCGTGCAGATTATGACGATGATGACCGACCTATGGTAGACAGAGAGCTCTTGAAAACACTTCTGGATACTATATCCAAAGAAGATGCCCCCCATGAAGAAGGTGGCTTCATGACTGATGAACCCAAAATACCCACATTCAATCCAGAAGCCACTGGAGAAAGACTCCCACTGATTTTCTCTTTTGGAGATGGTCCTAAACCACCACAAAAGACAGACTATGATAAGGAAATGGATAAATTATGGGATGAATATAACTTATCCTTGAGGTCCATTAATATTTGTTCATACGATAGTGAAAAAGATGAAGAAAAGCAATCTAAAAAAAATCATTCTATTCATTGTACTCAAGAGAAGCATTCATATATCCTTGATGACGAGTAGTATGTAAATTCTGCTCTGCCGTATTGCTGGAAATGAGGAATATACTGCCGACTTCTCTTGGGGGCTACCAAATCAAGAAAAAGTATTAGAAGAGATAAATGGACTTCTCTGACTAGATGATGAAAGTTTAAAGAAACTGAGATTGATGATTAGTCCTTTTGTTCATGTTCACAATGGAAGTATCTTAAAAAGTTTACCTAGTTTAAGGGAATGCCTAATAGTTTTGGAACTTCTTCCCTAACCAAAGTGCATGACTGATCTCATTGAATCTTGCAATTATGAACCCACATTTGCCTTTTGGTACAAAATTTCTTTGGTAGCCATCCACCCAGCACTCTGTGCTGCTGGCAAACCGACAGTGGCATCTTCGTCCTGGAATGGATATCAAATAAAGAGATGCCTGACCAACTCCACCACATCGATTACCACAGCAAACGAGGAGAATATGTGTGGGAGCTTCTATCTGGCGCAGGTGCGCTCACCAGCTAACCCTCACTGGGTTAACATTACCCTACCTTATCTACTTCACAACTCTGGGACAGAGTGTGGAGTAAGTTTGGGGGGTACCATGTACCAATGAGGGAGGTATAAAAAAACATTCTTCAAACTCCACCCTTTTTGTTCTTTTGTTCTTATCCTATATCAGGTGTGCATATACATATACCTGCTCATACAAAAATTTTGCTTATTTTGTCTCCATACATATGTACAAAGACACTATATAGTAAAAACCTGATACGACTTCTTTCCAGTTTGTTTTCTATGTGCCCAAGGAGATGCAGGTTTTGTCATGTCTTTCTGATAATGCAGCCTCAAACGACAAAAGACTATGACTTTCCACACCAAAAAAATTCGAAAAATAATCTCGCAACAGCTAAGAGACGTGTATGCAGAAGGAAAAAGCTTCCCAAACAAAAAAAAAATTCCTCTTGTTTTCCTTACCCAACAAAATCCCAAAAAAGAGAGAATAGCCTTATGAGAGTGAATAAAATCATGAGAGTTGTGCCAAATAAAAAGAAGGAAAAAAATTTATATACACACTTGTTTTCCAAAAGTACCCATATTTAGGCATGGTAGATCCGGGGCAGTGGTACGTAGGATGTGAAATCACTGCTCTAAAGCCAACTGACTTGGACTGTAGGGACCACTCGCCCGCTAACGGACCTGTACCTGGATGGACTGATGGGAAACAAGAAAAACCCAAAAATCCTTAAGCCTACCCAAACACACAACTTTCTGTTCGCAAAAGCTATTTGGTGTGAAAGCTAACTTCAAAATCATGCACCCAAGTCTCGCGGAAGCTGTGGAGAAATTGTTTTGCTTAAATAAGGTAGGAGAAGTAAAGTCTATTGTTCGTGGTCGGGCCGTATTCTCTGTAAGACATATCAATGCTCGCTTGAACCCTTGGTCTGAAAACTATACCGATAAAGAAGAAGCGTCACAAAACAAAGTTTAAAGATTGATTGAGGACAATCAAAATGCTATGTTTGGGGGAGTTGATAACACCAAATTTTGTGATGTTTTTGGCCCTTATTTCATTATCAAATCTACCCTTTTAAACTGTTTTCCTCTCCTTTTTGTCATGTTTTTGCATAAACAGGCCACACTACGCTTTTCACTGAATATTATCATATTTTGCAAAGTTTTCCTCGATTTTCAACTCATTTATCAGCAAAAAGGCTCGTCCTGGCCCACGAACGTGTTCCACCTGCATCAGCCTCCTTACCAACCAGCCAGCCGATACGCTCGCTACCCAACACAGGGCAGCACGATAGACTACCGCGCGACACGGGGATGTCGCACGAGAAGCAATGGACGAGCGATACGCCATTTACCTGACAGGGAGCTGAACTCGCCACGACAACTGAAACGTGTCGCACGATACAGGACACCCACCGGTACGCGCCACTCGTCACGATGACCGACACACTTACAACCTGACATCCTTGTGCTGGGCGATACGCATATCGGGCATCCCCGAATCCGAGATGATAGAGATGAATGAAGGACACGTGGCACCGGAGAACCATAACTTCTCCAACCACTGCCTATAAATAGAAGCTACAGGACTCCGATGGGACAAGGTCGGAATCTCTCGAAAGACAACTTGGGAAAACATCTGGAGCTAACGTGTCGTTCCTCAGAGGTGTATTGGGCGATACTAGGTGAGCACTTCCCCGACCCGAGAGGGAGGGAATGGTTCACTTAGGATCGGCCCCGGGCACCACTGCAGACTGATATCGGTCAACAAGGACACCCGATATGAGAACCCGATACCCGAAGCAAAACTCTGGCCCATCACGATACCAAGCCCGATACGCATCACGAGTCACGGCATGTCGCCCAAGAGGGTGTCAGTCGACATGATAGTATCGGGCATGAGCGCCCTACACGATATGTCCTCCCATCACGAGTGTGTCACCCAAGAGGGTGTGCCGCCCGACACGGGTGTATCGGGCAAGGCTCCCGCCTAATATCCGGCTGGAGGATCTGTTGTTGCCTGTCGCCCTTCTAGATCAAGAAGGAGACATTTATCTTTACTTATTTTAGTCATTTACTTTCTTTACTTATGCAATATAACCAGACCCTTTTATGGTAATGGAAAATAGAGGATTTTTAATTAACTACTACTTTATGCTTGGTCCCTTTTGTTGGATGATTGTTTTGTTTAGCATCCGAACTCTAGCTTATATGCTTCGATCAAGTTTCGACTAGCTACTGAATCATGTTTTCCCATTGCAGCAACCTCGAGAGAGGTGTTGTGGCTCTAGTGTTTGGTCCGATACGGGAGTATGAGAGTGCCCAGGATCGGAGTTTCTTTAGTAACCTTTCCACTCTAACTTAAGACCATCAACCTCGAGAGAGGTGTTGATGCTTAGTTAGAGGTACCCACTTCGAGAGAAGGGGTATAGGATGTTTCTGCTGCCGCTTGTTTTACCAAAACTTTCTCCTTCATTCCTTACTAAAGCATTAGTATTATCCTCTCTGTTTCCGTTGCGTGAAAACCCTAAAAACTGATAAACCTTTAAAACCTTAAATTTCCTCGTAGCTCTAGTTGGATATAGTTTTATTTTATTTTATCGATCTTAGCCTGTTGTTCCCTTGGGGAACTTTATCATCTCCTTACGTGGACCGGAGTGTAACGTGTCGATTCTGTGTTCCCAACACTACCACCCTTGTCCCTGTGTTCGACCCCGTATATCTACTTCGACCCCGTAATAAAGTTGCGGGGGCTTCAAAGGTTTCAGGTTATAAATTTAAAAGTCCGACTACTTCAAATCCGCTCCCTTTTCGGACGTGCGATTTAGGCCGGTCAGTTGGTGTGCAAATTATTGTCCCCATGTTTTCATAGAACTTTTTTAGGAGTATTGTTGCATCAGTAAGAAAAATCATGTAATTACATTATATGAGAAAAATTGATCAATTAATCTATTACTAGAGGTAAAAAAGATTTTCATATGATTTTGATTGATACTATAAGGCTTGCCATCTTTTCCAAGAATATTACTAATTAGGTCATAGGGAATCTGGTATTTTCATAAAATGTCAATATTTTGAAACATGTTTTGTGAAAAAGATTTGTCTAAATCATTTTTTAACACAAGATACAACAATTTGGTCAACTAGGCAAAGGCCAACATTTAGAAGACAAAGATCATGCAATTAATTAAAAATATAGAAGGAAATTTCTTAAAAGGGAAGATAAGGGGGTGGGTCACGTACCACCCACCTCCACCCTTGACTTAGAATTTTCCTCATCTCGAGCAAACTCTTAGACCGAGATGGAGGGAAGAAGATAGATCTGGTGGTGGATTTGTGGGTAGGAGGAGTAGTAGTTTCCCCAATAAGGGGCCAATCTTTTCTAGTGCGACCAACCGCTTTTCAAAGCCCAATCTTTTATTTTCAAGAAAACATCGTGTCATTGATTTTCAAGGCCCAATCTTTTCTAGTGCGACCAATAGTTTTTTCTAAGATGGACTTGATTTTCCTACTGGACACTTCAACTTGCCCATTAGTCTTAGGATGGTAAGGGGTGGTGACTTTGTGGTGGTCTTCATATTTTTTAGTAAAGCCTCAAAGCTTTTTTCTAAAAAATTGGATCCCCCGTCAGAAATGACGATGTGTGGGACTCTGAATCTAGGGAAAATCATGTCTTTAAAGAGTTTTTAACGGGTTTGGAATCATAAATTTTAGTAGGTATAGCCTCAACCCACTTTGACACATAATCGACGATAACTAATATATATTCATACCCATAAGAAGAAGGAAATGGGATCATGTAGTCGATTCCCCAAATGTCAAAGATTTCTAATTCCTGCCAAGAAGTTAAGGGAATTTGGTCATGTTTGGAGATGTTACCTATCCTTTGACATTGGTCACATGATATCACATATTCATAAGAGTCTTTGAAGATGGTGGGCCAAAAGAACCAACACTATTGAACTTTCCTAACTATTTTTTGGGAACTCATGTGCCAACCGTAGGGGCCAGAATGACATTGTTCCAGAATATTAGAACTTTCTTCTTGGGAAACACAA
The DNA here is from genome assembly GCA_963693085.1 of Alisma plantago-aquatica. NCBI lineage: Eukaryota > Viridiplantae > Streptophyta > Magnoliopsida > Alismatales > Alismataceae > Alisma > Alisma plantago-aquatica. Next base: position 339,072,795 of record OY856409.1, on the reverse strand, counting down.
TGACGATACAAACCTTCGGCACAAATTCTAAACAAATAAGGTTCATCCCAATAGTAGTTTTTGACATCATGTAAAAATTTAGCTTTAGAATGTCCCTTGTATTCAGGGTGCATTACAACACCACCTAAATAATTTACAAAGTCAGCAAACAAAGGAAATTGGGAGTCTACCTTAAGCAGTTGATCATCGGGTAGGGATTCATTAATGGGGGTGTCATTAGTTTGGCTATAGGTAAGTTAACTTAGGTGGTCAGCCATGAAATTTTCAGACCCCTTTTTGTCTAAGATTTCTAGGTCAAACTCATTCAACAATAGGATCCACCTTATGAGTCTAGGTTTGGCATCTTTCTTAGTCATAAGGTAATGAATGGTTGCATGGTCAGTGTAAACAATGACTTTAGAGCCAACCAAGTATGAGAAAAATTTGTCAAAAGCATAGACAATGTCTATCATTTCTTTTTCGGTGACAGTGTAATTTCATTGAGCTTCATCTAAGGTCTTGGATGCATAGTATATGACATGGTGTTTCTTATCAATTTGCTGTCCTAGGATGGCACCTACAACAAAGTCACTAGCATCACATATGAATTCAAAAGGTAGGGCCCAATCTGGTGCACAGATGATTGGAGTGGATGTGAGAGATTTTTTTAGACACAAAAAACAATCCATACATGCTTTGTCAAAATTGAAGGGCACCTCCTTTTGAAGAAGGTTGGTGAGGGGTTTAGTGATCTTGGAGAAGTCACGGATGAATCGCTGATAGAAACTGACATGTCCCAAAAGGGCTCAAATGTCTTTGACTGAGGTCGAGGGTGGAAGCTTGGTGATGACCTCGATTTTAGCCTTGTCAACTTATATGCCTTGGTTACTTACTCTATGGCCTAGAACAATTCCCTCCTTAACCATGAAGTGACACTTTTCCCAATTAAGGACTAAGTGTGACTCAACATTTTTGGGTTTTAGGTGAGGGAGAACGTAGTGAAATCAAAAAAATTATCTCACCATAAACCCAAAACCAACAGATCACATCAACGACTATGAAATAGGAAGGATGCGTTTGGAGAGGTGTACCTGGTCTTGAGGCTTGCTCAGTGAAAATACCTCGCAGCTAGTGCAGGCTTCAACCACCTAGACTTCGACGGCATCTATGTAGCTCTTGGTCCTGACCCAGAATGCGGTTGACAGTCATCCTCCTGAGTGGCATAAACCTCCCGCCTCTATAGATAGTCCACATAGACCACCGGGAACTCTAGTCATCATGTCCTATAAGATACTAGAAGGAGTCATCCCCCTATGTCAGCGTACTAGTCACTGAGACACTCTCCCACAACCAGTTGTTGTCCTGTAGTTGTCTTTCCCTCGCTATTCCTCCCTAGTCGGGTAGCACTTGGTTGGGCTCTCTCGGTTCCACAACTAGAGAGGGCAACTTTGATGAGCAACTCATGTTTAGAGTTTTATTGTCTGGAAAGCCCCATGTACCCCACTATTTATATTAGAGGGCAGGGTTAGGGTTCCAAATCTTTGCGGGAGTAGAAGGGCCCAAAATTTCCATGAACTAATTGCACTAACGGTAGTTGAACCAGTCACATCACAAACAAACTGGTCGGTTCGGATTGTGAGTCGATCAGTTCAACTGGTCGTTTCACATTCCTGACTCACCTACAATTGACTTTCCCCTTTCATTTCAAATTAATACAAAGATCAATTCCTATCCCAATCGAATTGGACAAGTGAAATGAAAAACTTTTATCGGAAATCGGGACAACCTAACCTTGCTCGTTCGGTCAGGTCAAACCGATCGGTTTACCAAGGTGAACTGATTGTCTCATTGACCATGAGCCGATAGGTTCACCCAGTGAACCAGTCAGTTGGTGGTCCAGATTGTGTAGAACATAGTCAATGCAGTTCTCAATCAATTTGACACTCAAATCAGTTAGTTCAACACTTGAACTTAATGATTCTAAGTCAAGTCAATTTATTGAATGTTTGATTGAGTACCTAAACAACTTTAGTAATCAATCCAAACATCATTCATGGATAAAATCCTCTTCTAGGTAAATCATTTGTGTGTGACCCTATAGGTCCCATTTCACGTTGGAAGTGAATGTCCATAACTAGCTTATGACATCACAAGCAAAGAGTGGTGCCTAGTCGCACATCAATGCTACCCAAGTGTAAAGGAATTTAGAGAATAACTTTCAATCCTACAGTCTGTGATTGGTGTTCTAATGAATGTATAATTCATTTGTCTCTGATATCCTAAAGGAATTCAAGGCAAGGAGTTGTCATCCTTTCAATGTTCATTCATGTTCCTTGATCCAAAGAAGACTGTCTGAGATATCTGTGCCATCAATATCACATATTGACTCACATGTGCATGTGCATGCCTTTATCAGTCTCACTTATCATGTGGCCATGGACATCATACCCCCTCAAGGGGGACAAATCCCATATCTATCACTCACAGTCAAAACCCCATGTGTCAAAATCACCCAATCATCACCATTATAACAATCCATATTTCAGGACCACGTTTGATGACATCAAAGTATACCAAATGGCATGTGATGAGTGTAATGATTTCAAGTCTAAGAATTACAATAACCACCATCACTGTGAGAGAAAAATGTGACTACCATTTCATGGTTCCATGTGTCACTCTCATGGTGGGTCTGTCTAACACACTATTCTCTAACATGTATTTATGTGCTTGGTTTGATATCACATATCATGACTAATGAGACTCTGTCACTAACCAACACACACTCTACTCTTGATGTGTCATTGTTATCTATCAACCTTCCACAATGACATCTGACTAGGGACAAAACAAGAATGTAAAAAATCTTACCATTTGTATGATCTCATTCTTCAGGTCCTCAACCTGAAAACATACTTCATTGAGTACTATCATTCTCTAGACATTCATTTTATTCTATCATTATCGCAAAACTAATTGAACCAGAATAAATTGGAAGCTTGCCTTTGATATTTATCAAATCAATCTTAATGTATCCCAACTCAATCATCATATAATTGGCTCTCAGGGCATACATACCAACATACTCCCACTTGCACTTAGAGCCAATCACCTTTGAATCATATTCTTAGTGATCTCCAAACACATCCCATGTGGTTTTGCTACTCTAGTGCTAATTCCGTGAGTTAGAAACACTTAGCTTTAGTCGGTATATTGCACGTTTCACATCTCCTCACTATATGACATATCATATGAGATGGATTTGCCGTAATATGTGATTTGATATTTCTTGCCTAACATTCTGCTCCATTATTTGGCTCAGTATTTCTACTTGTCTTCAATGGTTGGAATATCTATAAGTTCATCTCTATGAATTTCTAGATCCATACAATATCCTTTGATGTTAATAACACAAGGATACTTGGCATTCCCTTTTATATTTAAACATCTTTTAAATCTGAACATTTCCATTTATCAACTCATATTCACTTTTATATTTTATATTTTGCAATCATTTTCTATCATTTCGGAAGTTTGCATCGGTGTAACTCTTTACACCCAACTCTTCCTTATATTACCATAGAACTAGTACTTCATAAGTACCAAACAAGTTCTTCATGGTATTCCAGTGACCCTCACTCAAAGTAGATAGACATCCACTCATCACACGAGTTAATAGGATGAGCATATCATATTGTCATGTCCAATACATACAAGATTATGAATGCATATTTTCTTGTCATTTCTAATACATACAAGATAATGGGATGATTGCATACATGATAGATCCATATATATCTATGTGTTCCTATTCTTCATAAGAATTTGGGACACTTGGATTCTGAGATACTAACTCCATGTAACATGGACAAGTTTTCTCCCACTAAATTTGTGCATACTGAACCCTTCAGTACAGATTGCCAATGTATACCCTCTCTTTACTAGGTCAACAGGTTTTTTGAGAAATATCTCTATAGATCTCTATCCCTATCACATAGGACATTTCTCAGTATTCCCTTAAAGAAGGTATTTACACACAATTTCCATTTTAGAACATTTCATTCCTCATCATCATATGGAATGTGAATACGCTCTCAGTAAATCTTTGTAATCACAAATCCCTTCTTTATTATGATATATCAGTCAAACCTTTTGACTATGTAATGAAAGACTTCCAGTTCTGAGTTGCTTGTATTTAATCAATCATATTGATTAATCCCTTGTAACTTATAGACTGCATTTGCATTATTGGATTCATAAAACCCTTCAGGTTGTGTCATGTACACATCCTTATCTTATTTCTTCTAGGAATGTAGTTTTAATATCCAAATGCCAAATTTCGTAGTCTTTCAAGTTCCAACATCACGCATGATCCTTTCTCTAAATGTCATCCATGTCAGTCTTAACTCTTAAGACCCAATTGCACTTATGGGTTTTATCCCAATCAAGTGCTACCATAAGGTCATACCTTAATTGGTTCACATGGAAGTCATTTCGGATCTTATAGCCTCAAGCCATGACTCAAAATATGGTCCCTCAACATCATCTAGATTATTGTCTCATCATATGACCAATCCATCACCTAGATATTTGAGATGTATCAGTTACATAAGGAACTTTGAGAATCCACAACACTTGTGATTCTTAATCTCCTTTATTTAGTGTAAGCATGTTCTTTTAGAAGAATTCTAGAAGAATAGTTATTTGATGATCATGCTATAACTCTCTAGAGTATGATTCCTTCTTAGATTTATACATCATGAGTTCTCTATGATACACTATCATAATTACTCACAAGGTCCTCAAACATTTGGTTTAAGTATCCCATTCATTGATCACATCAAAGAGTTAATACTTTAACCAAGTTTGTACTTCATTTATGATATTCTTGAACACTTCAAGATATTCATATTGGTATTTCAATAAACACCTTCTGAAGCATTAGCATTTATTCCAATATGTATATAAGTACATCAATATGTATTATACCTAATATAATAGTCATTCTCCCACTCCATCTAGTGAAGATTGACTTGTTATCATGCCCAAGACATTCATATCTCTTAATGGTTCATAACCAAAAGATTCTAGCTTTATCCATCATCATAGAAATGAGAGATGAATTTCTCATGATAATGCAAATTAATTGTTTGAGTCATCAATAACTTTTAGGTATCATTTTATCTTATGCGTACCAAGTACCACAATATAAATAAGGCATTTCCACAAAAGATCATATCTTTGAAATTGAAACATCAACTTTATTGATAGACATCCTTGTCATTAAAAGATGCAGAAATAAAGTGTTTCTATTTATTGGAAAAATAAAATAGCAATTCATAACTCTATTACATGCCCTTTGGGCTGAAATAAACTAAAAGGTAATCCTATCTATGGAAGAAACACTTGCTCCAATGATGAGTTCTCCTTCTTTCTCCTTTCACAAATGCCATCACTTCTTTTTAGATCTTGCATATCATATATGTCAGATCTATGTCTTGGTATCATATACCTCAGATTAAAGAAGTGTTTCAAGTTTATTTCATGATACCTGATGTGGAGACTTCCATCCCCTCCTTCTTCTTCTTTTGTTCATCTAGATAGAGAGGGAAATTTCTCCTCCAATGTCCTGGCCCTTCACAATGATGACATTTGCCTCCCTTGTTCACCCCTCCTTTGGCCTTAAGAGTTGAAGATGACTTGGGCTGCTGGCTAGCATCAGAACCCTTGTTTGCTTTTCCCTTGCCTTTTCCTTTAGACTTACCCTTCTTTCTACTTATCAATATCATACATTTGGGTTTGTATTTCTTCATATGTGTCTCAACTGTACACAAAATACCCAACAACTCTGTCAATGGCTTGTCTACATGAGCCGATCGGTTCACCTAGTGAATCGGTCTGTTGGTGGTCCAGATTGTGCAGAACACAGTCAATGAAGTTCTCAATCAATCTGACACTCAAACCAGTTTGTTCAACACTTGAACTTGATGATTCTGAGTCAAGTCAATTGATTGAATGTTCGATTGAGTACCTAAACACCTTTAGTAATCAATCCAAATATCATTCATGGATAAACTCCTCTTCTAGGTAAATCCTTTGTGTGTGACCCTATAGGTCCCATTTCACGTTGGCAATGAATGTCCATAACTAGCTTATGACATCACAAGCAAAGAGAGGTGCCTAGTCGCACATCAGTTCTACCCAAGTGAAAAGGAAAGTTGGAGAACAACTTTCAATCCTATAGTTTGTGATTGGTGTTCCAGTGAATGTATAATTCCTTTTTCTCTGATATCCTAAATGAATTCAAGACATGGAGATGTCATCCTTTCAACGTTCATTCATGTTTCTTGATCCAAAGTGGACTGTCTAAGATATGCGTCCCATCAATATCACATATTGTCTCACACATGCATGTGCATGCCTTTCTCAGTCTCGCTTATGAAGTGGCCATGGACATCATACTCCCTCAGGAGGGACAAATCCCATATCTATCCCTCACAGTCAAAACCCCATGTGTCAAAGTCACCCAATCATCACCTTTATAACAATCCATATTTCAGGACTGCGTTTGATGATGTCAAAGTGTACCTAACGACATGTGATGAGTGTAGTGATTTTAGGTCTAAGAATCACAATCACCACCATCACTGTGAGAGTTAACTGTGGCTACCATGTCATGGTTCCATGTGTCACTCTCATGGTGGGTCTGTCTGGTACACTGTTCTCTAACATGTATCTATGTGCTTGGTTTGATATCACAAATCATGACTAATGAGACTCTATCCTCAACCAACACACACTCTAGTATTGCTGTGTCATTGTTATCTATCAACCTTCCACAATGACATCTGACTAGGGACAAAATAAGAATGTACAAACTCTTAGCATCTGTATGCTATCATTCTTTAGGTCCTCAACCTGAAGACATACGTCATTGAGTACTATCATTCTCTAGACATTCATTCTATTCTATCATTATCTCATAACTGATTGAACTAGAGTAAATTGCAAGCTTGCCTTTGATATTTATCAAATCGATCTTAATGTATCCCAACTCAATCATCATATGATTGGCTCTCAGGGCATACATACCAACAAAGACATCTATCAAGAATAAGAGCTAGGTTTCTAAGGCAAGAGTAAAAACTAACTCCATAAATGGATAAGTCATCCATGAACACCTCCATGACGGTTTCAATTAATCCTACAAAGATGGCTAACATACATTGTTGGAAGGTGGATGGTGCATTGCACAAATAGAAGGGCATTCGTCCAAACGCGTAAGTACCAAAAGGACATATGAAAATTTTTTTCTCTTGATCTTCAGTTAGGATATGAATCTAATAAAATCTTAAGTAGCCATCTAGATAAGAAAAGTATTGTTGATGGGCTAAGTGTTCAAGAACTTGGTCTAGGAAGGGAAGTGGGAAGTGGTCTTTCCTACTTGCCTTGCTGAGCTTCCTATAGTCAATACACATTCTCAATCATGTAACGATGTGAGTAGGAATGAGTTCATTTTTATCATTTCTAATGACAGTGGTCCCCCCCTTTTTGGGAACAACTTGAATAGGACTCACCCATGGGGAGTCATCGATGGGGTAGATGATTCCTATAATCAAAAGTTTGATCACCTCTAGATGAACAACTTCCTTCATGTTTGGATTGAGTTTTCATTGCGAATATTAGGAGGGAATGTTGTCTTCTATCATTGGGATTTTGTGATTGCAAATGGATTGATCTATCCCAACTAAATATGTCATTTTATACCATAAGGCAATTTTCCTTTTTCTAAGTTCCACCATTAGTTTATTTTCTTGTTCAAGGTTAAGGTCGGAATTTATGATTATAGGGCACAATTGTTGGTCATCAAGGAAGACATATTGCAAACCTATGGGAAGAGTTTTGGGGACTTAGGTGGTTCAAGTTTTTCTTCTATGATGGATATCATTTTAAGGTCCTCAATTTTAGAATTATGAATTCCTCAAAATCATGTAAATGAGCCCTACATTGGTCTAATTGTCCATTATCGAGGTCACATTTAGGAGGAGCAGTGAGGGCCATGCGTAGGGGATCGTCAACTAACTCCCATTCTTGCCTCAGTTGGGATAGTTTATACAAACAGTCAAGGAGATAGACTTCTTCTTGGAAACTAGGGCCTTTCATGCTTTCAAACACCTTAAACTCTAGGGTTTGTTTCCCTAATCTTAACGAAATGGTTCCAACCTCAACATCAATCAAGGCCTGGGTGGTGGCTAGGAAGGGATGACCAAAAATGAGTGGGTAACACAAATCTTCCTTTATGTTCATGATCACAAAGTCACATGAGACATAGGCATCTTTCCCAACCTTGACTGGAATGTCTTCTATGATTCCCATGGGTTTTTTATGGACGAATATGCTAACTGAATGGTCATGGCCATGGGTAATATGTCAGTGAATCCTAATCTTTTGCAGAGACTATAAGATATGATGGATATACTGGCTCCAAAGTTGGCTAGGCCCTTCTACAAGCATTGTCACCTAAGTAACACCCTATTCTGAAAGAACCAGGGTCCTCCTATTTTTTAGGCATTTTACTTTGTATTATGTCTGAAGTGGTCCTAGCAAGTTTGACAGTTTCATATTCTTCTATGTCACACTTCCTAGTCAAGAGGGACTTCATGTATTTGGACCAGGTGGGAATGTCTACTAAAGCATCAAGGAAAGGAATATCAATATGTAATTTTTCATGGATTCCCTAAACTTCATGAAACATGTGTCGAGCCTAGTTTGTTTGAGGTGGGCTTAGTAGGGAGGTCGTGGTTGGTAGATGGGTTCTTCAGCTTCTACCTATGGGGGTTTAGGGATGGTTGGTTCAGGAGGAGTTTTGGGTTCGACAACTACCATGGATTCATCCTCAAAGTCTAAAGGTATGGCCAAAGGTTTTTCTATAGAAGGAGGGGAATGTACCTTTCCCTAATGAGTAGAGACAACCTTGATTTGTTTGGTATGTTTGGGATTGTTTTAAGGCTTCCCAGCAAAAGTGTCGGCCGAGGGTTTCTATTGAGCAAACAAGTGAGCTAATTGGGTGTTAGTTGCCATTTGGTGAGCTTGTTGGGCAAGAATGATTTTCTCCAAAGTGGCTATCCTTTCATCAGTTGAGGGATGGGGAGCAGGAACATTTTGTGGTGGTTGAGGAGGTGGTTGATTGAGAGTTTAAGGAGGAAGGTTCTAGTTTTGAAATTGTTGTCCTTGGTAGGGTGTTTGGTTTTGGTGGTTGCCTCGATGGTTCCCTTGGTTCCCAAAATTTCTTTGATTGTTGTATGGGAAACCAGGTGGTGGTCGATTATTGTTCTGAGGGTAGGGATGCCTATGTTGGGATGGAAGCTGGCTTGAGTTTTCAACACCAGAAGGGTTCCCATATTGGAATCCATGATGGTTTCTAGTTTAATTAGGGTTGTAGTAACCTTGACTTGGTATGATGTGAATAGAGTTGAGGTCCTCCCATTGTTGTCCTATTTCTAGATGCATAGGGGTGTTGTAGAGATATTGGAAATGTAAGGTGGTGTGATCATATCCTTGGCAGATGCCACAAAGAGATTCTACAACTTTAATTTGTTGGGGTAACTCTCTATAGGTGCCTAGGGATGACTCTAAGCGGTCCTGTTTTAGAGCAATTAATTTAAGGCTTTCTAATATGCTTTGATGTCGGGATTAACTTCAACCTTAGCTACCTTAAGGACCCCACCAAATCCTCATATAGCTCTTATTTCAGAAGCATGTTTAATAACCTCCCACATACTAGTTAGGCTTTGGTGCATAAATTTCCTCCAGATGAAGAATCAAGACAAAAATTTGGTGTCATTGTCAACACTATGGTAGAAAATTTCTATGAGTTGGGCTTGAGAAATGTCATGATGAGGGCATTTTCGAAGAAAGACTTTGAACCTTTCCTAGGCTTCTCCTAGGGATTCTCCTGGGGACATAAACAAATGAGTGATTTGTCCCCGGATTTCATAAGTGAGGGAAGGAGGGTAAATTTTTTCAATGAATTTATTTTGTAGGACCTTCCAAGTTATAACATGCTCCTCACTCTCCATGGTGTTGTACCAACCACTAGCTTGGCTGGTGAGAGCATATTTGAAAAATTTAAGGCAAATTGCATCTTCAGAGATGCTAAGGAGTTTGTTCAAGGAACAAAGGTCAATGAACCTTTGAAAATGATCTTGGCAACTTTCCCCATTGTTACCAGAGAATGGGTTGGCTTGGATCATGGTGATCCATTGGGTTCAGATTCAAAATTATGGGGCAAGGATGTCGGGAGGCACAACTAGATGTTGTACATAGGCGATCTTGGGACTAGAAAAATCCTTTAATTATTTTTTCCTTTCGGCTTCCCTCCTACCAGCCTTTAACGTTTCTTGTTCAGCCATGTAGGCTACTCAAAAAGTGGCTTCTCTAGCCGCTTAATCCGCTAAGATGTGCCCTCTTTGAGCCACAAGAGTTTGGTTGATCCTACAAGTGAATTCCTCTTCGTCCATCCTAATTTGGTTTTGAAGACTAAGATGGTGGAAGGTTCTATCTGTCTTAAGATCAAAGTTAAACGGTGTAAATTCTGTGTTTGAGCGTCACATGTACAAATAAGTAGTTAATTGTGTGTAAAAAAAATTAGACTGCTGGAATGGAAACTCAGTACAAACAGGATTAGCACTTTCGGAATTTTACTCAGAAGGCATACAAAATGAAAAAAATATTTTTCAAAAAATATTTTGGGGTTTGAGAAAACTATATGTTGTCCCCACCAATGGCGCCAAATTGATAATGTGTCGAAGTGCACTACAATCACTAGGATATTAATCCTAGAGTTTAACCTTTTTTTACCATCCAATTAAGGCTAGTATAGAAGGGTTGATCCCACAGGACAACATTTTTAAGATGGTAGACTCTAATGCCAATTAGTTTTTGTTTAAACTTTTATTTCTTTTTGGTATTTTTATTTAGGGAACAAGAAAAAGAAATCAGATTTCGGTTTGATGGTTTATGCTAGAACAAGAAATACAATGCTAACGTAAAGGTTACACAAACAAGGAAGTGAGGTTACACTATCACGAGAAAAAGAGAGATTGTTAGCACAATAAAAATATTGAAAATGGGAAAATTAGAACTTAAAAGAAATGGATCAAATGATGTTTATGGAATGGTTGAATTCAGATTAAATGAATATCGGGGCTTTTAGGGGTTTTCACCACCTTAGCCTAAGCAAGAATGAACCAAATGTTTAAAACAACAAAATAGACGAAGGTATGCGAATTAAAGAAATCCACAAAAGATGAACTGCACATGAGCCCATTGGTCCTGGTGTTCATGTTTCTTAGCTCATCATCTAAAAAGAGATAAATCCACAGTCATTTCAAAATCTCTATACGATTTGGTTTTATCGTTTCAAATCCCAATTTTCATGGTCATTTCTGTTGGGTTTAACATAATATCTAATCGAGTAATTACTTCGATAGATCATTGATTTCTAAACCAAAAAGCTGTCTAATAAGAGTCATCTTTAAAACTTAGTTCAATTCAAGCCATGCATAAGGGGCTATTCCCCTTGCCTCCATAGAGAAACTACTCACTCATGATTGTGGAGTAGAGGGAGGTGGAGGAAGAAAGTAATCTAGCCATAGTCTAGACTTAGAAAGGAATTTAATCCTTACGCTAGACACTGTTAAATGACTGAATCCTTAGTCCCTTGATCTAGAGTTATAGAAGAGGGAGAAGAAGAAGAAGAACTAGATCTAACAAGCAATCAAAAGTAGAGGAAGGCTGGAGAACAATCTAAAAGAAACTTAACTTTGAGAATGAAAAAAAGATCTTTATTTCTAATCTGAATGAAAAGTACTAGAGAATAATAGCTCTGAATAATTCCATATAAAATATGATTCATTTGTGATGGGGAAGTTCCCCTCCTTTTATTGGAGAAGGAGGGGGCTTTACATTTAGGTTTAGGATGAAAGAGGGGTTGGCGGCTACTGATTTGAATAGGTCTCGAGCTGCCAACTGATCGATTGGTGAGGTGAGTTGATTGGTTGGCATATGGAAAGAGAAAGAGTCGAGGAAACTAGTCAACAACCCTAATTCTGAGTGGCGGTGCCTTTTGACTCACTCGATTGGAGCGGGAAAACTCCTAGTTTGGAGTCCCAATAGGGAAGTTTACATTTGAATAGCGCACCATTATTTGGATGTTTGAATAGGGTGGCGACAACTGAGGGTAGCGTCAATTGATCTTCTGGTAAGAGTGAGCAGGTCGTTGAGATGCTTCAACTGAGCATCTATAGAGTGAGACGCCTGGACTTGACAATCAATCTTGCAAGCTTACTGAGTGTCAAGATGAACGTCTAGGACGAATGGGTCGACCATATGGAATTTGAATTTCTCAGTTGGAATAGTCAGTTGATCGGCTCGTGACATGAATCTGTAAGAATTGAACTGTTTTGATGAGAATAGAGCTTAATTGCAACAGGAGACAGATACCATTTTGTTCAGTTCTAGCGAATGATAATGAGAAATTCCATGTAATAAGACTTAATTGTTGTGCAAAAAGGATGTTGAAAGGGCATGCGTCAGTCGAGTTTCCCAAAAAATAACTCGGTCGGCAACATTATACGACAAAGTGCTACAAATTGTTTCTAGTTGTCGGACTTTTGATAAAATAAATTATATATATATATATATATATATATATATATATATAAATATATATATATATATATATTGGAACATTCAAAATGCATAAAATTCTATCCTAAGTGCCTCTATTGGCTAGTATACAACCTCAACTATACAAAGGGGCCCTTAAACTTCATTCCAAGTTTTCATTTTATGTTCCCTTGATATAGTTGAGTGATTTTTCCTCAAAGAGCCCAAAATTTCCCTAAATCTAGTGTACTAATCTACATCAATTTGGGTGAGTTAGGATCCTTGTAAGAGAGTTACCCCAATGTACATCTTGTGAAGCTCTCAACTCTTTTTCCCAACCTCTCTCTAGAAAGTTGGTGACTTGAAGGTGATCTCCTTGAAGAAGGAGGTGGACTTGGGAAAGGAAGGGTGATCAAAGGTGGAAGATCTTCTACAAGAATGGGTAAGACCTTAGTGAAGGCTGAAGATTCTTAGTAGGTAGATATGTATGACCTTTGTAATTGTTATTGGCTCATTAACCCTAGAAGGAATGCTAGTTCATCCCATGAGCCTGAAAAGGGTGTTCTATATGTTGTAACTATTATAATGGAGTATAAGAAGTGTGAAATGGCTGAAAATCTTAGAGATTGACCCCTATATGTAGTGGATGTACATATCCTAGTTTGGAGGTTGGAATCACTAGACATCTTAGTCTTTATTTGGTGTTTTCCCAAAATCTCTCTCCCTTTCTTTTGAATATAGAAATATCTTTTAGAAAATATCTTGAAGGTCTAATGTGTTTTATTTAAGTGTTTATAGTTATATTCACCCCTCCCCCCTCAGATCCCATACAACAAGCATTACCTACTTTTTTACTAGGAACTTACCCTTGATTGTGTTTGAATAAACCACTGGAAAATTTGGGGGCCCTTTTTGAGGATCATACTAATTTGATTGAGGCTACTTGATTTTGCATAAGTGTAGAAGATTCATTCATAAACTTAAAAGAATAGCCTCGTGTTGGTCAATATTTTTGGGTAGTGGTTAACCTAGAATTGTGATGTTCATCATTTACCTTCCTTTTGAAGTTTTGATAGTTTATCCAACCCAAATTGTAGCATTTTAAGAATGGGTTATTCCTTGAGTTCTCACCAATGATATAAAGTTCTCCTCGCTAAATATTATTGTAGAAGCATTGCAATCCATATTTTAGTGTGGGACAATGTAAAAATTACATTACATCACATGATGCATGCAATTTAAACTAACTAAATTTTCTTGGTGAGATCATTGAGCTATAAATTTAGAATTGAAATGGAATCTATATCGTTTCTACCATATCCATGGTCCTTGCTTCTATAAGACTTGTTCATGAACTTGATTTTTCAAACAATGTTTTGCTTTCATTTGCATTCTTATTCAAGCAATTCTCTCTAACAACTACATCTATGGTTGAGGTTGTAGCACGTGAAGGACCTCCATAGAAGGTGCTCAATTTTGTTCACTCATGCAAGTTTTGGTGTGCACATTTCTGAAGTAGCTCCTTTTAACCTCTCCTATGCATCAACTAGTGTCACTTTAGGACATTCTTATAAGCTAGATATTTTCTTTAGAATTTTGTCAGTCTTCATAGGAGGAAATATTTTCTAAAAAAAACTGCCAATAAAGCATTCCAAGTCTAGATAGACCCTTACTCCATGCCTTGTATCCATTTCTTGGGCAAAGATGTAGTGTAAAGGGGAATAGGTGCACAAGAAGACTGTGATATGGAATCCATTCATAATCAAAATATCACATATCTCAATAAAATGCTTTACATAGAGATTCAGATATTCATTGTCCATGCCCAAAAAAATATTTTGCTACATGATTTCTATTAGAATTGGGTCTAATATAAATAAAGTATCACTCACAACTACTATTCTTATTGATTCAAGACCTAATTATGATGAGGGGAGGAGTAGTCAAGAAACACTATCTCAGATACCATGGTGGTTACAGAAATGGCAGTTGCTTTAGCATTGATTTGATTTTCCCTACTTACTCATGATTGCCTACTGGTTACCACAACCTTGGGTCTATCAACTATCTTTGTGAAAGAGTCCCAACTATAGAATTTGTCAACCACGCATGATGCATACAAAATAAAAATGAAAAGGGGTTTTTATATATAGGAATTCGTATGGACCACAAGAACAAAAAATGTGAACGAATTTTATCCAAAAACATTAACCTACTAAACATGTGGTGATTGAGCTAGAAAAAGATATTGGCTCCCAACAATGGTCAACCTCAAAAGGGTGTGCACGCAACCTAAACTATATATACGAGGCCCATAGTAGGCTGAGTCAACATTAACATTGTTTAGCATGTCTCCACGTGAAGTCGATATCCAAATACAAAATAGTCTAATTAATCCCAAAATTCAACACAAAATAGTCAAGTGGATCATACAATTTAAATAAAAGAATGGTTGTTTTTATTAAACTAAGGTTGTCACAAACTTCCTTTTAAGTTATCAATTCAAAGTAAATGCATTTGGTTCCATAACACCTATGAAAAACATGATGAGCATGCTTATAAAACAAATATACTTTCTTCTTATCCACCATCTCACACTACATTGCAACTAATTATTTCAACCTATTCACTCCCAAGGTGGTCAGATTATAATCTTCCAACTAATATCTAATAAAATAAAGTAAGTTCTCATAGATATCTCTAACATAAACATATATCCACCTTCACAAAAATTACAAGGAGACTTAACATGCACGAACCTCTACTCACTTAATTCATATCCCTTTAAGGTATGCCAATTTTACGCAAGTAGGGAACCTTAGCCATTGATTCTTATTAAAATGTAATAGGAATTAGTGAAACAAGAAGGAAATCTATAATATGAATCAAGATGTTCATCACATGACTAATGGGTGCCAAATAAACAACAAGCACAAAGGAAACTACTCCATGATAGTGGGTATTCCAATAAAAAATACCAAACTAAGAACATCCTTGGAGTAAAAGGTGGAAAATATTACAAAAGATAAGGAAAAATGAGATGTGACATTTGTAGAGGAAGGATCTCTACTAAGGAGTTGAACTTAAAGCTTCTCAATCTTGGAGAGAGATAAATCTGCCCTTGAAGCCTTCTACTTCTTCCTTTTAGCCTCTTATAGAGTAGAGTCACCTTTTAAGTCTCCCTTCTCTCATTGAATCCAAGTTAGAATTAAACAAATGAGAGATATCCAATCACAAATGATCTCTTGTTCATTATAGTTTTCCACTTATGTTACATTGCACATTGTTCCTTGGGTAAGGCATGTCATGTACCTAGGTAGTTGATAATGGATCGGCCCGATAAATGCTCGGCACACTGTGGTGATGTCAAGGATCTAGACAACATAGCTAACCAGTTATTGATGACATTGTATGGTAAGCCATTAGTGAGAACACCATGCATACTTTTGGTCAATTTGGTTATGTCTACTAATGTTGAGTGATGTTTTCAAAGGAAAATGATGTTGTAGGATGGGGTCAAAATCACTGCCGGCTACTAAGGTTAGACACGACACCCAATTGATAGACACGATTTGTCTAAAGCTAGGAAACTTGAGTGTGCATTTGGAATAGGCATACCATGTACAATAAGTCTATAATGTTCCTACGTGTAGAATGACTAAATATTGAGTTCTTGATTTCTTTTCTTGATGATGATGGTGGAATTAGTACCAGATTAACATTATGATATTAATATTGAAATAGTGTTGATAAGACTATATGAAAATGACATATTTAATTACTATAATGCAATTATAAGTCTAAAATGTAGCCAAATCATGAAATTTAGTCATGAAAACATATTAAATTAGGGAATAAAAAGTAGTATAAACTAGATATGGCATTCAACAAATCGAATTGAACATGAGAATTTTGACTAGATTTGTGATCAAACACCAAAATACAATTTGACAATTAACACAATGGATAAGTCACTTTTTGAATTAACAAAAGAAGACCCTCTACCTCTCATGATTAGAGGTATGTTTCTAGAAATTCATATATTATATTTCCACATAAGGAAGGCCACCATCCAAAATTGATGTCCAACTAATGGATGATTCACTATGGATTGCCTTGCTTGGGTGTTATCATACAACATTCCACCCAAGATAGCTCCACAACTTGGTCCCTATTTCCATCTCAAAATCCATGTAGTGCATATTAAACATGCTCCTTTTTGTGATCCCTATTCATATATGGGTTCACATACCACCACATCGTGGGTTGATGTTGAGTAGTATTCCTACCAAGTGTGCTCCTTCCTTGTTAGACCAATGCATACCTCTAGTTTGTTCAAGACAAATCATGACTCGGGAGGTGGGGTGATTACCTCACATGCACCAATCTTTTCATGCCTGCACTAGGCCCACCAATTTCTCTAGTTCTATGCTTAGAAGCCTCCAAAGGTAGGGTATGTGACAAGCATGCACCATACGATTCCCCTCTTGAATAGTCAACATTGTGTA
Organism: Alisma plantago-aquatica; assembly: GCA_963693085.1. Lineage (NCBI taxonomy): Eukaryota > Viridiplantae > Streptophyta > Magnoliopsida > Alismatales > Alismataceae > Alisma > Alisma plantago-aquatica. The sequence continues at coordinate 339,055,639 of OY856409.1, read as the reverse complement.
ATTAAAATATACCGTACAAGGCCCTTAAAATTAATTCACTCACCAATTACATGTTTGATGAATGTCTATTCATCATGTTTTTAGTTTCATGTTAGATTTATTTTGCATATTTTGTATACATTCAACTCCATATTTGTGATGGACTCCACTTTTGGGAATCTCTAGATTTATAATGACATAAGTAAATTCATGTGCTTGAGCTATATTGGGATATCTAAGTGTTTTGACTAAGTATGGAAGTTATTTGAATTGATATTATGATTATGATCCATAATTTGTATACCTTTTGAAGCATTTAATTGAACGATCAAATAAATGAGACTTGTCATCGAATTCAATGGAATGTTTCTTGAGTTGTGATAAAGAAAAGGTTAAAATTTTGTAAAGACTGTAGAATCCAAGATGAACTCATTTAGGGTTGTAGTAATATGTTTTGTTGAGAAATTAGGAACTTAACTTAGGATATTGATCAATGACATGCGGGCAGTGTTGCCCTTGGATCTAGACAATGGATGTTCAACCACATATATGTAAGGTGGCTTCTATAAAGCCACTAGATATAGATAGGAAGTCTTCTAGGTGGTCTCCAACCTTTACACCTTGCAGGGTAACACAACGCCAACATTCAAGATGCCATGATCATTGAACATGGGATGAGAGGAAGGTATAGTCCAACAGTTGTCTTTGGTTCCTCCAGAGGAGTGGAAATACCCCTCAGTTGGGACAAATGGACCAGAAATGAGAAGTGAATCTCCCCATTCCTACGGTTTTCTTCACTGCAAGTAGCAGTTGGTGTGAGGAAGAATACTAGAAGAGGGTCAAAGATGGGGAAGCATGTAACTTAAAATGATGAAGGGGGACAGGATGATATTGGCCCAGGTGTCTATATGAATCGATAGGGTGGTTCGAGTAGTACACCAACCATGGATGGTTGGAGGAGATGGTGGAGTTTAGATAAGGTTGTAGGCTATCCCCCACCACTAGAGAAGGATGCATATAGCATATGGAGTTTTGAGAAGTCACTGAGATATTGGATTCCTTGTGCTTGTTATGACTACGTAGGTGGTGAGCTCCATACTAACTGCAATCCTAGAAAGTAATAGAGAGGAAAATAGAATCGAGGGACAATCACATGCCTAAGACTACAACAACCCTAGAAATGGAGTGCTTGGATGTGAGATGATCTGCAGCCAGTGTAGAAGAAGACTTGCTCCTTGGAACCTCACAGACATGAAGGAGTTTTCATCAATTGGATAAGAGTAGAAGGAGGCGATTGAGTCTTTGGCAGAGGAGAGCCATGGACACGGCGACATTTTGTTCCTAGAAGAACAGAATCTCATAGATGCCAACCAGGAGGAGTCACCACAGTAGCAGTAGCTTCAAGGCCAAAAGCATCGAAGGAGAACAATTGGAGCTTTTAGAGGTGTCAATAGCTATTGAAGAGGAGCAACCCTAGAGATATCCTTCTCCATAGATCCACAACACGGAAATAGTGGGCGGACATTTGTGTGAAGCATGAGATCACAGAAGAGAAAGAGAGAAAAAGAAAGGCTAAAGACATCCCTGGTTCAAGGACAAACGAGTAGCAAACTGGACTGGCTCAAGCGATGAGCCACGCCACTAGGGCCACGTGGCATATGTAGTTTTTCCGGACAAGGTAATAATCTTTAGTCAATATGCATAACTTCAATAATTTATAGTAAATACCTCCAACTTCCAAAAAATACAAGCAAGCTATCAAAAGTCTCAAACAATTCGTAGAACAAGATGGAACCAAAATATAAGCCTTTTGATGCTTAAATCACATCGATATCATGTAAGATATTTTACACTTGTTTCATGAGTAATAAATATCAAACAATGTCCTAATATTATGAGAAGATGTCACTAGATCCTAAATAATGTTTTTGATCCATCTAATGTCACTGATTATATTGTTGATGCATGAAATCATAGGAAATGCTTCATATAGATATTTAGGGTTAATAACCCTAAATAAAATGCAATAAATACATTGATGATCCATAAATGATGAAATTTATATAATACCCTCATATTAGTAAATAGAAGCTAATATGGAACTTTGATGTCAGTCAGATACACATAATTCATGTTATATGAAGATGACCCTTTATACATGTAATGCTTCATAATCTAGAAAATTACATCAGTATGATGATACTAGGACAAGAACACAAGTAAAAATGGGAATGTCCTAAAAGGATAAGTAAAACCCTAATGAACATACTAGGGTTAAGATGATGAGAATCTGATGTTAGTACATAATCTTGTCTTAATCGGGGGTTTGACCAAGGTTAGAGTTGATGCTAAGAGTGTGGTATAGATTATCTTGATCAAGGTATGCTACACTTCTTACTTGACTTATTATACAATATGCTTGTATTATATGTGTAGTAAAATACTTGGCATATTATATTGGATGAAGTGATCGTTCTTGTATGATATATTGCATGATTTTCCATACTTATGGATCTAAAAACATCAAACATAATGTATTTGTTCCATTATATGGAAGTACTAAACTCTTTGGTAGTATAGTGATTGGAAGTGACTTAACTCTTTGGTAGTCGGTCACATTGTACATATGATCTAACTCTTTGGTATTAAATCATAAAGTCCTTAATCTTGAGCTCCTTGAGAGTAAAGAGAATGCATCAAAACCTATAGCGGTCAATGCATGGATATATAATAGAAAATGTGCTTAAAATATGTGTTCTCTTTTGTTTATAAAAATATTTGTTCAAGTATGCTTCTCGTTATATATTTCTTTTGTTACTACCAAGTATTAGTTTTATATTATTGCCAAGTCTTAGTAAGGAGTGGTATATAAAAGACACGTAGGTGAACTTAGTACAATATTCTTGTATATTGTCCTGACATGTACCACATGCAAACATTGTTTTAGGTATGTGGACATATGATGTTGAAGAACCAGGATGTTTGAGAGTTGTGTGGTGAGTTGATGTACAAGTGGACCTATTGTCTAAAGATCCTGTTGTAGTGGTAGTACATGCATCTGTAAAAGTTTACTATTCAATGTGTAATGATAATTCATTCTTTAATTATATGTTGAATGGTGAAGATGTGTTGTATGGTTTGTTTATTGTTCATGTGTATGTGCTACTATTGTTTCCTCTGACTTCCTCTAATTTTCTTCTTCTTAGCCTAGTGTGTGGTATTTAAATTGGGATTCTTTCTGAGGTGAGGTTTCCATATGGACATCACACATCAGATTAAGTTTTAGAAAATCCAAGGATGTCACAAGTGATATCAGAGCATGAACAATAGCAAATCATGGCATTTGCTCATTATGCAACTCAAACTAAAGAAAACCTTGAACTTGAACATCTTTAGGGTTAGATTAGTCATCTTATAGATACTAGATCTAACCTAGCCTCTAGGTTAGCACCTAGATGTCTGAGAACTAGGTCTAGACTAGTGCTTGTTTTATAGTAGGTCCTGAGGTGTCATTCTCTCCTTATAATGTGGCGGTATCAGATGTTATATTATTCAGAGATGATATGCATCAAGGGAAGAGGAATCCTACACATATAGTGCTTGTTGTCTAGGGTATATTCACTAGTATATACTTTTTTCTCACCCTTTTCACTAGGTGACATGGCACTAGACTCTCTACTATGTGTGGGACACTCATTGTTTGGATTTGGTTTTTGATCTGATCGGATCAAACCTCGATAGTTTTCTCTGAGGCATGTTTTATTGGAGAAAAACTATATACTATTTTATTATATATGTATGTAATAAAAAATGTGTCCCCACACATGTATGAGTAGGAAGTAGTCATGCAACCTAAGTGAAAATGAATGACATCAGTCTAGAATAGAGAATAGTTCTACACTAGGTGTCTAGAGCCTTGTTGGAATATGTGATTGATTGTATAGATGATCAGATCTAAGCCTTATATTGATGATATAAAATGAATTTTTATGATATATGTTTGTCTTTGAGGACCTATGTTCAAATTTGAGGATTTCAGATAAGAGTCGATGATACAAGTATTTATGTTTCCATAAGTTAAGATATGCAAATTTAAGATAAGATATGAATCAACAAGATCCTCAACCTCATTCATGAAGGATGACCTCCAGTGTTAGGACCAGTTTTGGGTTAACTCCAGAGAGTGTGAGGCCCACAGGGAGTAGGTCAGAGAACTTAAACTCCAAGATATGAGAACTATGAGAAATATGTGTTATGATATGTCCTAAACTAGACTACTCCTAAGTGAATGAGTTGAGTCTCTTTATGTGTGATTCTTATAGATGTCTTGAACCGTAGATGTTCTTGGGAGGACCAAGCCCCAGAGTTGAGAGAGAGGCTAGTTATATATGTGAAACATGAATATGATTACAAGAACCTACCCTTTGTGTGAGGGAGAGAGTCCCAAGACCCTGGAGGAGGCAATTATGCAAGTTTGTGTAAAGCCTCATGCTTGGGTTGGTGGCTCCTTGTAGGAATATAGTGGTTGTATATAAGAGATTTGTGGTTAAGCACATAACATGGGTAGAGAAATTATGAAGAGAATGCTATATCATGTTTTGGTTTGTGCTTATGTGTCCAGATCTTGTCATCAATGCCAATGAGGTAGACCTAAGAATCCTAGACCAAGGAAGGGAGATAAAGCTTTACACATATGATACTCATAGAGTTGAGTGATCTTAGAGAGATTGAGCATGATACCACCCTCATGATAATGGGTTAGGATAACCTCAATTGGACTAGATAAGGTTTGGATATATGTTTGGCAAGCCACTCACATAAGTTTGTCTATCACAACCATGAGATAATATATGTAAGGATGTGATCTTATCTAGAGATTTAATATATGTATATGACATGATGGATTCCTAGATATGGTTTCATAGATCTCTATGTATATGTAATGACCACATTTGTGCTTAATTGGTAAACTAGGGTTTACTTGAATGATTACATGCTTTATTAGATTGAACATCGTTTAGACTTGATTAATGATAGTAGATCAATTATGATGTTTCAAACCTAAGAATAAACTCTAACTATGATTTTAGTTTGAAGAATTAGGGTTTGAGAAATGTAAATCCTAATCGACAAAAATTAGGGTTTTGATAGTACATGAATATGGAATTTGATCAGGATAGAAGTGTGGTAAATGATTTTTCATATTTTCTACAAAATTTTATTTAATTGAATTTTGGATATGATATGAATAACTCAATCATGCATATTGGAGAAAAATTTTAGAATATTTGAGTGTTTTTTGAATGTGGTTCTTAGTCGAACTATACTTCAACCAAAATGCTGACATAGTGTTTTTTAGTAGTGTAGTGTTTTATTTTTATTTATTTATTGGTAACTCCAAATGATCTGAAATTTCAACTACAAAAATGAAACTTAGTCATAAACAACAAGTAAAATTTTCATAATTATTGGATGCGTTTATACCTTATTGATAGATGAATTACCGTAACATTTTTACGATAAAAAATTCATCTCAAATAAGAGAAAGTATAGTGAGGTGTCCATAATCTTTAATTGCTTAGTATGCGATTACAAACCCTGAATTGTGTGTTTGATCTAAGCTTTTGCAAAATGATATGAAATAGATTCTTCCTCTGTTTGGATGAATTTCAGAAGATAAAATCATATTAGAAATTCATACAATACATCCTAATGAGAATTCCCTAAGTATTCGCAGAGGTTTTAAGAGTAAACTGAAATATAGGGAATTTGTCTATGACTGAAATTTGTTGTATAATTAAATAGAGAAATTTGTTTATCTGGTTTCCCTTGGTTATGAATGAATGTTTATTTGAATTCATTATACATATATGTTAGATACTATCTTGGATTTCATTTAACGTGAATAGTGTTTGTTTGACATCTCAATAAAGATGGTGGAACCCTAGATGCGAGGAAAGTTGGATATTTGCGAATAGATATCGTGAAATCAATTTTAACGGATTTTCTTGACATGATAGACTTTATTTATTAAATTTTATTATTGATGCATGTTATCTCAGTGAATGGCATAGAAACCCAAATTCAACTCAGTTCCAAGGTTTCATACATATATTGATTTTATATGATTTGTTGATAGTAGTCTTTATTAAGTGAATGTTTATATCGCATGATATCCTTATGAGAGCCATGTGATAAGTGAATGAGGTAAATGAAACGCTAAGGATAGGGTGTTCAATGAATTGAGTATTTTGATATCAATGTTCTCAGTATGAGATGTGGTGATTCACAACTCAAGATTTTGATTGAGCTACACATTTTCCAAGAAAGTACAAATAATTGACAAGTGCAAATGATGACTACATGTATGTCAAGTAATTAAATCTTATCAGTGTATTAAGAAGTTCAATTACATGATTCTAGTGTATAAAGTATCAAGTGGACATGTATTCTGTTATTGAAGAATTTTAGTCTGCCTGCAGGTATAAAATGTTGATTTCTCAGTATATTATAGTGTTTTAAGTATATTGCTCTGCCAAGTTTAGAATGATATACATTTTGTATTATAAACTTCAAATAAATAGACATGGTACCATAGACATACCAGAGTCAAGTATAAGTAAAGGAAAAGATACAATATAGAAAGAGATTTCCAAGAATAATAAAATATTATAAATAGGTGCCCTGAACACCGTAGACTCCCTACGGATGTCTGCACTGTAGGGAGGAAATGATCCACCCTAGTAGTGACCAATATATAGGGATTGGATCACACCCACATAGCATGTGTGGAGATGAAGCCCTTGAGGAAGTCTCCTAAGAGAAGATAGGTTACCCAACATGAACTGGAGATCCCGGTGGTAACCTAGAGGTACCCACAGAGTGTACCAAGATGAGGCCCATAGAGCATCTCAGACCCTCCGCCTGTGTACTCAGCCTAGAAGGAGAGGCCCAGTTAAAGGCCAGCAATTTAGCCACCTTAGTTAGACGTGACAGTTTGAGTCAAGCAGACCCAGATTCAGTTCTAGGCTTAGCTTCCCAGGTTTGAAGTTAAGTCTTGTACGGTGAGATCGTAGCTCACTACGAGTCTTCATATGTAGAGTACACTGCATATGATTAGGGCATAAGTTAAAATATGATCATATAGGTTTAAAGAGTTTCTTATAAGTAAGAAAGGCTAAGAAAGATTCGAGTACAGTTTCCCAGCAATTATTCTTTGTATGTTTCTGAGTTATTAGTTCTCTTTGAAATTAATCAAGCATGCTCATATATTGATTTGCTCTTGTTGATATCTAGAGTATCATGCCATATTTATGATTGTCAATGATAAATCTATTTAAAGCTTACTACTGTTATAATTGATATCAGTTGCTCAAAAGTATATCTATAATTATGTTAGTGCTTTAGACTGTTTCTTTGAAGTACTTATTCACTGAGCGAGTAGGCTCACCAATCTACTTACAATTTTTAGGGATATCACATGGACTTGAAGAAGGTCATTGCATTCAGAGTAGATGTGCCACAAGAGTTAAGTCTGAGTATAGTTAAGTTCAATCGGTCCCTGTCACTCTAGGTCCTTGTTCATATGTGAGAGAGTTGTGAATGATGTTTGTATCTTTGTTTCCTTGTTAAGAGAGAATGCATTTGATTATCATGGCATATGTACATGGAAGTGTGAGAAACAGGATGAATGTATGGATGTGTATCATTAATGTTGAGATCATATTAGAGTAAACAAGGTTTATTTCTCTTGTAAAGTTTGTTTATGTGATTCAATGTGAGAAAATAAAGAGTTTGAAAAAGAAGAAAAAGTTAAGGGTGATCTTTGTATTATGATAAATCCTCAATTTTATGCCGTAATCTCATGATTAGTGTTAATTATGAGATCGAGGCGTAACAACTTGGTATCAGAGCCTAGGCTGAGTTGTCAGGGACCATTAAGTTAGTAAGTTAGAGTCATAAGTGTGGCAGATAGGATATGTTATGATGTTAGCTCTGGGGATTTGAGTATTTGGATATCCTGGCCCGGTATCTGAGTACTTGGATCAACCTATATCGAGCTACTCTGTCTATTCTTTCATGTATACCCTGGCCTGGTATACAGTGGAAGGATGGTATAGAGTGGAACCCTAGAAATATTAGGGTTAGAAAAAAGATAAGTAACATGAATTAATAGCATAAATATAAAATGAGATAGAACTTTAATTTCATATTGTTGTTTTATTAGAGATGAATAGAAAAGCTCTTATATGTTTGAATTTAGATATTCCGTATTTTGAAATATATATGGGTCTTCAAGATTTGTTGTACACTATGCAATTGTAGCATTTATTAATTACACTCTTTGTATCAAGTAGACTAGAAATGATCTTTGAATGAGCTTCCCTAAGTGGATAAGGTTTCTTCCATACATTTGAGATGAATAGGAGTTGAGTAATCCTGAGTAGCTCTTGGCTTCAGGACTACAGGTTTGGCCTGGTCCGGCTGGCAGGATGCATTACTGGGATCTAATGACTCCTATTAGTAACATAACAAGAGCAAATTCTAGATATATTAGATCCAAATTCTAGTATGAATTTATATACTCTAAGATTTTGAAGTATAAGGGAAAGATTGTGATAACTAAGAATCAGTTGGAATTGATATTTGAGATCCAACTTTGGGGCCTCATATGAGAAACCCTTAATTGCAAATAAAGGAACACGACATAAGGTTCTGATTTAGTTTAATTATTAGTATTATATGAACTCTAAATATGAAATATGGAAAAGATATGAGAAAAGTATGTAAGGGGCCAAGATAGTAAGAATCAATTATGAGGAATGGATTATATAACCGAGTATAATGTTTTTATGTTCTCCAAAGCAAAGGGAAAATAGAAGAAAAGAGTTAAGTATACAATAAGTACATATAAGTGAGGAGTCTTCAAAAGAGTTAAAGTGAACAGAACTAGATGAGCATGTAAATCATAAAACTAGGATAAGAAACTTAGTTGAAACAAAGAGAAATGTTGAAAATAATGAGCTTGATTAAGGAATGAGGGTTATGATATAATTGAGAGCATGGAATGTATACTTTTATTAATAAGTTTAATACATTCATTCTTACTGCCTTTGGATTCTAAGTCTCTATAGAACAACAAACTAGTTTCTAAAATAAGAACAAAAGTGTAGATAAATAAATGAATAAATTATACAAAGGTAGACTATATTTAGGAAGGAAATACTTGATTGAAAGAGAAACTATGTTCCACCCATGCATGAGCTGTTTGATTTAAAATGAAGGATATGTAATGTATTAAACATGAGGTGATACTAGTAGAGAGATTATTGATTTAGAATTTCAACTTTACATTAGTAGAAGGATAAAAGGAAATATATCCAACATGGTATATTTTATCATACACATAAAAGAAGCAACATGGTCATAAGAGAAAACTAGAAATTAAAGATCACATGTGGAATAGTAGTATATGGTAAGGGGATTATGGAAAGTAAAGAAGGGTTTGAAACATAATGGAGCAATATAGATTATAAAAGAAAGAGGTTGCGAGATTCAAGAAAGTGCTAATTAGTCAAGTATCATTGTTGATAATTAATTAAACCTACATATGAGAAATGTATTATTGAATGTTTGAAGATAGGAATTCTAAGTCTCAAAATCATATTTTCTTTCATATCTTCCTTAATGAGAGCAATGTGGGAATGAAGTGATAAGAAAATTAATCATATATGATGCATAACCACCGTGGTAGAGACATCTAGTGAATGTAATAATGACATTTGATGAAACCCTAGAAGGGAAAATTGAGAATGTAATCTATATGAATAGGTCAAGTAAGAGAAAGAAAATTCAATTGATAAGATAAGAAAGACTTTAGTAAAACTTGTGAGATCCAAAGTTTGAATTTCAAATTAAAGGAGCAAAGTCACATCATAATAACGTCATGCTTCTGATAAGGACCAAACCCTAGAATGTTTAGATTTGTAGTAGTTCAAGGGATGTCAATAGTGATTTGACCTTGAATACTAGCATCTCTATAAAACAAGATCATGAGATTTGCACTATGAGAAATAAACTAGCACATATAGTAATCTAGGGTTTAAAGATAGCTAATCTGAAAGGTAGATAAACAATATGGAAATGATTCAGAGTAAAGTGTAAGCTATAAATTTGAAATGTAACAAGTATGTTTTGAACAAAAGGAGAAATACAATACGAGTGAAGTGTGATATGAGATTCTTGTAGTGATATAAAGAATGATGAATAATCTATTTGTACCTTGGATGTTTCAAATTTAGGAATGTTTAATCTACATGATTAAAATCAGAAGGATAAGTAGAAAAAAAGTAAGTAGTAGTGAATGAGGAGAGAGATAAGAGAAAACAATGGCTTTTAGTAATATGTGAATTTGTTTTTAGAAGTATAATTTGTTGAAGGTATATTAAGGGATGTAAATTGGTTCTACATATGATTTCAGTGTACATGTGCAAGCAATATGGTAATTAAAGGTGTCTGATAGTTGTAGTCATTCATACCAGCAATCCATCTTAGTATTGTACATTTTTTGTATGGTGATATGGGTTGAATAATGATGGAACAAATGAAGGGTTACCCTGAACAAGATAGTCTTACCTATTCACTCATATGAATAGAAGGGATGATAACCATATTGTATTGATATGTAACCCTAATGAGGTGTAGCTTGTTATACCTAGCTTTAATATAATTTAGTGATGGTAATTGGGCATGAATAGTCCTTGAATGTCTAATGCAATAATGGAGTACCTTGTTACTGTTGTTGAAACCCTAGTATGATATAACTTGATGGTTACACCTTGAATTATGTGTGGGTTCATACTTGAGAATAATATTGAATGTGATGGTAATGCTTCACCTTATGCATCAATGATGCAATGGGGATGTCGTGAGTAGTATTGTACAATTGTTGTTGAATCTAGTCATTCAAATCAAGGTTGTTTTCCTATTTGAGTAGCACAATGGAAAAATTCAAAAGATCGTGGTGAACTCTCTTTTGTGACTCAGAGGTAATATGAAACAATAGTACATATTGAGCCGTATGAATTGAGATGGTTGGATCAGATTATCATTGTTGAGGTAACACCTCAAGAGTATGAAAATATTGAAATGGTTGCTTCTGTATATGCTCTATGTTTGATTGTGGCATAGAGAATTTGTTTGTTATCATTGAGAACTATTTTAACATATTGTGATTAGAAAAGAAATGAAGGACTTAATGTTGAAAACGGCATTAAAGTATGATTTACAAGAATATAATGACATGTAAAATTTCATAAGCTTAAAATAAACTTTGAATATACTTTTTTTTCATATTTATGTTTTGGGGACAAAACTTTTTAAGGGGGTGAGAATTATAATGATTACATTTGTGCTTAATTGGTAAACTAGGGTTTACCGGAATGATTACATGCTTGATTAGATTGAACGCCGTTTAGACTTGATTAATGATAGTAGATCAATTGTGATGTTTCAAATCTAAGAAGAAAATCTAACTATGATTTTAGTTTGAAGAATTAGCGTTTGAGAAATGTAAACCCTAATTGGCAAAATTTAGGGGTTTGATAGTACATGAATATGGAATTTGATCAGGATAGCAGTGTGGTAAATGATTTTTCACATTTTCTACAAATTTTGTATTTTATTGAATATTTTATATAATATGGATAACTCAATGATGCATATTGGAGAAAATTTTCAGAATATTTAAGTGTTCTTTGAATGTGGTTCTCGGTTGAACTATACTTCGACCAAAATGTTGACAGAGTGTTTTTTAGTAGTGTAGTGTTTTATTTTTATTTATTTATTGTTTACTCCAAATTATTTGAAATTTTCACTGGAGATCTGAAACTCAGTCATAAACAACTTGTAAAATTTTCATAATTTTTGGATGCGCTTAGACCTTATCAGTAGATGAATTAGAGTAATATTTTTATGACAGAAAATTCAGCTAAAATAAGAGAAAGTATAGTGAGGGGTCAATGTGCAATTGACCCAAGCAGCTCAATTGCTCTATATGGTCAACCTAACACACAAGGAGCTCTCATAATTCGTGATTCAATCCATAGAAATGAAATCCTAGAGAGAGAGGGAGAGTTAGGGTTTGAGAGGAGAAAGTGATGGAGATGTTGACCTAGGGTTTTGCAGTCTGAGGAATGATGAAATCATGTAAGTTTAGCTTCTTAGCATAGACTTTAATGGTGAATCTTCTCTCACATGTCAAGATTCTATCCCTCCTCTGATTTGATCCAAAATGGTATCAAAACTTCCCCTTTTCTCACTCTTTCTTCATAATCCCTCATTTTTAGGGTTTCTGAGTTGAAAGGAAGAAGAATTAGGTGAATTGCTAGGGATTTGATATGAGATTGAGATTTTCAGGGATGAGCTACATTTTTAAGGTGTTTTCACAACTTAGGGTGAGTGGGAACTTCCTTTAAATAGTATATTGCATGAAAATTGGTTAAATTATCCATAATCTGTAATTGCTTAGTATGCGACTACAAACCATGAATTGTGTGTTTGATCTAAGTTGTTGCAAAATGATTTGAAATGGATTCTACCTCTGTTTGGATGAATTTCAGATGATAAAATCATATTAGAAATGTATACATTACATCCTAATGAGAATTCCCAAAGTATTCACGGAGGTTATAAGAGTAAACTGAAATATAGGGAATTTGTCTATGACTAAAATTTGTTGTATAATTAAATAGAGAAATTTGTTTATCTGGATTCCCTTGGTTATGAATGATTGTTTATCAGAATTCATAGGACATATATGTTATATACTATCTTGGATTTCATTTAAGGTGAATAGTGTTTGTTTGATATCTCAATAAAGAGGGTGAAACCCTAGATGCGAGGAAAGTTGGATATTTGCGAATAAATATCGTGAAATCCATTTGAATGGATTTTCTTGACATGATAGACTTTATTTATTCAATTTTATTATCGATGCATGTTATCTCAGTGAATGGCATGGAAACCCAAATTCAGCTCAGTTCCAAGGTTTCATACATATATTGATTTTATATGATTTGTTGATAGTAGTCTTTATTCAGTGAATGCTTATGTCTCATGAAATCCTTATGAGAGCCATGTGATAAGTGAATGAGGTAAATGAAACCCTAAGGATAGGGTGTTCAATGAATCTAGTATTTGATATCAATGTTCTCAGTATGAGATGTGGTGATGCACAACTCAAGATTTTAGTTGAGGTGCACGTTTTCCAAGAAAGCACAAATAATTTACAGGTGCAAATGACGATTACTCGTATGTCAAGTAATTAACTCTTATTAGTGTATTAAGAAGTTCAATTGCATGATTCTAGTGTATAATGTATCAAGTGGATATGTATTCTGTTATTTAAGAATTTTAGTCTGCCTGCAGGTATAAAATGTTGATTTCTCAATATATTACAGTGTTTTGAGTATATTGCTCTGCCAAGTTTATAACGATATACATGTTGTGTTATAAACTTCAAATAAATAGACACGGTACCATAGACGTACCAGAGTCAAGTATAAGTAAGGGAAAAGATACAATATAGAAAGAGCTTTCCAAGAATAATAAAATAATAGACATAGGTGCCTTGAACACTGTAGATTCCCTACAGATGTCTGCATTGTAGGGAGGAAATGATCCACCCTGGCAGCAACCAGTATACGGGGATCAGATCACACCCACAAAGTGTGTGGGGAGACAAAGCCCTTGAGGAAGTCTGCTAAGAGAAGATAGGTTACCCAACATGAACCGGAGATCCCAGTGGTAACCCAAAGGTACCCATAGAGAGTACCAAGATGAGGCCCATAGAGCATCGCAGACCCTTCGCCTGTGTACTCAGCCTAGAAGGAGAGGTCCAGTTAAAGGCCAGCTGTTTAGCCGCCTTAGTCAGACGTGACAGTTCGAGTCAAGCATACCCGGATTCAGTTCTAGCCTTAGCTTCCTGGGTTTTAAGCTTAGTCTTGTATGGTGAGATTGTAGTTCGCTATGAGTCTTCATATGTAGAGTACAATGCATATGATCAGGGCATAAGCTAAAATATGATCATATAGGTTTAAATAGTTTCTTATAAGTAAGAAAGATTCAAGTACAATATCCCAGCAATTATTCTTTGTATGTTTCTGAATTATTAGTTCTCTTTGAAATTAATCAAGCATGCTTATATATTGACTTTCTCTTGTTGATATCTAGAGTATCCTGCCATATTTATGATTGTCAATGATCAATCTGTTTAAAGCTTACTATTGTTATAATTGATATCAGTTGTTCAAAAGTATATCTGTAATTATATCAGTGCTTTAGACTATTTCTTTGAAGTACTCATTCACTTTGCGAGTAGGCTCACCCCTCTACTCACAATTTTTAGGGATATCACATAGACTTGAAGAAGGTCATTGCATTTAGAGTAGATCTGTAACAAGAGTTAAGTCTGGGTATAGTTAAGTTCAGTCGGTCCTTGTCACTCTAAGTACTTATTTAGATGTGAGAGAGTTGTGAATGATGTTTGTATCTTTGTTTCCTTAATAAGAGAGAATGCATTTGATTATCATGTCGTATGTACATGGAAGTGTGAGAAACAGAATGAATATATGGATGTGTATCATTAATGTTGAGATCCTATTAGAGTAATCAAGGTTTAATTGTCTTGTAAAGTTTTTTTATGTGATTCAAAAAACAAAGAGTTTGAAAACGAAGAAAAAATTAAGGGTGATCTTTGTATTATGATAAATCCTCAATATTATGCCCTAATCTCATGATTATTGGTAATTGTGAGATCAGAGTGTAATAGTATAAATAGTTAACCAGATACTTGAATAATGATAACATTATAAGTTGGATCAATCAATGAAGTCATTAATAAAGTTGTAACCAGATAAAAAAATGGTATGATATCATATTATAAAATACATAAATGAGGTAGTAATGGTCATGATTAATGAATATGCTACATATGGTTAGTTGTTGGTGCACAAAAAAAATGATGACACCATAATATGATCCATATGAATAAAGTAGGTTAACGATAACTAAATCTTGTTAGAAATGTATGTGATGTTGGAACCTTTAATGATTGGGTAAAGTGAGGATGTAAACCCTAAAATATTAAATGTCATGCAATAAGTAAAGCTTCTAAACCATTGTTCTAATCTTATGAGGTGATATAATACCCTAAATGCTCGAGAAATCCTTCAACTATGGTGCATATATGTTCTACAAATCTTGTTTGTGAATATGTTCCACCAAGAGTCATTCCCTGCATGTAGATGAAGACCTTTCAGTTTTTCCTTGGAGTATGAGTACGACTAAAATTGGAGGACAAAATTTCTTTCAAGATGTATATGATGTGATGGGTTGGATTTTAGCTTAATTTTGAGGACAAATTTTCTTTTAAGGTGTGTAGGATGTGTTGGACTCCCCTTTTGGGAATATCTAGATTTCTAATGAGATAAGTAAATTCATATGTTTGAGCTATATTGGGAGTTCTAAGTGTTTTGACTAAGTATGGAAGTTATTTGAGTTGATATTATGATTATCGTCCATAATTTTTTATACCATTTGAAGTATTTAATTGAATAGTCAAATAAGTGATCCGTGGCATCAAGTTCAATGGAATGTTTCTTGAGTTGTGATAAAGAAAAGGCTAAAATTTCATATAGATTGGAGAATCCTAGATGAACTTATACAGGGTTGAAATAATGTGTTTTTTTAGAAATTAGGAACTTAAGTCAGGATATTGATCAATGTCACACGGGAGGTGTTGCCCTTGGATCTAGACAGTGGGTCTGCAACCACAAATATGTAAGGTGGCTTCTATAAAGCCAATTGATATAGATATGATGGCTACTACATGGTCTCCAAGCTTCAGACCTTACAGGGAAACACATCACCATCATTCAAGATGCCATAATCTTTGAACATGGAATGAGAGGAAGGTATAGCCCTGTAGTTGTCTTTGGTTCCTCTAGAGGAGTGGAAATACCCCTCAGTTGGGACAAATGGACTAGAAACGAGAAGTGCATCTCCCCATTCCTACAGTTTTCTTCACCGTAAGTAGCAACTGGTGTGAGGAAGAAGACCAGAAGAGGGTTAAAGATGGGGAATCAAGTAACTAAAAATGATGAAGGGGGACTGGATGAGATTGGCTAAAGTTTCTATGCACATCGATAGGGTGGTTCGATTAGTAGACCAATCTTGGTTGGCTGGAGGAGATAGTGGAATATGGACAAGGTCATCGTCTCTCCCCTGCCACTAGAGAAGAATGCATATAGCCTATGGAGTTTGGAGAAGTCACTGAGATGTTAGATTCCGTACGCTGGTTATGCCTGCATAGGAGGTGAGCTCCATACTAACTGCAAACCTAGCAAAGAAATAGAGAGGAAAATAGAATCGGTAGTCGATCGCATGTTCCAGACTGCAACAACACTAGCAATGGTGTGTTTGAATGTGAGATGATATACATCCAGCACAACAGAAGACTTGTTGCTTGGAACCTCAGGGACGTGAAGGATTTTCATCAGTGGGATAGGAGTAGAAGGTGGTGACTGAGTCCTAGCCAGAGGAGAGTCGGGGATCCAATGACAGCTCGTGTCCAGAAGAACAGACGCCAACCACGAGGAGTGGTCACAATAGCAGTACCTTCAAGGTCAGAAGCATGGAGGGCGAACAATTAAAGCTTTTGGAGGCACTGGGAACTATTGAAGAGGTGCAACCCTGGTGAGACCCTTCGTAGATCCATGACATAGTGGCGGTAGGTGCATGTTCACGTGAAGGATTAGATCTTGGAAGAGAAAGTGAGAAAGAGAAAGGACAAACCCAACCCTAGTTCAAGAATGAACTAATAGCAAATTGGACTGGCTTTGGCGATGAGACATGCCACTAGGGCCATGTGGTAGACGCAGATTGGCCGGGTAAGATAATCATCTTCAGTAAATATGCATAAATTCTATAATTCATAGTTAATAGCTCCAATGTCAGAAAAATACAAACAAGCTATCAAAATTCGTAGAAAGATTTATAGAACAAGATGGAACCATAATATAAGCCTTTTGATGCTTAAATCATAGAAATATTATGTAAGATATTTTACACTTGTTTCATAAGTAATAAATATCAAACAATGTCCTAAAATTATGATAACATGTCACTAGATCCTAAATCATTTATATAATCCATCTAATTCAGGGATTATAGTGTTGATGCATGAAATCATAGGAAATGCTTCATATAGATATTTAGGGTTAATAACCCTAAATAAAATGCAATAAATGCATTGATGATCAATAAATGATGAAATTTACAGAATACCCTCATATTAGTAAATATAATCTAATGTGGAACTTTGATCTCAGTCAGATACACATAATTCATGTTACATGAATATGATCCTTTATACATGTGATGTAACCCTAATATGATTAATGAATGTGACATAATGGTAATATGTTCCCATAATGACTGAAAACATGATTATCAATTAATGTGTCATAATCTGGAACATTACATCAGTATGATGATACCAAGATAAGAATTCAAGTAAAAATGGGAATGTCCTATTGGGATAAGTAAAACCCTAATGAACATACTAGGGTTTAGATGATGAGAATTTAATGATAGTACATGATCTTGTCTTGATTAGGAGTTTGACCAAGGCTAGAGTTGATGACAGGAATGTGGTATAGATTATCTTGATCAAGGTGTGCTTTACCTCTTACTTGGCTTATTATACAGTATGCTTGTATTATATGTGCAGTAAAATGCTTGGCATATGATATTGGATGAAATGATTGTTCTTGTATGATATTTTCCTTGATTTTCCATACTCATGGATTTGAACACACCAAACATAATATATTTGTTCCATTATATGAAAGAACTAAAATCTTTAGTAGTACATATGACATCCCACACCACAAACCACAAGATAACTTGAAACTAAACAGGGAAATAGGTCTTAAACAATAAGATTACTGAAAAACATAGGAAATTAAAAAAAAAATTCATTAAGATCCCAAGCAAAAAAAAAACCTTTACATATAAGTCCACACAAGACACAAAGTGTTTACATCAACTTGTTCTTGTTATGTTTGCCATCAACCTGATACAAGTTAATTAATGATATAAGTTAATTCATGAATGTTGAGTATCTTGAGAGTAATAAATGATTTGGTAAAGTTTGGATGGTGATGGATGTTGATACCACTATTAAAATCCTCGTGTTCATGCCTTTTGGAGGTATTTATTTGACTGATCAAGAAGTGCCATTTTGGCAACAAAATTAGACAGAATACACATTGAGTTGTAATAAAGTAATGGACAAAATGTCAGGATGTTTAGACAATCCCACAATAAGTTATGGAGGTTTGAGGTTACTTTCTAATCGATGTATTATGTAAGTTGGATCAAGGGGCATATTTTTTATGATCTATGTTGTGATATATCCTTGTTGCACTCCCTTAAGAAGGGAGGAGTCATGGATTGTCTATTGTGAAGAGTGCATCCAACTACATCTTTGAATCAAATGGCCACAAATTTGTCCCTAAGCTATAGTTAGGCTAGGCATCATGGGTGATTGGATTTGGGAACTATGATCCCCAATTTCATGGGAGATTATGGGATAGTAGGGAGATCTAAAAAGGTGGTTAGCTTTAAATTATTTAGGTCACCACAATGACACCTTATTTGGGACAAATCTACACCCATATAGAGAGAACAAACCATTCTCCAATATAACCTCTCTACCGTTCTCACATACCATGGGTGGGAGACGGAGTCAAAGGTAGCAGGAAGTTCAGAGAAGAAGAAAGAAGGGAAAACAAAGCTCAGAGTTGGGGGAGTTTGACCCCTGACTCACTACAGGCTTCTGTGAAGTTTCCATGGTCGTCGAATCCAAAGTTGGTCATATAGGAGCTCAAAGCTAGGAGACGGTCCTTCAGGCCCTTTTAACACAATCTTTGAGTGCTCTTTTGTCAGTGGTGGTTTCTCGGAGCTACTCAAACCAGAAGGGATCAATAAAGGGTTCCAGAGGCAAGGCCCCTCTTCTACACCTCTACAACAATCGCAAGTGGCAGTGAGCTCATGAGGCACTCGGGAGTACCTAAGATGTCGTGAGAATCTGACCTAGGACATCGAAAATGATGGAGGCCTTCAGAGCTGATGAGGAGTACTCCTGAGCAGTTGATTTCTTGCCAGAGGATCTTGGATACTGCGGCGCTCATAATAGAGTCCTATAGGACTTCCGTAGAAGGATCGAATAGGTGGAGAGTGCTTAGTTCGCGTGGGTGAGAATGTGATAGAGGAGAGGATGGGAGAGCAGACCAGGTCCAACTGTAGTCTAGACACCCCAACCCAGCTAGAGTTCAGTGAGGGAAAGTAGTGTGCCCTCACATGTCCATGTGGCGATGGCCGATTGGCCAGAAAAGGTAAATGTTCAGTAAATACCAAGATCTTGCATAATTCATAGTAATTAGCTCAATGATTAGAAAAATATGAATAATATACCAAATCTCTCAAAACATTGAGTAGAATAGTATGAAACCATAATATTAGTCCTTTGATGCTTAAATCACAGTGATGTCATGTAAGTTGTGAAATGCTTGTTTAATGAGTAATAAATATCAAATTGTGACCTAAAATTATAATAACACTTCACTAACTCTGAAATATGATATATGATCCATAAAATGTCAGATATGATCATTTTATGACACATAATCATGTAAATTTCTTAGTGTGGCAATCTAGGGCTAATAACTCTAAATAAAATGAAGAAAATACATTTATGATCAATAAATAATGGGATTTACATACCATCCTCATATCAGTGACTGGGAGCTCATATGTAAGTTTGATATCAGTTAAATGCATGAAATTGATGTTATATGAAGATGACCCTTCAATATGTAAGTAGCAAAATACTTGGCATGTGATATTGGATGAAATGATTGTTCTTCTATGCTAACTTGATTTTCCATACTTATGGGTATGAACACATGAAAGATAGTGTATTTGTCCCATTAAATCTAATAACTTCAACACTTTGGTAGTAAAGTACTGGAAAGTAAAGTACTTCAACTCTTTGGTAGTAAAGTACTTGGAAGTGATCCAACTCTTTGGTAGTAGATCACATTATGAAATGATCCAACTCTTGGGTATTAGATCATAAAGGCATTAATGCATTAAACTCTTGAGTAGTGAATTCATGGATGATATAATGGAAAATGGGTCAAGAACATGTGTCCTCCTTTGATAATAAACATTCTTTTTTCAAGTATGCTTTTCTTAAATTTGTTTATTACTGTCAAGTACTATTTTTATCATACTACCAAGTCTTAGTAATTAGAGGTATATAAAAAGACACGTAGGCGTACTCAATACAATATTTTAGAATATTGTGCTAACGAGTACCACATGTAGTTCTTTGTTTAGGTTGTAGGCATTTGCTCTTGAAGAACTGGGATAATTACGAGTGGTGTAGAGAGTAGATGTACAGGTGGACCTATTGTCTTAAGATTCTATTTAGATGTAGTGCATGTATATGTAAAAGTTTATTGTTCAATGTGTAATATCAAGGGTTGTAATCATTCATTTTGTAATTATATGTTGAATGGTGAACATGTGTTGTATGGTCTTGTTCTTATTCATGTGCATGAGCTACTGTTATTTCCTTTTGACTTCCTCTAATTTTCTTCTTCTTATCCTAATGTGGGGTGTTTAAATTGGGATTCTCATTGAGGTGAAGTTTCAATTTAGATGTCACACATCAAGTTAAGTTTTAAAAAAATCTAAGGATGTCACAGGTGGTATCAGAGCATGAATAATAGCAAAGCCTGGCATTTTCTCATTATACAACTCAAATTAAATCAAACCTTGAACATCTTTACGGTTATATTAGTTGTCTTTTACATACTAGATCTAACCTAGCCTCCAAGTTAGCACCTATATGTCTAAGAACTAGGTTTAGACTAGTGCTTGTCATACAACAAGTCCTAAGATGTCATTATATCCTAATAATGTGGTGGTATGGGACGTTGCATTGTTTGGAGATAATGTGCATCAAGGTCATAGAAACCCTAGACATATGGTGCTCGTTGTGTAGAGTAGCTACACTACTCTACACTTTGTTCTCACCCTTTTCACTAGGTGACATGACACTAGCTCTCTAACATGTGTTGGACACTCTTTTATGGATTTGGTTTTTTATTCCAACTGGATCAAACCTCGATAGTTTTCTCTGATGCTTATTTTATCGAAGAAAAACTATATAATATTTTATTATGTATATGTAAATACAAAAATGTGTTCCCACACATGTACGAGTATGAGGTGGTTATGCAACCTAAGTGAAAGTGAATGACATCAGTCTAGAAGAAAGAATAGTTCTAGATTAGATGTCTAGAACCTTATAACAATATGTGATAGTTAGAATGATAGATGAAATAAGTTTTTATGGTATGTTGTAAGTTTTATATAGAGATATGTTGGTTTATGATGATCAAAGTTAGATCTGAAATTTTAAGTGTAATTTTGAGGAATTGAGATAACTTTTGATATATAAGTATGTAGGCTTATATACGTTAAGAGAATCTAAGACATGGATGTGAATCAGCAAGAACCTCAAGCTCTTTTACAAAGGAGGACCTGTAGTGTTGGGTCTAGTTATAGGGTTAGCTCGAGAGAGAGTGAGGCCTAGAGGGATAAGGTCAGAGAACCTAAAATCCAAGATCTAAGAATTATGAGAAATATGTATTATGATATGTCCTAAACTAAACTACTCCTAAGTAAATGAGTTGAGTTGCTCTATGCGTGATTCTTAATGTCTTTTTAAACCCTAGATGTCTTGGGTAGGACCAAACCCTAGAGTCAGAGAGTGGATGGTTATATATGCATATGTGGATATGAATACGAGTACCTACCACATGGGTGAGGGAGAGAGAGTCCCAAGACCCTAGAAGCAGTAAATGTATTAGATTTTGTAAAGCCTCAAACTCAATTTGTTGGTTCCTTGTAGGAAATTAGTAGATGGCTATAGAAGAGAGAGTTGACAAATAGTATGTCATGGGTAGTTAACCTATGAAGTGAATGCCATATCAAGTTTTGGCTTGTGCTTATGTGGTAAGAGCTTGTAAAGATATAACTATGATAAGTAGGTAATCATTACAAATAGTATGAGCACTTGTAAATGAATTATGAAACATCTTATCATCATAAAAGGAATATGAAGAACATGTATCTTTACTACCAGCTATACCATACAAAAGCAAGCAATGCCTCATCCAATATTTTTGTATTTGATCATAAGCAAGTGTACTACACGACTGATTATGTATTTTATTATGCCCTGAGGATTTGAGTCATACCACCCAAACCCAACTGACCATTGCTAAGTCCAAATCGATGTCATACAAGGTCTATGGAAGAGCCAGAATCCACGACCTCACCAAACCTCATGGTCATTTCACGAGTACATAGCAGAGACATACTAGTCAACTACAACATGTGACATGTAGTCAAATAGTGAAAATCCTATCACACCTTGGTACAATAGGTCACAACACTAGTGAAACTGAGCTATGGCATGTAGCCGCACTACTACTAGGGTAAGTCCCACCACCAATCATGTGAAACCACATAAGCAACTTATCCCTTTGTTACGACCACATCCACACTCCTACCAGGGTATGGCTCGCAGCCAATCCTATGAATGTGTATACTCAACAGTATATGACTCCAAGATTTCACTAAGGAAAACTCATTTATACATCCAGCAAATGCTGACACTGAGATATCTATGGCACAGGGAAAAACTACATGATCACATTCCACTTGATTAGTTATGTCAATTAACTGTCTTCAGCATCAATTAAGTTAAAACATTCAAAGTCATAAAAAACTATACAAAGGTAAAGGCATAGCACACTTCTAGAAGATATAAATGTATAGGGTGTGAACTTGTCACACTACTACCACATTATGCCTATGTTACTATCATTAACCATATCATCAATACCAGAGTCACATGCTATTGAATATCAATCCCTCAGCTCATCATTATTGTATCATAGTGTTTCAGTGTGCCTCTTGAAGGATCATTCAACCTATACCATGTCTCATCACCATAGAATACACTAGATATGATTATCAAGCTCATAACACCTACATGGTTGGAAGTTCATAAAAAAGAGACATAACCACATAACATCATAATCATTCCATGACAGAAAAACAAGCAAGCTCATTATTCATTATTAGGGTTAGGGTTTCCTCTTAGCCAATTATATTTTACAAGGCTAGGTTCAACCATCAACCATAAAACCATCACCTTTCATCATCTTGGAGTGTATGAGGAGTTAGGAAACATCATTAAAGATGATTATAAAAAGTTCCAAACAACATTTTCTATGGCTTATGTATTATTCATATATGATTTTCATTAAGTGTTCACATGTGATTCTCATCCACCTACCACCACCCTACGTTGACCACATAACCACATATGTTGAGACCACCCATCATGGTCCATGTCATGACCACAACCCTCATGTGTCTCGACCATCCACCAACATGTTGCAACCTCCACCATCTATGTCATGTCACACCCGTGACACTTAGGGTTAGGGTCTCACAAGGCATCTCAACCAAAGGTGTCTCGACCTCCACCTATGTCGTGACCCAAGACCATCACGGTCGTGACCTTAGACTCTAGGGTGAGTGTAAGGCCCTAATATTTCTTAATGAGTTGAATGATATTAATTACCATAATTGAATGCTTCTAACATTAATTTAACCTTTTTATATGTTTTTAAATCAAAATACAAGCTGAAGTTTCAAATTTGGTCCAATTTGGACACTGTTTGATTAAGTTATGCAATTTTCTATACATTTTGGACTTTTCTTCAATTTACCCAATTGAGGGGTTTTCTTTACAATTTATAACATACATTAAGTTCCTTATATGTTATATTATCATTCTTGAGATTTTTGATCCATGGGGCTCCTTGTTGAGTCATGGTTTGAAGGTGTTTTCATCAAGGGTATTTTAGGGTTTACCCCTTCAAGGATGAGCTACCTTTAGTAGCTACCAACTAATGAATTATGTGATTGGCTGGGAAATTCGACAAAGGAAAGTTAAGCAGGTCAATAGGGACAGTGTAGGAGCTTCTTGTGTGTGTTATTGTATATTCTTAATAATTTAAGGCCATAGACACATGGGGAAGCTACTTTTACACCTCGTGCTTGCTTCTATCCTTATCCATGGACTATATTTAACCCTTCCTAGCCCAAGTACAAAACTATCCTTGCTTTCTCTTTCCTCTAACTAGGATCAATGAATAGAATTTGTTTTTTTGCAGAACCAATTGCTCTAAGGTAGAAGACAACCCCTTTTTGGAGAAGAAGTTCTCCTAGAGCTCCATCTAGCCCTACCTAGGGTTTCCAAGGTCAACTTCTAGGGAATTTGACCAAGGAAATTTGTTTTCTTCCTTCCTTTTCCATTTTTATTGCTCTTATCCTTCCTTAAACCTTCCTTCGGGTCGGAACCCTACTTCTCCATGGTGAAAATGGCTCTACAACTCAAAAATATGCCCTTCTTATTTCTTTTTCTAGGATTTTGCTTCTTTGTGGAGAGAAGTACCTATTTGGCCAAGTTCAAATCTGAATCCAAGGTTTTCTTGCCATATTTTCTCGAGCTTCTTGCTTTTGGGGATCTGAACTACTCTATAGAGGCGAGTTATATAACATTCTTCACTTATATTGCTTACGAGAAGCTTGTTAGTTCATGTTTATGCCTTAATGTGTGGATTTAAGCATAGAGAAACCATGCTTGTTTAGAATTTCGAATTTTTGTGGTGTTCCCTGTTCTATTCCAGTTCTATATGAACTTGTAAACATGTGTATGACCTTTCTAAGGTGTAACATGATCTGGGAAAGGTTGATAGCATCAACCTATGGTGCTAAGCACAAAATAGTTGATGATTCAAATTAGGGTTTTCAAGTTATTTCCTTCCCTATCACACCACTGATGGTCATACCATTCAATAGCCAATAGTGTTGCTATCTTGGCAACTGATGTTCATGATCAAGGGTGTAAAATTTATGGTGACAACCTATGGCCACCCCCTTAGGTCAGTTTTTGGCTCAATTAGACATATACTTATCATCTACTAAGTATTCTAATGATGTTATCAATTGATGATGACATTAGCTTAATATTTGATGGTGTTAACTGAATGTATTATTGATTTAAAAACCAATGGTGATCTAATGATCACAATTAATGGTGTATCAGGTCATCAAAATGTATGATGAGTTATGAATGTAATTGTAGATTTGACTAAACCTTTAACCAATGGTTCCTTGGTTCAATTGATCTAATGGTTAAACCTATACTTCAATTGATTAGCTTGAACAATGAACCTGATCCAATGAATAATATTGGATGCTTTAGCATCCAATGGATTAGAATAAATCACATGGCATTATATGTGGGTCCCAGTGATCATAATTTGATGATTCAATACCATTAATTTGTAGTCTTACCTTTACCATCATATAGTTAAATTTGATAAATCGCTATAATAAGTGGATGTGTAACTCCCATGTGATCTAGCTTGTTATACCTAACCTTAATGTAATTATATGATGTTCATTGGTTATAATCAGACCTCTTGAATGATTAATGTGATAATAAATTACACTATTCTTGTGTTGAAACCACTTTGTAACACTATTTGAATATCATAGTGCCTTGCCATGTTAGTATCTATGGACACATATGTGCTAATGATCTTTTGAGCCTTGTATAAGGCATGGAATGATGATGATAACCTTACTATAAATAATTTGATGATCTTAACGACCTTTGGGCATGTTTGAAGCCATGATTTAGGTGAAACATCTTCATGTTACAATAAGGGTTAAAACCCTGAAACTTGTGATAAGATATTGGTATCTTGTAAAAGTATGATGATAAGTGTGGTCCATTAATTTGCAATGAATGACAGCATGAGGTAATTTGATTAAGATTTATATCTCAAATGTTTTATATCTTTTGAAGTTGTTATACATATACTCTTGTTAGAAAAGAATTAGGGTTTGAATGTCCATTTGTATGATTTATCCTTAATTCACCCAATTGGCATAACTAATTAAGTGAAACACTAATCATGTAGTGCACTATGCCATAGATCTATATGAGTGTCAGCAATTTCCAAATAGTGAAATGAGTATTCCTAATAGATACTCAGAGCGCATACTGATGAGTATGAGGGGTGCTTGTCATCCTGAATTCAAGTGTTAGGGAGCATGCCAGTGGTCATACCTAGCCCTAGTTTGAGAACGGTTGTGGTCGTGTCTCGGTGATTATATATATATATGGGATTAAGAGATAAATATTTCTCCCCCCCCTCTCCCATGCCCATGGCGGAGGTCGAACGCCTGGGAGGGTGGTAAATCAAGGTACAACCATAGTTGTCCTCCAATCTCATCATCATATATATATAACTGATTATATATATATATATATATATGATGAGATTGGAGGACAACTGTGATTGTACCTCGGATGGTAGGGTATGTGTACCCGCCTCCTTTCACTAGTGTCGTGACCTATACCAAGGATAGACTAGGTTGTTAGAAGCTTGACCTTATGTGTCACTATGGTGGACCCGTACTGACCAGGGACAGAGAAGATCTTAGGAGTTCGGCTCTTCCTAGATCTTGTATGGCACTCATTTCGACTTAGTAGTGGTCAGTTGGGACTTGAGTGGTATTTCTCAAATCACTCAGGGCAATGTAATAAAAGAAGTGATATAAGTTGTATAGTATACTGGCTATGGTTAAATATGTCTCACATTGCTTGATTAGTCTTTAACTTATCTTTATACTATTTAGTGTTTATAAAATGATATCATATGACCTTTAAGTAATTATACTTCTTGTCAAGTTAATTTGCTTAATGGCTTAGTATGCTTAACCTATTCAATCTGCTTAAATTGCTTATTCATTACTGTATCTAGTCAATTCATTTACTATCAATCCATATGTTATAATCAATATATGTTGGAGAGAGTTATATCTCTCGTTGGGATTGGGTCTCACTCGTGGGTCACCACATTTTTTTAGGTGGTCACGGGCAACGAGGTCGAGGTCGAGGTCGCACTGTGGAAGAGAACCAACATGGTGATCAATAGATTTAGAAGGTTGGTTAGTTGTAGATGTTAGTAGTAGAGTTTAGTGTCATCCCTGTACTCTCAGGTCTTTGTATGGGATCTGTTTTCTAGATTATATACTTGTATCAACATGAAATTTTAGTAGTATGCCAATGTTTGTAAATATATGGCATGTACATGTGAAATATCTTTAGTATGCAGGATGTGACTGAGGTCTTTGGACCCATATGTAAATACTTATTACAGTATATGAGAATGGAATGATGGACCTTTTGTAAATGTTCTAGAGTTTATTTACATTTTTGGAATCAGTTTTAATTATTCCGCATTTTTTACTATGTGATAAATTTGTAGTTGATTATGTTTTGTTTTTTGAGTAATCTCATTTACCGTGATGAGGTGTCACAGTTAAGTTGGTATCAGAGTTCTAGATTTACTGAGTCTACAGGGACATAGGACTTTGGTTTGAGTCTATTCTTATGTATCCAACATATCTAATCATAGTTTATGCTTATGCAGATATGTCTGGAGGACATGAAGAACATGTTGAGAGTAGCTATGTAGCACCAGGAGGAGGTGATGGGAGGCATGCCCGCGATGAGAGAGTTCCAGAAGTAGGGCCAGAGCAGCCCGCAATGCCTCATCTAGACCCAACAAAGATGACCAATCCTGAGTTTCAGCATATGTTTAGACAGATGATGGCCACAATTACACATATTATTGACAGAGCGCCAGCACCTCAAGCTAGGGCAGCCAGCTCTAATGTGGAGTTCCAAGGTGTTGGGAAGACATTTGAACGTCTAAGACGTGTTGGGGAGATTGAACATGTAGGTACTTCTGATCTAGCAGATGCTGAAAGGTGGTTGAATGAGTTGGAAAAGGCATTCAAAATCCTAAACATTACTGAAGAAGACAACGTTAAACATGTGGTATACATGTTGAAGGGTAGTGCTAGACACTGGTGGGCCATAGAAGAGGAGAAAAGGCCAGGAGTTATGATAGGATGGGAGGAATTTCAGAGGGAATTTGTTAGCCAATATTTTCCAGAGGCCTACCTAGATGAGAAAATCTCTCAGTTTGAGAATATTCGTCAAGGTGTTATGACTATCAATGAGTATGAATCAACGTTTATGGAACTTTTGAGGTTCTTCCTGCACATGGCAACAACGAACAAGGAAAGGATCCGAAGATTTGAGAAGGGTCTGAGTATAGAGTTGACTACTACAGCATCAGCCTTGGAGAATAGGGAAAAGTTTTCCACCTTTGTGGAATCTGTCAGGAGGATTGAGAGGTCTTCCATAGAGAAGCGTGAAGCTAATGCAAAGAAGTGACCTATGCAGTTTCAAGGGCAATCATCTGGAGGCTTTAAGAAGCCAAGGTTTTTCCCACCGCCATCGCAACCAAGGTCAACCTTCACTGAACCAAGATCACATGCACTGTCACAGTGGACCTCGAGTAGGGGTAGAGGTCACAATTTTCCACCAACAAGAGCTCACAGTTCATCATCAGTCTCAGTTATAGGGTTGTTTAGACCACATAGTGATAACCGAGTGTGTCATTAATGTGAACAGAAAGGGCATATTAGATGGAATTTCCCTATGAAGGTTGAGGAGGTGACTCAGCAACAAAGGCAGAATCAACAGGGATCACAACAATGATAGTTTGATACTGGTAGTGGCAAGGGACGTGGTCAGGCATCCCATGTAGGATCCTCAAGACAGGCGAGCAAAGCATGTGGACGGCAGCAGGCAACGGCTAGGTTCTATGCCATGACCCAACCAGAAGTAGTAGTCAATGCACGAGTCGTGACAGGTAAGATGGAATTATTTCATTCTAATTTGTCTGCTTCTTGTTTCGTATCTGTGTTAGTAGATCCAGGTGTAATGCACCCTTTTATCACTAGAGAGGTGATAGATAGTTGTTATCTACATGTTAGTCTTAGATCTGATAGCCTGTGGCTAGAGACTCCTTTAGTTGATTCCACTGAGTTGCAGGAAGTGTTCCCTTCTTGTGGTCTTTCTTTCTCTGGACATAACATTCAAGTAGATCTTTTGCCACTTGACATGCATGGTTTTGATGTAATCCTAGGAATGGATACCTTGGAAAAATACATGGTAGTCTTGGACTGTAGTACTAAGGTGGTGATGTTCCATGATGGATATATACAGTGGATTTTTTAGGGTGATAGGAAAATTCTTCCTACATGTTTGATGTCAGCTATGACAGCTGAGCGGTTGATGAAACAAGGATGTGAGGCTTTCTTAGCTCATGTTGTTGATACCAAGGCAGTAGGTCCTAGTATCCAGGAGGTACTAGTGGTACAAGAATTTGAGGATGTCTTTCCTGAGGAATTTCCTAGCATTCCCCCTCCTAGAGAGATTGAGTTTGAGATCAATCTTGTTCCCGGAACACAACCTATAGCACAGTCAGCATACAGAATGGCACTAGGAGAGATGCGGGAGTTGAAGAAATAGTTACAAGAACTGTTAGAGAAGGGTTTTATCAGGATGAGCACTTCCCCTTGGGGTGCTCCCGTGTTGTTTGTTAAAAAGAAGGATGGTTCAATGAGGTTGTGTATAGACTACAGACAGTTGAACAAGGTGACAATAAAGAATAAGTATCCTTTGCCAAGGGTTGATAATGTTTTTGATCACTTGAGATGTGCCATTGTGTTTTCAAAGATAGACTTGAGGTCAGGTTACCATCAGTTGAGAATTAAGGCTGATGACATACCCAAGTCAGCTTTTAGGACTATGTATGGTCATTATGAGTTTGTGGTTATGCCATTTGGGCTAACCAATGCACCTACAACTTTTATGGATCTAATGAATATGGTTTTTAGACCTTATCTTGATCATTGTGAGGTCATGTTCATAGATGATATCCTGATATACTCCAAGGATAGTGAACATTATGAGAAACACCTTCACCAGGCATTGACTTTGTTGAGGAAGCATCAACTATATGCTAAGTTCAGCAAGTGCGAATTTTAGTTATCTGAAGTGTCTTTTCTGGGCCATGTTATATCTACAAAAGGTGTTTGTGTTGATCCCAAGAAAGTGGAATCTGTACCTAAATGGGAACAACCAAAGACACCGGCAGAGATTTGTAGTTTCCTAGGTTTGGCAGGTTACTACATGAGGTTCATTAAAGACTTCAGTTCTATAGCATTACCCCTAACTAGGTTAACCAGGGAGGATGTTCCTTTTGCTTGGAATGACAAGTGTCAACGTTCTTTCCAGCTTTTGAAAGAAAATTTGACTAGTGCACTAGTGTTAGTACTACTAGAGTAGGGAAAAGGCTATATTGTCTTTTGTGATGCTTCAAAGAATGGGTTGGGATGTGTGTTGATGCATGATAAAAATGTGATTTCTTTTGTTTTGCGATAGCTTAAGAAACATGAAGAGAATTACCCAACACATGATCTAGAGCTTGTAGTGGTGGTCCATGCCTTAAATATCTGGAGACACTATCTTTATGGAGAAAAGTGTCAGATCTTCACTGATCACAAGAATCTACAGTATATCTTCTCAAAAAAGGAGTTGAATATGAGGCAGAGGAGATGGATGGAGCTGATTAAGGATTATGATTGTACAATAGACTACCAACCAGGGAAAGCAAATATGGTAGATGATGCATTGAGTAGAAAGTCATCTTCATTATCAATGATAGATAATGCACAATTAAATTCCTTGATGTGCCATAAGAGAGATATGCTAGTGTCTCTTCACCAGATGAATGTACAACTAGAAGTTTTCTTGCTGGCAGGATTGTTGGCACAATTACATGTGAAACCTACCTTGAGACAACAGATTCATGATGCACAACAGAATGATATTGTGATACAGAATATCTGATCAGGGATTTGGCAGTGAAAATTATGATGAATATCATGAGGCAGATGATGGTACAGTTTGTTACCACAATAGGATAGTAGTTCCTGATATTGATGGGTTGAGGAAGATGGTACTTGAGGAGGCTCACTCCTCCATGTATGAAACGCATCTTGGAAGTACCAAGATGTACCAAAACTTGAAATACATATATTGGTGGCCAGGTCTAAAGTGTGATGTGGCAGAGTTCATTGCCAAATGTCCAGTTTTTCAGCAGGTGAAGGATGAGCACCAGAAGCCTATAGGGACATTACAACCCTTACCAATACCATAGTGGAAATGGGATCATATTACTATGGACTTTGTGGTTGGTCTTCCTAGGATAGCCAAGGGTCATGATTCCATATGGGTGATAGTAGATAGATTGACTAAGTCATCTAATTTTCTACCAGTTAAAACGACATTTACAGTAGAGAAATTGGCACAAATATATGTTGATGAGATAGTCTGTCTGCATGGTATTCTAGTGACTATAGTTTTTGACAGAGGTACACAGTTTACAAGTCATTTTTGGGAGCATTTGCATTCAATAATGGGAACACAGCTGAGATTCAACACAACTTTTCATCCACAGACCGATGGCCAGTCTAAAAGGACTATTCAGACTTTAGAGGATCTCTTGAGGACATGTGTGCTACAATTTCTTGGTAGTTGATATGTACATATAACTTTGATAGAGTTTACATACAACAGTAGATATCAAAGAAGCATAGATATGTCTCCTTATGAGGCTTTGTATGTGAGACAATGTTGGTCTCCTCTTTGCTGGTATGAGATAAGTGAATATCAACTTTTGGGTCTTGAGCTAGTACAACAGACTATAGAAAAGATTAAAGTGATACAACAACATTTGAAAGTAGCTTAGGACAGGCAGAAATCTTATGCAGATAACCAACACAAAACACTTGAGTTCCAAGTGGGAGATATAGTATATCTTAAGGTTTCTCCTTGGAAATGTGTGATGAGGTTTGGAAAGAAGTGTAAGTTGGCTCCCAGATTTATGGGACCATACCCTATCCTAGCTCATGTTGGAAAGGTAGCATAAAAGTTGGAGCTACCACCAGAGCTACATAGATTGCATAATGTCTTTCACATCTCTATGTTGAGGAAATTCCATCCAGATATTGACCAGACAATCCAACCAGTAGAGGTTGAGTTAGATGAGGATATCTCCTATGTTGAGGGTCTGGTGTTGATCCTAGATAGAAGGGTGAAAAAGCTGAAGAGAAAAGATATAATACTAGTGAAAGTTTTGTGGAATCATCATGGCATAGAGGAATCCACACGAGAACTAGAGAATGTGATGTGTAGAAAATACCCATCTCTTTTTGCTTAGGATTTTTGGGCAAAATCCTTGTTAGGGGTTTATAGTTGTAAGGCCCCTAAACTTGCTTCATGAGTTGAATGAGCTTAATTAACATAATGTAATTCTTATAACCCTAATATAACATTTTTATATGTTTTGAAATCATAAGACAAGCATATGTTTCAAATTTGGTCCAATTTTGACATTGTTTGAGCAAGTTATGCAATTTTCTGTACATTTTGTACTTTTCTACAATTTACCAAATTGAGGGGTTTTCTTTGCAATTTATCACATACATTATGTTCCTTATATGTTATATTATCATTATTGAGATTTTTAAGACATGTGGCTCCTATTTGAGCCATGGTTTGAAGGTGTTTTCATCAAGGGTATTTTAGGGTTTACCCCTTCATGGATGAGCTACCTTTAGAAGCTACCAACTAATGAATTATGTAATTGGTTGGGAAATTTGACAATGGAAATCTAAGCAAGTCAATAGGGATGGTGTAGGATCTACTTTTGTGTGTGCTTGTATATTCTTAATAATTTAAGGCCATAGACACATGGGGAAGCTACTTTTACACCTCATGCTTGCTTCTATCCTTATCCATGGGCTATATTTACCCCTTCCTTGCCCAAGTACAAAACTATGCTTGCTTTCTCTTTCCTCTAACCTGGAGCAATGAATACACTCTGGTTTCTACGGAACCAAGTGCTCTAAGGTAAAATACAACCCCTTTTTCGAGAAGAAGGTCTCTTAGAGCTCCATCTAGCCCTACCTAGGGTTTCCAAGGTCATCGTCTAGGGAATTCGACCAAGGCAAATTGTTTTCTTCCTTCCTTCTCCAATTTTCTTGCTCTTATCCTTCCTTAGACCTTCCTCCAGGTCAGAACCCTGCTTCTCCATGGTGAAAATGGCTCTACAACTAAAAAATCTATCCTTCTTGTTTCTTTTTATAGGATTTTTCTTCTTTGTGGAGAGAAGTACCTATTTGGCCAAGTTCAGATCTGAATCCAAGGTTTTCTTTCCCTATTTGCTCGAGATTCTTGATGTTTGGGATCTGACATACTCTATAGAGGTGAGTTATATAACATTCTTCACTTATATTGCTTACTAGAAGCTTGTTAGTTCATGTTTATGCCTTAATGTGTTGATTTAAGCATAGAGAAACCATGCTTGTTTAGAATTTCGAATTTTTGTGGTGTTCCCTGTTCTGTTCCAGTTCTATATGAACTTGTAAACATGTGTATGACCTTTTGAAGGTGTAGCAAGATCTGGGACAGGTTGATAGCATCAAGCTATAGTGCTAAGCACAAAATAGTTGATGATTCGAATTAGGGTTTTCAAGCTATTTCCTTCCCTATCACACCACCGATGGTCATACCATTAAATAGCCAATAGTGTTGATATCTTGGCAACTGATGTTCATGATAAAGGGTGTCAAATTTATGGTGACAACCTATGGTCACCCCCTTAGGTCAGGTTTTGGCTCAATTAGACGTATACTTATCATCCGCTAAGTATTCTAATGATGTTATCAATTGATGATGACATTAGCTTTATATTTGATGGTGTTAACTGAATGTATTATTGATCTAACAACCAATGGTGATCTAATGATCACAATTAATGGTGTATCAAGTAATCACCATGTATGATTAGTTAAGAATGTAATTTTAGATTTGACTAAACCTGGAACCAATGGTTCCTTGGTTCAATTGATCTAATGGTTAGACCTATACTTCAATTGATAACCTTGAACAATGAACCTGATCCAATGCATAATATTGGATGCTTTAACATCCAATGGATTATAATAAATCACATGGTATTATATGTGGGTCCTAGTGATGATAATTCTATGGTTCAATACCATTAATTTGTAGTCTTACCTTTGCCATCATATAGTGAAATTTGATAAATCGCTATAATAAGTGGATGTGTAACTCCCATGTGATCTAGCTTTTATACCTAACCTTAATATAATTATATGATGTTTATTGGTTATAATCAGACCTCTTGAATGATTAATGTGATAATTAATTACACTCTTCTTGTGTTGAAACCACATTGTAGTACTATTTGAATATCATAGTGCCTTGCCATGTAAGTATCTATGGACACATGTGCGAATGATCTTTTGAGCCTTGTTTAAGGCATGGAATGATGATGATAACCTTACTATGAATAATATGATGGTCTTAATAAACTTTGGGAATTTTTGAAGCCATGATTGAGGTGAAATCCTCTTCATGTCCCAATAAGGGTTAAAACCCTAGAATTTACGATAAGATATTGGTATCTTGTAAAAGTATGATGATAAGTGTGGTCCATTAATTTTCAATGAATGATAGCATGTGGTAATGTGATTAAGATTTATATCTCAAAATTTTTATATCTTTAGAAGTTGTTATACATATACTCTTGTTAGAAAAGAATTAGGGTTTGAATGTCCATTTGTGTGATTTAGCCTTAATTCACCCAATTGGCATAACTAATTAAGTGAAACTCTAATCATGTAGTGCCCTGTGCCATAGATCTATCTGAGTGTCAAAAATTGCTAGATAGTGAAACGAGTATTCCTAAGGGATACTCGGAGTGCATACTGATAAGTATGTGGGGTGCTTATCATCCTGAATTCTAGTCTTAGGGAGGATGACAATAGTCATACCTTGCCCTCAGTTTGAGAACGACTGCGGTCATTTCTCAGTGATTATATATATATATATATATATATATATATATATATATATGATTAGATTGGAGGACAACTGTGGTTGTACCTCGGATGGTAGGGTATGCGTACCCGCCTCCTTTCACTAGTACCATGACCTATACTAAGGACAGACTAGGATGTTAGCAGCTTGACCTTATGTGTCATTGTGGTGGACCCGTACTAACCGGGGGCAGAGAAGATCTTAGGAGTCCGACTCTTCCTAGATCTTGTATGGCACTGATTTCAACTTAGTAGTGGTCAGTTGAGACTTGAGTGGTATTTCTCAAATCCCTCCGGGAAATGTAATAAAAGAAGTGATATAAGCCGTGTAGTATACTGGCTATGGTTAAATACGTCTCACATTGCTTGATTAGTCTTTAACTTGTCTTCATACTATTCAGTGTTTACAAGATGATATCATATGACCTTTGAGTAATTATACTTCTTGTCAAGTTAATTTGCTTAATGGCTTAGTATGCTTAACCTATTCAATCTGCTTAAGCTGATTATTCATAATTGTATATGCTCAATTCATTTACTATCAATCAATATGTTATAATAAATATATGTTGGAGAGAGTTATATCTCTCGCTAGGACTAGGTCTCACCCGTGGGTCACCACATTTTTTTAGGCGGTCGTGGGCAATGAGGTCGAGGTCGCACTGTGGAAGAGAACCAACCTGGTGATCAATAGATTCATAAGGTTGGTTAGTTATAGATGTTAGTAGTAGAGTCCTAGTGTCATCCCTATACTCTTAGGTTCGGGTATGGGATGTGTTTTCTAGATGATATACTTGTATCGACATGAAATTTTGGTAGTATGCTAATGTTTGTAAATATATGGCATGTACATGTGAAATATCTTTTGTATGCAGGATGTGACTGAGGTCTTTGGACCCATATGTAAATACTTATTACAGTATATGAGAATGGAATGATGGACCTTTTATAAATGTTCTAGAGTTTATTTACATTATTGGAATTAGTTTTAATTATTCTGCATATTTGACTATGTGATAAATTAGTAGTTGATCGTGTTTTGTGTTTTGAGTAATCTCATTTAGCGTGATGAGGTGTCACAGTGAGTCTCAACTCAAGCAAGGAAGGAATAAGACACCAACACCAAGGGTGACTTGGCTAGTTAACACCTAAAGCCTTGACCTAACACCGCTAGGTTAAACTCAACCACAAGGAAGCATCTTGAGGAACAGCTATCAAGGTCGCGACCACCAAGAGGGAAGTGTCGCAACCACACCAAAAAGCACCATCTCAAGAATTGGAACCAAGGGAAGAACCGTTCTCAAGGTAACCAATATTGAAACTAACATCTATCCAAATTCTAGGTATATGACCACCATGCATGGGCGTCGGATCATAGGAAAAACTTAGAGAACAACCTCCATAACTCATCATTTACTAAATTGGGTACACATAAGGGTTTTGGATTTCTACCAAACCGAGCAAGATATCTCTACCAACCAAACTCTAGAGATTACCACTAAACACAAGCATGATGAGGAAGCAATCTAGAGAGAGAAGATAGTAACAAAAGCATAAAGAAGTGCAATAATAAAGTAGGTTTAGTGTTATATAACCCGCCTTAAGTTGATCTCCACTAAGATCTCCAAACTCCAAGATTAAGAGCTCCAAGCACACAATCCAAGGGTTGAAGAAGCTTCACCAAAAGCTCAAGAGCACCTCAAGAAGTAGAAGACACCAAGGTCAAAGCTAGCCCATGGAAAGAAGAAAAGAAGTTGTTCATTGAACCAAAAGAGAAAGGGAGAAAGAGAGGAGAAATCCTCTTCACACTTGGGTCGACCTTGTCAAAACAAGGTATATGACCCTTGTGATGAAGGGTTCATCTCCCAAAATGACCACCATGGAAGAACAATGGTTTAGGGCCGAGAAAAGAGGGGAAGATAAAGGTAGGAGATTAAAAGAAACATCAATTTATAAGTCAAACACTTGCCTAGGATGGAAGATGAGCTCAGATCACTACCACCACCACATGTAAGAGAAGATTGATCCCCCAAGCTCCAAGGACAAAGCTCCTTGCTCCACCAAGCTTCAAGAACAAGAAAAGGAGGAGGAAGATACATGGACAAAAAGGGTTGCAAGAAAGAAGAGATAAGGGGTTATATAGATGGAAGATGAAAGAGAGAGTAAGAGGTCAGGTGTCAACATACTAAGGGACCCCGGGGACAGTTGTCTATGCAAAAGACCAACATACACCCACATGAAACCACTTAAGCATGACGTGTAAGACATGGATTTACACTCTAGGTAGTGTCTCAACCACCATGTCAACCCACATGGTCGCAGTCACGACCTTCCTAGGGTGCACCTCCGATGGCCACGACACCACCACCTAACATCACCTCTAGGTCGAGACAAGGTACCCCCACAACCCTAGGTCGAAACAATCTATACATGGACAACCATATCAACACAAGACCACCCTAGACTACCTAGGTTGTGCCTCAAACACCTAGAGGAGATGTCTTGACCATGAAACCCTCCAAAAACCAACCTTGGTCACGACCCAAGGTCGAAACAACACAACTAACTCATAGGGTCAAAGCACTCCACACTCACATCAACCTTTATCACCACCGGGGGCGATACTCCTCCATCAAGGCTCAAACAAGGTGCCCCCTATTTCACTTTCCTATAGATGATGTCAAGAAATAGAGGGAACATTCTAGAGGTGGAAAATTACACATGAACCCCCTACATTGGGTAAATTGCAATTTTCACTAGAACTAGCATCAAAAGAACAAACTTCATCCAAACAACCACAAACTTGAAACTTACGTTCTCCACAAGCCCAAGTTACATCTCAAAAGATTATAGAAAGATTTTAAGCAAACAATCAAGACAAAGAAAATTGGGTTACCCCAAAACTCAAGTCAGGGGTTTTACGAGCTGTAAACCCTAACAAGGATTTCTCCCTCGAAATTCTAAGAGAAAAGGGAGGGGTACTTCCCCCTCATCTCTTTCTCAAGCTCCCATGTGGCTTCCTCAACACTACAGTGATGCCACATAACCTTCAAAAGCATTATGTCCTTCTTCTTAAGCTTCTTCACTCTTTTGTCAAGGATCAACACTGGACCTTCAATATAAGACATGTCATCACCAAGATCTACCTCTATTGGCTATAGCACTAACTCTGTATCAGGATGGAACTTCCTCAACATACTCACATGAAACCCTAGATGCAACCTATGCAACTTAGGTGTCAACTCCAACATGTAGCTCAACTTCCCAACATGTGTAACCAGAGGGTAAGGTCCCATAAACCTGGGAGCTAAGTTACCCTTCTTCTAAAACCTCATAACACCTTTCTAGGGTGAGACCTTGAGGTACACTCTATCTACCACCTGTAACTCCAAGGGTCTATGCCGGTTATCTGTATATGACTTATGTCTATCCTGTACCACCTTCAACTGTTGTTGAATCACATTGATATTTTTTGTCATCTCCTGTACAAGATCAGGACCAAGAAGCTAGTATTCTCCCATCTCATACCAACACAACAGAAACCTACAATGTCTCCCATAAAAGGTCTCATAGGGTGCCATGGTGATGCTTCACTAATGTTACAACCCCAATTTTTGGGTTCATTGGTGAGAAATGCAATTTCTCATATGAAAGATAATTTAACAAATAAAGATATGATTTGGTTCAAATAAATGGATTTTTGTTTACAATAGCCTTGATGTTTGTATTGTGGGCTTTATTGGCTATTGGGCTTGAATAACAAGAAAATTCAATGAATAAATGGATAATTGAAGAAAAGAAATATGTAGAAACCTCTAGAAGGCAAATCCAAAGAGGATTTCATGCCTCTTGGGTACCAAGGAGTCCAAGGTTCCAAAAAGAGAGCAATAAGAAAAGAAAAGTTTGATTAAGTATTTCTTTATTAAGAAATAAATTGAAAATGATGATAAAAGTGGAAAATGAGTGGAAAGAGACATAAATGAGATTTCGTGGGGAATTTTTGTATCCATGAGGTTGCTAATATTAAAAGGAATGCCAATGAGGAAAATAAAAGAGAAATAAAAAGAAATCCTCAAAAAGATATATTTAAATGAGAAATAAACAAGATAATGTGAAATAATGCATAATGATGCATCTAGAAGGATAATAAGTATCCAATAAAGAGAATTTCGAAATAATGGAGTATCTTGGGATCCAAGGAATCCCAATAAAGAGGAAAGAAAGAGAAAATACCAAAAAGGCAAAATAAGAGGATAATGTGTTGCTTTATTAATGAATTATGAGGTATTGTTAAAAAGAAAGTAAATCCTATAAAAGGGAATAGAATTTCGTGCCTAAGGATTGAAAAGAAAGAAATAAAAAGGATAATGGCAGGGATTTTCGAATTCCTAATTATACAAATAATGAAGGATACCAAAAGGTTAGAAAGAGAGATAATGTATACTTCTCTTTGAAGGAATAAGTTTCCTTTTAGGAAACGGACTCTTTGATTCAAGGATAGCCGACCTAGGGCTTCTTAACCTATCCTTATATAAAGGGTAGACCCTCTGGGTCGAGTCCAGAGAAGTCCCACACTCTCTCTCCCTTCTTCTTAGTTCCAGAGAAATCCATATAGCATGTCATCTAGGTAAGGCGAACTACCATAAACAACATGCAACTTTATCTTAGGTAATTAAAGTACCACTGTCACTTATTATCTTGGTAGTACCCCGGTATATGGTGATCTTAAGTCATGATTTCCTGTATTTTCATGATCCCTTAAGATAGATTCTTTAGAAACCCTAAACCACTCTAGTCGGGGTTTTCATCACCTTCTTTTCCAAAGATGTGCACTTGAGGTTCTACCACCATCCTTTCATCGTATCAAGGACTAGACTGGCTAACCAAACAACTCTTAACTTTTAAACGTATCTTGTTACATCTAAGTGTTATCCAAACACCTCTCCTTTCCAAACTTAGGGTTAGCCAAAGTTTGGGAGAGAGAGTGTGGGACTTCTCTAGTCCTAGCCCACCTTGGTACAAATCACGACTAAGAAGAAGGGAGAGAGAGTGTGGGACTTCTCTAGTCCTAGCCCACCTTGGTACAAATCACGACTCTAGTGAAACTAAGCAATATTCTATAGCCACACTCCTGCCAGGGTATGGCCCATGGTCGATCTTGAGAAACCACATAAGAAACTTATCCCTGAGTTACAATCCACAGCCACACTCCTACCAGGGTATTGCCCACAACCAATCTTGTGAATGCATATACTCAACAATATATGACTCTAAGGTTTCACTAAGGAAAGCCCATTTCACCATCCAACAAATGTTGGAACTTAGATAGATCTATGGCATAGGAAAAAACTAAACGGTTAGGTTCCACATGATTAGTTAAATCAATTAAGTGTCTTTCAGCATCAATCAAGTTACAACGTTCAAAGTCATAACAAACTCTACAAAGGTAACGACATAGCACACTTCCAGAAGATATAAATGTATAGGGTGTGAACTCGTCACACTACTACCACATTATGCATGTATTACTATCATTCACCATATCATCAATACCAGAGTCATATGCTATAGTATATCAATCCCTCAGCTCTTCGTTCCCGCATCACATTCTTTTAGCGTGCCTCTTGAAGGCTCATTCAACCTATACCATGTCTCATCACCATATCATACACTAGGTATGATTATCAAGCTCATAACACCTACACGGTTAGAAGTCAGCAGAGATAACCACATAACATCATCACCATTCCATGATAGAAAAACAAGAAATATCATTATTAATTATTAGGGTTAGGGTTTCCTCTTAGCCGAATGGAGTTTACAAGACTAGGTTCAACCATTAACCATAAAACCATCACCCTACATCATCTTGGAGTGTATGAGGAGTTAGGAAACATCATTAAAGTTGATTATATAACATTCTAAATAAGATTATGTATGGCTTATGTATTATTCATATATGATTTTCATTAAGTGTTCACATGTGCTTATCATCCACCTACCACCACCCTATGTTGACCACATAACCACATAGGTTGTGACCACCCATCATGGTTTGTGTCACGACTGTGACCCTCATAAGTCTTGATCATCCATAAACATGTCACGACCTCCACCCTCTAAGTCATGTTGCACCAGCGATACTTAGGGTTACAGTTTCACAAGGCATCTCAACCAAAGGTGTCTTAACCTGAAGGGTGTCTCGACCTATACCTATGTTGTGACCCAAGACCATTAGAATCATGACCCTACACTCTAGGCTAAGTCTCAACTCAAGTAGGGAAGGAACAAGACATCAACACCAAGGGAGACTAGGATACTTCACACCCAAAACCTTGACCTAACACCGCTAAGTCAAACTCAACCACAAGGAAGCATCTCAACCAACTATCAAGGTCACGACCACTAAGAGGGAAGTGTCACGACCACACCAAAAAGTACCAGCTCAAATAGAACTAGAACCATGGGAAGAACCATGCTCAAGGCAGCCAAGACCAAATCTAACATCTATCTAACTTCTAGTGTAACATCCCTGACCTGGGTTATGAATTAACCCTAGATGTTTTGCCTAATAAGGTTGAGTAGATGATTAATCTTGTCTTGGGAAAAGTAATTAGGGCTTATGAGAAACTTATGTTTCAATTTTGGTCATGTTTGAACAATGTTGAAGCATTGTTTGCTTAATTTTGACTAAAGTGCAAATTACCCAAGTTGAGGGGTTAACTTGCAAATTGCACATGATAAAATGTTCCTCTGATGTTGAGACATCATAAGAATGAATATGATGTAGTGGTATGGTTTTCATAAGCTTGGGCACCAAGATTAAGCTTATAAAGCAATCTTTGTGCATTAAAACCTAGTTTTGGTGTAATGTGCAATTTACCCAAAACCTAGGGTTCAACATGCAATTTACCACTTCAATAAGATCCCTAATGTTTCGTGGCATAATTTAGAGCAAATAAAATGAGAGGGGCGCCTCATTTGAATTAAGTTGGAGGAGAGAGAATCTTGATATTAAAATAATCAAGATTTAATCATAATTGAAACCCTAATTTAATTTAGGGAAAAAATGAATGTATTAATTAAAGGGCCTTCAAGCAAAATTAAAATGGTTGGATTGAGATGTGTGTGGATGAGATTAAATCCTTGCAAAGACACGAGCATATCCTAAGGAGGTGAAATTCCACTCACCATTATTATAAGGAAAAGAATTTCCACTCACATATGGATATTCTTATTATAAGGGTTAAGGTGCTTAATTTCTTTTCCCTTAATTATTGGATAATGGAAGGGATCTAGGTGGTATATAGATTCCTTTGCATGTAAGAAACCAAGGGGGATGTGGTGGCAACAATTTTGGAATTAAAAGACTTTTATAAAAGATTTTCTCTCTCATCAATGTTCTTATAAAAGTACCCTTTCTGAGCCAAAACAAAGACTTTTTCGGATTCTTTTCTTTGCCCTTGCTTGGAAAACGATCAAGGAGCTGTGGAGGATCAGGAGGACGACCCCCAACCTGTTGGTAAGGTTATTGACCTCCTTTCACCTTGAATCCACGGTGAAAATCAAAAATCAATGTATGAATTCTTCATATCTCGATCCCCACTTCAATTCTAACCAATTATTTTCACTCAAAGCTTTAGGACGACCCTTGGAATAGTGAGAGGAGTTATATCCACCATTGGAGGCGGGTTTTATAACTTGAGCCCTTAATTTTATTATTGCAATCAATTCCTTATCAATTGGTGATCATTTCTACATTTCTGAAATTAAGTTTGGTTGATTGGTGCAATTTCCATGGAAATCATAGTAGATTTCATGAGTTTGGAGATTGATGATGATGAAATCATTGTAAGCATACACCTCCCCAAATATCTAGGGCAAACGGTGTCAATGTTGGGACCAAACGGTTTCACCAAACCGTTTGGTGGTTTGGGTTCCAAACCGTTTGGGATGGTTGAACATTTGAAGATCTATGCTGTGGTGCTTGTATCTTGATCCAATGGTTTCAATTGGTTTGATCTTGAAGGTTTCAATTGTGATTGATTCCTTAATTGTAAACCCTAATTGACTAAGTGCTGATTTTGAGTTTGGTTGAGATGATGTTTTGGGTTGATTGACCCAAACGGTTTCAAAACCATTTGGGAATCACCCAAACGGTCTCAAAACCATTTTGAGGTCTAGGGATAAGTGTTTGAAGGTCCAATGGTACCAAATTGAATTGCAACTAAGTGCTGATTTGATAATCAATCCAATGATCCAAAACCCTAATTGAATGGTATGGATTTTGAAGATGGAATGGGAAAACGGTCTCAAGACCATTTGGAGATCAACCAAATGGTCTCAAGACCGTTTGGTGATCATCCAAGACCATTTGAGGTCAGGTCATATCATGTGGTGATGATAGTTTATTGATTTCAATTGATTTGGTTCCACAATGTCAACCATTGATGGATCCTTGATTTCAAACCCTAAGTGATGGATTCTTGATTATCAAACCTAGATCAATTGGGTTCAAAAACCTAAATTGAAGGTCTAATTGAATGGTGATTCAGTGGTCCAATTGATGAATGCTTTAGTGGTTCAATTTATAATTGGTTCATGGATTGAAACATTGACTCGATTAAGTGTTGAAGTGCCTTTTTGGTTCATGCAGTTTTGAGAAGGTTTGGACCAAACGGTCTCAAGACCGTTTGATTACTAACGGTCTCAAGACCATTTGGGACCAAACGTTCTCAAGACCATTTGGGACCAAACGATCTCAAACCGTTTGGAGACCCAAAGTGCAAACAGTTTTCACTACCTACCTTGTCCAATTGGTTTCAAGTATAACTTGTTCAAATGGTTTTCAACCAATTGATGTATGAGAACCAAGCTCATTGAGGGTCTAAGTAATTAACTTTGTGAATATTAACATGGTTAATCCATTTGAATACCTCATGTAATTGAAGGTCCAATATGGTGAACCCATTTGGATACTTAATACAATCGAAGATTTCAATGGTTAATTCAATTGATCACTTTGTGGAATTGAAAGTTTAATTGGTCAATTCTTTTGAATTCCTTATATAATTGATGGTTTAATTGATTAGACCATTTGGACATCTAATGTGATCAAATGTCAATTATCTATGTGATTATTAATGATGTAGACCCATTGTAACGTCCTAGGATTTGAGGCCTCGGATAACATGATCTTAAAAGGAATGATTGGACTACCCATATCACCAAGGTGCACCTCCTTTTCCGGGAGCCCATCTCTAAAGAACTCGATAGTTAAGCGTGCTCATCTTGGAGTAGTACTAGGATGGGTGACCAGTCGGGAAGTTGCTCCTGGCTTGCGCGTGAGTGGACAAAAAGCGTGCAGTTAAGGCTAGTGGTGGTCTGTGGGGCCAGTCGTCATTCCTAAAACTCTACTAGAGCCTTGGGCAGTGGGCCCAGGCGTTACAAATGGTATCAGAGCCATAACCCCTCCAGTAGGTGGGGCCCACATGGGCATGTGGCATGCCAGTCTTGAGCCGTGCGGTCCAGGCAAGTTGGAAAGGGCTATCCGTAGAGACGAGATGGAGCCGCCCTTGCGCTGGTAGCCGTGGATGGGAGCTGGGTGTCCATGGGCCATTGTCGGTCTGCACTGAAATGGGGTCAGATTATGAGGCCATATAGTTGAACCTTGACGAGGACGTTAAGAGTCTAAGTGGGGGAGATTGTAACGTCCCAGGATTTGAGGCCTCGGATAACATGATCTTAAAAGGAATGATTGGACTACCCATATCACCAAGGCGCACCTCCTTTTCCGGGAGCCCATCTCTAAAGAACTCCATAGTTAAGCGTGCTCAGCTTGG
This sequence comes from Alisma plantago-aquatica, assembly GCA_963693085.1. NCBI lineage: Eukaryota > Viridiplantae > Streptophyta > Magnoliopsida > Alismatales > Alismataceae > Alisma > Alisma plantago-aquatica. The sequence continues at coordinate 339,010,697 of OY856409.1, read as the reverse complement.
AGTAGTACTAGGATGGGTGACCAGTCGGGAAGTTGCTCCTGGCTTGCGCATGAGTGGACAAAAACTCCCCCACTTAGACTCTTGACGGGAGCTGGGTGTCCATGGGCCATTGTGGGTCTGCACTGAAATGGGGTCAGATTATGAGGCCATATAGTTGAACCTTGACGAGGACGTCAAGAGTCTAAGTGGGGGATACTGTAACGTCCCAGGATTTGAGGCCTCGAATAACATGATCTTAAAAGGAATGATTGGACTACCCATATCACCAAGGTGCACCTCCTTTTCCGGGAGCACATCTCTAAAGAACTCCATAGTTAAGCGTGCTCAGCTTGGAGTAGTACTAGGATGGGTGACCAGTCGGGAAGTTGCTCCTGGCTTGCGCGTGAGTGGACAAAAAGTGTGCAGTTAAGGCTAGTGGTGGTCTGTGGGGCCAGTCGTCATTACTGAAACTCTACTAGAGCCTTGGGTAGTGGGCCCGGGCGTTACACCCATGATGATTATAAAGGTTAACCCTAGCTTTTTGTACTCAAGTAAAGAGTTGACCTTGATTAATCTTGGAATAGTTAACATCCTAGAGAGGATGAGAGGGATAGTGAATGGGAGAGTTGATTTATTACTTACTAAGCCCTATTTCTCTCATAGTGAATAAATGTGTAATTAGGGTTTGATCCATATTATGAGATCATATAATCTCCATTGAAAAGATTGATGTACCTTGATCCTAAATTAGAGAAAGGTTATGTGAAATCCTAATTTAACGGAAAAGCTCAGTGAAACCATAATCTAGGGTGATGATGTAACCCTAACTTAGTGTCACAATGTAAGAAACCCTAATTTAATGTGAATTGTATATCCTAACCCTAATTTGGGTATGAAGAAAGAGAAACCCCACTTGAATGTGAATGGTAAACCCTAATCCCTAAAATGGGATAAAGGTATATGAAACCCTAATATAGGGAAGTGTCATTAATACTATTGTGAAACCTTGACACTGGGTGATGTGTTGTGAAGTCTTAATTTCACATAATACTAGGTGAAACCCTGATATAGAAGGATTTTATATGAAACTCTAATGAAGAGTGATTCTAGGTGAAATCTATATATGTTTGTGAGATGCTAAGTGAACCTCAAATTATAATTATGGAAATCCTATTCCTATTGATAGAATAGTGATTAATGTATTGACAAATGAAATACCTAGAGGGGTTGATTATGGATATCCTTACATTAATAGTCCCTGACTCATGGGTGAGTTCATGTCTTTGGCAATGGTTGTGTTTTCTAAAATAGATGAATCATGACCAATACATAGCATAATGAATGTGATGATCTAGTACATAAGTATTAGGATGAGTGACACCCTAATACAAGCTAAGTGAATAACTCATGTAAGATGAAGGTGTTGAGGGAAGAGATACATCAAGGCATGATAGATATCACATCCGACACCCCAATTCTGATATACCATGATGTGTTCTAAGTTCATTATAATTGGAATGGATGACACATAAAATGTGTCATGTCAATTGTTACATAGAGATATAATACACCTTGATGGTTGTCGGCTAACATGCCTTATGAAAAGGTTAATCCAAATTAATATACTATGATTCAATCATAGACTGATAAAGATGAGAAAGAAACTCATACTTTGTGTTGATAAAACATTCGATGATGAATGAAGAGGATATATAAGTATGTTTGAATACTTATGATATCAGTTTTTGTATTCTAGCTTTGAGAAGCAATGGAATAGGGTTGATCATTAATGATATGATATTAAGAACCCAAGTGGTTATTGCTTATTTATGGAAAACCCTAATGAAGGGTACTGATGTGAAAGAGAAATCATGAACCCTAAAAAGGGATGATACTACTTAGTGATGTATGATACTGATATGAAAGCATTATAATTGTTATCATGAATACTAATCATGCAGGGATAATGAGATGAGAAGCATAGCTAGGTATGGGCTATGATGCTTGTTTATTGAGACTGTTTTATAGGCTTTATAAGCCTTCATATGCTTTTTGTAGTAAGAATCATTGAGCTTTGTGTACTATGTAAAATACATTGTTTAGCAAGAATTATGATGTCTTTGGTTAGATGATCTGAAGGTAAAAAGTTACCTAACAAGTAGTAATAAGTATCCTATGGTGAGTTATTGGTTCAAATACCCAGATGCCATAATTATGATGATGAACTTGTTAAGAAGAGGAAATGTACTTAGTGAGTTGAGGGATTAAGATCCCAATACTTTGTGAAAAGAGTATGGCTACAGGCCATGACTCCACAATGACAATGCCAGGTAGTAGATATATGATCTAAGCCTAAAGATAGATAATGTTGTGGTAATGATGTTGTAGTGAATAAATGTTATACATGTTCTTCATTTTCCTTAATGAATAAATGACATGTGGCTCTTTCAAGTTATAGATGCAATGTTTTAGATAAGAATAATATTCTAATCTATTAGATATTGAATTAGCTATTGTCAATCAAATATAATTCCTCTGTGCATATTTATCTTCTTAAGCTGCAATAATAATGTTACTGGCAGAGAGTTATATCTCTCGCTGGGACAATTTACAATTGTCTCACCCCCATGGGAACTACATTTTTAGGTGGATGCAAACGAGGAGATAGGAATCCTTTAGTAGGAGAAGGACAACAACAACAGAAGTAGGGACAGTAGTGAAGTCTCAGGTGGAGACACTGGTTGTTATGCCATGTGTAGATGTAGATAGAGTCCTATGTGTCGTCTCTGTACTCTCAGGTCCTCGGAGTAGTAGTTAGTGCTTTCGAGATTTTGGCTCAGTGCCTCGAGATTTTCATACTGCCTGTGTTTAGTTTAATAGGACAGTTGATGCTTGTAATTCACAGAAAGAGATGATACAAGTTATGTACTTTTGAAAAATAGAATGTAAATATGTTACTTTTGTTCTATGTGAGAAAGTTTTTACATTATGGAAGCTCTTGATAAAAAGGTTTTATTTTTAGTGATTTTTGGTAATCCACTTCTTAGTGAACGCTTCCGCATTAGTTAATCTTGTTTTCGTGAGACGGTCGTCACAATTAAGTGGTATTGGAGCTCTAGGTTCGCTGAGTCTACAGAGACATAGGACTAAAGTTGTAGAGTCTGTTCTAAGTGTCTTCCAGTTTATCTGATAGTATCTTCTGCTCACATAGGAGAAGAAGAACTTGAAGATGTCTGGACAACATGAAGAACATGCTGTTGAGGGTAGCACTGCTACACCAGGAGGTGGTACAAGAGACCAGAATAGGGAAGGGCATGTACCTGAACAACCCTAGTTTGACCCAGCTGTGATAGAAAATCTAGCTCTCCATGCTCTATTTGAGAAATTCCTGACAGACATGACACATATGGCAGACAGGATGCCACCACCTGCACCTAGGGTACTAGCCCATCATGAGGGTTATGGAGCCGACAAGACTTTCGAGAGACTTCACCGGGTGGGAGCCATAGACTATGTCAGTACATCTAATCCAGCAGATGCTCATCTGTGGCTGACAGAGTTGGAAAAGGCTTTCAGGATCCTTGATATTCCTAAAGCTGAAAAGGTAATACATTTTTTATACCTCCTAAAAGTAAGTGCTGGTCATTGGTGGATGATAGAGGAAGATAAGAGACCAGGTGAAGAAATTGGATGGGAGGTTTTCCGACGAGAATTCGTCAGTAGATACTTCCCTAAGACTTATCTAGATGAGAAGATATCTCAATTTGAGAGAATCAAACAAGGACAGATGAACATTAGCGAATATGAAGCTAAGTTCATGGAGTTGTTGCGGTTTTGTCCGCAAATGGCAGTTAGTGATGAGGAAAGAATTCGGCCTTTTGAGAAGGAATTGAACGCTGAACTAACCACTCATGTGTCTGTTTTAGAGAACAGGGAGAGGTTTGCCACCTTTGTGGAGTCGGTAAGGAGGATAGAGAGGTCTGAAATCGAAAAATGACAAACTAGTGGTAAGAAGGTGTACACCCAGCCTCAAGAACAAAGGTCTGAAAGTTTTAAGAAATCGAGATTTTCTGCATCGGCAGCATCATCGAGAATTCATACTCAGACACAATGGATGTCAAGTAGGGGTAGGGATCATATTAATGTTCCAAATAGATCCTATGACATAGCATCAACATCGGTGACTGGGTCTCGTAGATATTTTGCGCCTAGAATCTGTTACCAATGTAGACAACTGGGACATCTGGCAAAGGATTGTCTAGGCGGGAATACAATGATGACTCAAACTCAGGGGCAGAGTCAACAAGGCTCACAAAGGAGGCAATTTTCTAGTAACAATAGAGGACGTGGACAGACGACCCAGACAGGTCAGATGAAATAGTTTTGTTTTGATACTTCACATCATGATTCTATGTGTTAAAGATATGAAAGTAGTTGTTTTTTAATTCCTTTGATTAGTCCTATCAGGACACAAGGGAGATGAGAACTTATATCTTACTCAGTGTTTCTTAAAATGTTTTATAATATCCCTTATTTGTGTGTTGAAAGATGAGATATAGAAATGATGCCTGAAGAAAATTCAAGAATGGAAAATCATGTGTGTATAATGATATGCAAAGTGAGAAATATGATAGTAAATAAAGTGCATACTACCTAATCTCAATACTTGTATACCTTGGCCAGGTATATGATTATTGTAGATAAGGCAAGTATGAAACTCTTATATTGTTATCTTTTTTATTACTCTGATCAAGTAATCATTCTGAAACAATCTAGAGAGTATAATGAAATTAAATAAGAAGAGCTAAGTGAAATTTTCCAAACAAACTACTTAGTGAACATACTTAGTGAACATACTCAGTGAACTTCCTCAGTGAATACTTTCAAACAACATACTTAGTGAACATACTCAGTGAACTTCCTCAGTGAATACTTTCAAACAACATACTTAGTGAACATACTCAGTGAATACTTTCAAACAACATACTTAGTGAACATACTCAGTGAACTTCCTCAGTGAATACTTTCAAACAACATACTTAGTGAACATACTCAGTGAACTTCCTCAGTGAATACTTTCAAACAACATACTTAGTGAACATACTCAGTGAACTTCCTTAGTGAATACTTTCAAAACAATATACTTAGTGAACATACTCAGTGAATTTGCTCAGTGAATATCTTCAAAACAAAATACTCAGTGAACATATTCAGTGAACTTGCTTAGTGAATATTTTTCAAAACAACATTATTAGTGAACATAGTCAGTGAATTTGCTCAGTGAATATTTCAAAACAAAATACTCAGTGAACATACTCAATGAATATCTTCAAAACAAAATACTCAGTGAACATACTCACTGAACTTTCTTAGTGAATATTTTTCAAAACAACATTCTTAGTGAACATACTCAGTGAATTTGCTCAGTGAATATTTCAAAACAAAATACTCAGTGAACATACTCAATGAATTTGCTCATTGAATATTTTCAAAACAATATTCTCAGTGAACATACTGAGTGAACTTGCTCAGTGAATATTTTCCAAAACAAATTACTCAGTGAACATACTTAGTGAACTTACTTAGTGAATTCTTCCAAGACAAACTGCTTAGTGAACCTTCTCAGTAAATATTTCTAAATTAATTACTTCATGAGATTTCTCAGTGAACTTTTCCAAACAAATAAAGGATTATTGAGTGAATTATCTGTGTTAGATATGTATGTTTCTCTTTTGGTAAATATTCTTGGGTGATGATAGAAGTATGTTCTTTTATGCTTCTTCTTTTCAATAATATGGACATCATATGTTAGAGGTTTATGCTCTGCATAAACATAAACAGTGATAAGGTGGAATTAATGAAAGGAACTTTGTGTGAATTACAGATCCATGGTATCTCCATAATATTAAGATGATATGTAGAGACTTGAGGGCATGATTAATGAATAATATGTCCCTCCTTTTTCCTGGGATTTCGAGGACAAAATCCTTATAAGGGGTGGATAATTTGTAACGTCCTTGACCTGGGTTACGAATTAAACCTAGATGTTTTGCCTAATAAGGTTGAGTATATGGTTAATCTTGTCTTGGGAAAAGTAATTAGGGCTCATGAGAAACTTATGTTTCAATTTTGGTCATGTTTGAACAATGTTGAAGCATTATTTGCTTAATTTGGACTAAAGTGCAAATTACCCAAGTTGAGGGGTTAACTTGCAAATTTCACATGATAAAATGTTCCTCTGATGTTTAGACATCATAAGAATGAATATGATGTAGTGGTATGGTTTTCATAAGCTTGGGCGCCAAGATTAAGCTTGTAAAGCAATCCTTGTGCATTAAAACCTAGTTTTGGTGTAATGTGCAATTTACCCAAAACCTAGGGATCAACATGCAATTTACCACTTCAATAAGGTCCCTAATGTTTCTTGGCATCATGTAGAGAAAAGAAAATGAGAGGGGCGCATCATTTGAATTAAGTTGGAGGAGAGAGAATCCTGATATTAAAATAATCAAGATTTAATCCTAATTGAAGCCCTAATTTAATTTAGGGCAAAAATGAATGTATTAATTAAAGGGAGATCAACCAAAATTAAAATGGTTTGATTCATATGTGTGTGTATGAGCTTAAATCCTTTCAAAGGCACGAGCATATCCTAAGGAGGTCAAATTCCACTCACCATTATTATAAGGAAAAGAATTTCCACTCACATATGGATATTCTTATTATAAGGGTTAAGGTGCTTAATTTCTTTTCCCTTAATTCTTGGATAATGGAAGGGATCTCGGTGGGATATAGATGCCTTTGCATGTAATAAACCAAGGGGGAAGTGGTGGCAACAATTTTGGAATTAAAAGACTTTTATAAAAGATTTTCTCTCTCATCAATTTTCTTATAAAAGTACCCTTTCCAAGCCAAAACAAAGGCTTTTTCCGATTCTTTTCTTTCCCCTTGCTTGGAAAACGACCAAGGAGCTGTGCAGTATTAGGAGGACGACCCCCAACATGTTGGTAAGGTTCTTGACCTCCTTTCACCTTGAATCCATGGTGAAAATCGAAAATCAATGTATGAATTCTTCATATCTCGATCCCCTCTTCAATTATAACCAATTCTTTTCACTCAAAGCTTGAGGACGACCCTTGGAATAGTGAGAGGAGTTTCATACACCATTGTTTCCATCAGCTTGGAGCTTTGGAGCTCAATTGGAGGCGGGTTTTATAACTTGAACCCTTAATTTTATTATTGTAATCAATTCCTTATCAATTGGTGATCATTTCTACATTTCTGAAATTAAGTTTGGTTGATTGCTGTAATTTCCATGGAAATCACAGTAGATTTCATGAGTTTGGAGATTGATGATGATGACATCATCATAAGCACACACCTCCCCAAATATCTAGGGCAAACGGTTTCACCAAACCGTTTGGTGACCAAACGGTTTGCAAACCGTTTGGTGGTTTGGGTTCCAAACCATTTGGGATGGTTGACCATTTGAAATGGTTGACCATTTGAAGATATATGTTGTGGTGATTGGATCTTGATCCAATGGTTTCAATTGGTTTGATCTTGAAGGTTTCAATTGTGATTGATTCCTTAATTGCAACCCCTAATCGACTAAGTGCTGATTTTGAGATTGGTTGAGATGATGTTTTGGGTTGATTGACCAAAACGGTCTCAAGACCGTTTCGGGGTCACCCAAGACCATTTGGAGGTCTAGGGATAAGTATGGCTAAGTGTTTGAAGGTCCAATGGTACCAAATTGAATTGCAACTAAGTGCTGATTTGATAATCAATCCAATGGTCCAAAACCCTAATTGAATTTTATGGATTTTGATGATGGAATGGGAAAACAGTATCAAGACCGTTTGGAGATCAAGAAAATGGTCTCAAGACCGTTTGGTGGTCATACAAGACCGTTTGAGGTCAGGTCATATCATGTGGTGATGATAGTTTATTGATTTCAATTGATTTGGTTCCACAATGTCAACCATTGATGGATCCTCGATTTCAAACCCTAAGTGATGGATTCTTGATTATCAAGCCTAGATCAATTGGGTTCAAAACCCTAAATTGAAGATCTAATTGAATGGTGATTCAGTGGTCCAATTGATGAATGCTTTGGTGGTTCAATTTATAATTGGTTCATGGATTGAAACATTGAGTCGATTAAGTGTTGAAGTACCTTTTTGGTTCATGCAGTTTTGAGAAAGTTTGGACCAAACGGTCTCAAGACCGTTTGGGTCCAAACAGTCTCAAGACCATTTGAGTCCAAACGGTCTCAAGACCATTTGGAGACCCAAAGTGCAAATAGTTTTCAATACCTACCTTGTCCAATTGGTTTCAAGTATAACTTGTTCAAATGGTTTTCAACCAATTGATGTATGAGAACCAAGATCATTGAGGGTCTGAGTAATTAACTTTGTGAAGATTAACATGGTTAATCCATTTGAATACCTCATGTAATTTAAGGTCCAATATGGTGATCCCATTTGGATACTTAATACAATCGAAGATTTCAATGGTTAATTCAATTGATCACTTTGTGGAATTGAAAGTTTAATTGGTCAATTCTTTTGAATTCCTTATATAATTGATGGTTTAATTGATTAGACCATTTGGGCATCTAATGTGATCAAAGGTTAATTAGCTATGTGATTATTAATGATGTAGACCCATGATGATTATAAAGGTTAACCCTAGTTTTGTGTACTCAAGTAAAGAGTTGACCTTGATTAATCTTGGAATAGTTAACATCCTAGAGAGGATGAGAGGGAGAGTGAATGGGAGAGTTGATTGCTTACTTACTAAGCCCTATTTCTCTCATAGTGAATAAATGTGTAATCAGGGTTTGATCCATATTATGAGATCATAAAATCTCCATTTAAAAGATTGATGTACCTTGATCCTAAATTAGAGAAAGGTTATGTGAAACCCTAATTTAAGGGCAAAGCTCAGTGAAACCATAATCTAGGGTGATGATGTAACCCTAACTTAGTGTCACAATGTAAGAAACCCTAATTTAATGGGAATTGTATATCCTAACCCTAATTTGGGTATGAAGAAAGAGAAACCCCACTTGAATGTGAATGGTAAACCCTAATCCCTAAAATGGGATAAAGGTATATGAAACCCTAATATAGGGAAGTTACATTAATACTAATGTCAAGCCTTGACACTGGGTGATGTGTTGTGAAGTCTTAATTTCACATAATACTAGGTGAAACCCTGATATAGAAGGATTTTATATGAAACTCTAATGAAGAGTGATTCTAGGTGAAATCTATATATGTTTGTGAGATGCTAAGTGAACCTCAAATTATAATTATGGAAATCATATTCCTATTGATAGAATAGTGGTTAATGTATTGAAAAATGAAATACCTAGAGGGGTTGATTATGGATATCCTTACATTAATAGTCCCTGACTCATGGGTGAGTTCATGTCTTTGGCAATGGTTGTGTTTTCTAAAATAGATGAATCATGACCAATACATAGCATAATGAATGTCATGATCTAGTACATAAGTATTAGGATGAGTGATACCCTAATACAAGCTAAGTGAATAACTCATGTAAGATGAAGGTGTTGAGGGAAGAGATACATCAAGGCATGCTATATATCACATCCAACACCCCAATTCTGATATACCATGATGTGTTCTAAGTTCATTATAATTGGAATGGATGACACATAAAATGTGTCATGTCAATTGTTACATAGAGATATAATACACCTTGATGGTTGTAGGCTAACATGCCTTATGAAAAGGTTAATCCAAATTAATATACTATGATCCAATCATAGACTGATAAAGATGAGAAAGAAGCTCATACTTTGTGTTGATAAAAAATTCATTGATGAATGATGAGGATATATAAGTATGTTTGAATACTTATGATATCTGTTTTTGGATTCTATCTTTGAGAAGCAATGGAATAGGGCTGATCATTAATGATATTATCTTAAGAACCCAAGTGGTTATTGCTTATTTATGGAAAACCCTAATGAAGGGTACTGATGTGAAAGAGAAATCATGAACCCTAAAAAGGGATGATACTACTTAGTGGTGTATGATACTGATATGAAAGCATTATAATTGTTATCATGAATACTAATCATGTAGGGATGATGAGATGATAAGCATAGCCAGGTATGGGCTATGATGCTTATTTATTGAGAATGTTTTATAGTCTTTATAAGCCTTCATATGCTTTGTGTAGTAAGAATCATTGAGATTTGTGTACTATGTAAAATACATTGTTTAGCAAGAATTATGATGTCTTTGGTTAGATGATCTGAAGGTAAAAAGTTACCTAACAAGTAGTAATAAGTATCCTATGGTGAGTTATGGGTTCAAATACCCAGATGCTATAATTATGTTGATGAACTTGTTAAGAAGAGGAAATGTACTTGGTGAGTTGAGGGATTAAGATCCCAATACATTGTGAAAAGAGTATGGCTACAGGCCATGACTCCACAATGACAATTCCAGGTAGTAGATATATGATCTAAGCCTGAAGATAGATAATGTTGTGGTAATGATGTTGTAGTGAATAAATGTTATACATGTTCTTCATTTTCCTTAATGAATAAATGACATGTGGCTCTTTCAAGTTATAGCTGCAATGTTTTAGATAATAATAATATTCTAATCTGTTAGATATTGAATTAGCTGTTGTCAATCAAATATAATTCCTCTGTGCATATTTATCTTCTTAAGCTGCAATAATAATGTTACTGGCGGAGAGTTATATCTCTCGCTGGGACAATTTACAATTGTCTCACCCCTGTGGGAACTACATTTTTAGGTGGACGTGGATGAGGAGACAGGAATCCTTCAGTAGGAGAAGGACAACAGCAACAGCAGTAGGGACAATAGTGAAGTCGCAGGTAGAGACACTGGCTGTTATGCCATGTATAGATGTAGATAGATTCCTATGTGTCGTCTCTATACTCTCAGGTCCTCGGAGTAGTAGTTAGTGCTTTCGAGATTTTGGCTCAGTGCCTCGAGATTTTCATACTTCCTGTGTTTAGTTTAACAGGACAGCTGATGCTTGTAATTCACAGAAAGAGATGATACAAGTTATGTACTTTTGAAAAATAGAATGTAAATATGTTACTTTTGTTCTATGTGAGAAAGCTTTTACTTGATGGACCTCTTGATAAAAAGGTTTTAATTTTTAGTGATTTTTGGTAATCCGCTTCTTAGTGAACGCTTCCGCATTAGTTAATCTTATTTTCGCGAGACGGTCATAACAATTAAGTGGTATTAGAGCTCTAGGTTCGCTGAGTCTATAGAGACATAGGGCTAAGGTTGTAGAGTATGTTCTAGGTGTCTTCCAGTTTATCTGATAGTATCTTCTACTCACGTAGGAGGAGAAGAACTTGAAGATGTCTGGACAATATGAAGAACATGTTGCTGAGGGAAGCACTGCTGCACCAGGAGGAGGTGCAAGAGACTAGAATAGGGAAGGGAATATACCTGAACAACCCCAGTTTGACGCAGCTGTGATAGAAAATCCAACTCTCCATGCTCTATTTGAGAAATTCCTGACAGCCATGACACATATGGCAGACAGGATGCCACCACCTGCACCTAGGGCACCATCCCATCATGAGGGTTATGGAGATGACAAGACTTTCGAGAGACTTCACTGGGTTGGAGCCATAGACTATGCTGGTACATCTGATCCAGCATATGCTAATCTGTGGCTGACAGAGATGGAAAAGGCTTTCAGGATCCTTGATATTCCTGAAGGTGAAAAGGTAAGACATGTTGTATACCTCCTAAAAGGAAGTGCTGGTCATTGGTGGATGATAGAGGAAGATAAGAGACCAGGTGAAGAAATTGGATGGGAGGTTTTCCGATGAGAATTCGTCAGTAGATACTTCCCTAAGACTTATCTAGATGAGAAGATATCTCAATTTGAGAGAATCAAACAAGGACAGATGAACGTTAGTGAATATGTAGCTAAGTTCATGGAGTTGTTGCGGTTTTGTCCGCAAATGGAAGTTAGTGATGATGAAAGAATTCGGCATTTTGAGAAGGGATTGAACGTTGAACTAACTACTCATGTGTCTTCTTTAGAGAATGGGGAGAGGTTTTCCACCTTTGTGGAGTCAGTAAGGAGGATAGAGAGGTCTAAAATCAAAAAATGAGAAACTAGTGGTAAGAAGGTGTACACCCAGCCTCAAGAACAAAGGTCTGAAAGTTTTAAGAAACCGAGATTTTCTGTATCGGAAGCATCATCGAGATTCCATACTCAGACACCATGGATGTTAAGTAGGGGTAGGGATCGTAGTAATGTTCCAAATAGATCCTCCGACATAGCATCAACATCGGTGATTGGGTCTCGTAGACATTTTGCGCCTAGAATCTGTTACCAATGTAGACAACGGGGACATATGGAAAAGGATTGTCCATGCGGGAATACGATAATGACTCAACCTCAGGGGCAGAGTCAACAAGGATCACAAAGGAGGCAATTTTCTAGTAACAATAGAGGACGTGGACAGACGACCCAAACAGGTCAGATGAAATGGTTTTGTTTTGATACTTCATATCATGATTCTATGTGTTTAAGATATGAAAGTAGTTGTTTTTGAATTCCTTTGACTAGTCCTATCAGGACATAAGGGAGATGACAACTTATATCTTACTCAATGTTTCTTAAAATGTTTTATAATCTCCATTATATGTGTGTTGAAAGATGAGATATAGAAATGATGCCTGAAGAAAATTCAAGAATGGAAAATACTGTGTGTATAATGATATGAAAAGTGAGAAATATGATAGTAAATAAAGCACATACTACCTAATCTCAATACTTGTATACCCTGGACAGGTATATGATTATTGTAGATAAGGCAAGTATGAAACTCTTAGATTGTTATCTTTTGTATTACTCTGATCAAGTAGTCATTCTGAAACAATCTAGAGAGTATAATGAAATTAAATAAGAAGAGCTAAGTGAAATTTTCCAAACAAACTACTTAGTGAACATACTTAGTGAACATACTCAGTGAACTTCCTCAGTGAATACTTTCAAACAACATACTTAGTGAACATACTCAGTGAACTTCCTTAGTGAATATTTTCAAACAACATACTTAGTGAACAAACTCAGTGAACTTCCTCAGTGAATACTTTCAAACAACATACTTAGTGAACATACTCAGTGAACTTCCTCAGTGAATACTTTCAAACAACATACTTAGTGAACATACTCGGTGAACTTCCTCAGTGAATACTTTCAAACAACATACTTAGTGAACATACTCAGTGAACTTCCTCAGTGAATACTTTCAAAACAATGTACTTAGTGAACATACTCAGTGAATTTGCTCAGTGAATATCTTCAAAACAAAATACTCATTGAACATACTCAGTGAACTTGCTTAGTGAATATTTTTCAAAACAACATTCTTAGTGAACATACTCAGTGAATTTGCTCAGTGAATATTTCAAAACAAAATACTCAGTGAACATACTCAGTGAATTTTCTCAGTTAATAATGAGAGGTACATAAATGACACGTAGGCATACTCAGTACAATATTTTTGAATATTGTGTTGACGTGTACCATGTAATCTTTGTTTTGAGTATGTGTACATATGATGTTGAAGAACCAATATGTTTGAGAGTTGTGTTGCGATATGATGTATTGGTGGGTCTATTATCCAAAGATCTTGTTGTAGTCGTAGTACATGCATCTATAAAAGTTTACTATTCAATTTTTAATGATAATTTCTTTTGTAATTATATGTTGAATGGTTTACAAGTGTTCTATGATTTTTTTATTGTTTGTGTGTCTATGCTACTGTTGTTTCCTCTGACTTCCTCTGATTTTCTTCTTCTTAGCCTAGTGTGTGGTGTTTAAATTGGGATTCTTACTGAGGTGAGGTTTCAATTTGAACATCACACATCAGATTAAGTTTTAAAAAATCCAGGGACATCACAGGTGGTATCAGAGTATGAACAATAGCAAATCCTGGCATTTGGTCATTATGAAACTCAAAATAAAGAAAACCTCAAACTTGAACATCTTTAGGGTTAGATTAGTCATCTTATAGAGATTTGATCTAACCTAGCCTCTAGGTTAGCTCCTAGATGTATGAGAACTAGGTCTAGACTCGTGCTTGTTATATAGCAGGTCCTGAGGTATCATTCTCTCCTTATAATGTGGCGGTGTGGGATGTTACATTAAGATATTTGATCATTGTATAAAGTAATAATTAAACAATTTATTATCAATCCAGATGTTCATAGAAACAATAATTATCAATGTCAAAACAAAATATGGGAAGGGGGTAATCCCTATGTCCAATTGAAGGAAATACTCTCTAAATATATCCATCATATCAAATGAGAGAGATAAAAAGAAGTTTATGAAGAAAATAGCAACTTAGAGGAGAATATCAATGGTCTCATTAAAACTCACAAATGGTAGCTTTTAGTCTCCAGTCTAGATCTATGGCACCATGTCAAACCTCAGGATTTCATCTCCAACTCTCCTTGGTGATAGTTAGGGTTTTGTATGATAGAAAATTGACTATGAATCATTTCCCTAAAAGTTATTCAAGTACTTTTCTATCAACCCACTAATTATTAGATCCATCCAAATTAGTCCAACGACTGTTAGTTGTTTGTTGTAGATTTTTTTTCTCAAGAGTTTCATGAGATGGTAGAATTGGTCCTACAGCCTACAATGTTAATTATAAATATTTATTGCATTGTCATCAAATTACTTTCAAACCAAGATTAAATTTCAATATTAGATGTGGAATCTATTGTCATTTTGGTGCTAAGTATATTTTATACAGAGTGATTGTGATTTCTATGGGAATATTGCAATCGGTATGCCAATCATGCCGGTTGTCAGAACATATTGTAACAATATATACATATTTTTTATAGACCATTGAATTTTGCATCCAATGGATTTTAAGTCATCCAATTATGAGTTGGTATGCAAAAGTAATGGCCAATTGAATGACTATATATACTTTAATGATCCTCACTTCATTTGTTAGAGTTCGAGAGTGAGGATATGCAATCTATCATCATTTTCTTGGGAATTATTTGAAGGGAAAATTTCATCTCTATTCATCTGGTATCAACCTTTAAATAAAACAAGACAAATATATTAAATATCAATCAAATAGCATAAACAACTCAAAATAAGAATTAAGTGAAATATTGAGACGTCCCCGGATTTTCAAAAACTTAATCTGATGTGTGATATCCAAATTGAAATCTCACCTCAGAGAGAATCCCAATTTAAACACCACATACTAGGCTAAGAAGAAGAAAAATAGTGGAAGTCAGAGGAAACAAAAATATAGCACATGCACATGAACAATAAACAAACCATACAACACATGTTCACCATTCAACATATAATGACAAAATGAATTATCATTACAAATTGAATAGTAAACTTTTACAGATGAATGTACTACCACTACAACATGATCTTTAGACAATAGGCTCACATGTACATCAACTCACGACATAACTCTCAAACATACTGGTTCTTCAACATCATATGTCCGCATACCTAAAACAAAGATTACATGTGGTACATGTCAGTACAAAATTGAAGAATATTGTACTTAGTATGCCTACATGTCTTTCATATACCTCTCATTACTGAGACTTGGCAATAAGATAAAACTAATACTTGGCAGTAACAAAAGAAATATATAACGAGAAGCATACTTGAACAATGATGTTTATTAACAAAAGAGAACACATATTTTAAGCACATTTTCCATTATATATCCATGCATTGACTGATGAAGGTTTAGATGAATTATGTTGACTCTCAAGGAGCTCAAGATTTAGGCCTTTATGATCGACTACAAAAAAGTTAGATCATATGTGCAATGTGAACGACTACAAAAGAGTTAAATCACTTCCAAACACTGTACTACCAAAGAGTTTAGTGCTTTCATATAATAAAACAAATATATTATGTTTGATGTGTTCATATCTATTAGAATGGAAAATCAAGAAAGATATTATACAAGAACAATCATTTCATCCAATATCATATTCCAAGTATTTTACTACACATATAATACAAGCATACTAAATAATAAGACAAGTAAGAGGTAAAGCATACCTTTATCCAGATAATCTATACCACATTTCTGACATCAACTCAAACCTTGGTCAAACCCCTGATCAAAACAAGATCATGTACTATCATCAGATTCTCATCATCTTAACCCCAATATGTTCATTAGAGTTTTAGTTATCCCATTAAGACATTGCCATTTTTACTTGTATTCTTGTCTTGGTATCATTATACTAATGTCATGTTCCAGATTATGATGTAACAATTGATAATCATGTTTTCCATCATTATGGGAACATATTACCATTATGTCACATTCATTAATCATATTAGCGTTACATACATGTATAAAGGGTCATCTTCATATAACATGAATCAGGTGTATCTAACTGACATAAAAGTTCCACATTATCTTCTTTTTATTGATATGAGGGTAACCTATAAATTTCATCATTGATTGATCATCAATGTATTTATTGCATTTTATTTAGGGTTATAACCCTAAATAGCTATATGAAGCATTTCCTATGATTTCGTGCATCAACACTATAATAATTGACATTAGATGGATTACAGACATGATTTAGGATCTAGTGACATATTCTCATAATTTTAGGACATTGTTTGATATTTATTACTCATGAAACAAGTGCAAAATATCTTCCATGATATTGCCATGATTTAACCGTCAAAAGGCTTAATAATGGTCCCATCTTGTTCTACCAATTTTTCTGAGAATATTGATAGCTTATTTGTATTTTTATGACATTGGAGCTATTTACTATGAATTAATTAAGTTATGCATATTTATTGAAGATTATTACCATGTCCAGCCAATCTGCATCCGCCACGTGGCCCCAGTGGCGCGGCTCCTCGCCTGAGCCGGTCTGGTTTTCTACTAGTTCGAACTTGAACTAGGGCTAGGTTCAGCCTTTCTCTTTCTCGCTTTCTCTTCCGAGATCTCGCGCTTCACGTGAACGTGCAACCGCTCCTCTTCAACAACTCCCGGCGCCTCCAAAAGCTTCGGTTGTTCTCCCTCCATGCTGAAGCCACTGCTGCTGTGGGCACTCCTTGTGGCTGGCGTCTACGAGAGTCTAGTCTGCTGAGCATGAAGACTAGACTCTCCTCCGGCGAGGACTCGGTCGCTGCCTTTTACTCCTATCCCACTAATGAAAACTCCTTCATGTCTATGAGGTTCCAAGCAGCAAGTCTTCTGCTGCACTGGCCACAGATCATCTCGCATCCAAGCACACCGTTGCTAGCATTTTTGCACTCTCGGGCGTGAGATCGGCCGCCGATTCCGTTTTCCTCAATATTGCTTTGCTAGGTTTGGAGTTAGTATGGAGCTCGCCACCTACACAGGCATAACCAGCGTAGGGAATCCAACATCTCAATGACTTCTCCAAACTCCATAGGCTATATGGATCCTTCTCTGGTAGCGGGGGAGAGCCGAAGGCCTTGTTTAAACTCGACCATCTCCTCCAGCTGCCAACCAGGGTTGGTCTACTACTCGAACCACCCTGTCGATGCACATAGACACCTGGGCCAATCTTATCCAGTCTCCCTTCAATGTTTTCAGTTACTCGGTTCCCCACCTCGACCTTCATCTGGTCTTCTTCCTCACACCAGCTGCTACTTGCGGTGAAGAAAACCGCAGAAACGGGGAGATGCACTTCTCGTTTCTGGTCCATTTTTCGCAACCGAGGGGTATTTTCACTCCTCTGGAGGAACCGAAGACAACTGCCGGCCTATACCTTCCTCTCATCCCACGTTCAAAGACCGTGGCATCTTGAATGCTGGCGCTGCGTTACCTTTCAAGGCCCGAAGCTTGGAGACCATCTAGCAGCCGTCCTATCTGTATCCAGTGGCTTCAAAGAAGCCACCTTACATATCCGTGATTGCACATCCACTGTCTGCATCCAAGGGAAACACTTCCCACGTGACATTGATCAATATCCTAACTTAAGTTCGTAAATTCTCTACAAAACACATTATTTCAACCCTAAATAAGTTCATCTAGGATTCTCCAATCTTTATCAAATTTTAACCTTTGCTTTATCACAACTCAAGAAACATTCCACTGAATTTGATGCTAAGGCTCACTTATTTGACCGTTCAATTAAATACTTCAAAAGGTTTAAAAAAATTATGGATCATAATCATAATATCAACTCAAATAACTTCCATACTTAGTCAAAACACTTAGAACTCCCAATACAGCTCAAACACATGAATCTACTTATGTAATTAGAAATATGGAGATTCCCAAAAGTAGAGTAAATCACTTCCTACACACCTTAAAAGAAATTTCATCTTCAAAATTAACCTAAAATCCAACCCATCACATCATATACATCTTAAAAGAAATTTTGTCTTCAAAATTTATCCATACTCATACTCCCAGGAAAAATCAAAAGGTCATCATCTACATGTAGGGAACCACTCTTGGTATAACATATCCATAAACAAGAGCTCTAGAACATATATGTGCCACCCTTGAAGGATTTCTATAGCATCTAGGGTGAAATATCACCTCATAAGATTAGAACAAAGGTTTATAAGCTTTAGTTATTGCATGACATATTCAACATTTTAGGATTTACGTCCTCACTTTACCCAATCATTAAGGGTTTCAACATCACATTCATTTATGAAACGAGTTAATTATCATTACCCAACTTTATCCATATAGATCATATTATGGTTTCATCACTTTTTTTGTGCGTCAACATATAACCATACCTAACATATTCATTAATCACATTAATATTTTTCATAATATGATATCATACCATTTGCTTATCTAGCTACAACCTTATTAATGACTTTATTGATTCATCCAACTTAAAATATTATCATTATTTAAGTATATGTTTAACCATTTATACATAGAAATCTATCAAATACATATTCAGGATTCCATCATGGCATATCCATATATTAAATCTCAAGATCAGATCACATCCTTACATATATTATCTCATGGTTGTGCTAAACAAACTTATTGGAGTGGCTTGTCAAACATATATCAAAACCTTATCTAGTCCAATTTAGGTTCTCCTAACCCATATCGTGAGGGTGATGTCATGCTCAATCTCTCTAATCTCACTCAACTCTACGAGTATCATATGTGTAAAGTTATATCTCCCCTCCTTGGTCTAGGGTTCTCAAGTCTACCTCATTGGCATTGATGACAAGATCTGGACACATAAACACAAATCAAAACATGATATAGCATTATCTTCAAATGTTCTCTACCCAGGATTCATATTTAACCACAACTCTCTTATATACAACCACTAGATTCCTACAAGGAGCCACCAACTCGAGCATGAGGCTTTACACAAACTTGCATAGTTGCCTCATTTAGGGTCTTGGGACTCTATCCCTCACCTAGATGGTAGGTTCTCGTAATCATATTCATGTTCACATATATAACCAGCCTCTCTCTAAACTCTGTGGTTTGGTCCTCCCAAGGACATCTAGGGTTCAAAACATCTATAAGAATCACACATAAAGCAACTGAACTCATTCACTTAGAACTAGTCTAGTTTAGTACATATCATAACACATATTTCTCATAATTCTCATATCTTGGAGTTTAGGTTCTCTGACCTTCTCCCTGAGGGTCTCACTCTCTCTGGAGTTAACCTGAAACTTCATCCTAACACTAGAGGTCCTCCTTCATAAATGAGTTTGAGGCTCTTGTTGATTCATATCTTATCTTAACTTAGCTTATCTTAGCTTATGGACACATAAATACTTGTATCATCAAATCTTATCTCAAATCTGAACTTAGGTCTTCAAAGACAAACATATATCATCACAATTCATCTTATATCATCAATATAGGGCTTAGATCTTATCATCTAAATATATTTCATCAATTTGATCTATCACATATTCCAACAAGTCTCTAGACATCTAATCTAGAACTATTCTCTCTTCTAGAATGATGCCATTCACTTTCTTTTAGGTTGCATGACTACTTCCTACTCATACAAGTGTGGGGACACATTTTTGTAATACATACATATATAATAAAATAATATATAGTTTTTCCCCGATAAAAATACATCAGAGAAAATTATTGAGGTTCGATTCGATTAGAATCAAAAACCAAATCCACAAAATAAGTGTCCCACACATAGTAGAGAGTCTAGTGAATGTCACCTAGTGAAAAGGGTGAGAATAAAGTATAAACTAGTGTAAATACCCTAGACAATGAGTGTCCCGGATTTCTCTTCCTTTGATGCACATAATCTTCGAATGCATATATGTTATAATCCTATATATAAAGACCTTGAAATCTAAAATAAGAATACCGTACAATATTATTGAACCCCATGTGAGATCATGGAAGATGTTGGAGTGATAGATCAATGATCTAGAGTTAATGAGACCTCGAGCCTATGGTGAGACCTATCCATGTGAATTTCATACTCCAAAAGAATATGATTGTTTGTCCTAATTTAATATTTGCATGATTGTATGATGAAATATTTAGAATAGTTACATAGAAAATGGTAGTGGTGAACCCCGTCATTCTGGTAATTTTATCATAGTGTAAATCATTTTCTTCATAGTTTGATTTCATTTCTTTTATTGTTAATTTATTTCATCAACTAAACCATCAATATGAAATCAGCTTTGTTAATCATTTTTATTAGTTAGATTAAACTAAATTAGATCTAAAAAGTATTGTATCTGATCTTAAAAGTATTGTGTCTTTGGTTCAATCTTTATCTGTACTACATTAAGACATGTCCACTTTCGGAAACTAACTATTGTACATAGTTTGGGTAAAATTATGGGCACATTTTCCGTGGTGAATTTCCTATTTTATAATCTACCACATCAAATTTTGTTACTTTTTTCTGGTGCAGTGGGACTTTTTAGATTTTTAGTTTATTGAGAATTTTTTTTTATTTTCTTCTTTCTAGTTTTGTAATTTAGTTTGATCTTGTAATTCTTAGTTTTGTTTTATATTTCCTTAGCTTTTTTATTATTCTTGTTAATTCCTTTGTTTGTTTTTGTAGTTTAAAATTTTTTTATATATTTTTACATGTTCCATAATTTCTTTTACCCTACATTTTTTTCTATCTTATGTTTATGTCTATCTTATATTTATAAATAAATAAAAGCTTAGAGTTTTTTTCTATCTTATATTTATGTAATTTACTTTTCTATTTCTTTGTAAACATTTTTATTGGACAATTTTTTTATCGAGCCTTATACTTAAACCTCTCTACTTTTTGTATTGCAAGCCACCCAATATCAAACACTCATATCCTTCAATCAGGATACATGGACTATCAGAAAAAGAATCTAGAAGATAAAGTGTTGATGTGTAGGATCATCACCTAGAAAAATGATAGGGTCAACATCAAGCGCAAGGGCTCTCTTGAATTGACTCCACAAATCAAATCAACCATATGTAGATCAACATTGAGCATAATGTTAGACTCCTTAAAGAAATATATGTAGCAGACTACAGTAAATAATATTTTGGGGAATACTATGAGGACACACTATATGAAGATGATTTCCAGAACAGACAGGCTACAATCAGAAATATTTTGGGGATTTATGGTAAATAGTCTTACTCTTTAAATTATTACCCACCTAATAGAGATGAGAGGATGGATGCCTTCAAGAATATATTAGTTGACCAATAGGAAATCCTACATGACGAACAAGTAATGCTAGATGATGAAGGATGGTATAAAGATGAAAGGGACAACTGGCCCATCTGATCACACAAATCTCTCAGCCAATCACATCACTTGATGTTTAATCTAAAAGATCCACAGGGAATATGAATCAGACCACATTCTTGACTGATGATGATGATGATATTTGTATCATTCTTGAGACAAGGATGTGAAATGACCACAACATGGAAACTAATGATGAGGTTCATCCCCAGTAGGAGGATATGTGCCACCACCAATTGAATTTTCTACCTTCTCTCTAGTTCTTGTTCGTTTTGAAGCCATGGACAATTTGGGTGTATTCTATGTGGAGGAGCCAGATCCACATGTTGAGATTGTGAAGCACCCTCTAGTATTTTAATATCTTCATGTTGATTGGATGGTAAACCATAATGATGTATAGATATAAACAAATGTTCAATAGGTTGTCTTTATAAATGAGGATAATCCTCCTATGCTAGCATCGACTTTTCTATATGTTGTCTTAGATGAGGAGAAGAATCGATAGCCAGATCCTCTACCTGATTTAGCATAGTTGGAAAAAAAACTTACTTATTTTTTACATACTATCTTATCCATAGAAGAAGATAGTCCACCTCTAGAATTCACATATGAGTAGATCTTGATGTCATTAGATGGGAACCACTCGTATATTGTGCCACTTCTTACTAATCCACACACTACTACTACACCTCATGTATTGATAAAGGAGTATTGGTGGATCATGTTGGATGGATTACTTGGTGAAATAAAAAGTCACTTCAAGCAACCAGACTATACCTTTAAGCTACCAGGACCACCTGATCACATTTTGCACCATGGAGCTCACATATTCAAGGTGCCAGACCTTGTCCATAGTCACTTTGATTGGAACATCTTCAAGTTTTTAGGACCACCTAGATAAGCATTGAATATTTCTTCCCATTCATCTTGGGTTCAGTGTTTATTTTGCAATGCAAAAATTTCTAAACTCAGGGTGGAGAGTGAGTGGTACGTAATCCTTTCCATCCTCATTTATTTATTTTATATTCTTCTTTTTAGTTTAGCATGTAAGTTTTACATGTAGATTGCTCTTATTTATGTAGCTTAAACTGTTTCCTTTTTAGTTCCTAGTTCTTGAAATGTTAGTTGAAGCCATTATCTAGTCAGTTTAGTTACATTCACATTTGCATTACATATATAATTGTTCTTATAATCCCCCTTGTTTGAAGTAAGTTTTTGATGTTTACTATATATGAGAAAATGTAATTGCTTAGAAATTAGCCCTTGTATCAAAAAATAGAAGCATCATGTTTCCTAGAAATGATGGCTAGTTGTATTGTATTAGAGGAATCAAATGTAAAGTTTCTCTTGAGTAATCAGCATACCATACTTGTGGAAATGTCTTAATCATGGATGTGATAGGATATGATTGAATTATTGTGTAAATTTTTCCATGTGATGTAAACTCTAATATATGAGATGCACAAGTTTGAGCCTCTTTACATGTCTTCCATCACCATCTTATTACACCATTTGTTGAATAATAATAAAAGACACAAAGTGTGCCAAACTCTAAGCTCAGGGTGGCACACCCTCCTTATCTGTTAATAATTTCTTCTTCCATGTCCATCTCTATTTAATATGTGTGTATCACCAAAAATAAAGAAAATATGTCAATGTGCACAAAAAGAAAAAAGTCTACAATATATGTATTTTCACCAATAAAAAGCAATCTTGAGTCGAATAGAGTAGATATTTGTAATTATTCTTGGATACCCCCATTCACTTTATTTTTACTCAGGGTAAGCAAAATACACCCAAAAGAGCCTTACCAACCAAACATTATTCTTGTGTACAAAAATCTTAGAAACATGTGGAACTATCTGAATCATCAAGAGTATTTTATGTTATTTACAATATAGATTTTTGACACAGAAGAAAATATGTGAAGAAAAGTCATGATAGATTAAATGGGAAGTTGTGTTATATAATTTTAGGAAATTCCAGGCTGCTCGACCATGCTTGGTGGTATAAATTCAATCATGATGAGAATATGAGGCATGTATTGGTTGAAAATATCTATTTGGAGAATGTTTTGGATATTATGTTAGTAGAGGATGAAAAATGTTCAAAGTTGGGTTTGTGATGAATGTCTATTCATCATATTTTTAGTTGTATCTACATAGAGTTTTGTATATTTTGATTGCATTCTGCTCCATATTTACTTATTTTTTGTTTTGAGTAGTTTATGCAATTTTTTTGGTATTTAACATATTTTTATTATTTCATTTGTAGGTTGACATAACAATAAAAGGAAGCAATTGTCTATTTATTAAAAGTTTAAGTGAATGATCAAAGATAGCATATCCTCACTCCTCAACTCTGACAATTGAATTGAGGATCATTAATGTATATATTGTCACTCAAATAGCCATAACATTCACATACAAAGTCATAATATTATGATTAAGTCAATGGATGAAAAATTAAGTTATATACAAAATAGTTATATATAGTAGCATAGTATAGTAGGTTGACCTGCAAGCCTAGTTAGCTAATTGGAAAGTTCCAATATAATTACAGTAACTCTAAAAATATATACCCGACAACAAAATAGTTGTAAATTTCACATTTGATGTCAAAAATTGAGCTATTCAAATTGGGTTGGAAATATGATGAGATTATATACAAAATGGATATATTTTTTAGCTACTTTGGGTTGGTCTACCGACACTACAGTTGTCCTATCTGTTTGTAGGGAAATGTACAACAAATGACAAGCATCTTTTGTAATTTGGAGGGATCTAATATTTTTTGGGTTGCTATAAAAGTACTTGAGGGACTTCAAGGGTAAGGGTCCAAAAAAACCATAGCTTCCGCCAAAGAGAGATATTGATGAAAGTAGATGGCTTGATAGTGAAGCAATCCATCATAGCTCTTGATTAGATACTGAGGTTATGGTTCAAGAGTTTTGAGGAGACCATTGATCTTCTCTCTATGCTACTACTATATCCATGATATTCTTCTTATATCTCTCTTTTTATATCATGAACATATTTAGCAAGTACATTCTCTACTAGGACATGACGAGTAGCCTCACTGCCCGTATTCTATTTTGACACTATTAATTGTTGTTTGTATGAACATCTAGATTTGATAATTAGTTGTTTATTACTTTATTTAGAGCATGATCATCTATTTTGTAGAAGTTTTACAATCCTAGACATCAAGACCTTGGAATATAGGATTAGAACACTGAATGATTTCATTGAAAATTAGATGAGATCACAAAAGGGCATTCTTGAGGGTGACATATTAAGGATTTCATAGGTTACCAGACCTCGAGCCTACGTGGAGATCAATCCATGTAGATTTCTTACTTCAAAAAGATATGAAATCCCTTAGCTACACTATTTATATGAATGAATGGTGAAATGTTTTGAATAGTTAATAGACAGTGGTGGTGAATATTACCATATTGGTAACTTTCTCATAGTTTAAATCATTTCCTTCATAGTTTGGTTACATTTCTTGCATTGTTAATTTAGTTCATCAATCAAACCATCAACATGAAATAATCCTTGTTAACTACTTTTTCTTAGTAAGATTAAAATCCAATTAGTTCTTATAAGTGTTTTACCTTGGTTTAATCCTTAGATAAACTATCACAATACCCATCCTTATGAGTGGTGATTATTGGACATAGTGTGGGTAAAAGTGTGGGGACACTTCCCTAGGTGAATTTACTAATCTATAATCTACCACAAAAGTGTCCCGCATTTCTTTCCTTGACCAAGTCCACTGGACCATATTTAAAACACATCTTGAAGACTACAAAAGGGGGACAACCTACTACTACAAAAATGGTTTATAACGTCACATTTGCAGCCGTCATTTGTATACAAGAAACAGACGCCTAAGGTGTACAACTTCAGCTAAATACAAAAACTGACATCAATAAGTGAAGAGCGCCCAGACATGGGTATCACTTTTAATTTAGCGTCGGTTCATTAATAAGAAACCGATGCCTAAAATCGACTGTCAATTCCAAATTTTCCAGTGAAAAATATTAACTTCAAAATTTAACATACGGCCTCAGTTATTCACTTAAAAACTGATGACTAAAGGTTTTTCATGAGACAGAAATTAGCCGCATTTTTATCGTTGGTTGGCTTGAAATAAACGACGCCAATGGGTGTTCCCGCGCTATCTGTGTGAAACAATTTACACCCCTATGACATCGGTTTTTATACGGTAACCAACGACTATTGTTATTAGAGTCAGTTGTCTTTAATAACCGACATCGATGGTTAACTTTATAGCACCCGTGTGAAGCTGACTCTTCCCCTTTCTCTGTTTCATCCCCGTGAGAATAGTTTTGGCGATCGATTTTGTGTGCCGCCGCCCGCCGCTGCTCTCCCTGCTGCTCCGTGCTCACGTCGCCACACCGCTCCCTACTGTTACATGCTCTGTGGTCACCATCGCCGCTGCCCTCTCCCTCTCTGCTCACCGGCTGGACGTTGCCCTCTCCCTCTCTACTCACACCCTCTCTACTTGCCGGTGCCCCTCTGTGCTCGTCGATGCCCTTTGTGCTCGCCGGCTCTCTGCTCGCCCCTCCGCCTACTCCCTACCTGTCCTCCTCCGTCTGCTCCTTACCCTCCACCACCCAAGGTCAGCCGCCTCTACTCCCTGCCCTCTGTCTGCTCCCTACCCTTCGTATTTACTTCTATAGATTTGTATTTACTTATATACTAATTTGAATTTACTTATCTACTGATTTGAATTTATATATCTACTTATTTGAATTTACTTATCTACTGATTTGAATTTACTTATCTACTCATTCGTTCATGTAATGATTTTGTATTCATCACATTATTTAAATTTAGGGCTTTGTATTTGTTCATCTACTTTTTAAAATTATTTAATCATCTATTGATTTATATTTGTTTATCAACTGAGTTGTACTTTTTTATCTATTGATTTGTATATGTTTATCTACTGATTATATTTATTTATCTAATTTTGTGAGTTTACTTATTTAGATGTTGCTATTGTAAATCAACCTAGGATATGAACAAATCTTGTGCTTGCATATATTTGTAAAATGTTAAAGGCAATTTGATTCCTGGTTAGAAATCTTGGTATGTTTAACAAGATTCACACTCATTTTCTCTAAACCTCTATAAATATATACAATCCCTCTTGTCTTTAATCATATGAATGCTCAGCTAGGTATGCATGAAATTCTTAGTTAATTTGAATGGGTGTGTTTTTAAATTTATTAGCAAGTTTGTAATCTTTCTTTTTAACTCCACCATCTTGATAAAAATGTTTTCAGTCATCATAAGTTTTTCTGGTTTGCAACAAGTTCGATTGACAAATATCTTTCCAATCCTAACATTTGATGATTATAGTAATGGTATACGACTATATGGTAGAAAGACCATGTGATGGTTAGTCTGTCTACTAGAGTGTGGGGAATAACCATGTTGCCTGTAGTTTATAATATTGCATTGTGAATTATTGCATGTTTGAAACAATTGAATTCTTTACTTATTATCAATGTGATCAGACACACCTACTTATGAGTGGTGTTATATTTTGTTGACCTAGAAACCCATCCAAGATTTACTCATTAGGAGTAAATCTTGGATAGTCCCCGGTTTGGGACTGTTCTTGAACACCTAATCTCACTTAGGATGTAAGTGTATAATATGTATTGGGTTTTCAAGAAAATTTTGGCAGCATTTCCCCATTTGTTCGCTAAGTACATATGTACTTGGAGAACAGCGGGGAAATGCTGTCGAAATTCTCTTGAAAACCCAATACACATTATACACCTACTAGTGAGATTAAGTGTTCAAGAATGGGATAGGTGGTACACATTTATTATATATAAGAATGACATAGCATGTATTTTTTGGCCTAGAAACCCGCCCAAGATTTACTCATTATGAGTAAATCTTGGATAGTCCCCAGTTTGGGACTGTTCTTGAACACTTAATCTCACTTAGGATGTTTTAACCATTAATTATAAATAAGACCTTAAACCCTAAAGTTTTAACCATAAACCCTAATCTTTTAACCCTAGACCCTAATCTTGTTGTAATATATACTTGTTTTCTCTTTGATCACAGAATGGATAGATCGTGGATGTCCATTCCAAATCGATGCACCCCCGAGTTTATTTCTGGTCTTGACTAGTTTATTAGATTTTCTGAGGAACATAGGAAACAACATGGAGATAGGTTCTACTTCCCATGTAGGCATTACGGTAACAACTTGAAAGTTAGCACTAGTGACGAAATCAAAAGTCATGTCATGTGCAACGGGATTATACAAGGCTATACAGAATGGCACTAGCATGGAGAGATTTCAAACCTGAAATCAGTGGATGTCGATAGAAGTGCTTGTGTGGAAGAAGAAATTGCTTTCGATGACGTAGATGTGAATGAACCAGTTCCAGTAGACATCATTGATGCAATGCTGGATAGTTGTGGGGTAGAGCACACCAATCCACCTCCCATGTTTAGATACATTGTGCATGATGCTGATATACCATTATACACAGGTTGTAAGTTTATGAAGCTTAGCACTGTGTTGAGATTGTATAATCTGAAAGATAACAATCGATGGAGCGACAAAAGCTTCACGTCATTGTTGTCTTTGTTGAAAGAAATTCTTCTTGAAAGAAATGAGCTACCAATCTCAACATACTGGTTAAATAAATTGTTGTGCCCAATGGGAATGGAGGCCGAGAAGATACACACATTCCTGAATAATTGTGTATTATTTCAAAAGGACTATGTGGATTTGAAATATTGTCTGAAATGTGGTGCATCAAGGTATAAATTGACAACTTCGGGGGAGTCCAAAACTAGTTCTCCTGCCAAGGTGATGTGGTATCTACCTATAATACCATGGTTTCAATGCTTGTTTGCCAATCCTATAGATGCGAAGAATTTAAGGTGGCATGCAGATGTTAAGAAAAATAATGATGGCATCCTACGACATGCGTCTGATTCCCCATAGTTGAAGAAGATTGATTTATTGTACCCTAAATTCGGTGAAGACACTACTACAGAAATGTCTTATAACGTCACTTTTAAAGGCGTCGGTTGTATAAATACATCGACACCTAAAACCTAAAATGTCAGTTTAATAAAAAAATCAACATCTATCTGTGAAGGGAGACCAGACACGAGTATCGCTTTTATTCAGTGTCAGTTCCCTAATATTAAACTGACACAAATAACCACCAAATCCAAAATTTCTAGTGAAAAAAATTACCTCCAAAATTTAACATATGGCGTTGGTTATTAACTATTAAACTGACAACGAAAGGTTATTTACGAGACAGAAATTGGGCACATTTTGGTCGTCGGTTTTACTACAATGACAGACGCTTATGGGTTTTCCCACGTTGTTCTCGGGAAATTTTTCATAGCCTTTGAGTGTCGATTTTCGAAAGAAACCGACGACTATGGTCATTAATTGAGAACAATTTTTTTAATCGACATATGTAGATAGACGTCGGTTTTTTTGTAGTAAAAATCGATGACTATCATTGAGAATAGGTGTCGGTGTGTTTGTAGAACCGACACCTTTAGTTTTATGTGTTGGTTTTTTTTACTAACCGACACCTATGGTACAGTTAATAGCCCCGCAAAATAGAGAACTTTTCCCCATTGTCTCTATTTCATTGTGAACCTGCTAGGTCTGGTGATTGTTGCCGGTGCTCCCCGCTATCATTGCCCCCACCGTCATTGCCCCAGCGGCCGTTGCCCCCGCCGTCGTTGCTCCCCCGCACCGCCACTACTCGTTGTTGCTGCTCCTCTCCTCACCGACGCTGCCTCCTAGTCGCCCACTCACCGCCGACGCTCCTCTCCTCACTGTCGCTTCTCTCTCCTTGCCGACGCTCTACTCCTGGTCGCCCGCTCATCGTCGCCGCTTCCGCCCTCTCTCCTACTTTATGCTCTGGCCACCGGCTCACTGCACCTGGTACCCTTCTTCCTCCTCTTCTTGCTCCTTGCTCCTGCTCCTGGCCCCCTACCCTCAGGGTGCTGGCAATGGGTTGGATGTTATACATGTTTGAGTACTTATCTACTGATTTCAATTCATCTTATCTACTGATTTGAATTGATATATCTACTTATTTGTATTTACTTATCTACTGATTTGTATTTACTTAGCTACTTATTTGTATTTACTTATGTGCTGATTTATATTTACTTAAATATTAATTTGCATTTACTTATCTACTCATTTGTTCATCTAATGATTTTTTATTCATCACATTATTTAAATTTAGGGCTTTATTTGTTCATCTACTTTTTAAAATTATTTAATCATCTACTGATTTATATTTGTTTATCAACTAAGCTATACTTTTTTATCTATTGCTTTGTATTTGTTTATCTACTGATTATATTTATTTATCTAATGCTTTGAGTTTACTTATTTAGATGTTGCAATTGTAAATCAACCTAGGATATGAACAAATTTTGTGCTTGCATATATTTGTGTTTCTAATCCTCATGCTTGACCTAATTCAGTACATTCTGATGCATGTTGAAATAAGATTTAAACTTGTCCATTCTAGCATCCTAATTTGATTTGATTATGTGCTTTGAACCTTGAAACATGCGAGTTAAAGATACATTGAATACCTATATTGTATGATATAGATTGATGATAATGTATGAGCTATTTTGAAATTTTGAAATCAATTATGAAATATCTCTCCATTCCTAGGTCATACTAATTTAATTATGTGTGTCTTTATCTTGATGATGAACATGCATGGACACTCAAAATGTTGAAATCAATGTTATAGAATATGATACCTAGATTAAATGATGTTACATGAAACCTAGGATATGAATGATGAAACTAGGATTATAGGTATTGGAATGACAACATATATACATGTATTTGTTGGCCTAGAAACCCGTCCAAGATTTACTCATTAGGAGTAAATCTTGGATAGTCCCCAGTTTGGGACTGTTCTTGAACACCTAATCTCACTTAGTATGTAAGTGTATAATGTGTATTGGGTTTTCAAGAAAATTTCGACAACATTTCCCCGTTTGTTCTCTAAGTACATATGTACTTGGAGAATAGCGGGGAAATATTGCCGAAATTTTCTTGAAAATCCAATACACATTATACACTTACTAGTGAGATTAGGTGTTCAAGAATGGGATAGGTGGTACACATTTATTATATATAAGAATGACAACACATGTATTTGTTGGCCTAAAGTTTTAACCATGCAAAAACTCTAATCTATTAACCCTAGACCCTAATCTTGTTGTAATATATACTTGTTTTCTCTTTGATCATAGAATGGATAGATCATGGATGTCCATTCGCAATCGCTGCACCCCAGAGTTTATATCTGGTCTTGACCAATTTATTAGATTTGTCGAGGAACATAGGAAACAACCTGGAGATAGGTTCTACTGTCCATGTAGCCATTGCGGTAACAACTTGAAAGTCAGCACTGGTAACGAAATCAAAAGTCATGGCATGTGCAATGGGATTATACAAGGCTATGCAGAATGGCACTGGCGTGGAGAAATTTCAAACTCGAAACCAGTGGATGTCGATAGCAGTGCTTGTGTGGAAGAAGAAATTTCCTCTGATGGTGTAGATGTGAATGAACCAGTTCCAGTAGACATCGTTGATGCGATGCTGGATAGTTGTGCGGTAGAGCACTCCGATCCACCTCCCATTTTTAGAAACATTGTGCATGATGCTAAGATATCGTTATACACAGGTTGTACTAAGTTTACGAAGCTTACTGTTGTGTTGAGATTGTATAAGCTGAAATCTAACAATAGATGGAGTGACAAAAGCTTCACGTCATTGTTGTCTTTGTTGAAAGAAATGCTTCCTGAAGGAAACGAGCTGCCAATCTCAACATACCAGGTCAAGAAATTGTTGTGCCCAATGGGAATGGATGCCAAGAAGATACACGCATACCCGAATGATTGTGTATTATTTCAAAAGGACTATGTGGATTTGAAAGATTGTCCAAAATGTGGTGCGTCACGGTATAAATTGACGACTTCAGGGGAGTCCAAAACTAGTTCTCCTGCCAAGGTGATGTGGTATCTACCTATAATATCACGGTTTCAATGCTTGTTTGCTAATCTGATAGATGCAAAGAATTTGAGGTGGCATGCAGATGTTTAGAAAAATAATGATGGGATCCTACGACATGCGTCTGATTCCCCACAGTAGAAGAAGATTGATCTATTATACCCTAAATTTGGTGAAGAAGTCAGGAATCTAAGACTTGGGCTTTATACAGATGGGATGAATCCGTATGGGACATGGAGCAGCCAACATAGCACTTGGCCAGTCATGCTTGTTATATACAATCTTCCTCCCTGGCTGTGTATGAAAAATAAGTACGTAATGTTGTTGTTGTTGATATCGGGCCCTAAACAACCTGGAAATGATATCGATATTTATCTTGAACCTCTGATTGATGACTTAAAGAAACTCTGGGGTGAAGGTGTGATGACCTACGATGCTTCACGAACAGAGACATTTCGTTTGCATGCTATGTTGTTTTTCACCATTAATGACTTTCCAGCATATGGGAATTTGTCTGGATATAGTGTCAACGGAGATAAAGCGTGTCCTATATGTGAAGAGAACACTGATTCAACAAGACTAAAACATGGCGGTAAGACTGTATATCTCGGTCATCGAAGGTTTCTTACAAAATTCCATCTTTATCGTAGGAAGCGCAAAGTATTTTTTGGATACTAGTTAATAGCAATTCTATTTTGTAGAGTATATTTGAATTGGATGAAAAGTTGCATCGTAAATGTGTGATGCAACACTGTGGGAGAGTCCTAAGGAACTATAGGACAAATCTCACCCGAGAATACATAAAAGAAGGTGACAAGAGGAAGAATACAACCACTGAACAGTGGAACTTCCTGGACCAAGAAGAATGGGATGTGTTTGTTGCTTCAAGACGAACTGATGAATTCAAGGTATTAGGCGTCACTCCCAATTTAATTAATATACGTTGTATTCACCTATTCAAGATTAACATTTAGTGTTACTAACCAAATCATTAATGTGCATACTAACTAGGTCCTCAGTGAGGCACAAAAAGCAAGGCATGCACTGAATGTGCATGACCACACAATGGGTCCAAAGGGGTATGCAGGCATTCGCCAAAGACTACAGGATGAGTCTACTGCTACTCAGGAGTCCTCTACTATAGGTACCACACCTCTGCCTCACCATGATGTCTGGATAGCTGGGAGGAAAAATAAGAAGGGAGAAATAAGGAAGCCTGCAACTATTGAGGCGGATGCAAAAATGGTAAAATACAACTCTTAGAGCAATCATTCGAATATTGATTATTTGTGGTGTTTACGTAATTACAAATTTTTTTTGGTGATTAGCGGGAGCTACACGAGCTGAGGAAACAAGGCAAGTTCATCCCTGAGGGCACAAGGGATGAATTGACAGTTGCTCTGGGTAACCCAGAGCATCCTGGACGTGTTAGGGCTGTAGGCGTTGGTGTGGGAATCAAAGCGTTCTTTGGGCCATACAAGCACAAACATGTCCCAAAAGTGGTACTTTCACAAGAAGAGGTAACATATTCTTTCTTTATAATGTTACTATAAAAGAGAATTCAATAATCAGAACCTAACATTTCTTTTATCCATGTATAGGTAGATAAGATAGTTGATAGGAAACTCGAAGAAGCAATGAGCAAGTGGCAGGCATCTTTGACTTCCACTCAGCAGACAGTACCTATGGCGTCCCACTCTACTCCTACTGCAGAGGTTGGGAGTAATCTTGTAGACCCACCACCTAGCACATCCGTTGTAAGTATTTTTATGACATAGTTACTAGTCTTTTCAAGATG
Organism: Alisma plantago-aquatica; assembly: GCA_963693085.1. Classification (NCBI taxonomy): domain Eukaryota; kingdom Viridiplantae; phylum Streptophyta; class Magnoliopsida; order Alismatales; family Alismataceae; genus Alisma; species Alisma plantago-aquatica. The sequence continues at coordinate 338,977,034 of OY856409.1, read as the reverse complement.
GTATGTTTTCAAGATGATATGCATATATGTATATAACATTCTTTACACAAAAATTTGAAAGGGGTTACAGCCATTCCGTCTAAAAAGTAAAGAATTTGTCATTGCAGAGGCGTCGGCTTACCCATCCCTACTAGGGAAAATGTTTCATGGGTCTCCATTTCCAGCTGGTTAGGTTCGTGTGAGCCCGGTACATATATTCCCCAATTGGATGGATCTTCCATTGCCATATGCCCACCCAGATTGTGAAACGCTTGGTGAGGTAGAAGGAGGAGTTATATTGTGGCCAAAAGTGGATGTCCTCTATACTGAAACTGAATGGTAAATTTACATTACGTTAAATTGTTAGTGTGTGCATATGATGTCAATTGATCTGAAATTATATATATATCTTGGTTAAAAAGAAGACACCCAGAGCATCTAGGCCTCCACCTCCACCTCCTACATTACCAAGTTGGGTTCCACAGGACCTACCTATCCTGTTAGGTCCTAATTGTAGGGGTATGGCAAAATGGTTAGGCGAACATGATATAAATTGTCCTATAACTATTTCTATAGATGCAGATGCTGCTGGTCAATCATACGAAAGAAAACTATTTATACAAGATATTTTGGAGTTGTTTTGATATGATTGGCTGAATACATCTGTGATAGAGCTATGGATAAGGTGAGATCTACTTTATACATCCATATACCTTGTGTAGGATCTGGTGATCTGGTTTCTTATTTATTAATGCATATGTAATACATGTTTTGCAGCTACTTAGACAAGATATGTGCAGATTTTTCATTCAAACAGGTAGCATTTTTTTTTCATCTTTGATTAGTCTAGTAGCTAAAGACCCTCTGTCAGTTCAATAATACTGCTGTGATGCTTTTACAAAATTTGCTCAAAATAACAAGACAGTGATAATAGTTCCATTCAATGTGGAGTAAGTTTACTTTGCTTATAATTTAGACTTAAGAAAATTACATTTTTATTGTGGATTTTGAGTTATTAATTTTTAACTTTTTTACCTCTAGTGGTATGCATTGGGAGTTACTAGTTATTGTCCCTGAGTCATTCACTGTCTATTATCTAGATCCTAAGGGGACAATTGAATTCAAAATATGGACACAAAATGAAAATGGCATTATTCCGGTGAGAAATATTTCATTTTCATATCTATTAACATATGTTATTACATTACTATTTAATTATGCAATGTACTGTGTTACATTAACATGTAGGGTTTAGATGAGTTCAAAAAGGCTAGAGGAAAGGTCCCCATGAAAAAGAACCAGCCAATAATTTGGAACAATGTGGAAGTAAGTTTTCGACTGCAATGTATATATTATTTATTTGAATAGTGCTTAATTAGTTGTATTTTTTAATATTTTGTATGTTTCAATTTATAGTGTGCTACACAAGACAATGGATGGGCATGTGCATACTATGTGATGTGATTTATGCACATGCTTATCAAATATGCCGCAGTGGACATCGATACCATTCCTGAGGTATTATGTATAGTCTCATTAGATAATATGAAATATATCAATCTTATTTTTATATTATTAATTATATATATATATCATTCTCTTTGCGGGTGTTTAAAACTGACAACACTAAAGGAAAGGCCTTACTAGATGTACATGCTCCCTATACGACGAAAGAATTAAATTATGTAAGAGAAGAATGGGCAATAGCCATACAAGTAGTGGGGGTTTTAACATATAATTGGGATGTTGATAGCGAATAATGACTAAAGAATGATATTTTGTAAATGAATTTCTGAATTATAATATGTGTGAATGTTTCTACATGTCTGAATGTTTCTACATGTGTCTGAATGTTTATACATGTGTGAATGTGAAAATGAATGAAACTGCTGGCTGCTATATGAATGTTTCTACATATATGAATGTGAAAATGAATGGAACTGCAAATTGCTACATGAATGTTTCTACATGTGTGAAAATTGAATGGAACTGCAGGTTGCTAAATGTGTGAAAATTAATGTTGTTAATTTTTTAAGTTTGTGGCCTGTTGTTGGCTGATATCAATGGATGTCGTAAAACCTACAGTTCATAACTGAACTGTAGGTTTCTCATCCTGTGACCAGCCATAGCAGGCCTACAGACTGATAAGAAGAGAAAAAACATGAAATAGGTGTCGGTTATTTGTTTAAAACCGACGAAAAATGATTACAGCGTCGGATAAATAATTATAATCAACGCCTAATGCATGTGATGTGGCGTCGGTTATGAATAATAAACTGACGTTGATGACAATGGCAGCATGTGATATGGCATCAATTATCACTAATAAACCGATGTTGATAATGCCACAGATGGCGCCCTTTCTATGGCATGAAGGTTTATGGCGTCAGTTTCAAAGCCAATAATTGACTCCTATACCGCCCTGCTGGCACGTTTTCAGTGGTGTGCGAAGGGTTTTGGCATCGGTTTGAGAAACGACGCCTAACGGTTGGCCTTTTAGCGGTGCTCACATAGGTGTCACATTAAAATCGACACTAAAGGCCTTAAATAACCGACACTAAAGGTCAGTTATGTTCTAGTTAGAAGACAGGAATCTAAGACTTGGGCTTTATATAGATGGGATGAATCTGTATGGGACATTGAGCAGCCAACATAGCACTTGGCCAGTTGTGCTTGTTATATACAATCTTCCTCCTTGGTTGTGTATGAAAAATAACTATGTTATGTTGTCGTCTTTGATATCGGGCCCTAAACAACCTGGAAATGATATCGACATTTATCTTAAACCTATGATTGATGACATGAAGAAGCTCTGGGGTGAATGTGTGATGACCTTTGATGCTCCACAAAGAGAGATATTTCATTTGTGTGCTATGTTGTTTTGCACTGTGAATGACATTCCAGCGTATGGGAATTTGTCTGGATATAGTGTCAAAGGATCTAAAGCGTGTCCTATATGTGAAGAGAACACTGATTCAATACGACTAAAACATATTAGCAAGACTATATATCTTGGTCATCAAAGGTTTCTTCCAAAATTTCATCTGTATCGTAGGTTGCGCAAAGCATTCATTGGATGGAATGAGGAATAGAGTGCACCTAAAACTATATCAGGGGAGGATGTTTATGAAAGAGTAAAAGACATCGCCAATGAATTTGGTAAGAGATCACAATGTACGATGGCCACACAGAGTGACAAGTCTTTATTCAAGAAGAAGTCAATATTTTGGGATCTTCCTTATTGGAGTTCTTTGACAGTCAGACATTGTATCAATGTCATGCACCTTGAGAAAAATGTATGTGATAGCGTCATCGGTACTCTGTTGAATATACCAGGTAAGACTAAAGATGGGATAAAATCCAAAATGGACCTACGTGAAATGGGAATAAGGACAGAATTAATAGACGTAGTTAGTAGCGATCAGAGAACATACTTACCTCCCGCTTGTTACATGTTGTCTAGAAAGGAGAAGAAAGCTTTTTGTCAATGCTTGGTAAATGTTAAGGTGCCACAGAGTTACTCATCCAACATCTGTACATTGGTATCAATGAAAGATCTAAAGTTGATAGGTCTTAAATCTCATGATTGTCACACTCTAATGCAACAAATATTGACCATGGAAATTTCGATCTATATTGTCGAAGCATGTATGGTTTGCAATCACCAAACTTTGTTTCTTTTTCAATAGTCTATGCAACAAAGTTATTGACCCTGATACTCTCAACACATTGCAAAGAGAAGTGGTTGTTACCCTATGTCAGCTTGAGATGTATTTTCCTCCTTCGTTCTTTGATATCATGGTACATCTAGTTGTCCACTTTACCAGGGAAGTGAAAATGTTGGGACTAGTTTTCTTGCATTGGATGTATCCCTTTTGACGATACATGAGCATTTTTAAAGGTGATGTTCGAAACCGTTATCGGCCTGAAGGAGTTGTAACGACCCCACCTCCCAGTAACCCCCAGTTAAGGGAGACTAAGAGGTTAGAGCCATTATCTAAATTAATAGGATTAAAGGTTCGATAAATAATCAATAACAATTATCAAATTTTACCAACTAAACTAAAAACTGGTATAAAATAAATCTTTGCATACCTTTTCCAAAAATAGGGATATCTACTTCTATCTGCATCAGGAGTCCATACTAACTAATCCTCCTTTGTAATTTATTTTGTATTTAATTCCACATGTGCCACTTTACTATTTGTCCTTTTCAATCTTTTACCTAAAACACTGACAAACAAAACGTCGGTTAGCATATCGGAATATGCTGGTATGTGGGGACAACTGAAATTTTGCAAATATGGATAAAAATATAATTATCACAATCAAGTTAATTAACAAGCTAATTTACACTTTTCAGTATGACATTCTCCACCGCTTTTTCCCTAACCCTGACATACCCCCTTTTGGGTTTCTCTTTTTCCATTGACTTAAGGCCACCTTCTCAATCTCAAGCTTGGTGCCCTTTAGTCATGCAATATCATAGGCCACCTTCTCAATCTTGAGCTTGGTGCCTGGGGTCACCACTCATGGTTCCCAAGGGTCTTCCCTTCGGGGCTTGACCTCTTTGCATCATCGATTAGGGTGACATGTAGGTGTGAGAATACACACTTATTTATAATTATGATAACCATATTGACTTTATAATTTTGCAAGTATGAACATCCAACTATTTAGGTTGCATTCAATGCGAGGAAACATTCGAAAAACCCTCAGGAAACTAATTTGATTAACCAAAATTAACCACATACCTGTTAGGCTGAATTGAGATAGAATAGTCCAATCAAGCAAGACATCCAATCAAGCAAGTACAAGAGTCTTGAAATTACATCCAATTCCTTTTTATCAAAATTTATTCAAACCATCTTTCTACTTAAGGTTTCTATTCCTTTTTAGGATTTCTACCTTTTTTAGGGTTTACTTTTCAATTAGGGTTTTCACTTCATTTTACTCTTTTAAACCCTAATTTCTCATCTATCCTTCATGAAAGTTATTAAGGTTACATTTTAACAACATATAACCTTAATTTTAGAAATAGAACAATTAATCATCAATTAAGTCCATTAAGCCTCTTTTACATTAAAGCTACCATTTTTAACCTTTTAATCTATGACAAAGTCATTATGCTCATTTATCATCAATTAGTAGTTCATTATGGTATAATTCACATATGAACGTTATTTATCATTCATTCTACCTTTATCCATTAGAAAAACCCTAATTATCATATTAAGGATATTTTTCCACAATTAATAACTTCTATACTCGAAATAGCTTAGAATCATCATATATTAACTTTATTCATGATTTTGAATAATTAAAGCCATTAAGAGTCGCATTTACCAATATTAGGGTTTCATGGCCCAATAAAGTATATTCATGCACATGAAACTCTAAATTAAACCAATTACGTGCAGAGTTCACCCTTTTTGTTCCTAATGTCCCTTTTTATCATTAATAGGTTAATACCAACTTTAATCATCCATTAAACCCTACTAAATATATTAATCATCTCAAAATAGGGTTTCTTAATCTTTAATTCATCAAAGTTGATAACTTACACTACTTTTCGGATTGCAAGAGGAATTATCCTCTAAAACCATTTTTAATGAATTCCTCTCATTTTTCTGAGCAATTTTCATATTTTATGTGTATCCATCCGATCTACCAATATTTAAATATGATTTTTGTAAGATATTACTTACCAGAGCCAATCAGAGAGCGACAAGTGTCCTGCTCCATGCGACGTTGCTTGGCTTAGTTGAAAACATAAATGAATGACCTTTATACCCTTGGTTATAATCCCGGCTCTTCATTGCTCAAAGGGGCATAAACGTCCAACCCACCTTGGTCATCCTCAACCTCGCGAACCCTAGTCTGCGGCCAACTGTAGTGGCTCGAGGGGTTTCTTCCTCCCCTTCCCTTTACCCCTAGAGCACCGGTGAAACCTCCTTGGCCTCCGCCACCCTCCGCCGCACCTGTGGAGATCCCCAGCTGCGGCCGAGGTGGCCGGAGTCGGGCCTGGCAGCTACGCCCACTGCAGCAAAACCTGCAGGTCCGCTGGCCATTTTGAGCAGAGATGGAAGCAAGGGGAAGGTAGCTGGCTAACCGAGACCTCTGGGGTTGCATCGTGCCTTCATTAAGATCCACCACAACTGCCAATTTCCCCCAAGACAGCCCTATGTTTTCTTGGTTAGGGTTTTGACAAAAACAAGAAGAAGAAGAAGAAGAAGAAGAAGAAAGGAGGGTACGTGGGATCTCTCTCCTGGACTCAGTCCAGGGCTCTCTCTCCTTTTATAGATGAGGGTAACAACGCCCTACGATGCTTGTTCATGAAGAAATAAGGTTCTTTCCTACTAGGAATCTGATTCCTTCATGAAAAAGCAAGCTTCTCTCTCTTAATTATCCTTTTGATATTCTTTATTATTTGAGTATTTAGGAATTTGAAAATCCTCTCCCTTATTCTCTTTATACTTGCCTTTTAATTCATTGGCCACGAAAATATATTTTCCTTAAGTAGAAAATACCACCTCTATAGCAATGCCACCAAAATTCATTAATAATGTATTACATTACTCTCTTATTTTTCTTTATTGGTATTTTCTCTTTATTTTCCTCCATTGGAGTTCCTTGGACCTCAAGAAACTCTAGTATTTTGAAATTCCTTTTTAAGGATACTTATTATCCTTGTAGATGCATCTATATTCATTATTTCACATTATCTTATTTATTTCTTATTAAAATATCTCTTTTTGAGGATTTCTCTTTATCTTTCTTTTTGTTTTCCTCATTGGCATTCCTTTTAATATTAGAAACCTCATGGATATGAAAATCCACCAAGGATAACCCAATGATGCCTCTTTCCACTTATTTTCCACATTTTATCATTGTTTTCAATTTCTTTCTTAATAAAGAAATATTTAATTGATCTTTTCTTGTCTTTTTGCATTATATTTGCAACTTTGGACTCCTCGGACCCCAAGGAACCCAAGAGGCATGAAATCCACCTTTGGATTACATACTTTTGCCTTCTAGAGGTTTCTACATTTTTCTTTTCTCCATTTCTTATTAATAATGGAGTTCCTTATGTCTTTTCCATGTTATTGGGCCCAATAGCCAATAAAGCCCACAAAATAATCATCAAGGCTATTGTAAATTAAATCCATTTATTCAAAACAAATTATATATTTATTTGTTCAAATATCTTTAATATGAGAAATCACATTTCTCACCAATGAACCCAAAAAATATTGGGGTTGTAACATCCTTCCCCTCTTATAGGAATTTTGTTCTCAAAATTCCACTAGGAAAATAGGATAAGCCTTTCCTTATGTCCATCAGGGCACCCATGTGGCTTCACTCTGTCCATGGTACTTCCCAAGAACCTTCATTATCTCATATTCTTCCATCTGAGTTATTTCTTACCTCGGTATATTGTTCCCTCATAGGTGACTCAGGACATTCCAGCCTCTCAAAAGATGAATAGGTTCAAGGCTCAGCACATGGCTTGGGTTCCTCACATAGTGCTCTGGATCGGACTCATGGAACACATTATATGTCATGTTATCCTGAGGGGTAAGGCTAAACACAACCATCTCCACCAATCCACCTCAAATGGACCCATATATCAGGGACTCAACTTTCTCAAATGTATCTTAGAGGGGTCGGATTTTCACATCACATACTCTCCCACAGAGAACAACATGTCAGTCTGCTTTGCATCAGCTCACGACTGATTTTGCCTCTGGCTCCCTCTCAACCATTGTACGATCAAAGCGACTACATCTGCACACACTATGGTTCTTTTCTGACCTTCGTGCGGCCTCCTTCACCAACATCATCTTAATGAAGTGGTGACCGACACAACCTCCTTATAGAACTTCTTGCATCCCAATAAAGGCTATGGTGGTTAACATCACATCTTAAAAATTGTCTCTATGTATCACCCTGAATGATCACACATGCCCTCATCAGACCCTCCAGTCTGGATCATATTGACCATTAGTATGGGGTGATAAACTGTACTGACATCGAATTCTTAATGTATCTACTTCCACCTAATGGAAGTGAACCTTTAGGTCCTACTCAAGAACTTTTGAAGTCGCATCATGGTGCGGATGAACCATCTCTCTCTCTTATAAGTAGTTCAACCCGATTTGTCCCTTGACAATACTTATTTCATTCTCTTTTCATCTAGGTAAGGCGATCTACCATAACCCACATTGTATCTTGACCTTCCTTGGTCAAGGGGAGACTTACCACAACATCCATAGTGGTGAACTCCCATTCCTTCTTGGGGACTCTTTATCCTCTATGCCAAAGCATTGGGTTACTGGTGTTCATCCTTCACCCCCAACTTGCATGGCCATATGCCACATGTAACTTCATATCAAGCATCCAAAGTGCTATTATCACTTACTATCTTTGTAATATCATGGTGTATGGTGATCTTAAAACCATGATCTCCTGTATGTCATAATTCCTTAAGGTCGATTCCTCAGAATCCCTAAACCACTCTCATCAGGGTTTTATTACCTTCCTATCTAAAGAAGTGTATCTGAGGTTCTACCACCATCCTTTCATTGCATCAAAGACTAGGCTGGCTAACCAAACAACCATTAACTTGATCAATCGATATTGTTGCATCTGAGGGTTAGCCAAACCTATCTTCTTTCCAAACTTAGGTTTAGCCTAACAACCACTTCTAGTCTCTAGCCAAACTAGGCAGCTATATCTTAACCAGAGCATCCATTACCATTTCACATCCTTAGGTATTAGGTAGTGTTGAAGACATACACTTCCATTTATTCCACTTATCATCTCATCTCAAACTCTAAGTCTATCTTCATCAGAACATTCTGAGCTCATGCTCTTGGTTAACAAACTCAACCTTGTATCACTTGCAAATTCCACATAGCTCATGATAAAACATTCTCATAAGATGATTACCTTAATACTCTTATTGTTTGTACCTATCATTCACTTTGCAAGGGTATGTTATCATCTCTGTCCTCATTCCTCATGGAAACGTTCCAACTCACATCATCTTTACCCTTGGTGTATGGCATGCGTATTGTCCTATCTCTCACTCCCATAACAAGTGAAAATAAGCATTTGGTGGTCATCCAAACACAAAGTTCTTCCTATTCCAAGAGTAGTGATGGTACATACCACATTTCCAGTACACTTTCAAATCAAATTTGAAACGTGCAACTTATGTCTCTATATCACAATCAACTTGATATCAAAGTTACTTCCATGGAAAACTGGTTCCGAACCTACTTGGGTCCACACACAATCCTTGGTCATCTCCTCTAGGTATATAGGGTGCCGACACTTTTGGGGTCATCCCTCTTCCCTCATGCATATGAGAGTGCCCTACTCATCTGCCCTTTGGGTCCCATGAGTTCAAGAAGGTGATCACTCTCCTAACCCATGGCCCTCAGACAATGATAGTTGTTACCTCCTGACCCTATGATCATGTGCAACTAGGGAATTAGGCAACTCCTACTTCCATCGGTCTTATCCCTACCTGACCCTAGGATAGACTTAGGATTCTAACATACTACATGTCTAGCTTAGAACCTTATCCAAGCCTTCATCATCTCTCTCTCTCTACATTCTTGGGCTGTCTTTTATCCTTTCACATGGGTCATAGAGACCTGCCTCCCTTGGTCAAGCCCCATACCGGTTACCTCAATGGTAACACACCCACGTGCACCTAGAGATGGTTATCTATGAGTCTACAGGTTCATTCTCTTACCATGTACTCTTCACTTAGCTTCTTAAGATCTTGTGAAACCTCTTTAGGTTACCTCAAAACCAACAAAACTGGTATACACCCTACAAAAGGGTCCCTCTCCCAGGATGGGAGGAAACTACACATTGATAACAAAGGTCACAAATGTCCTTATGTTTAGGGTCTGGATCCACATGATCATGCTTAACCCAGCAGCCACTAAGGCACAAGCAGACCACCTACTAAACCATGCTAGGTCATACTTGTTCTCATGCTCAACATTGGATCACGATCATACATTCCCATGTCATCAACTTAGCTGTGGGGGGTTCATCAAACCTACCTTAAACTTAAGGGGTTTCTCTTTCCCTTAAACATGAGAAGTACCATGCTCGAATCTATTGAAACTAAAACCTCGTCATGAGCATCAGGTACACCACTTCCCCTCTTAGGCCTAGGAACCCTAGGTTCACCTTCGGGTGCATGCTCAATCTCTTAACCATGAATCCATCATGTCCAAGGTATTTCACGTACTCCCATGATCCTTTTATTTGAGAAACACCTCAGAGTTGAGCCCTCCTCAAGGACAATCAACTAGGTGTAAAGCCTCACAACTAGTTACTTAAACCTCCTCAGGGTCTAAGGCACTCTTCTTCCTATCTCAAAAGGTAAACATCTACACCATAGGCGCATAGGTACTAGAAGCCTCATCCTCTCTCTAGGGTTTGGTTCCTCTAATGGAAACCAAGATATCAATAGCCTCCGGGGATCAAGCATGGGCAACCACTATCATCCACATAGGTTACATCATCTTCAACTCCAAACTTTTCCCAGAGTCTAGGCTTCCAACCTTCTTGCTTGGGTCCTACTTTCTCTCTCTAGAGCTAACTCCACAACCAGCCTCACTACTAGAGATCATCTCTTCATGAAGGTGGATCGAGCTCACAAGCATACCCCTACATGGGTGATACCTATGTTCAAGATTATGTTTGTTCAAGGTTATCCATAACCCTTCATGCTCATCTCATAAGCTATTCAACATACTCCCTTATCTAGGGTTTCAACCTACTACTCGCACTACTGACGTATTCTGGGTGCCTACTATGCCATACTCATATAAGCTCAAGGGGTTCCATAGGTTCTTCACTAACCTCATCAATGAAGGAGCTATCCTTCACTCTAACATGCACGACCCTTCCCAGGGTTGGGTAGCCAAAGGTACTCAGTCATCCAACCTCTCATGGCTCATATGGAATCCAAGGCATGTCCATCTAACTCATCATGTCATCTTTCTCTCTAACCTTCACTTAGGGTTAGGGTTAACATCATCCTTAGAGGATGTGCCAGGTATCTACTTTTAATGGAGATCTCTACCTCCAAGACTAACTCTCTCTTTACTTATCCTCTTGACAAGAAGGTCTATCCGCAGGTCTCTCCAAAGGGCATGGCAACTTATGTCATACGACCTAAGCATGTATCTATTCCTTTACGCTTAATCTATTAAGCTTATGTCCATGACATCTTATTTACATACTTTTTATTAATTTGGTGCAGGATTCCTTAAATCTTATCAACCTTACCCATACCTCAAGAGGGTGAGGAAAAGAGAGAAAACCCTAATCCTTATAATCCTTAACAACATATGACGTGAGAAAGGATGAACAAGATGAGAGAGTCCTAAAGGTATCTTATATAGAGTCAAATACTGAGACATTGGCCAGGCAGTCACACTAATTCGGGAGTCCTCATATTCTGACTAGCGGTGCGGAGGAAAATTTTGCCAGCCCCCGGATGTGATCCTTTTCTAGACACCTCTATCTTTCAGAAATTCCTCTAATAACTACCTTGGGTTCTACAGAGTTTGTAAAATTTAATAATTATTAAAGATTAAATGAGGAACCTATGCTCTGATACCAAATGTAACGACCCCGCCTCCCGGTAACCCCCAATTAAGGGAGACCAAGAGGTCATAGCCATTATCTCAATTAACAAGATCAAAGGTTTGACAAATAATCAATAACAATTATCAAATTTTACCAACTAAACTGAAAATTGGTATAAAATAAAATTGTGCATACCTTTTCCAAAAATAGGGGTATCTACTTCTATCCGCATCAGGAGTCTATACTAACTAATCCTCCTTTGTAATTTATTTCATATTTAATTCCACATGTGCCACTTTACTGTTTTTCCTTTTCAATCTTGTACCTAAAACGTCGACAAACAAAACGTCAGTCAGCATATCAAAATATGCTGGTATGTGGGGACAACCGAAATTTTACAAATATGGATAACAATCTAATTATCACAATCAAGTTAATTAACAAGCTAATTTATGCTTTTCAGTATGACATTCTCCACCGCTTTTTCCCTAACCTTGGCATACCGCCTTTCTAGTTTCTCTTTTTCCATTGAGTTAAGGCCACCTTCTCAATTCCGAGCTTGGTGCCCGGGGTCACCCTTCATGGTGCCCTTTAGTCATGCAATATCATAGGCCACCTTCTCAATCCTGATCTTGGTGCCTGGGGTCACCACTCATGGTGCCCATGGGTCTTCCCTCCTGGGCTTGACCTCTTTGCATCGTCCATCAGGGTGGCATGTAGGTGCGAGAACACACACTTATTTATAATTGTGATAACCATAGTGACTTTATAATTTTGCAAGTATGAACATCCAACTATTTAGGTTGCATTCAATGTGAGGAAACATTCGGAAAACCCTAGGGAAACTACTGTGATTAACCATAATTAACCACATATCTATTAGGCTGAATTGAGATAGAATAGTCCAATCAATCAAGACATCCAATCAAACAAGTACAAGAGTCCTAAAATTACATCCAATTCCTTTTTATCAAAATTTATTCAAACCATCTTACTACTTAAGGTTTATATTACTTTTTAGGATTTCTATTGCTTTTAGGGTTTACTTTGCAATTAGGGTTTTTACTTCATTTTTACTCTTTTAAACCCTAATTTCTCATCTATCCTTCATGAAAGTTATTAAGGTTACCTTTTAACAACATATAACCTTAATTTCAAATATATCACAATTAATCATCAATTAAGTCCATTAAGCCTCTTTTACATTAAAGCTACAATTTTTATCCTTTTAATCTATGACAAAGTCATTATGCTCATTTATCATCAATTCGTAGTTCATTATGGTCTAATTCACATATGAACGTTATTTATCATTAATTCTACCTTTATCCATTAGAAAAACCCTAATTATCATATTAAGGATATTTATCCACAATTAATAACTTCTATACTTGAAATAGCTTAGAATCATCATATCTTAATTTGATTCACAATTTTGAATAATTAAAGCCATTAAGAGTCGCATTTACCAATATTAGGGTTTCAAGGCCCATTAAAGTATATTCATGCACATGAAACTCTAAATTAAACCAATTACGTGTAGAGTTCACCCTTTTTGTTCCTAATGTCCCTTTTTATCACGAACAGGTTAATACCAACTTTAATCATCCATTAAACCCTACGAAATAATTTAATCATCTCAAAACGGGGTTTCTTAATCTTTAATTCATCAAAATTGATAACTTACACTACTTTCCGAATTTCAAGAAGAATTATCCTCTAACACCATTTTTAATGAATTCCTCTCATTTTTCTGAGCAATTTTCATATTTTATGTGTATCCATCCAAGCTACCAATATTTAAATATGAATTTTGTAAGATATTACATACCAGAGCCAATCAGAGAGCTCCAAGTGTCCTGCTCCATGCGACGTTTCTTGGATTAGTTGAAAACATAAATGAATGACCTTTATACCCTTGGTTACAATCCCGGCTCTTCATTTCTCGGAGGGGCATACACATCCAACCCGCCTTGGTCATCCTCAACCTCGCGAACCCTAGTCTGCGACCAACTGTAGCGGCTCAAGGGGTTTCTTCCTCCCCTTCCCTTTACCCCTAGAGCATCAGTGAAACCTCCTTGGCCTCCGCTGCCCTCCGATGCACCTACAGAGATCCCCAGCTGCGGTCGAGGTGGCCAGAGTCGGGCTTGGCAGCTGCCCCCACCGTAGCAAAACCTACAGATCTGCTGGCCGTTTTGAGTGGAGATGGAAGTAAGGGGAAGGTAGTTGGCTACCCGAGACCTCTGGGGTTGCATCGTGCCTTCATCAAGATCCACCACAGCCGCCAGTTGCCCCCAAGACAACCCTATGTTTTCTTGGTTAGGGTTTTCCAAAAAAAAAGTAGGGTATGTGGGATCCCTCTCCTGGACTCAGCCTAGGGCTCTCTCTCCTTTTCTAGATGAGGGTAACAACGCCCTACGATGCTTGCTCACGAAGAAATAAGGTTCTTTCCTACTAGGAATCTGATTTCTTCATGAAAAAGCAAGCTTATCTCTCTTAATTATCCTTTTGATATTATTTATTATTTGAATATTTAGAAATTTGAAAATCCTCTCCCTTATTCTCTTTATTCTTTCCTTTTAATTCATTGGCCACGAAAATATATTTTCCTTAAGTAGAAAATACCACCAAAATTCATTAATAATGTATTACATTACTCTCTTATTTTTCTTTATTGGTATTTTCTCTTTCTTTTCCTCCATTGGAGTTCCTTAGACCTCAAGAAACTCTAGTATTTCGAAATTCCTTTTTAAGGATATTTATTATCCTTATAGATGCATTTATATTCATTATTTCACATTATCTTGTTTATTTCTTATTAAAATATCTCTTTTTGATGATTTCTCTTTATCTTTCTTTTTATTTTCCTCATTGGCATTCCTTTTAATATTAGAAACCTAATGGATACGAAAATCCACCCAGGATAACCCAATTATGCCTCTTTCCACTTATTTTCCACATTTTATCATTGTTTTCAATTTCTTTCTTAATAAAGAAATATTTAATTGATCTTTTCTTTTATTTTTGTATTATCTTTGCAAATTTGGACTCCTCGTACCCAAAGTAACCCAAGAGGAATGAAATCCACCTTTGGATTACATACTTTTGCCTTCTAGAGGCTTCTACATTGTTCGTTTCTCCATTTCTTATTAATAATGGAGTTCCCTGTGTATTTTTCGTGTTATTGGGCCCAATAGCGAATAAATCTCACAAAACAATCATCAAGGCTATTGTAAATGAAACCATTTATTCAAAACAAATTATGTCTTTATTTGTTCAAATATCTTTAATATGAGAAATCACATTTCTCACCAAATGAACCCAAAACATATTGGGGTTGTAACAGGGGTATTATTGAGGGTTATGTGGCGAGAGAGGTTATGGATTTTTGCAATGACTTTCTGAGTGCTAATGATGCTCCTGTGAATGACAAGAATATTGAGGAGCATTTTGGCAAAGGAATTTTGGGATCACGGGTGAAAGTAATCAGCCGTGAGCAGTTGGAGCAAGGTCACTTGTATATTTTACACAACATCAACGAAGTGAGTGTTTATATCGAGGAACATACCAATTTCATCAAGAGACAATATCCTCGATCCAGTTCAATGTGGCTTTCTAGAGAGCATAACAAGACATTTATTAAGTGGTTTGAAGATAAAGTCTTACATCAACTATCTCAAACACCAGATAATCTTACTGAAACCATCAAATGCCTCACCTTTAAACAAAAATTGAATGTTATGTCTTATGAAGGGTTTGACATAAATGGATTATCGTATTACACAAAGTGTCAAGATGATAAGAGTGTCATCCAAAACAGTGGGGTCACCCTTCAAGCGTATTCATTGTTTTTTGCAAGTGCAAAGGATAAGAGTCCACATGAAGCTAAAATGTCATATTACGGTGTCATTGAATACATATGGGAGTTTGACTATGTAGATTTCAGAATTCTGCTCTTTAAATGTAATTGGGTTGATAACAACAAATGAGTTATAGTGGATGAATTGGGTTTCATGTTAGTGAACTTTGAAACGATTGGCAAGAAGGGTGAACCATTCATATTGGCATCACAGGCGAAACAAGTATTTTATATCGATAATCCTGCAAATGATAAATGGTCGGTTGTTCTTCATGGTAAAATACAGTTCATTGAAGAACCTATAGATGAAGAAGAGTAATATGATAAGTATGATGACTCCAGTCCATTCTCAGTTGGGTTTCCAACACCACCAAATATCGAAGTTGGGGATCACAATGACTTGTATGTTCACGGGGATCACAATGAAGGATTGTTAATTGATAAAAGATCACAATATTAGAGGCATGAATGTTTATATTTTTTGTATGTTTTATTTTTATGAATGTGAACTTTACAATGTGAATGTGGACTTTACAATGCGAATTACTTTACAATGTGAATGTGAACTTTACAATGTGAATGTGGACTTTACAATGTGAATTACTTTACAATGTGAATGTGAACTTTACAATGTGAATTATTTTACAATGTGAATGTGAACTTTACAATGTGAATGTGAACTTTACAATGTGAATTACTTTACAATGTGAATGTGTACTTTACAATGTGAACTTTACAATTACTGTTACTTTACAATGTGAAAGTTATAATTTGAATGTGAACTTTCAGATGGTTGAGAATTCCCAGGATGATCGTGTTGATAATCACCGTGAGGGTGTGGACGTGCTTGCGTTGCCTAACAATGTAAGTTTTAAGAATATATCTATGAGGTTTCTCTCTATATGTTTATTTATAATTATATCATGTAAGTGTGTTTTTTTATTAAATTTTAGGTTGGTGATGTACCCCCTGAAGAAATTACAGCACTTGATGAGTAGCAAAAGAAAATTGAGAAAGTGAGGGGTATCACAATGATGAACAAGTTAATACAGCAAAGGGGCAATGGACCCAAATTGGTTGTGGATTTTGATCATGCAGGAAATCCATATGGAGTGAACCGCAACTCATTTGTTTCATATCTTGGGGTTCTTACTCGCAGCCATTGTATTCCTATCCTAGAATCATGGCATAAAGTTCCTAAGGGGAAGAAAGACCACATATGGAAGGAACTATGTGTGAGTTATTATTATTTTAATTCTATTTGTGTAGATTACTAATTTTTAGGATACTAGTTAATAGAAATTCTATTTAATTTGTAGAGCATATTTGATCTGGTTGAAAAGATGCATCATAAATGTGTGATGCTATGCTATGGGAGGGTCCTAAGGAACTATAGGACCAATATCACCCGAGAATACATACACGATGTTGAGAAGAGGTTCTTGATTGATTTCCAATTCTAGACATTGATCTATTTCACTAACTCTACACTAATAATTTTTGTTTGTATTCTCTTTAAAAAATAAATTTAGGCAGAAGGAAGCCACACAACAATGGAACTACCTGGACCCCAAAGACTGGGACGCGTTTGTTACACAAAGAAAAATAGATGAATTCAAAATATTAAGCACCACTCCCAATTTAATTAATATACGTTTTTATGTATTCACCTATTCAAGATTAACCTTTAGGTATTAAGCGATGCTCAATGAGAAAGGTGTGCACTGAATATGCACGACCACACAACGGGTCCAAGAGGATATGCAGGCATTCGCCAAAGACTATAGGTTGAGTCTGCTCAGCCTACTGCTACTCAGGAGACTGTTGAGTCCTCTACTACTACTCCCACACCTCTGCCTCGCCATGCTATGTGGATAGCTGGGAGGCAAAACAAGAAGGGAGACATACCAAAGCCTGCAACTACTGAGGTGGCTGCAAAAATGGTAAAAATGAACTCTTAGAGCAATCGATCGATATTGATTATTGTTATGTTTACTTACTAATTTTTGTTGATGGTGATTAGTGGGAGTTGCATGAGTAGAGGAAGGAAGGCAAGTTCATCCCTCAGGGAACAAGGGATGAACTGATAGTTTCTCTGGGTAACCCAGAGCATCCTAGACGTGTTAGGGGTGCAGGTACTAGTATGGGCATCAAAGTGTTCTTTGGGCCATCCCAGCGCAAACATGTCCCAAAAGAGACACTTTCACAAGCTGAGGTAACCTATTCTTATTTTAGCATATTATTGTGAAAGGGAATTCAATAATCAGAAGCTAGCAGTTCTTTTATCCATGTATAGGTAGATTTGTTAATTGATAGGAGAGTTGAGGAAGTACTTGATAAGATACTCCATGAAGCAATTAGCAAGTGACAGGCGTCTCAGACTGCCACTCAAACAGTACATGTGGCGGGCTGCTCTTCTCCTACTGCTCGTACTGTAGAGGTTGGGAGTAATTCTATAGACCCACCACCTAGCACGTACTCTGTAAGTATTTTTATGACATAATAGCTAGTCTGTTCAAGATGATATGATTGTGTACATATGCATATAACATTCTTTATGTAAATTTATAGGGGTTGAAGACATGCCGACTAAAAAGTCAAGAATATATCGTTGCAGAGGCGTCGACTTACCCACCCCTTAAAGGGTGCATGTTTCATGGGTATCCAGTACCATATGGTGTGGTACGTGTGAGCCCGATACATGTACTCCCCGAATGGATGGATCTTGCACTACCTCATGCACACCCAGATGCTGAAACACTTGGTGAGGTAGTAGGCAGAGTGATACTATAGCCCGAAGAAGATGTCCTCTATACTGATATTGTATGATAAATTTCCATTACTTTAATTTGTTAGTGTGTATATATGAGTCAATTTATCTAAAATTATATATACAGGTCAAAAAGATGAGACATGCTACATCTCGGCCTCCACCTCCTCGACTACCAAGTTGGCTTCGAAGGGACCTACACTCCTTGATAGGTCCTAACTGTAGGGGTGTGGCAGTATGGATTGGAAAACATGATCTAAATTTCCCTATAAGTGTTACTATTCCAGAGGATGCTACAGGTAAATCATATGATAACAATCTATTTATACAATTTTAGCATACGTATTAATGCATACGTAATACAAGTTCTGCATACGTACGTATTAATGCATAGGCATTAATGCAGGTCAATCATATGAAAATAAGATAATTATATAAGATATTTTGGAGTTGTTTAGTTATGAATGGCTGAACACATCTATGATAGAGTTGTGGATGTGGTGAGATCTTGTTTATATATCCATATACCTTGTTTTATATATGGTGATCTGGTTTCTTATATATTAATGCATACGTAATACATGTTTTGCAGCCACTTACACAAGATATGTACATATTTTGGGTTTTCCCATGTGGGATTTTTTGTTCCATCTTTGATTAGTCTTGTAGATGTAGACCCATATTCAGTTACTTCATACTAATGTGATGCTTTTCAATATTTTGGTAGAAATAATAAGACGGTGATAATAGCTCCATTCAATGTCGAGTAAGTTTATTTTGCTTATAATTTGGACTTAAGCAAATTATATTTTTATAGTGGATTTTGA
Organism: Alisma plantago-aquatica; assembly: GCA_963693085.1. Classification (NCBI taxonomy): domain Eukaryota; kingdom Viridiplantae; phylum Streptophyta; class Magnoliopsida; order Alismatales; family Alismataceae; genus Alisma; species Alisma plantago-aquatica. Next base: position 338,957,974 of record OY856409.1, on the reverse strand, counting down.
GTTATTAATTTTCTACTTTCTTACCTGTAGTGGTAAGCATTGGGAGTTACTAGTTATTGTCCCCAAGACGTTCACTGTCTATTATCTAGATCCTGTGGGGAATGAGATGGATACATTATATGGACATCCAATTAAGAGGCCATTATTCTTGTGAGAAATATTTCATGTTTTTATATATGTTAACATATGTTACTACATTACTATTTAATTGTGCAATTTAATGGGTTACATTAACATATGTAGGGCTTTACAAGAGTACAAAAAAGCTGGAGGAAAGGTCCCCAGGAAAAAGGATCTGTCACTAATTTGAGAATGTGAAAGTAATTTCCTGACTCCAATGTATATATTATTTATGTGAACTGTGCTTATTTGTATTTTTGTATATTTTGTATGTTTCAATTTATAGTGTGCTACACAAGACAATAGCTGGGCATGTGCCTACTATGTGATGCGATTTATGGACCTAATCATCAAACATGTCATAATGGAAATCGATAAGATACAGAAGGTATTATACATAGTCTCATTAGATAATATAAAATATATGAATCTTATTATATATTATTAATTATATATATACGTCATTCTCTTTGTGGGTCTTTAAAACTACTGACTTCAGCACAGGTGGAAAGCATTTCGATGTACATGTTCCCTATACGAGAGATGAATTACACGTTGTATGAGAAGAATGGGTAAAAGCCCTACAAAGAGTGGGAATTTTTAAATATAATTTTATTGACAATGATGAATAAAGAATAACTTTGTTCTCATAATTATTTTTGTGTGAATGTGAATGAATTTTTATGAATTGTCATATGTGTGTGAAGATGATCAATACATAAATGTTTCTACATGTGTCTGAATGTAAAAAGAGATAAAATGAATGGAACTATGAGTTGCTACTGGTTTCTACATGTGTGTGATGAAAAAATAATATGAATTAAATGTGCTTATATATGTGTGTGAATCACATATATATAATATTGTCTGTATTGTTAATTTTGTAGGTTTGTGACATGTTGTTGGCTGATATCAATGGATGTCATAAACCTGCAGTTCAGAACTGAACTGTAGGTTCTCATCCTGCTGACCAGCCATATAGCAGGCCTGCAAACTGATAAGAAAAAAAAATCATAACATAAGCGTCGGTTATTTGAACAAAACTGACACCAAAGACATACGGTGGCGGTTTTTGACAAAAAAAATTGATGTCTATGTGTCCAGGAACCATGACCATGCTGGGAAGCACGTCCGTGGTGGCAGGCAGGGGATATGGCGTCAGTTATTAGTACAAAATCGACATCGGTTCAGCTGATATGGCGTCAGTTATCTTTCAAAAATGATGCCCATAGGCCCTTTGCTGGTGCATTTTTCGGTGGCAGGAAGCATTTTGACGTCGGTTCTTTTAATAACCGACGTATGTAACCATTTTATAGTGTCGGTTTCTTAAAAAACCGACGCCTATAGTCCCTTTGCTGGCGTATTTTCGGTGGCGGGAAGCGTTTTGGCGTCGGTTGGGAACCGACGTCAAAGGGGTCCACCTTTAGTGGTGCCAACTTGGGTGTCGCTTGGAAACCGATACTAAAGCCCTTAATTAACCAACGCTAAAGGCCTATTTTGTAGTAGTGTCCACATAGCATGCACCTAGATAGATATTGGCCACAATTGGCTTAAAAGAATCTCTCCTCTAAATTGTAACTCTAATAATCCCCTAGACCTATATAAAAAACTTCTTGACCTCAATGTGAGTGGATATAAAATGTGAAGGACCACACCCCTAGGATTCCAAAGAGAGATCTGAGACCATTTTAGTTATGGAAGGATGAATAATAAAAGTTTGATCCCTCCTAAAGAGAAAACCCCAAAATACCCATCCTCTACCTCTAGAAATTAAGGTAGTGAGCCCTTACCTGACCTTGAGAAGGAAATAAGAAGAAGACCGCCTCCATTCCTTATTAATATTAAGCAAGGTAGAAAGTAATCTAGCTAGATACAATATATATCATTCTACTTTCCCTTTCCAATCCCTTATTGGTGTGAATATATGAGCAGGTATAAAGCATATGCCAACAGTCGAAGGATCTAGTAGAGTTTCAATAATTATGTTTGGCCTCATATACCACCACTGGCCTTTACTCCATTCTTTTTCCTCACTCATACATAAGTCAGATCAACTTTTCTCCTTACTTACCCACAATTTGGGATTAACTTCCCGACTGATCACCCATCCTAGTACTAGTCTTGGATGAGCACGCTTAACCACATAGTTCTTAGTAGTGGGATCTTTGAAAATATGTTGTACCTTAGTTATATGGGTAATCCAATCATTCCTTTCAAGAGCATTTTATTTGAGGCCACATGACCTGGTATGTTACATCAGGGGTTTATGATTACTCTAAATTTATTGTTGCATTTTCTATCTATTTTCAATGTGATTCTAGTTATTTTACACCTTCATATATACTTCCAAACCCTACCATAAAAATACAAAACATTGTGACCTCACCGGGATTTATGATACTGCAAGGGTAGTGGGTGTCTTTGTAGAACCTTCACCATGTGTAACTTGGTGCCTTACCCATTCTTTTTACTTCACTTTGCCTTATCTACCCACTTTCTAAAGATTTTTCACAGCTTTTCTAGTTTCTTATCATAAATGTGTTGGAAACTCACTCTTTCTAAAGCATCTTCCCACGTCCACACATGTGTTACTAATTCCACTATAATCAATGAATCCTAAGGGGGAGTTAAATAAATTATGGATGATTCAATGTATGAAATTTTTACTATGTATGTTGAATTAACCAGTTCTATGATAAACAATCTTTTTTGCAAAATAGTAAAGGTTGTATAAAGTGAAGCATTAAGAGTAATACAATTTGGAAGTAATAATTTTCTACATAAGTAATACTACACTACTTGATTACTTATTTTTTGTTAAGTGCTATATAGTTGGTATTTACCTCTCAAACTAGTGATTAGTGATTGTGAACTCCCCTTGTCCAACGTAGATGATTTTTGGATTATCCCATTTTCATAGGATCTGTCCATGCCCTAGTTTGTGTGAGTATAGAAAGTTGGGGCTCGACCTACCACATATATAAAACATCAATCATGTTGTGGGTACACAAGTGACAAAACCTATTTTTTTATAGAACGAAGATTTCATTAAAATTGAGCCATACGGCATCTACAAAGGGAATTAATAACACTTCCAGAGCCCACAAACTCCAACAACATATCGGCCTGACTACAAGAACTCAGAATGGGAGACGAAAGAAAAGCTTCAGGATAGATCTCTAAAACATACAGCTGATCGAAGTAGCAATTGACAAGAGATAACTTCACTCTGACAATGTTCAAGGAGTAGACAGAAAGACGGAGATCGGAGATCGCAGAAGGGGAAACTCCCAAGAGAGCCACCATAGCACCGTTAGAAACAAAATCTGGACGGGAACAACAACCACACTGATACATAATAGATAAAGCCAAGAAAGGAAACCTAACGATCAGAGGTGGGGCAGAAGCTTGGTCACAACCAAGACCAAAAACCAGAACCGTCGGTGGAGCAGACCCTCTACCTGCTAACAAATGACCACTACGTGAGGCAGCGTCACCTAGCAGAGAAGAGAACCAGAGATGGTAGAAAGGACCCAGCCGAAGCCAAGCCCCAACACCAACACGATCCCGATGTAGCTTGGGCACCAGATCAACCGCCGCCGGGTACATCCGGCCTGTAGCAAGCCTCCTGGCCACCGTACGATCCCCGATTGAAGCCCCCGACTGAATGGAGGTCCTGTGACGAAAACTCTGTAGCGAAGCCAACCTTCAGAGGGAGAAGAGGCCGACAGGAGCTAGGGGGAGAGGGTGGATCGACTCCCCCTCCCCAGGTCCGGTGGGGTGGTGGCAGCTGCTAAATCGCCCACACTAACGGTGGGGTGGAGGTGGACGATTTTAGGTCTAGGGGTGGTTTCGTGATTGTCTTGTTAAGAAAGCCCAAGTGACAAAACCTATCGTACCACATAAAATGTGCTCACTTTTAATCAGCATATCACATATCTCTCAACAACATACGAAGAATTGCCATATAAAAACATAAAATATGACCTTGTGCCCACATGTATGTATAGAATATATCTAAGGTTTGTAAGGGGACCATACATCATATGAATTCTTGGTCACCTAAACATATTCAAATGTATATGATTTCAATACATTCTTACAATCCTTGGGTTACTAAATATATATCTATTTCTCCCCCCCCCTCTGAATTTTGAATACTTTAAATTTATATAATCATAGGGTGACTACATGACTTAGAGTTCCACTAATAAGTTAAGTTAATCATCTTTCTTGATGCACAAAAGGTAGAATCATAAGGTCAAGATAAGATATGAACAATTAAAGCAAGAAATATCACAAATACTAATTCGTTTATAACATGCATATGAATCAGAAGATTATTTCACAATGTCATCCAACAAAGGGCATATCTTCATTGGGGATCAACAGTCATGTATTTCTACTAGAATATCAACTTAGAAATGTAAAAAACCAGTATATAAAAATCATTCAAAATTTCTAGCATTTGAGCTTAATATGGGTTAATTAGTAGAAAGTGTCACACCAAAAATTTAGAGCATAGCACATGAAAAGTTCATTACTACTAAAATTTTTTCAGTGAATGAACCATCTGTTTGATATTATAACAAAAAGGAATGTTAATAGGGTAATGGTCCCAATATTTTTCATAGTTCTAACCTAAAGCCCAATAAAATACCATTTTATGTCATTTATCATATGATTAGTGAGATTCAATGATTGCATGTAGGAATTGCATCTCAACAGTTACTAAAAGTGGCTAAACCACTCACCTTAGGTGATGATCATGTCACCATTAGGTGATTGCATGAAACATAACTCCAAATCTTCTCAAATGACCCAATAACGTGAACTCTAGAAATCTCTAGTTGCAACAAGGACACATATGGAAAAGAGGGGGTTTTTAAAGAGATAACCTACTTTCCTTCATTAATATAAAAGAATATTGGCTAAGAGGAAAAAATAGATACGAGAGAACAACATAAAATATGTGAATAAGAGAAGGATTTTACAAGAATTTTATCTAAACAAGTGGAGTTCATGATTCACATATTGGATCCATCAATGTTTCTAGATTATTAACATGAATGTGCTTCTCTCTAGGAATTTCCCTCCTTGAGCTCCAGCATAGATTCTATAATTCCAAGCAGCCTAATTGTGCCCTATGGTAGAGTGATTTTTCATACATAAACTTGAATTAGAGAATATTGCATTATATCCCAAAACATGCCACTTCAACCCTTCGAATGGACTTTTCACATATCACTTCAGCACAAAAAATTGTTATAGCATACGCATTAACCTTCAAAAGCACACACCTTACCATGGCATGCATCGAACTCAAGTAGGCCATAGTGACCTGGACTGCGCATACATCAATTATGAGAAGTGATCTAAGCATCATGATCAGTTTACACACACTTGATTGCATGGAGAAATCAAATGGCCTCTATGAAGACTTGCACTATGACCAACCGTTATACCTTGTATCAATCAATTGAATTGATCGATCCAACTTGCATTGATTGATTCTATTGAGCAATGCAAGTAATAAGGTATGCGAATTTTGTAGCTATGAAAACTTTGAAATTTTATTTTAAAAAAATAAATACAGCTTCTTTTTTGTTATTTAAACATCTATATGCATTATCAAACAACTTATTTTCAATACTTTAATTACTTAAAAATCCAACAAATCACAATATTTTTGGGAAACAAAAGCGTGATTAAAATACGTTGATTAAGTTATGAGCATCCAAAATAAAATGGAGTGTATTATCAAGTTGGTGAGTAAACAAAGTCACATTGTGGCTGATATTATAGAGAAACACCAACTTAAAAACTTTTGAATGCTCATGATTACCCGTGCCCACCCCTAGAGATTTAGGACATCTTTTTTCTTGAATTTAATAATCATATTAGTACTACCATATTTAACTTTCTTACAAATAATAAGACTTGTAGTTTCAATTTGATTCTCCTTGTAAAGTGAGGATGAGATGAATAAAAACCTTGTATCCCTAAAAAATGTGATTGATGCTAAGAAAGTGATAATGTTTCATGTTAACTTTATAGTTTAGGTTTAACGATATGCATCTTACAATTAGGGTCTCATATTGAGAGAGGAAGAAATTTTGGAGACCAGAAATTGGTAATAATTACTGATAGGGAGAGAGAAAATAAACTAAATATGGTCTGACTAAAAAACTATAAGAGAAAGAGTCAATGGAGACATAAAGGACTTTGAGATAAGGAAATTATGTGGTAAATGAAGAAACTAGTTAGGGATAGGATTTATTTGGAAGAGAGCACATAATATTTTTTTTGATTGGTTTCTCCATGTTCCCCACTCATTTATTACAAGAATTAATTGATTATTTTGTCAACCAATATCAAAAAGGAAGAATTGAAAAATGTATGAAGAGAGAGAAAGGGAGAGAGAGTGAGTTAATTATATATTCTCTCTTGTCTTTTTCTATGTCTAGTTTTTGTTTCTCACAAGAAAATATTTGTTCAAAAATGGAGCAAGAAAATGAGAAAATGATGATATATTTTATTCTAGATGACGAGAGAGTGGGGTTAACGATTTGTAGTATTGATGTGTAAAAATAGATCGGAAAAAGAACATAATATTTTTTCAGAAGAGAGGATATAACATAGTGAAATTCTATTATTTGATTTTTCTTTTGTTTTCTATGGATATTATTTCAATTTGTTGTTAAACAATAACAACAAGGGAAGATTTTGAAGTTAACATGTAATAGAAAGGACTTGGAAAAACATTTGAAGAGAAAGAGGCCATGATGACATAAACAATTTTGAGTCGGTGACAGAGTGGGATCTAAGTTGCACCATTTATGGATGGAATTTGTTGAAAAAGAGAACATGACATTAACTGAAAAATATGATAACATAAATGATGTCCGGTAACTAATTAAGTTGTTATTGATTTTTAAAGGAAAATAAAAACAAAAAATGTAGTAAAAACATGAGAACTGAGTGTTTGTGTGTGTTAAAGAGAGTGCAAGATTTTGAAGCATAATACTCCGATTGGCTTATGATCTTCTATATAAATAAGAATGAGATATTAAATATTTTTGCAATAAAATCACTCTTTTTTCTAGTAGTATACATGTTTGGAGAATGCATTGCATTTATTACCGTGTACACACTCATTAGGGATATGTATGTAAGAAATGACTTTTGGCAAAAAGTAATTTTTATTTCGTCACGCAATTGCAATCCTAGTTTATAATCCATTAATGTTTCCTTACTAGTTTCTCAATGTGGAGAAAAGTTACCCGAATTCCAAGCCGCACATCATTACGGTGGACGTTCTATACAAGATGTCAAATTAATAATCATCTTATACTAACTTTTTATGCTTTACAACCGACTTCACAGGATCCATTGTTGTGTTTTAGTTAATAAATACCTCGACTTGACCACAATATTACTAGTTATGTTGTTTGGCAAAACTTGGACTAAAGTGAGAATACTAATATAGTTTTAGTGTGGATAACCGGGCGAACTTTATCTCATTTTGAGAGAAATACTTCATCGAACCAAGTGTTGTTTTTTTTTGAAGGAATCAACTCAATTCATTACCAGAAAGCCGTACAGCAGCTACAAGATAATAATCTCACAACATGGTACCAAACAAGACTCCTTTGCTTGACCGACAAAATACATAGGCTCAGATTGGGATGCGATAGGTAAATTACATGTGTGAACCCTCTTCATTGTGGTTGTCCAAAGCAGCTATCTATAAGGGAAACCGTCAATCTATGCGAGTCGAGGATATCGGTGTAGGAGACAGTACCGATGATTGAGATCACCATCTCTAGTATGCCTAATACCATCAGCAGAGAAGAGAGCACAACCAAACACAGCAGCAATCGCCAGCAACAGACATACACCAGCACAAAACTAAACCAAACAGGAAACGAAACCTCACACAGGCACAGCCTCGAACAGGTAGGGAGCACACCTTGGAAGAAGTCGAGAAGGGGGCCAAAAACCCACCAACGGTGCAGCACTTCGGAGAGCTGGGGAGGGGGCAACTTCAAGGATGGAAGGTGAGGGATAGAAAGCTCCGGGAAATCCCACCACCACTCCCAAGCACCCCTGCGAATAGGAGGGAAGCATCCTCACAGTGCACATATCCTGGTTTCTCTCCCTCTGCCGGTGCACCTTGGAGTCGCCCAAACTCGTCATCCTTCTGCGGTAGCACCCAACACCACGACCTGCATAAGACACACGGGCAAAAAGAGAGGGTGCTCGGCCAATAGCCCGCCGCCACCTAGAGCTCGCCACCTCCGATCGTCGTCCACCTGGATCCGAGCCGCAATCTAGATGTGTAACCACCCAGGGCACCTGCTCACAAGCAGAAGACCCAGGCATCACGGAGAAACGGAGAGGAGACGGAGACCCTACGGGAGGCCGCTCACACCTAGAGAAACAACAGACTTCGGTCGAGCGGGAAGGAGAGAAAGGGGCACTACCAAAAAACATAGTATAGATGACAGTCATGTAAAAAGTTACACACTTTAGGTGACATGTTTGTACATGACTTATAATATGTGTAGGCCAAAGTAAAATAGATGACATACATTTTTGTATATTTGAAAGGGTGACATACTTTAGGTGACATGCATGTATGTCACGTGTAGTCTGTGTAATATAGGTGACAGACATTTTATCATACTTGAAAGGGTGACACACTATAGGTGACATACATTTCAATCACCTATGTTCTAATGGGGGTTTACACATGTATATGAGTCAAGTGTAATATACAAGGAGACATAACATTTAGGTGACATGTATGTGTGTAACCAAAGTTATAGATGACATAAATTCATGTCACCTAACCTTAGAATTTTTATAGAATTACTATGAGAGGACATTGTCTTGATATGGGCATTGAATTCTCACAAATGCATTACGGGGGACCTGTTGTTAGAGGAAATTCTTGTGATATGGGCCCCAACCCTCACATATGCATTTTTAGAGAATTGTTGTGAGTGGACATTGTCACTATATGGGCCCCAGTTCCTAAGAAATGCATTGAAAGAGACTTTTTATGAGAAGAAATGTGTCATGGCTCCTCCCAAGTGTATTTTTGTTGGAATATATCAACACTTATTTGGTCACCTTACGCTGGATGATGATGTGATGTGAGGGCGTCGATCCGCTACACGTGGCATGGGCACCGACGACGATTCTGTTTGGCTCCCACCTAGCTCTGATTAATTATTGCACCTACCCCAGTACAACTGATGGAAGGGGTTCTCTGCTCATCTTGTTCCGGCCCCCACACCATAGTATCCAGATTTGATTTACCATAGTGTCTCCCAAATGCGGACGGAAGGTGACCAGAAAGGTTTGGTGATAACTTCAAGTCTGATTCAACTTATCAACTTTTGTTGGACTTATCCATACCGGTGGTGGCTTCCCTTTTTTCGGCAACCACACCCATAGCAGCAAGGAATTAGGGCAAGAACGCGCTCGGAGCATCCCTGGTGCCTAGTCGTCTAGGTCTCAACACGTCGAGGATCGATACGATAGAGTCCAGCATCGATCCCCAGAGGCAGCAGCCGATACACGGTTCCCTACAGTCGTGTGTTAAGCAGGCTTGGCACTGGTCAACCCAGCAGGAAGGATTGTCCTACTGGCCGCCATACACGAGAGGGTTCCCTCCATGTCTCAGTTCTGTTCTCTTTAATGGAAATTTTCAGTTTTCCCACATCGGCAATGACACATTATGACCATCTTATTGCGTCACAAGTGAAAAGCCGTGAGGTTGTTTGTCACACCCCAAATCTCACATTAACCACAAACCACGAGATTAGGACGCGACAAGATGGGTTTTTCACATAAGCCAACCACTCTTCACTTTTTAAAGCATTTTAAAGACATTAATAGAAAAATCTGATTTATGTTATAAAATGAAACTAAACAAACTACGGAAGCATCTTTATTAACTGACTAGCAATATAAACAGAATCTACAACATATTACATTGTTTGACATAAAATAAAGCATAACAGATAATTTACATCTTTACACACATTCACTCTCTCACTCACGCCTTGTCCCAAAGATCGAGGGGAAAGGACTAAGAGACCTCTAACTATTAACTACATATTCCTTCTATCGACTAGGCGTTAGGATGACACGATCCTTCAGATTTCCTGCTGATGATGGTAACTTGAAAATGTTTTGAGTAGAGGTATGAGCCTACTCGCTCAGTGAATAGTATTTCCCTTAGCTATCACTAAACAACTCATCAGGTTTATAAATTGAAATTAAACATAAATGCAGAACTAAGCAAAGCAGTTCTAAATACATAGCAGATATACAGATATTAATCACATTTCTAAGCATCAACAGATAATTCAGGTAAATAAGCAGTTATATAAATTTACTGTGATCCTACATGATTATTTATTCATTTTATTATTATGCCCTAAATATATGCAGTGTACTCTGCATATAAAGATCTGCAACAAGTCCATGCTACGGTCCCACCGTACAAGACTTAGAGACACACCCGGGAAGTGCTAAGTCTGACTACTCGTCCTGGTCTGCACAGGACACAGGCTCCTCGGCCTCATCACACAACCATGTGTGCTGCACAACCACGTGTGCTCCCGACTTCTCCTTTAACCTGAGTACACCGGCGAAGAGTCACAGGGTTACCTTCGTGACACAAGCACGAATGGTGTTAGATAACCAAGTTTTCTTTTGTTATCGCAGTGCCATCGTGACACAAGCACGATTGTTGTTGGACACTGCCTCTCTTTCCTCGTTTGTCCGCGACACAAGCACGGATGATGTTGCAACATGAGTTTCACCCCAAAGTTGCAGACCCGTCTAAGGGGTTCTACGGTGTTAGGGCATCTAGGTCTATTAACCGATTATCAAATAAACATTAAACAGAAATATCACATTTCATGCATATTCCACAATCTGAATAATACATGAAGCAAATATATATCCTTTATCATCCTTAAACATGATTCAGTATCATTTATCCAGTTTTGATGCCAAACATCTATTTTGAAATCAGTAAATATCTTGCAACTATAATACAGAAAATTTCATCACTTCCATTAAGCATATCACGTAATTCAATTCCAATGAATCTAACATATTCTATTGTATATACTACACTGTTTAGAAGTTATACTAACTAATACAGAAGCAATTAAACATCTAAAATGAGTTAAATAATGATTACTAAATGAACTACTACTCACTCTAGAAACTCGGCCGACCACTCTGGGAACTCGGCCGATCGGCTGACAACTCGGCCGATCCACCCGCAACTCGGCCGATCCAAACCCTGATTGATTTCCTATAAAGGGAAACTCGGTCGAATCACACCCAATTCGGCCGATCAAAACACTGTTCGTCATTCTTAATAAAGAAACTCGGCCGAATCATTCGCAATTCGGCCGAACGACACACAGACAGGAAATATTCAAACTCCTAAGTTTATTAATGATTGATAAGTAATACCCTACTCACCACGATTTGGACTATCCGGATTCATCCGGAAATGCATCCAAGTACCGGTTTCTGGCTATTTCTGGTTGTCTTCAACCTCTAGCTTGCCCTGGATTCAAATTGCTTCACGCTCAGGTTGGAGAGGGAGTTCGATTGAAAACTAGAAACTGTAAATTCATGAACAGACCTCCAAATTAGAGTCGAGGCGGACAATATCATGGTGCTTTGCTATGCCAAGATGCTACTGGATCGAACTCACTACAAGCAGCAGGATCTCCCTCACGTATAGATTGAAAAAGACCAAGATAGGAGCTAAACCTGAGCTGTTGGCTGCGGATGCTTATTTAGGCCTCTTGGCCGAACTTATGGGTGCTGATTTGAGCTACTAGCTGCGCCCAGGAGGGCCTCTGGTCGGCATCCCGCGCAGCAGCGGCTGCTGCTTGGCCGGCCGCTCAAGCAGGTCAAGGTACTGCCTAGAGCTAGGGCAGAATGGGGAAGGAGGGGAGGAAGAAGAAGGGTGGAAGAAGAGCGCCTGGATCGGAGCTTGGAGCTCCAGCAAATCGCCCCCAAAATCGTCCTTGTGTTGTGCCCTGTTCTATCGGGCGCCGCTTCATGCGGTTCTGGTTCTGTAAGTGCCGGGTGAAGAAGGGATAAGGGAGAAGGGTCGCGGAGGGGCCGAAATGTAAATTACCCAGCAAAAACCGAAAATTACAACTAGGTCCCTAAACACTCAAATGTCCATATCTTTTAACTCGGAAGTCGGTTTCGAGTGATTTTTCTTGCAACAGTTTAAGCACGGAATTCTCTATAACCTCAGAGTGCAAAACATGCTAAATGGACAATTCTACTGGATCAAAACTCTAATTACAACTGTGATTACTTGATTCAACTTAATGTACTAAATAATCAACATTGACATTATTAATTGCCTCAGGTGATTAAATCTTAGCTATTAATTCACATTTTAGCTTATCTTGATTATACATGATGTTTAATTTGATACTCAACCCTAATTGAAGTGTTTACGTAATTCGAGGTATTTATTAGTTAATCATGGAGTGGGTCATAACAACCTTTTCCCCTTAAAAGAATTTCGTCCCGAAATTCTTAAAAGAGAAAGGAAACGTGTTACTCATTTCTGACTCGTATTCCTACGTAGCTCCCTCTAGGTTAAGATTTCTCCACAAAACTATCACTAATGGTATCTCACAATTCGTGAGTTTCTTGATCCTCTGATCAACCATCTGTATAGGTCCCTTAACCTAGGATACATTTGATCTGATTCCAGATCAACCCACAAGACATTGTCTTTCCAGAACTGTTATAACAATATCTCAATTTATGGTAATTACCAAGAAATTATTATATTATACATGCAAACAAACTAAAATTTTTAAATAAACAGAATGCATGTCAATTTGGCAGTTTATACTTAAAATCATGCAATTTAACTGTTAAACATCATCACATATTATAATGAAAATTCATATCAAGATACTTGATTCATCGTACACCCTATCCTTAGGGTTTCATTTTCCTTATTCATTCATCACATGCCAACACCCTACTCTTAGGGTTATCTCATTCACTAATCTCATGGCAACACCCTACTCTTAGGGTTTCCATTATCTCATCTGTTTGATTGCAATTCAAATCACAATACAGTATTATTCTGGAACTGGCAGAGCAGTATATTTCAAATCATTGTAATTACTGAGTAATGTTTATATCATGCATGTAGACAGATTAAAAAAAATTCATAAATATTCCAAACTCAAATCAATTTTGGCACATACATACTGAATTCATGTAGTTGAACATCTTATTACACCAATAAGAGTAATTTACTCCACCTATAAGAAACCATCTGTAATATTTTTCAATTATCTGAAATTTCTCGAAGAACGTGCATATTAACCAAATTCCTGGTTTATGCATCGCATAACTCAATTAAGAGTTATTTACGTATCATATCACAAATATTTAATAGTACTTGAGAATTTCTGATAATATCTCAGAGAATCGTGCCCATTCATGTAAATGTTAAGTCACACACATTAACATAACAGGAAGCATGCAATTAGATTTATTTATATATTTTAATGTTGTCTTGCTAGTTTGAAATCATGCATCTAATGATTTACCAAATCTGTGTTTTCTGGGTTCATACTCAAACCGTACCATTGTCAGTTGTGTATTTTTAAACTCAACATGATATGATTGAAACTGGATTACCAGGCAACTTAATTATTTTATCCATGTATATCTTAGTCAAGTCTTGAGACATCACAGGTCGACTTAATATGAAGAAAGCGAGCAGACTAAATTAGTCTATCCACAATTATTCATATCAAGTCACAACCTCTAGGTGTCCTGGGTAATCTTACCACAAAATCCATTGTGATAAATTCCCATTCCCATTCAGGCATAGAAAAAGATTACAAGGTAGCTATAGATTTCTAGGGTTCAGCCTTAACCTACCGGTATACACTACTTTTAACCACATACTTGGCTACATCCTTCTGCATATCTGACCATTCGTTTCAACTACTTGGAATTCATATACATCTTAGTGTTTCCTGAAAGCATAGCATACATCAATACATACACTTCCATAAGAATCTTTTCTTTCAGTCTTTTCCCCTTAAAAGAATTTTACTCTATCTCGAGGTACACACAACATGTCATGCTAATACAACATCTTATCATCTAAAAACTTAAACTCTAGTCTTTTTTCCTCCTATCAGGTCATGCATGGTCAGGCTTAATTCACTATCACTCTTTTGAAGTTCCTTGATTTGATCATAAGAAGTAGGCTTAACTTACATCTGTGCCATCAAATCACTCTGTGTTGTCACCCCTAAGTCTAAGTCCAACTCCCACATTTCTACTAACAGGTCTTCTATTGAAACCTGTCATAGAGAATGCATTAGTTGTTGAACTTGACTTTCTGCTGAAAGCATTATTCACCACATTCTCCTTACCAGGGTGATAATCTATTGTCGCATCATAAAGATAATGACACCATGTCTTAAAAACATGAACTACATCAGCTATCTGCAGATCATATATCGGGTAATACTCTGCTTTCTATGCTACTTACTTATTGTCACATTTTAGGTTTATGTTTTACTCTTTTCTCTAAATCATTTCATGTTGTTCATGTACTGATCAGATTATCTACTTCAAAACCCTAGATTGCTATCAAAGCCAGTTTACTTTTCATAGAACAAATCTCAAGGTCTTATTTTACAAAGATACTAGTATTCAAGGTTACATCACTAGTGAGATCCCTTAACTACTACAACTTTAATCATTCTAGGGTTTTGGTCTATATCAGTAATATAGCATTATTGTGTGTATGTGTGATCGATCATATAGATCAATTTGAGTTGCTTGGGTCAATAGCATATTCACCCAACACTCAACTTTAATTACATTAGCTGAAAATTCAGTTTTCACAATAGTTTCTGTAATTCGTTTATTAAACAGCTAACAGAAGCTCCAAAAATTCTGGAAATTTTATATGTTGTGACTAATGAAGTTTCAGACCTCCAGTAAAAATTTCAGATCATTTCATGTTTCCAATAATTAAATAAAAATCGAACAGTGCACTGCTATACTGCAGTCTGCAGCAGGTTCGGCTGAGTTACAAACTCGGCCGACACCCTCACTGCAGGGGTCAAAAGTCATCCAAAAAAAATTCTTCAATTTAACAAAGTGTCTAAAATTGTGTTTATCAAATTCTGTTAAAATTTGAGATCAATTGGATATATCAATAAAAAGATAAAATTCAATTACCACACTGCTATATCAATCTGAAAACGTGATCGGTCGAGTTTGAAACTCGGCCGATAAACAGGTCAGAACACTCTTCAAAACTTCTGATATCTTCCAATGTTATTCACATTTTATATACCCAAATCATATCCCAATTTTAGCCAAATCAAAGTTACACATAAAATACTAAAAATCATTTACTAAAACACTTTACTTGTCAAATTTGTATTTATGTATCATCAAAACCCTGTTTTGGGCCGATTAGGGTCTATGCTTCTCAAGCCCTAATTCTCGAGACAAAAGAACACTTTAGACTTCGTATCATAATTAAAACATCCTAGTGTATATACATTCTCACTATGTTATGGGTCTAAATCATTCAAAGTCTATTCTTATTTTACTGTTAATAGGAGTCATTAGATCCCAGTAACGCATCCTGCCAGCCGGACCAGGCCGAACCTGTAGTCCTGAAGCCAAGAGCTACTCGAGATTAATCAACCCCTATTAATCTTAAACGTGTGGAAAGAATATCCACTCAGAGCAAACTCATTTAAACAAAATTTCGGGTCTACTTTAATACAAAGAAAACAATCATTAAACAATTCACTTCATGTCACAACAATATAAAAGAATCATACTTATTGTACAAACTGAAAGTCTAAATTCATGCATATAAGAGTGTTTATAATGATCTTTAATCAATAAGCAATATAAAGTAGGAGTTATATCACATCCTTTATTTAATCTCTTACTCCTACATTAATTTCTGATTTCTTAACCCTAAGATTTCTAGGGTTTTCTCTCTAGCCTATCCTTCCTCTGCATACCTGGCCAGGGCATCCAGAGAAGAACAGACAGAGTAGCTTGATACTGGTCAATCTAAGTATTCAGACACCTGGCCAGGGTATCTAAACACTCAGACCTTCCAGAGCTAAAACACATCATTTATTATTCGCCTTACTTATAACTTTGTCTTTTGACCTTAATGATTCTTAACAACTCAACTTAAGCTCATTACTTGATTCTCATGACCACATCCTCTTCCTGCTATCTGCAATAATATAACAGAACACTTCCTGTTAGAAAATTATAGATAGAAGAAAGACACCTAAACCTTAATCCTATTGGTCTCTTATCGTCCCCTGACCTTGAGTAACTATGTACTCAAACCAAAGCTCTGATACCAATATTGTCATGCCCCCAATCTCACATTAACTACAAACCATGAGATTAGGACGCGACAGGATGGGTTTTTCACATAAGCCAACCACTCTTCACTTTTTAAAGCATTTTAAAGACATTAATAGAAAAATCTGATTTATGTTATAAAATGAAACTAAACAAACTGCGGAAGCATCTTTATTAACTGACTAGCAATATAAACAGAATCTACAGCATATTACATTGTTTGACATAAAATAAAGCATAACAGATAATTTACATCTTTACACACATTCACTCTCTCACTCACTCCTTGTCCCAAAGATCGAGGGGAAAGGACTAAGAGACCTCTAACTATTAACTACATATTCCTTCTACCGACTAGGCGTTAGGATGACACGATCCTTCAGATTTCCTGCTGATGATGGTAACCTGAAAATGTTTTGAGTAGAGGTATGAGCCTACTCGCTCAGTGAATAGTATTTCCCTTAGCTATCACTAAACAACTCATCAGGTTTATAAATTGAAATTAAACATAAATGCAGAACTAAGCAAGGCAGTTCTAAATACATAGCAGATATACAGATATTAATCACATTTCTAAGCATCAACAGATAATTCAGGTAAATAAGCAGTTATATAAATTTACTGTGATCCTACATGATTATTTATTCATTTTATTATTATGTCCTAAATAAATGCAGTGTACTCTGCATATAAAGATCCGCAACAAGTCCATGCTACGGTCCCACCGTACAAGACTTAGCGACACACCCGGGAAGTGCTAAGTCTGACTACTCGTCCTGGTCTGCACAGGACACAGGCTCCTCGGCCTCATCGCACAACCACGTGTGTTGCACAACCACGTGTGCTCCCGACTTCTCCTTTAACCTGAGTACACCGGCGGAGAGTCACAGGGTTACCTTCGTGACACAAGCACGAATGGTGTTAGATAACCAAGTTTTCTTTTGTTATCGCAGTGCCATCGTGACACAAGCACGATTGTTGTTGGACACTGCCTCTCTTTCCTCGTTTGTCCGCGACACAAGCACGGATGATGTTGCAACACGAGTTTCACCCCAAAGTTGCAGACCCGTCTAAGGGGTTCTACGGTGTTAGGGCATCTAGGTCTATTAACTGATTATCAAATAAACATTAAACAGAAATATCACATTTCATGCATATTGCACAATCTGAATAATACATGAAGCAAATATATATCCTTTATCATCCTTAAACATGATTCAGTATCATTTATCCAGTTTCGATGCCAAACATCTATTTTGAAATCAGTAAATATCTTGCAACTATAATACACAAAATTTCATCACTTCCATTAAGCATATCACGTAATTCAATTCCAATGAATCAAACATATTCTATTGTATATACTACACTGTTTAGAAGTTATACTAACTAAAACAGAAGCAATTAAACATCTAAAATGAGTTAAATAATGATTACTAAATGAACTACTACTCACTCTAGAAACTCGGCCGACCACTCTGGGAACTCGGCCGATCGGCTGACAACTCGGCCGATCCACCCGCAACTCGGCCGATCCAAACCCTGATTGATTTCCTATAAAGGGAAACTCGGCCGAATCACACCCAATTCGGCCGATCAAAACACTATTCGTCATTCTTAATAAAGAAACTCGGCCGAATCATTCGCAATTCGGCCGAACGACACACAGACAGGAAATATTCAAACTCCTGAGTTTATTAATGATTGATAAGTAAAACCCTACTCACCGCAATTTGGACTATCCGGATTCATCCGGAAATGCGTCCAAGTACCGGTTTCTGGCTATTTCTGGTTGTCTTCAACCTCTAGCTTGCCCTGGATTCAAATTGCTTCACGCTCAGGTTGGAGAGGGAGTTCGATTGAAAACTAGAAACTGTAAATTCATGAACAGACCTCCAAATTAGAGTCGAGGCGGACAATATCATGGTGCTTTGCTATGCCAAGATGCTACTGGATCGAACTCACTACAAGCAGCAGGAGCTCCCTCACGTATAGATTGAAAAAGACCAAGATAGGAGCTAAACCTGAGCTGTTGGCTGTGGATGCTTGTTTAGGCCTCTTGGCCGAACTTATGGGTGCTGATTTGAGCTACTAGCTGCGCCCAGGAGGGCCTCTGGTCGGCATCCCGTGCAGCAGCGGTTGCTGCTTGGCCGGCCACTCAAGCAGGTCAAGGTACTGCCTAGAGCTAGGGCGGAATGGGGAAGGAGGGGAGGAAGAAGAAGGGTGGAAGAAGAGCGCCTGGATCGGAGCTTGGAGCTCCAGCAAATCGCCCCCAAAATCGTCCTTGTGTTGTGCCATGTTCTATCGGGCGCCGCTTCATGCGGTTCTGGTTCTGTAAGTGTCGGGTGAAGAAGGGATAAGGGAGAAGGGTCGCGGAGGGGCCGAAATGTAAATTACCCAGCAAAAACCGAAAATTACAACTAGGTCCCTAAACACTCAAATGTCCATATCTTTTAACTCGGAAGTTGGTTTCGAGTGATTTTTCTTGCAACGGTTTAAGCACGGAATTATCTATAACCTCAGAGTGCAAAACATGCTAAATGGACAATTCTACTGGATCAAAAGTCTAATTACAACTGTGATTACTTGATTCAACTTAATGTACTAAATAATCAACATTGACATTATTAATTGCCTCAGGTGATTAAATCTTAGCTATTAATTCGCATTTTAGCTTATCTTGATTATCCATGATGTTTAATTTGATACTCAACCCTAATTGAAGTGTTTACGTAATTCGAGGTATTTATTAGTTAATCATGGAGTGGGTCATAACATTGTTTTTGTGGTCCTTTACCGCGTGGGGCCTACATCCTGCATGGTTGGACCTCCTGCATAAGTTTCATGTCCTTTTAGGAGCCTCTATACATGTCGCAGATAACTGTTAGTAGCTAACAATTTTGGTAATCATCTTCAGGTTGTTCATTTATCTTCACTGAGTCGTGTTGATGGAATCCGTAATGCGTTGGAGTATGCTGATGTTTGGGAGGGCTTGGTGTTTTCCCTTTGTTCTTCCAAGCATTGGATGTGTGGCGTATACCTTGGCATCATTCCATGGTCTAAAGCATGTCCTCATCAAGCTTCTCATGGCTCTGATGTTACTACCACTCTACCTCGATAGCCTGGTGAGACATCATTCAATGTGATAGTTAGTTTGCCTTCTCCCATCAATTTTGGCTTTCCAGATTTTGTTCCTTTCACCCTATCATCTCGTCAGTGTATTGAGACACCACCTCTGCCTGTTGACCGACTATAGCTCGACACAGATCTTCTAGATTCTATCTTCCGTACGGGTGTCCCTACCGTAAAGAGCATCACTCTTCTTTGTCGTTTGCCCTTTGCCGACACTCTTCCTGCTTGCTTACTCTAGGTGGCTTCTTGCCCATGCTCTATTGATGCATGGATTTATCTTTTGTTGCTTCCAACATGTGTTCTGTATCGCTTCTCCCCTAAGTCTTCTCAAGAACATTCTTCTCGAAAATGCATCTCTCTGAAAAAACTTATGATCCTTAAGGCTTTGGAGACTTGGAATTCAGGACCTGATGGCATTCAACAACTCCTGGCTCAGATTTTGGCTCATTGTTGTCCTACCGGGTGAGAAAATTCTTCTGAAGCTTGTATTTCACATGCCAAGTCTAAGATCAAAGATTGCCAATTTTCTACTGCCATCCATGGTCTATCCTCTAGTGGTGTTACCCCCATAAAAGTTGCTAATTATTCTTATCTTGAAGCTAAACACCCTCAACCTCCACTGCCATTGGTACAACCTCAGTCTGAAATTTCTAACCTTAGTTTTTCTATAGCTCTCCATCTCCTCTTAATATGGATCATGGAGAGCCTCTTTTTTCTTCTGTCGGGGTACAATAAGGTAATGCATTAGGCCCCCTACTTTTTTCCCTGGGACTCCACCCTCTTATTTTATAGGCAAAGGATGCATGTCAACTTGACCTCCTTTCTTTCTACCTTGATGATGGTACCCTCATTGGGGATAGAGAGGTTGTTTTGAAGGCTCTATCTATCATTCAAGAGTGAGTCCCGATGTATGGTCTTCATCTCAATACTAAGAAGACAGATTTTTTGGCCATCTGATGACCCTAGATGAGGCTCGAATGTGGGCTTATTTCCAACTGACATCTCTCATCCAGAGCATGGAGTGAAGATTCTAGGTGGCCCAATTTTCTATAGATGCATCCTTTGTGAAGAAACTTCTCCAGAAACGTGTGATGAAGACCCTTGATATGATGGATCGCATGTTCTCACTCTAGGACCCACAATGTGAGCTTCTTCTTCTTAGGTCTTGTGTTTGGATGCCCAAACTGTTGTTTGATCTTCATACAACACCTCCTTCTTCTATCACACCTGTGTTGGATATTTTTTATCACGGTCTTCGTCATTGTCTGGAGCGTATTATGGTTGGTGACGGCCCATGTTTTGGTGATTTACAATGGTGTTTGGCTATACTTCCAATGCATCTAGTGGGATTGGGGATCAAGTCCTCTCATGATGTCAGTAAATTTGCTTTTGTTGCCTCTCAGATACACACTAAAGATCTCCAAGACCATATGTTGTGTGAGGTCACATGTGTGCCTGCAGGGCTCCCCTTTGTCCAAGCACATGCTTGCATATGCAATATCTTGCCATCTTTATGTTGGTCTATGTTGACAAGTGTGCATTCTACCACCCCAAAGACCCAGTCTATTTTGGTAGATGCTTACTACAAAACGGTCATCCAGCAAATCATGGCAAGTGACCTATCCTTACGGCAACATGTTATTCTCACTTCTTTACAAGTCAATCATGCAAAAAAAAAATTTAGGGTTGTTCCTATTGATGGCCTTGGTCTGTCTATGTTACCCATTGAGTATCAAGCTATCCTTCGGTATTGGCTTATGATTCCCTTGTATCCAGGTGATGAACGTTGTCTAATTTGCAACATCGCAGATCTTGATGCCTTTGGTGATCATGCAGTGCACTGCTGCTCGCGGCCTAGTTATAAGTTTCGTCATGATGTTGGCACTCGGTCTGGGTTAAAGGTATTGAAAGAAGCTCCTTTTTCCTTCCTTGGCACTCAATATGATGGTGTTCATTCGTTGTGACATGCATACATTCTTTTATTTCACTGGATGAATGGAAAACATGCCTGTGTTGACCTAACATGAGTTTCTCCTTTGAAAAAACTTTAAAGCAGGGCACACAGCGTCCGTGGTAGCAATACAAAAAGTTCATAAACATGGAATAGCATGTGAGGCCAATCAACATCATTTTCTAACTTTCGCTTTTGACACCTTTGGGGTGCCTGCCGACGATGCAGTTTCTCTTCTTCGACGCCTTCAACATATATAAATAGGAATCGTATGATGCCTTCATCTACATGTAATGATTTTATTTTTGGGTCCTTGGGTTTTTCCATCCAACAAGGATTGGAAACCCAGTTTGTTGCTTGCGCTTATGTGAGAGCTTTTATGTAATCTTTTGAGCAATGATATGAAACATATTAAGTGACATGTTATGAGACGACACCATCATGATATGGGCCCTGACTCCTCAGAAATTTATTTTCAGGGGTTTACTGTGAGAGCACACTATCATGATAGTGGTCACATATCCTCCCAAATGCAATTACAATGACATGTTGGGAGAGGACATTCTCATGATATGTGATGTGGCTCCTCTCAAATGCATTTTCAAAGACCTGATGTGAGAGGATGCCATATTGATATGGGCCCTAGTTCCTCCCAAAAACATATTCAGTGACATGTTGTGAGACGACACCATCATGATATGGGTCATGGCTCCTCAGAAATTTATTTTTAGGGACTTACCGTGAGAGCACACTATCATGATATTTGTCACATATCCTCCCAAATGCAATTACAATGACATGTTGGGAGAGGACATTGTCATGATATTGGAGGTGGCTCCTCTCAGATGCATTTTCAAAGACTTGATATGAGAGGATTCCATAATGATATGGGCCCTGGTTCCTCCCAGAAACATATTCAGTGACATGTTGTGAGATGACACCATTATTATATGGGCCCTGGCTCCTCAGAAATTTACTTTTAGGGACTTACTGTGAGATCACACTATCATGATAGTGGTCACATATCCTCCTAAATGCAATTACAATGACATGTTGGGAGAGGACATTCTCATGATATGTGATGTGGATCCTCCAAAATGCATTTTTGGGATCTTCCCGTGAGAGGATACCATCATGATATGGGCCATGGCTCCTCAAAAGTTTATTTTTAGGGACTTTCCGTGAGAGCACACTGACATGATATTGGTCATAGATCCTCCCATATACACCTCCATCCACATGCTACGAGAAGACATTCTCATGATATGGGATAGAGGGTCACCCTGGTGAAGTCCATGTGCACGCTTTGTGCTTTTGGTCCGATCCCCGTTTATAGCAAAAGATTGTTGGATGGATGTGATGCAATCTTTGACTTTACTCCTCCACTTCATCCCAAAACCCATCTTGTCCATCACCACATCAAGGAAACTCCACTCCACCATGTCGTATGCTTTGGACATGTCCAACTTCATAGCAAGACTGCTTTTTTCTTCCCCTTTTCTCTCTTCATAGAGTGGAACACTTCATAGGCTATGAGATCTCAATGTTATGATATAGGCCATAGATCCTCCTAAATGAATTGTTAGAGACTTGATATAGAATGACATTTGTCATGATATGGGCCCAAGTACCTCAAAAATATATTTTCAGAGACTTGATGTGAGCGGACACTTTCATGACATGGGCAATGACTCCTCTCAAAAGAATTTTTGGGACTTGTTATGAGATGAAAACATTATGATATGAGCCTCGACCCCTCACAAATTCAATTTTAGGGACTTGTTGTGAGACACCACTATCATAATATGGGTCTTATCTCATCCCAAATGAATTTTGAGGGACTTGTTGTTAGATGATACTATCATGATATGGGCCATGACACCTCCCAAATGCATTTTTAGGGACTTATTGTGAGAGGACATTGTGGTGATATGGGCCCCTAATCCAGCCAAATGCATTTGTAAAGATTTGTTGTGAAACGACACTGTCAATATATGGGCACTAGATCCTCCTTAATGCATTTTTAAGGAGTTTTTGTAAGAGCTCAATGCCATGATATAGGTTTTGGATCCTCCTAAATGAATAGTTAAAGACTTGCTACGAGATGACATTTGTCATGATATGGGCCCAAGCACCTCCCAAATACATTTTCAGAGACTTGTTATGAGAGGACACTTTCATGAGATGAGCTATAGTTCTTCCTAAAAGAATTTTTGAGGACATGATGTGAGAGGACAACATCATGATATGGGTTGTGACTCCTCACAAATTCATTCTTAGAGACTTGTTGTGAGCAGACATTGTCATGATATGGGTCGTGGGTCCTCCCTAATACATTTCTAGGGACTTTCTATGAGAGGACACTATCATGATATGTGACATGTCTCCTCCCGAATGCATTTATAGAGACTTTATGTGAGAGGACAATGCCATGATATGGGCCTTGGATCCTCCATAATCCATTTCTATGGACCATTTATGAGAGGACATTATCATGATATGGGTCGTGGCTCCTCCCAAATGCATTTTTTGGGACTTATTGTGAGACAACATTTGTAATTATATGGGCCCCAAATACACTCAAATGAATTTTTGGGGACTTATTTGTTATGAGATGACGTCATCATGAAATGGGACCTGACACCACCCAAATGCATTTTTAAGTACTTATTGTGAGATGACATTGCCATAATATGTGCGATGGAACCTCCCAAATGTATTTTCAAGGACTTGGCATGAGATGACATTTGTCTTGATATGGCCCAAACATCACCGAAATGCATTTTTAGAGACTTATTATAAGAGGACGCTGCTGATATATGGGCTATGTATCCTCCTTAATGCATTTGAAGGGACTTGTTATGAAAAGACATTATCACAATATTGTTCGTGGCACCTCCCAAAAGAATTTTTAGGGACTTGATGTGAGATAACATTTGTCATGGTATGGGCCCTGACACCTCCCAAATGCATTTTGATGGACATGTATGAGAGAAGGTTGTCATGGTATGGGCCCAAACTTCACTGAAAATCATTTGAAGGGACATGTAGTGAAAGGACTATCACAATATTAGTCACGACATTTGTCATGATATAGGCCCTGACACCTCCTAAATGTATTTTGATGGACTTGTTATGAGAGGATGTTGTCATGAAATTGGACATGACACCACCCAAATGCATTTTTAAGGACTTATTGTGAGATGACATTGTCATCATATGTACGATGACACCTCCCAAATGTATTTTCAAGGACTTGGCGTGAGAGGGAATTGTCATGATATAACCCAAACTTCACTGAAATGCATTTTTAGGGACTTATTATGAGAGGACGTTGCCAATATACGGGCTATGTATCCTCCTTAATGCATTTGAAGGGACATGTTGTGAAAGGATGCTATCATACATGCTACGGTCATGTATCAATTTTTTAAATTTTAGATGTTTAAATTTAATTTTGATATGTATGTCTGTATATTTAAAATTTTATACTAATCAATTATAGTACAAATAACATAATATATCCGTGTTTCCTTTTTTGCACATGTTCTAGTCATGTATCAATTGTATAAATTTTAAATGTTTAAATATAATTTTTATGTGTTTGGTCATATATTTAGTACTATACACTAATCAATTCCAGTATGAATTTAATTCCAACCAAAAAATCAATAGTTAACATAATATGGCCATGTGTTTTTTTTGCACATGCTGCAGACATATATCAATTTTTTGAATTTTAAATATTTAAGAAAGAGAACTAAACCCCACATAAATAAAAAAATATGAACAATATCACATGTAACAACTTTTTCCCCCACTTAATCCCGTCGCTTCCTAAAACACCCGCTCTAAGAATACAAGTCAGCGTGGAATTTTTCTTTTCCCCAACCGCATCCCCAAACCCCTACTGGTTAACCCTTCATTTCCCTCATTGTCAGGTCCTTCTTCTGCTCAACGGTGAGAGCTTGATACCATTTTCCCCTATTTCTCAGTGGCTTGGAATCCCTCAGGGTTGATCACGCACAGTAGTTTTCAATTAGCGATCTTCCTTGGGGTCTAGATTCTCGATCGCTCTGCTCTGTCTCACCCCTAGTCCTGGCCGCAAGTAGCTAGAAGTGATCTCTCTGTTGTTTCTCGGCCCTATTCAGTAGTGGAGCTGCCCCGTCGATCGATGTTCCTTAGTGATCTTCCTTCGGGTCTAGATTCTTAATCGCTCTGCTCTGTCTCGCCCCTAGTCATGGCCACAAGCAGCTAGATTGTGATTGCTCTGTTGTTTCTCGACCCTATTCAGCAGTGGAGCTTTCCAGTCGATCACTATTCTCCTTCGGGACAGGTTAGTTTCTCATCTTCATTCTTCTTTTCTCAATCGCCTCTTTCTCATTCACCCCTCTTCCTCAGTCTCCCCTACAAATTATTGGCCATAACTAGGTAACTCGAGCAACAGTGAGGCCCAATTGATTTTCCTCATTCCTCGTTCGCCCCTCTTCCTCATTCTCCTTCCTTTGTTATGAATTAATGGAGTTTCCTTTTCTTCTAGATATCATAGGTACTAATCAGATCAGTTGCAAGAAGAAGGAGACCGTCTCCCCAATTGAAGTTCATCACCATTCAGAGTTAGTTCACATTTTCCCTTCTTGCTTTGCTCTGATTTCACGGATTTACCATTGCTTTGTTTGGAATTCGCAAGCAGAACATATTGTCTTCTTAATCTATACCCCCACCCAACCACAATGTATCTATCCCTCTTTATAATTTTTGACTCCATTCTATTCCTTAAGTGTCTCTATATCCAGGTTGAATATGTGTTGTAGGGTTATATATTATGATGGGCATTTTCAACCACTTTATTTGTATAGAATTTATGATATGACGGGCAAGTTTCCTACTATTAGATGATGGATTCAAATCAAGTGTATTTCTCACCAGCTGCCTCCTCCTTTATATGCAATATTCTAACTTTTCTAGATTTTCTATACAACTAGTCAAAGACATATTCGCTAATCATTATGCCCCTTACTCTAAATATTGTGCTATGTTGATTTTGCATTCATATTTGTTCATGTTTTTTTCTTTCTATTATATATTTTGTTGAACTCGTGTGAACTATAGTAGACAAGATTATTCCACTCAAATTACTTGGTGATTCACCATACCAGTGTAAAGGTAAACCATGGACTTATAAGACTAAGCAATTGACTCCTTGATCTATAATGAATTTTTGCATCTAGCCTCAATGTTTGAATAGATGGATTAAACTAGAGTACCATGTCCTAGGTATTGAGGAGGTAAAGTAAGAATTTCCTGTTGAGATTTTCTGACACCTAAATGGTTCTCTTCCAACATCCCACACAATTTATGGTGAAACTCCTCAAATTAGGATTATTTTTCTTAGATTAGATTTAGTTACATCTTTGGTTTCTTCTCTCATAGATGTCGAAAGACCCTAGGGCAATGTGGGTTACTTGATTTTATATAATAGGACCTACTAATTAGACCTAAGCTCTCCAAACTTTTCCTTTATTGACATAAATGAATCTAATATCTCCTTCAACTTCACCAAATTTTATTGTTGTAATAATCAGGTTTGTTTTCACAATACAGTCCTAATTTCCCAAATTTGACATGATTTGTTCTAATTTAAACCTGATTTTAGATTACATGACCTAATTAGATCTAATTCTTATATAAATCCCACCCAAAAAAGTAAAACCTGAGTAGCAATTTGGCCTTCAAGAACATGTTTGACGGCAGGTGAAAAATAAGATAGTATCAGACAAAACAGTCCTAAATCCCAATGAATGATATATGTTACTTTCTATTATATGAGGACCTAAACTCCTCAAATCCCAATTATTTGCCTCAAATTAGATATTTTCCCCTAAATCAGACCTTATTGTCCATATTTGCATGATTTGGCCTAATTAGAACCTGATTTTACATTATGTGACCTAATCGGATCTAAGTCTAAAATAAATCCTTCCCAAAAAAAGAGAAGGTTGAATAGTATCTAGGA
Source organism: Alisma plantago-aquatica (assembly GCA_963693085.1). NCBI lineage: Eukaryota > Viridiplantae > Streptophyta > Magnoliopsida > Alismatales > Alismataceae > Alisma > Alisma plantago-aquatica. The sequence continues at coordinate 338,930,291 of OY856409.1, read as the reverse complement.
TAAACAACACCTAAACTAGACCTCAACGGTTCTTCTTGGTGAAATAGATTCTCTATTTGGTTCTACTTTCTATTGATTTCCTCTTCAATATAGTTATAATAAAAAATAGATAATATTTTTGAAGAATATTAATTGCAAGAAAGAGGAATGGAAATTACAAAAATAGATGTATTTAGCCTAGGCGCCCAGTTTAAGGTGGCCCGCCTAGAGCGTAGGGGGCCTAAGAGCACCTTTATAGCTAAGGCATAGTTGATAAGGTGGTTAGGCATTGGATAAGGTGCTAATAATAAAGTATTTACATTCATGATTTGGCCTAATTCAAGCCTAATTTACATTAACAACAATTGTCTCTTATACATAATTGAAAATTTAACAAAATTACATGATCATTTTCAGGGAACCATGGATAAGAGTTGGATGAGTAGAGGAAAATCTAAACATGAACGTTGCCAAGAGGCATTCATGCAAGGATTTAACTTATTTTTGGATTTTGCATTTAGTAATCGTACTAAGGTCAGGTGTCCATGTGTGAAATGTGAGAACAAATTATTTCATAATAGGGAGACAATTACATGGCATGTTATCAGATCTGGATTTCTATCGACCTACACTGATTGGGAATATCACGATCATATTGACAAAATAGATCATATGGTCAATCAACATGTGGCTAACTCTTTTGACGATATGGAGGGGTTGATAAATGATGCATTCTATGATGAAGTAGAAATGAACACAAACTTTCTTGATAGTGGTAGTGAATATCCTATTCATGAAGTAGAAATAAACTCGTGACGTTGTGTTGTTAGGGTGGGTCGTGACGTTTGGGTTGGTCATGAAGCCTACACTGGTTGTGGAGGCAGTCACGATGTTGCATTGTGAGATATGGGTTGTGGCACGTCCCAAATGCATTTTTAGGGACTTAATGTGAGATGAAAATTGTCTTGAAATGGGCCCTGACACCTCCCGAATGCATTTGAAGGGACATTTTGTGAAAGGAAACTATTATGAAATGGGTTGTGGCACCTCCCAAATACAATTTTAGGGACTTGATGTGAGATAACATTTGTCTTGAAATGGTCCCTGACACCTCCCAAATGTATTTTCATGGACTTTTTGTGAAGGAAGTTATCATGATATGGGATCTGGTACCTCCCAAATGCATTTTAAGGCCATGGCACCTCCCAAATGTATTTTCAAGGACTTGGGATGGTTTTGGTTGTGATGGTTGGCCTTGTTTCAATCGTGATGGTCCATTCTACTTCTGGACATGACACTTTGTTTTGGTCTGGTCACGACGTTCCATTTGTTGCGATCGCAACGTTGTGTTGTGAGGGTGGGTCATGACGTTGTGTTGTGGGTTGGTCGCGAAGCCTATGTGTAACGTTGTTCATGGAGACAGTCAGGATGTTATGTTGTAAGATATGGGTCGTGACACCTCCGAAATGCATTTTTAGGGACTTGATGTGAGATAACATTTGTCTTGAAATGGGCCCTGACACATCCCAAATGTATATTCATGGACTTGTTGTGAGAGGACGTTGTCATGATATGGGACCTAACACCTCCCAAATGCATTTTTAAGGCCATGGCACCTCCCAAATATATTTTCAAGGACTTGGGATGGTTTTGGTTGTGATGGTTGGCCTTGTTTCAATCGTGATGGTATGTTCTGCTTCTGGACGTGACACTTTGTTTTGGTCTTGTCGCGATGCTGCATTTGTTGCAGAAGTGACGTTGCTTTGTGAGGGTGGGTCGTGACGTTGTGTTGTAGGTTGGTCGTGAAGCCTATGTGTAACACTGGTCGTGGAGACAGTTATGACGTTGCATTGTGAGATATGGGTCATGGCACCTCCCAAATGCATTTTTAGGGACTTGATGTGAGATAACAATTATCTTGAAACGGGCCCTAAAACCTCCCAGATGCATTTGAAGGGACATGTCATGAATGGAAACTTTCATGATATGGGTCGCGAAACCTCCCAAATGCATTTTTAGGGACTTGATATGAGATAACATTTGTCTTGAAATGGGCCCTGACACCTCCCAAATATATTTTTATAGACTTGTTGTGAGAGGACGTTGTCATGATATGGGACCTAACACCTCCCAAATGCACTTTTAAGGACTTACTGTTAGATGACATTATCATCATATGTGCCATGGCACCTCCCAAATGTATTTCTAAGGACTTGGGATGGTTTTAGTTGTGATGGTTGGCCTTGTTTCAATCGTGATGGTCTATTCTGCTTTTGGATGTGACAATTTATTTTGGTATGTTCGCGACGCTGCATTTGTTGCGGTCACAACGTTGTGTTGTGAGGGTGGATCGCGATGTTGTGTTGTGGGTTGGTCACAAAGCCTATGTGTAACGTTGGTTGTGGAGACAGTCACAATGTTACACTGTGAGATATGGATCATGGAACCTCCCATATGTATTTTTAGGAACTTGGCGTGAGATAAGAATTGTCTTGAAATGGGCCCTGACACCTCCCAAATGCATTTGAATGGACATGTTGTGAAAGGAAACTATCATGATATGGGTCGTGGCACCTACCAAATGCATTTTTAGGGACTTTATGTGAGATAACATTTGTCTTCAAATGGGCCCTAACACCTCCCAAATACATTTTCATGGACTCATTTTGCGAGGACATTGTCATGATATGGGACCTGACACCTCCCAAATACATTTTTAAAGACTTACTATGAGATGAAATTATCATCATTTGTGCCATGACACCTACCAAATGTATTTTCAAGGACTTGGGATGGTTTATGTTGTGATGGTTGGCATTGTTTTGATCGTGATGGTCTATTCTGCTTCTAGACATGACACTTTTTTTGGTCCGGTCACAACGTTGTGTTGTAAGGGTGGGTCACGACGTTGTGTTGTGGGTTGTTCATGAAGCCTATGTGTAACGTTGGTCGTAGAGACAATCACGATGTTGCGTTGTGAAATATGGGTCGTGGCACTTCCCAACACTAGTACAGAAATGGTCTATATCGTTGATTTTTTTAAGCCTATAGCGTCACTTTTCAGCCGACGCCTAAGTGGTCGTCGCTACAGTAATCGATCTATAGCGTCGATTTTTTTAACCCAAAAAAACCGACCTTGTATAGTAAAAACCAACCCTAGTGGCTCTCAAAAACTAAACCCAAATGAGAAATGAAGTTGTACCTGAAGCCTATAACGTTAGTTTTTTAATAAATAACCGACTCTAAAGATTATTTCTAAGGACCTATAGCGTCGGTTTTTCTTAAAAAACCAACCTTATAGGTGTCGTGTTGGGATGAGGTAGAACGCTCGTGCCGCCTAGCACAGCCATGTTGGTCTATATTAGCACAGCCGTGCTACACGGCACGGTCGTTCTACCATATCTCAACACGGTCGTTCTACATGGCACGACCGTTCTACCTCATCCCAACATGGCCGTTTTATGTAGCACGACCGTTCTACCTCATCCCAACACGACCGTTTTATGCAGCACGACCGTTCTACGCGGAACAGACAAGACACCTATAAGGTTGGTTTTTAAGAAAACTGACGCTATAGGGTCGATTTTTTTAAAAAAAATTTATGCAGAAACTGAACAGAACAAAACAGAAGAACAAGAATAAGATATGGGAGAGGGGAGCATTGATGCTCAACCGTCACCATTCTGAACCACACATTCATAACAAAAATGACTCATATATTGAGTTGAGTACACATAGTCACATCATAATTTACAAAATGATAGATTGCAAGTCTGAGATGATATTAAATGTCAGATACAAAAGTAAATATGAAAGAGTACTGAAACCACATATATAAATGGAATGTAACTGGCATATTTATTCCCATGCTATATTGACTTCATTTAGAAAAGCATCTGACCACTCTTCGCAGAATTCATTTAAGTCCTCACGTGTGTAAGGTTGAGTTGTAAAGATCTGTAACAGAAAATGCACATGCTAATAATTTTATAAAATGACTACAACTCACTTGTAAATTTATGATGTTATTCTTTATTACCTGATCTATAGTCTGAATGTCATTTGATGCTTGTTTGACAATAGCTTGAATATATTTCATTACATAGTAACCACAAGCCCATTCATTATTTTGTATAGGACACTACAAATAACAAATTATACTTAATGTTAGTAACTACTATAAATAGAAGACTATAAGAGTTGACATATAAGAGTTGAAAATTAATACATATAAGACTAAGAAGTTGTCAAAGTAGCTACCTTGACATTTTTCAAAGTCAATGTCTTTAATTTTGTGGGTATTTGTCCTCCACCTTCATGAAAAGCTTTTATACCCCTATCAATTAAACGATATATAGTTGGTAAAATAGAAATTCTAAACAGAAATATCATGTTGAAGCATTGACTATATTTATGCTTACGCTATAGCTGGAAATTTTAGTTTGTGACCCCTTGTAATTTTTCCCATTGGGTCAAGATAATAAAGAGTCATCAATTTTGGGACAATCACCACTAATTCCCAATGTCTAGATCTGAGTAAGAATAAAACAAACATTAAAATAAATACATTTGTTCATTATTAAAATTATATTGAATAATAATACTTACTGGACGTTAAAAGGAATTAGGATAATTTCCTTTCCCACAGTAGCAAAATATTTGAATGCATCAGAGAAGTACTCACTCACTTCCTCAATATGTGTCTCCACCTAACAAGTGACCGAAGGAACTAAGAATCCAACATTCTTTATATCAAAGTTTGTGGCCTCGGTATATAAATGGCTATTAAACATTTGTAATTATTTTCATATGTAGAAATAAGCTAAAAATGTGTATTGGAATTTTCTATATTGATAGATCCTTACCTTATCCATACTTCTAATATCGAAGTATTCAGCCAATCATAACGGAAAAACTCTATAATATCATCAAGAAAAATATAATTGTCAAAGTCCCTCCCAGTTGCATCTTCTATTAAATTGATCAACATTTGTAGTCTAGAGCTTTGGTTGGCTAAGTATCGACACAAACATTTACATTTACTTCCCAACTCGTCGAATGTGGATTCTGGAATAATAGAAGGCTTGGGCATAGGAGGACGACAAGAAGAATTTTTACTTTTTGGTTTGCAAACCTGTTAATGAAATTACATACTTCTATTACACAAGTTCATATATGCAGTCAAATATGAAAAACATGGTAGAATTCAAGTATACCTTGTCATTGATAACCAAGTGTCTAGGCCAACCCACCATAGCACCCTCTGCTTCTTCAACTGTACTATATTCAGGATTAGGTATGGGTATTGGTTTGTCCCCCATTCCGTCATACACAAGATGGATGGACACACGACAAATGTCATCAGTAATTTGTTGGCAATGCAATGTACCACCAAGGTTGTACACCTTGCCCGCTGCCACAACATTATATTCTGAAACCTCCACTGCAAGTTTACAGTTCATACCAACCTAGATTGAAATAATATAGGTTATATAAGATGTAGTAGAACAGATACCTGTTACAACTATATATATTATCATATATATATCATACTAATAACACAACATATAGAACAAAAGCTTACTACAGATTGTTGTGGTGGTTCATTGGGAGTGCTCCCATGACCTTCTACAACTGTAGCATGGGCTTGTACCTCATCACCTGAGAGATGCACAGTATGAATAGGTTGAGAAGGTTGAGTAGGATGAAATGAAGACATTATTTCATTTACTTTCTGCGCTACTAATGCTTCAACCTCCTCTTGTGTAAGACCTCCCGCATGACCTCTTTTAGATTGTGAAGGGCCAAAATAAGACTTGAATCCTATGCCAGCTCCTAATCCCCTAACACGGCCAGGATGCTCCTTCATACCAAGAGCAACTGATAGTTCATCCATGTGGCCAGTTGGGATGAAATTTCCTTCCTTCCTTTGCTCGTGGAGATCAATCTATTCGTAGTTAATAAAAATATTAAATCACAATATCAATTAGATATAAATAAATCTAAGTTTGTGGGAGTTACTCTTTACTTAGTTGGGATAAACCTACCATCTTTTGTGCCACCTCCTTAGTTGCAGGGTTGACAATTTCACTTGCTTGATTCTTTCTAGCATCAATCCATGTCAAGTGTCGGGGTGGACGCTCAACTTGAGTTGTACTAGATTCTTCTCCAGAAGAGGATTGCTTCTTTTGTAGTTGGCGGAGGAAGGTATAACCACCGGGGCCCAAGAGATGGTCATGCACATTTTTGGCCCGTCTTTCCTTTTGAGTCTGGTAGATAGCCTGATCATTTAAAATGAGATATTGCAATTCAGACTTGGCAAACATGTATAAAAAGATTCACCTCCTTAATTGTATAAAATTAAAGATTCATACAATACATCACAATCTTTATTACCTGAAACTCTTCTGATCTCCTAGCTGCAACAAATATTTCCCACACCTCAGGATCTATAAAAATATATACATCTATTGCTTTCTTCTTTTGTTTAGGATTATCTATAAATTCCCTTGCGAGATATGTCTTAAAACCCCTCCATTGTACACCACAACGTTGTAGCACTCTTTTCTTGTGATCTTTTTCATTTAAATGAAAAACACCCTATACATACAAAAGAAGCAATTAATAATGTTGTTTTGAAAAACAATTAATTCCAAGCAAACTAAATTAGAATCAATAGATAAAAAAACATATTAAAATAATATCACTTCCACTCACAGATATATCTTTCCATATGAGGTCTTTTTTGGCATTAGGAACATCATGCCAATTTTCTATATCTAATGGAACCTTACTGTGCATGATCGCCCCTACGTAATGCTTGAAAGCACTAGCATGTTCCCCAACAGGTGCTCCTGTGATATCAAACTGGATTGGCAATTTGTCCCCTTTAGCCCTGAGCTCCTGCAGCCTACGCATCAGTGTGGGACCTCTACTTTTCTTAGCATCACCACTACCATCCTCATGGTGCTCATGCTCATGCTCAGAATGTTCATCTTCGCTCTCCATTTTTGAACCTTCAAGTATACATGATAAAAAAATAAGTGATAATAAAAGCACAAGTGATAAGGTATACTTGCTTGAATGATAATAAAATAAATAGTTCAAAGAATACATGCCTCTAGTATTGGTTGAGTTGTTAGTCAAGGAAAATTCCTTCAGCATGGTCTTGACGTTTATAATATTCATCGGTGTTATCTTCAACATTTACACTTGGCAAACCAACTGAGAATGGATTGGAATCATCATACTTTTCATAGTATTCTTCTTCATTTATAGGATCTATAGTAAACTGTCTTTTTCCATGAAGAATGACAGATCAATTTTTATTTGTTAGGTCATCAATATAGAATACTTGTTTTGCTTGGTCTGCCATGATGAATGGCTCATCTTTCTCACCAATCTTTTCAAAATTCACCAATTTGAAACCCAACTCATCCACTAAAACTCCTTTGTTGTTGTCAACCCAATTACACCTAAAGATAGGAACTCAAAAATTTGTATAGTCCATTTCCCATATGTCCTCAATGACGCCGTAATATGACATCTCAGCTTCGCGTGGTTTTTTATCTTTGGCACTAGAAAAATACAACGAACAAGCTTGAACAGTGACCCCACTATTTTGAACTACTTTCATCTTGACTCTTTGTGTAGTATGAAAATTCGTTTATGTCATAACCTTCATATGACATGACATCCATTTTTGGCTTAAAGGCGAGCCATTTTATGTTCTCAGCAACATTATTCAGTGATTCAGATAGTTGATCAAATACTTTCTCTTCAAACCACCTAATAAATGTTCGATTATGCTCTCTTGCAAGCCACATTGAACTGGATCACGGATGATTTTTCTTGATAAGATCATTGTGTTCTATGATGTAGCTACTAACTTCATCGGTGTTGTGTAAAATATACAAATGTGCTTGTTCCCACAACTCATGACTGATTCCTTTCACTCATCCTCCCAGAGTTCCTTTGCCACAATGAGATTCAGTGTGATGGAAATTTTTTAGATCGCTAGAAGTTTCATTGCAATTCAAAAAATCATTGCAAAAGTCCATCACCTCCCTAGCCAAGTAACCCTCAACAATACTCCCTTCAAGATGATAACGATTCCAAACATCACCTTTAAAAACACTCATGTAGCATTCTAATGGATACATCCAGTGTAAGAAAATTGGACCCAACATCTTCACCTCCCTTATAATATGTACTACAAGATGAACCATGATATCAAAAAATGAAGGAGGAAAGTACATTTCAAGCTGACACATGGTAACAATTACATCTTTCTGTAATTTATCAAGAGTATCAGGATGTATCACTTTGTTGCATATTTCATTGAAGAAGAAACAGAGTCTTGTGATTGCAAACCTTACATGCTTCGGCAATATAGATCGAATAGCCACAGGTAAAATTTTGTGCATTAAGGTGTGACAATCGTGAGATTTGAGACCTATCAACTTCAGATCCTTCATTGATACCAATCTACGAATATAGAAGAGTATCTTTGTGGAACCTTAATATTATACAAGCACTCACAGAAAGTTTTTTTCTCCTTCTTTGACAAAGTGTAACAAGCTGGTGGTAAATATGTGCGGCGACCCCTGATCTCCACTGATAATTCTTTTCTTATACCCATTAATTCTAAATCTTTTCTAGATTTGATGCCATCTTTCATCTTTCCTGGTATGTTCAATAGCATACTGATGATGCTATCACAAATATTTTTTTCAACATGCATGACGTCAATGCAGTGTCTAATTGCCAAAGATCTCCAATAAGGAAGATCCCAGAATATTGACCTCTTCTTGTCAATGTTGTGTCTAATTGCCAAAGATCTCCAATAAGGAAGATCCCAGAATATTGACCTCTTCTTGTATAGAGATTTGTCACATGTGAGTGTATGACTACTTGAACTCTTTCCAAATTCATTAACAACATGTTTCACCCTATCAAATACAACATTTATTGGTATAGGTTTAGGAGCACTTCGTTCCTCAGTTGACCCATTAAAGGTTTTGCATTGCCTTCGATAAGGATGCACTGGTGGGAGAAATCTCCGATGACCAAGATATACGATTTTACCACCATGTTTCAGTCTGATTGAATCAATATTTTCCTCACAAATAGGACATGCTTTGTATCATTTTATGCTATATCTAGAAAATTTTCCATAAGTTGGAAAGTCATTAATTGTGCAAAACAACATAGCACACAAATTGAATATCTCTTTACGTGAAGCATCATATGTCATAATACATTCTTCCCATAGTTTCATTAGGTCATATATTAGAGGTTGAAGGTAAACATCAATATCATTTCTAGGTTGCTTGGGCCCTGATATCAATATTGACAACATAACATACTTATTTTTCATACACAACCAAGGAGAAAGATTGTATATAACAATCATAACAGGCCACGTGCTATGTTGGCTTCTTAATGTACCACAGTTATTCATTCCATCTATATAGAGTCCAAGTCTTAAGTTTCTTAGTTCGTTACCAAATTGAGGGTATAACAAATCAATTTACTTCCATTGTGGTGAATCAGATGCATGTCGTACGATGCCATCATCATTGACCTTTAACTCCCCATGCCAAAACAAATTTGCACATCTTCTGTATTAGCAAATAAGCATTGAAATTGTGGTATTATTGGTAGATACCACATCACCTTGACAGGAGAGCCATTTTTAGCCTAAGCTGAATTTGTGGTCTTATACCTTGACGCACCACATTTTGGACAATTTATTAAATTACTATAGTCCTTCTGAAACAACACACAATCATTTGGACATGCATGAATCTTCTTAGCCTCCATTCCCATTGGGCACATTATTTTCTTTGCTTGATATGTTGAAATTGGAAGCTCGTTGCCTTTAGGAAGAATTTCCTTTAACAAAGACAAAAGTGAAGTGAAACTCTTATCGGTCCACCGGTTTTGAGCTTTAAGAGTATATAATCGCATCACATCACTCAACCTCGTGAACCTAGTACAACCCTTATATAAAGGTTTTTCAGCATCATGGACTATGTTTGCAAATAAATAAGGTGGATCAATGACATTGTCCAGACAACTGCGTAGCATCTCATCAACCATATCATCCTGAATCGGGTCATCCTGAATCGGTTCATCATTGAAATTATCATCATTATCTATATCTTCTATGCCACAACTATTAGTATCGACATTTTTTGATCCATTATTAATTTTCTCTCCATGCCAATACCATTCATTATAACCTTGTATGATCCCATTGCATATGACATGATCCTTAATTTCCTCAGCAGTATCAACTTTCAAATTGTTACCACAATTTCTACATGGACAATAGAACCTATTTGTAGGTAGTTTCCTATGTTCCTCAGCAAATCTGATAAATTCATCAAGACCTTTGGCAAACTTTGGACTACAACGGTTCTTGATAGACATCCAACTTCGATCCATTTTCTATATCACATTAAAAATTAATTATGAAACTAAGCATTTAATATTGATACTATAAGATGTAAGTTTTTATTGATAGGAAGTTAATTACTTTTATACTAAAGTGTACCACCTATCCCATTTTTGAATATTTAATCTCATTAGTAACTGTATAATGTATGTTTAGTTTTGAAGAAAATTTCAGCAGCATTTCCGCTAAGTTCTCCAAGTACACCGATGTAAATGGTAAATAACCACTCACATATGTACCCAGAGAACAAATGAGAAAATACTACTAAATTTTTCTTCAAAACTAAACATACATTATACAGTTACATCCTAAGTGAGATTAAATATCCAAAAACAGTCCCAAACCAGGGACTATCCAAAATTTACTCCTATGAGTAAATTTTGAACGGGTTTCTAAGTTGATACATGCATAAATGTATTATTGTCATATTTATATATTAAGTTAAACATCATGTATTCGATGATCTCATATATAAACACTAAAGTGTCAATCTAAGACTACACAATGTCTACCCTCATATTTCTAGAATGTCTACCAAGCGCTACCGTACATGTATTAAATATTAGAATCAAAATGAAGCCTAATGGCACATTGGGAGAGTGAGAATATTATACCTCACTTTAAGGATGAAGAAGAAATATATGCAAGTCAACAACACCTACAACAACACAAATGCACGATTCAATTCTCTTATAATGTAAGGCATTAGGGTCAATATACATCAATATTAGAGGAGCAGAAAGATTTTAACAAATTCAATTCAGCAACTCAGCCAACACGGCCGTGCTACCTAACAAATACATTTACTCAGCCACATCTACCACGGCCGTGCTACCTAACAAATACATTCACTCATCCACAACCACCATGGCCGTGCTACCCAGCACGGCCGTGCTACCCAGCACGGCCGTGCTACCTAACAAATACATTCACTCAGCCACAACCACCACGGCCGTGCTACCTAACAAATATATTCACTCCGAACCTCTTCTCAATCATGGCATGACAATAAGAAGAAAAATAGTTGTGGTTATGGCACGATCGTGCTACTACCACCAACACCCATCGCTACCCACTGCCGACCCCAGCCCCAACCGCAGCACCCATCACCACCCACCGCGGAACCCCAGCCCTGACCACAACAGCCCCCACCTACCCCACCTCTCCTTTCCAATCGAGAAGGCTCTTCGACGGAGACACATGTACAACCGAGAAGCTTGCGACCGATTTTAGGTTAATAAAATGTACCTTGCGACCTTTAGTTGGCGGCGGCGGCACAACACGGCTCGGCTCCTTGGACACGGCGGCCACAACACGACTCGGCTCATTGGACACGACGGCGGCGTCGGAAGGACACGGAGATGGGCTCCTTGGACACAACGACAGAGAAGGAGGGGGTCTCTAGCGCTGTGCTTTCACACAAAATGAAATGAAATAGAAGTTGATCGGGTCTATCACGCGTTTTGGTAACAGCCCAACCTTTAACATCGGTTAACTGACAAAACTGACGCTAGAAGTTAGGTCTATAGGGTCGGTTATTTGAGAAAACCGACACTAAAGCCTAAGTGGTGCCCGAATTTTCGTAAACCATCTATAAGGTTGGGTATTTGAAAAAAATGACCCTAGAGGTCAGTATCTATAATGTCAGTTATCCATAAAAACTGACCCTAGAGTTCCAAATCGGTGCCCACATTTTTATTTGACCTTATAGCATTGGTTATTTGAAAAAACCGACGTTATAGATCGAGTCACGAAGCCAAAATCGCGGGAATTTTTTCCGCGGGAAACATGTAAGGTCAGTTTTTATGATAAAACTGATGCAATAGTCTATTAGGTCGGTTATTCTAATAAAAATGACGCTATGGGCAGCGACGTTACTGGCCAAAAATGTAGTAGTGCAAATGCATTTTTAGAGACTTGATGGGAGATACAATTATCTTGAAATGGGCCCTCACACCTCCCAAATTCATTTTAAGGGACATGTTATGAAAGGAAACTATCATTATATGGGTCGTGGTACCTCCCAAATGCATTTTTAGGGACTTGATCTGAGATAATGTTTGTCTTGAAATGGGCCCTGACACCTCCCAAATGTGTTTTCATGGACTTGTTGTGAGAGGACGTTGTCATGATATAGGACTTGACACCTCCCAAATGCATTTTAAGGTAATGGCACCTCCCAAATATATTTTCAAGCACTTGGGATGGTTTTGGTTGTGATGGTTGGCCTTGTTTCAGTCGTGATGGTCCGTTCTGCTTCTGGACGTGACATTTTGTTTTGGTCCGGTCACGACGCTGCATTTGTTGCACTCGCGATGTTGTGTTGTTAGGGTGGGTCGTGACATTTTGATTGGTCATGAAGCCTACATTGGTTGTGGACGCAGTCACAATGTTGCATTGTGAGATATGGGTTGTGGCACCTCCCAAATCATTGTTAGGGACTTGATGTGAGATGAAAATTGTCTTGAAATGGGCCATGACACCTCCTAAATGCATTTGAAGGGACATGTTGTGAAAGGTAACTATCATGAAATGGGTCGTGGCACCTCGCAAATACATTTTTAGGGACTTGATGTGAGATAACATTTGTCTTGAAATGGTCCATGACACCTCCCAAATGTATTTTCATGGACTTGTTGTGAAGGACGTTATCATGACATGGGACCTGACACCTCCCAAATGTATTTTCAAGGACTTGGGATGGTTTTGGTTGTGATAGTTGGCCTTGTTTCAATCGTGATGGTCCTTTCTGCTTCTGGACGTGACACTTTGTTTTGGTCTGGTCGCAACACTGCATTCGTTGTGGTCGCAATGTTGTTTTGTGAGGGTGGGTCGTGACATTGTGTTGTGGGTTGGTCGTGAATCCTATGTGTAACGCTGGTCGTGGAGACAGTCACGATGTTGTGTTAAGAGATATGGGTCGTGACACCTCCCAAATGCATTTTTAGAGACTTGATGTGAGATAACAATTGTCTTGAAATGGGCCCTGGCACCTCCCAAATGCATTTGGAGGGACATGTTGTGAAAGTAAACTATCATGATATGGGTCGTGGCACCTCCCAAATGCATTTTTAGGGACTTGATGTGAGATAACATTTGTCTTGAAATGGGCCCTGACACCTCCCAAATGTATATTCATGGACTTGTTGTGAGAGGATGTTGTCATAATATGGGACCTGACACCTCCCAAATGTATTTTTAAGGCCATGAAACCTCCCAAATGTATTTTCAAGGACTTGGGTGGTTTTGGTTGTGATGGTTGGCCTTGTTTCAATTGTGATGGTCTGTTCTGCTTTTATACGTGACACTTTGTTTTGGTCTTGTCACGACGCTGCATTTGTTGCGAAAGTGACGTTGCTTTGTGAGGGTGGGTCGTGACGTTGTGTTGTAGGTTGGTCGCAAAGCCTATGTGTGACACTAGTCTCGGAGACAGTTACGACGTTGCGTTGTGAGATATGGGTCGTGGCACCTCCCAAATGCATTATTAGGGACTTTATGTGAGATAACAATTGTCTTGAAATGGGCCCTAAAACCTCCCAGATGCATTTGAAGGGACATGTTGTGAATGGAAACTATCATGATATGGGTCGTGGAACCTCCCAAATGTATTTTTAGGGACTTGATATGAGATAACATTTATCTTGAAATGGGCCCTGATACCTCCCAAATATATTTTTATAGACTTGTTGTGAGAGGATGTTGTCATGATATGGGACCTGACACCTCCCAAATACACTTTTAAGGACTTACTATTAGATGACATTATCATCATATGTGCCATGGAACCTCCCAAATGTATTTTTAAGGAGTTGGGATGGTTTTAGTTGTGATGGTTGGCCTTATTGCAATCGTGATGGTATGTTCTGCTTCTGGACGTGACACTTTGTTTTGGTATGGTCACGACACTGCATTTGTTGCGGTCACGATGTTGTGTTGTGAGGGTGGATCGCGACGTTGTGTTGTGGGTTGGTCACGAAGCCTATGTGTAACGTTGGTCATGGAGACAGTAATGATGTTACACTGTGAGATATGGATCGTGGAACCTCCCATATGTATTTTTAGGAACTTGATGTGAGATAAGAATTGTCTTGAAATGGGCACTGACACCTCCCAAATGCATTTGAATAGACATGTTGTGAAAGGACACTATCATGATATGGGTCGTGACACCTCCCAAATGCATTTTTAGGGACTTTATGTGAGATAACATTTGTTTTGAAATGGGCCCTAACACCTCCCAAATGCATTTTCATGGACTTGTTTTGAGAGGATGTTGTCATGATATGGGACCTGACACCTCCCAATTGCATTTTTAAGGACTTATTGTGAGATGAAATTATCATCATTTGTCCCATGGAACCTCCCAAATGTATTTTCAAGGACTTGGGATGGTTTTGGTTGTGATGGTTGGCCTTGTTTCAATCGTGATGGTCCATTTTACTTCTGGACGTGACACTTTGTTTTGGTCTGGTCGCAACGTTGCATTTGTTGCAGTTACGACGCTGTGCTGTAACTGTGAGGGTGGGTCGTGAAGTTGTGTTGTGGGTTGCTCGCGAAGCCTATGTGTAACGCTGGTCGTGGAGACTGTCACGATGTTGCGTTGTGAGATATGGGTCATGACACCTCCCAAATAATGTATAAGCCACAGCAAAATTCTCCAAAAGAGAGGCATAACACATCACCAGAACATATTAAAATATATAAGGTGTGATCTCATCACATCATCACTTGATATTTTCATTCACCATAATTCTCACCATAAGAACCACATACTTTGGGGTAACAACCCCTCATATCATCATTGAGGAAATTATCATATCATATAAGGCGATAAGCTATCATTAGGTCATAAGACCTTTTTTCTCCTCTTTCAACGATACTGACATCTCGCATGCCTCTTAAGGCCCATTCAAACATATCATAATCACCATATTTCATACTTGGCTATGCATATCAACTAGTGTTACCTGCATGGTTAGAGACAGGTAACAAGAAGAATAATACATCATCAACATTACCATATAATAAGATTCATGTCATTCACATTACATCATTAAGGTTAGAGTTCTTCTTAATCAATTAGGGTTATAAGGTTGGATCAACAACCACCCTTAGATTATTGTTCCCATCATCATTATAAGGTATCTTATGAAAGAAAGAATATAGCAAACAACACTCTTGTTAAATCATCAAATCATGATCTTAATTATCAAATCATCATTTATAGTAGTTTCTTGTTCTATATGATACATTCTCAAGAAGTTATAATAATATTTTGTTTATGTATATTAAAGTTTAATAAAAAAGTATTGAACTAAGTACTAGGTAGGTAAACGAACATCATGTTGAACATTTTATTTGGGTCGCAAGGGACTTATATTGAAAAATTAAGAGATGAATCTTAGCATATTGTAATTTTTTAAGGGTATTCATAAGGTATTAGATAAAAAAGGTTTACCCCTATTTTAAGTGTAGATATCGGATGTCACCATAATAAACTTAAAATCTAGGCTAGAGGATGCAATTTTTCAGAGTCAATCCCACTCCCCCACCCCATCAGGTAAAATGCACAGTTACACTCTTCGCACGGCCACCCCCGAGTCCTCGACTTGCCACCAGCGCCCCATCCCCAAATTATGTTATCATTTCAAGTGAAACACCTGCACAAACCCTGGTGCACCCCCAAATTCGTTGACCCTCTGTTTACCTCGTGGTCGTCGTGGGTGTATGACTCCCGCACAAGCGTCTAGGGCATGTTCCTCTGCATCGTTGACCTCAAGGACCGTCACATCTGTGGAAGACTGGTATCTCCCACTGAAATGTTGAAAAGCGTGGTTTTCGGGCTCTGTTGCCTCGCGCCCCCGCCCTAGTTCTGGCTCTATGGCCTCTGTGCCCCCACCATGTCCTTCTCTTCTGACCTCTGCACCCTCCCACTTCCAGTTTCACTTCCACCACCCCCTTTCTATTCTTTCTTCCTATCCTTTGTGATCCACAGAGTGGGCGTGGGCTTCCCGAGCGTGAACTCTGTAATGGCGGCGTCATTGATTCCGCAGCTGAGTCGGAGGGATGAACCTATAGAGGTAATCAGTAGAATCAGGCACCCTGGATGCCTCTCAGCCTAGTAAATTGCAAAGCAACTCCTCTTGGCCTGGGAATGGAGGTGCAGGCACTGCTCCCCACTCTCAAAGCTCTGTGCGAGTTTGAGGGCTCTCAAGGTTGGGCTTTTGCTTGTTTTTTATGCTTATCCTTCTATTTCCTCTGCATATGTATAGTATAGTCGATTTGTTTCTTTATCATTTATGGTGTCACTGACGTAGGAGATGTACTCGAAGAAATGTTTTAGAAATGTCTCTCTCCCAATCTGAATATCATTTCAAGGGTTCTTTGTATCTGATGTCTCAAGGAATCCTAGCGTAATGAGCAACTTGATATTATTGAAACTTCATTTACCTAGGGACTTAATATTTTTATATCTACCACAGAAAATAAAATATATTTCCTATTGTAATATTTGTATAATGTGTTTGTACTCTTTGTTTCAGGTAATTCTAGTCATATAATTGATGGTTTTGATGTTGTTCTGATGATGATAAGAATCATCTTCTAGAAGGGGTCGTCCATATGTGGTATCTTTGACTACTTGCAACTACTATTACTATATTTGGCCGTAGGTATGTTTCCAGATTGTTGAATGTGTGGCTTTTCAGCATTGATATCCATACTCCCTTTGGATGATGCACATGATCTAAATAAAATATTATGTTTGTGATCATGACAAAGAAATGATATTGTGTGTTTGTGTGTGCTATTTTTATTTTCTTTTGTTCTTGCAACAGTGAGACTCACCACAAAAAGCATATTGACACCTCTGATGTCTTCCTGTATCTTCTCTTTTGTTGATCCACATTTCATGAAAAATAGAGGTAAGTTTACTTGTATTGTACTAAAACAAATTATTAGTATCTAGGTGATTTTTCCTAGTTGTGGTATTTCCTGAAATATAAACTGTGTTGCTTCTAGAGTGATCATTTCCCCTAGTTGTGCAATTCCTTTGTGATTGCCACTCTCCAGTGGTTGTCTCAAGGTGTATGCTATTATGTATCATCTTTAATATATGACGAATGGCTGTTGAAGCTGTGTTCTAATGTAAATCTGACTTAAAACCTGGAAGTCTGCTCATTTTCCTAGCATAAAATTAGAGGTGATGGAGAGATACAAGTATGAGAAACAACAGTATGATGAGTAAAGTAGGTGAGGAGAGTATGTGAGAGGCCATTTCCAGAGTAGAAAATGGCTTCCCTGGAACACAAATATCATGTTTTCATAAGACCTGTCCTCAACAATTTTTTTTTCACATAGATACTGACTATTAAACTACTGTGCTCAACATTATCTAGTGCCCCCATGCATGAATAGTGAGGGAACCAAACAACAATCAAAATATTATTATTTGTAGTTGTTGTCGACATTTTCAGAAGCAACCATGTGTCTTTTGTTCTTCTTCTCATAAGGAGGAAAAACAATGAGATGGTGTGTTGTGTTCTATCCAGAAAATGGTGGAGGGTTGTTAGTATACTGCTTCACATTATGTTCAGGTTTATAATGAAAAAGGTGTTTGCCAATTAGCTGGATTGTATTGAAAGAAATCAAGACGTGGTTGAGATCTCACTATAATTGAAAGCTATAATTGAAAACGGATCACTAGAATGTGTGAATAGATAAATTTCGCTATGTTTGTATCTAGGGAAAAACTACATAGTTTCTTGTCAACTTTGTACTACTAGTGCTTGTGGATGATCGAGTAACATTAAGTTCACTGTATTTCCTCATGATTAATTACCACTTGCATGATTGTTTGAATCTTGGGGATAATATTCCATCCATAAACTGCTTTACTTGATCTCTTAAAACTCAATTCTTATATCTTGAAGCTAGTTGTTGTCTAGCTCAGGAGTTAAATTTATCATGAAGTTAAAGTCTAATGCAACTTATTATGTACCTCCTGCTAGCCATTTTTATCTGTATGTCTATACATTTCTATTCCATAGAGAAGTAAGATGAGAATATTATGCTAATTATTGGAGATTAATACATCACCTTGTTTCTAATATCTACTAGAATCTTACAATCTATATTCCAAAAAGTAGCTATTATGGTTTTGTTGTAGTCTTTTAAATTACTATTTCGTGTGTGTTGACATGTGGAATGTTGTCGCATTTTCTTATAGAATATCTTTTTTCGTGAGATCCTTTCTCCTTATATGATTTCCTGACCAAGGTGCTAACGTATTTGTATGGTAGTTCTTTATGCAGAAATATCATTATACCAAGATCTTGACACTTCTTTACTGTTGTTTTTTTGGAGTTGTTGTGTGTATCAAGCAAGACTTATTACAAGAAATATCAACTTGGCTGGATATGCAATGTTCTTCTATAGAATGTCATTGGCAATCACGTATTTTTCCTAATCTTAATGCACAAGTGAAGCTGCAACATACTAGAACTGGATAGCTTGGTGACAACCATCAAATGCAGTCATTGGATAAGTGGATTTCTAGATATGATTAGTCTTTTTCTAGATTGAATTACATCATACAACCTTCAAGCTTAAATGAAATGCACAGCCAGAAATCTAGTTTGGAAAGCACAACCAGGAATCTAGTTTGGGAAGCACAGCCAGAAATCTGGGGTGAAACAGATCGGGGTTATATGCTTCTTACATAACAACAACAAAAGTACCAAAGTTATAATGGAAGATTTCTTCATGTAGTTCTTAGTTATGTGCTTTTCAGCAGCAAGTTATGGGGCATGCATGTTAAAAAGGTTGTATACCACCTCCCCTCAAGCTATGGGACATAAGACTCATTTTTATGCAGAAGTTGGATGTACAGATGTTGAGCAATAATGTTTTGAATGCATTCACAGCTAAACATGCCTGCAATAAGGTGGTCAACTGAAAATAGTTGTTTTTCTGTAAATATGTCAAGGGATAAGGCTTATATCCTCCCTTTATAAATGCATATTTGCTATATTAATAAAATTAAATTTCCGACTTTGTGTAAACGTTTTTGCACTTCCATATTTTTGAGCATGTGGTGTACGTTTTCATATTTATGGTAGCATTTGCATTGTCTTTGTACGAAGGTTAGAATCTGAAATATGTGACATCTATGCATGTGATATTTTGACACCATTGTACTGAAATGGGTGACAAGAATGCATGTGATATTTTGAAGATAGATGATGCATTTTGATGTCACCTATTGGCTGATTATAGAATTTGAGAACCACCAATAGGTGACATTCATTCCACATAGGCTACACTGCACAAATGCCATTCTTAATAGGTGACGTTGATTTTGTTGGTGATGGATTCCTGTGTCACCTTTTCACTTATAGAATACATATTTGAATGTCACCTATGCCTTATATTTTAGTAGTGGGGGTGGAAAAAGAACCCAGGGGGAGAGGGTTCCAGCCAGCCGAGCGCCAGCAGCCTCCCCCCCCGAGCAAAGAGCGTCGCCGTCGAGGAGATTACCGAGTCGCCAGAGCTGGCGAGCCCTAGAGATACGACTTTTTTGTCGGTCTTCCTCCAAGTGTTGTCTTCTATTGAATAAAAACCACGACATGTTCGTAACAGGACTTGTTTAGGTGTTTTGTAAAAAAAATTGTTACAAGTGAGATAAGCTTACTAGCCCAGCTTCAGTCTGGATATTTGACCAACTCAGTCCGGCCCGCTTTGATAAGGATCTCAAGATCCCATTTGGTTTAGATTCTTTATTTCCACATCGATGTCATGTAATATGCAAATCCAATCAGACTGAGTTTCCAAACAACATTTCATTCACATCAGACTAATTCAGTCCTGTCACTTGGACAGCTAGTCAGGATTTCACAAAATCTCAGCATACATATCCGGTGCTAAACAGGGGCTAAAGATTTGGTCTGGATTAACTTGTTATGTTCTGAAATTGATACCGGACTGAGTTAACTCCAAACAACCTTTTATCTAAACTAGACTACATCTTCCATTTCCATCGCCGAGACGAATCCATTCTAAATTTCACGATATTTCAATATCCATATCCTATGCTGGTGATGTACTTCCCACCATCCCAGAATGACCAATGACCGTCACCACATACATGTTGATGTTCTTTTGGGAATCATCACATATTAAAGTAAGAGTTTCACAGTTCAAGTTGCGTTGCAGTACGTTTTACATAATAATCTCCCAGCCGAGGCACAAATTATTTTAGTACTTAGTTCATGCTGCGGTAGGCAGCATCAACATTAACTACTAGTGCATGAAACATACTAGGGTAAGATGACAACTCCACGGTGATCAAGCACTTGCACAGTGACGAGCTCTCGTCATCAACGGCGCAGCAGGCGGCTGGTACGAGGTGCTGCCGGCGGCCGCTTGGGTTGGTGCCTGGGATTGGGTCCCGGGTCAAGTTGGTAGTCGCTGTGCATGTCTCCGCCTTCGGCCACCATGCCCGTAGCAGAAGGAGACGCTGGCTCTTCATCTTTCACATCCCCTGCGCACAAAGAAATGGAATCAAGTTGATTTAAGCGGTTAGTGCCATAAAAAGATAATGTTAGGAGAAAATAGAAGATACGTATGTCGTGAACTACCTGCAGCAGAACCAAAGACTGATTTAGTCGGTGCGGAGGTGATTGTGGGAGGAGCAGAAGAAGTTTTGGTCTGAGGCACTGTTGTGTCAACAACGACAGCCAAGGTCCTCCGTCCCGCCTGCGGGCTGTGCTGAAGTCCCGCAGGTGGCGACTTGGGTTGGTGCCTGGGGTTGGGCTTCCGGCCTTGGTAGTCCTCTGGGTGCAAGGAAAAGGATCAACTTGTTTGAGTAATAGGATATGAACGATCGAAGAGAACTACTAGTACCTGCTATAACATCTAATGCCAGGCCACCGGTGGCCAAGGTCACCATGTGAGGTGAGGGAGGCATTCTCTGAATTGGATCGGGTGGGAATCCTCTGTCAGGCGTTGTCGCCCCCATACCAACCACTATACTCGGTCGCTCCAAGGCCGCTCCTACTGGTGCTGTTTGCTCACCTGCAGAAGATCCGGATGCCACAGTGACGACGAGGAGCCACAGGCAGATAAGTGCACATGAAATCGGGGACGAGGCAGAACGACGAACTGGGGCCATAGCAAACATGGCTGACTGATGTTTTCTGTTGAGGGCGTCCTTCCCTGGTCGGTCATTGAGCATGTTTATATACTGTGTTTTGGATGGAGAACAAGACAAACATTGTTCATCTGGTTAGTTGGGGAGCGCCACTCCTATCCCGGCTAAGTAGAGATAACTCTACGCACAGATTATGATAATTGAGATAAGTTCCAAAGATTACATCTATTCTCCAAGTGTGACGCATGCCTCCGTAGTTTCATACAAATGGGAGAGAACAGTTAAAGTCATGTAAAACCGACACTTACTAATTTAATGCATCTAATAACTCTACTAATTAAAGTGTACGATTACATAGAGCAGTTATGGCTCTTTACACACACAAAAAAAAAATCAAAAATCTGCACGGACACAAGGAATCGCTCTCGCACAGTGAGCGACAGGTGTTTGAGGTTGGAGGAAAGAGTAGGAGACATTTTTCTGCAGAAGAAAGAGAGGCTTAAGAAGAGTAATTGCAATAGATGACAATTCTTTTCCTTTAACGAGAAATTTTTTTTATATATGATTAACTGAACAAAATATAATTATATCGCGTTACTTACTATATTATTATAAGTTAGTCGAAAGAAGTGTCATGTATATTATATTATAAAAGGAGGGAGTTTGTTCCACTAATTAGTTAGGGCATTTTCTTACTCCTATAACTTTTTTTTCCCTTTCTTTCTATCTTTTCTTAATTTCTCCCTTATATCTCTACTCTACCTATTATAGTATTCATTATCTCCTTACATGATGGTCCAATGTAGTAGAATATAATTTTACTCATTATGGAGACATTATATTTATTATCAAACATAACCACCTCTATTTATGTTCTTTTTCTCTTTCCAAAGCAACTTCTTGTGCATGCAATATAGCCTATCCACATCCAACCACTTTCATCTCTAATTTCTCTCTCATCACCTTTGCTCTACACACCATTTTTGTATGTTATCTAAGACTTATTTATCCACTATATTTTATTATGCAAATGTGCCATTAACATTAAAAAACATTACGTCTCTCCTAATGTTTTATCATTTGTAGAAAAGGTAATTGTTATATTGATATATCCATTCATATCTAATAGCATTATAAATTGTATATTGACTATTAAAGAAATATCTTCTATATTACTATAAAAGGAAAGAGTTTTTTTAAAATAACTAACATGCCATTTTTACTTTTCAAAATAGTACCCAACTAATTGGATTGTGGCAGTTTCAAAATGTGACATCCTTTTTAAATATCTCTATTCTCATGTTTTCTTACTCACTTTTCCATTCTTCTCACTCATTTCTCTCACATTATTCATTAATTTTCTATCACAACTCCCATGCTCTCAAGTACATGTTTTATCTCATTCGGCCACATTTTTTTCTCATTTAGAAGACATCATCCAATTTAAAACGATGACCCAAATCTCTATCCCCACTAATACATATCTTTCTCATTCAAAAATCTTAACCAACATAAATAATTATCAAATGTCTCTCCCCTACTAATTGAAGGCTTTTTAAGTCTCTCTCTCAACTAAATACCATAAGTATATTAACATGGTTCTTCAAGTCTATCTACCCCACTAAATCACACTCTTTCTAATTCAATCAACAACATTGCACATAGGGCTGTCAATGGGGAGGGTATGGGGAGGGTTAGGGCTTACCCTTACCCTTACCCACCTTGCGCGGAGGGTAAGGGTATGGATAATTCCCCACTCCACCACTATCCTTACCCTCCCCTTACCCGTACCCTCTTACTCATAGGGTAAACGGGGAGGGTAAGGGTGAAGTTGGGAATTTATATCTCTTTCAAAAAATTGTAGTTATAGGAACAACAATGTCATGCCTAATACATTTATACATTTGAGTGAAATGTCAATATGCTCCAAAATGGCTATTAACTTTTTAAAATATTCAGAAGCCATTTTCTATAACAATATATACACATGATTTTTATTATAAAAATAATAAAATCTAATTATTCCTTACATGTGTGTCTTACACCTCCAAAATGGTGTTGCATACACAACTAAATTAACTACATAAGAAGTAGATAAGAAAATTATGCATTTTACTAAATGGTGACCATTTAGTGTTGAATAATCCATTGACTCTAATAACATAAGGAATATATATTTAATATATTATACATAACTATTAGCAGGTAGCGGGTTAGAGTAGGGATGAGCATCAGGTTGGGCCAGCCCGATCCGACCCGCGACCCATCCCGCACAACCCGATCCAGACTCGAACCCAGTTTACAATATGGGTGGGCCGGGCCTAAAATTTAAACCCATATTTTATTTGGGACGGGTACGGGCAGAGGTAAACCCAGGCCCGAAAACCCGAATGCCCAGATTATATGTTATGTACATTATATACCTATACATCTATCTTTGTCTTGAAAGAAAAACATACAAATTTCTTGATGCAATATGTAGTATGTACCTAACCAATGGCAACATGGATTACATGATTAATGAATTCATACTAGTAAGATAACCATCATTGACATGAATAGCATACTTGATTTCTTTATTTTGATCTCATTGTGTCCACATATAGGAGATGAATGATCTTTTGCTCAGTGCATCGTAGATATGCTCATCTTTTTACTCATATTCCCACATGTAGGAGACAAATGATCTTTTGCCCTTCCAAAACCCATTTCATTGTATATACATATAGTATGAGGAGGCAAAAAGGCACAACATTGTGGACTCCATTGATTTTTTACTTCTCATACATTCACATGTACGAGAAAATGATTTGTTACTCTTTTAATATAGTGTATATACATTCTTTTGAAGGTTTATCACAAAATACAATAATTCAGTTTTCATGTTAGCAAGTTAGATCTAGAAAAATTTGGTATTCTCATTCGATGTTATATGGGCAAACCCAAATCCGGCCTGAAACCCAGCATTCTTATATGGGCCGGGTATGGGCTGACATTTTTCAATTTTATCCGGGCCCAAACCCGGCCCGTGGCCCGCTTTAAAATGTGGGTTTGGGTTTGGGACAGGAAAAACCCGGTATAACCTGGCCCGATGCTCATCCCTAGGTTAGAGGGTATGGGTAATGGCTTACCCTTACCCTTACCCACTAAGGTAGCGGGTTAGAGGGTAGCGGCTAAAGGGTAAAGGGTAAGAAAATGCTTTACCCGTACCCTTCTCCTACAGGGTATGGGCAAAGTGTAAATGGGTTTACCCTAACCCATTGACAACCCTAATTGCACAAAATTTTTTTCCTTAATGTCCTTTTGATAACATTTAATTTTGTAGATATTTCATGCCTAAATTCACCCTAATATCCTCTCTTTATGCACAATTGCCTTAACTTTCTCACATTTTTCTCATTACCATCATTTCCATGTAAGTAACTCGCCAAACGATGTCGTCAACCCTCCCATCAATTTCCACAATCGATGGTGACCATCCACCTTTATCATCAAGCCATCCATGGAGTTGACCGACCATTAGATGCCAAACTGATGGCCTCCATCAGTACCTAGATGTCCTACCATCAGGAAGTGGGCTAGTTAGAACAACCATCAGTCCGCAAAATTGATGGTCAGTATGGACCTCCTGTCAGAACAACCATCAATTTCCAAAACCGATGTCCCACCAGGAAGCATCTACAGATTGCTGGAATGAGAATATGCCTATTAATGGCCAGTTTAGCTCACCTGATTTGAGGACTAGAAAATGGAAACTGATGACTAGCCGAATGACAACATCGTTGATGATCTTCCAAACAATCCTGTTACAACCCCAATTTTTGGGTTCTTTTGGTGAGAAATGTAATTTCTCCTATTAAAGATATTTGAACAAATAATGATATGATTTGTTTTTAATAAAAAGTTTTCGTTTACAATAGCCTTGTTGGTTGTTTTGTGGGATTTATTGGCTATTGAGCCCAATAACAAGGATAAGACAAAAGAAACTCCATTATTAAATAAGTAAATAAGAAATGGAGAAAACAAAGATGTAGAAACCTCTAGAAGGTAAAGAATATTATCCAAAGGTGGATTGCATGCCTCTTGGGTTCCAAGGAGTCGAAAGTTACAAAGATAATGCAACAAGAAAAGAAAAGATCAATTAAATATTTCTTTATTAAGAAGGAAATTAGAGACAATGATAAAATATGGGAAATAAGTGGAAAGAGGTATGATTGAGTCATCGTTGGTGGATTTTCGTATCCATAAAGTTTCTAATGTTAGAAGGAATCCCAATAAGGAAAATAATAAGAGAGATAAAGA
This sequence comes from Alisma plantago-aquatica, assembly GCA_963693085.1. Taxonomy (NCBI): domain Eukaryota; kingdom Viridiplantae; phylum Streptophyta; class Magnoliopsida; order Alismatales; family Alismataceae; genus Alisma; species Alisma plantago-aquatica. Next base: position 338,904,399 of record OY856409.1, on the reverse strand, counting down.
GAAATCCTTGAAAAGAGATATTTTTAATAAGAAATAAATAAGATAATGAGAAATAATAGATATAGATGCATCTAGAAGGATAATGAGTATCCAATAAAATTGATTTCAAAATATTAGGGTTTCTTGAGGTCCAAGGAATCCAAGATGATAAGATAATGGCAAAAAAAGAAGAAATACCAATTAATTTAGTTTTATTAATGAATAACTTGCATATGAAGGAAACACCCTTTTCCTTTGGAATTTGGATTTCAAATTTAATACATAGGTAGATAATGCCAAGATAGAGTTTACCCTAAAATTTGAATGAAAATGTTAATCGAGGAGAGAGATATGAATTTTCGACGTTTCCCTTGAATTAAATTAGTTATTACACAAATTCCTTGTTTTAAGAGAAAAGGGAATCCGGGAAGCAATGACAGCCATCAGATCCCCACGTGGTCTAGGGGACCACAGATCCGACGATGGTTGTTAATCATCTAGCTGAGTTATAGAAGGAAAGGATGAGGGGAAAGAAGTCTGATTTTCTCACATTTGATGCTCTAACCTGAGGTGTGGACGAGTCCATCACCTTTGGGAGTCTTTTCTGAAGTTTCTCGACCCAATTTATGGGTAGTTTTGTGGAGGATTGGAGAAGTCCCCAAATCCTTGAACACCTTCAAGGAAGTCCTATATAAGGGGAAGGGTCTGGGCTTCACGAGGGATTGCGTGAACCCTGCCCTCGAGTTCAGCGCAATGCAACGAGTAGTTTCATGCCCTCAATTGGACCAGCAGTCTGTTCTTCCCCCTCGACTAGCCGCCGCCGTCGTCGGAGAAGCGACCACTTGCTGGCTGTGGAGGAGCAGAGCCAACTTGGAATTGAAGGGTCAAGAAAATTTGCAAGGGGTAGGCCAAGCTCTTGGGTTGATCGGCTTGATCGCAGTCGTAGAGATGCCCGAAGTCAACCCCTGAGTTGACTCGGTTGGGGCTGCTCGCGAGCCAGCCTGAGGTTGAAGAAGACAAGGGGTAAAAGACCCCTTTGCCCTCGTGGTTGTGTTTACCAAGTAAGGGCATAGCTCTCTTTTTCCTTCCTTTCAAACACGGGTGGGGCGCGTGATCACGGATCATTGGATCTAGACGGTAGTGGATCATCAATCAAACAGCCCACATTTTTTTCTAAAAATAACAGACAATTCAAGAAAATAATTTTCTTTGTAAAAATCATAACGGTTGCTAGGAAGCTCTGATGAATAAAGTTAAAACATGAAAGTTGATCAAAAAAATATGAGGAACATGATAAAAATAGTTTGAGAACCTGATTTTGTTTCTATTTGCAAAAGTGTATTATTTTGATGAAAAAGGTATTAATTTTGGTTAAAAACCCTAATTGATGATAATAAAAGTTTAATAAGTGCAAATAGGCTAATTCAAGTATTGTTAAGCTATTTAATGATAAAGATGAATCTTAACCTATTTTGAAGATGCAATTGCAAGATTTAGGGTTTTAAACCTAATATGATGGTTAATATCCTTAGAAACCCTAAAAGGGGAGTAGAAACCCTAGGAAGCGAGCTAGGTTTAATAGACCTTGATGGCCTGATCAATGATAGGAAAATTGGATGTATATTTCAGGATCATCTTGTGTGCTTGCTTGTTTACTGAATTTCTTGCTTAGTTGGATTATTCTGCACTCAAGTCAGCCTGACAAGTATGTGGTTAATTATGGTTAATTGCACTAGTTTCCCGAAGAGTTTCCCAGATGATTCATCGTATTGAATGCAACTTATCAGTTTGGATGTTCATACTTGTAAATCATAAAGTTACTGTGATTATCAAAACAATAATAGAAGTGTGTATTCTCGCACCTACATGCCACCCTAATGGATGATGCCAAAAGGTCAAGCCCAGGAGGGAAGACCCATGGGCACCATGAGGGGTGACCCCATACACCAAGCTCGGGATTGAGAAGGTGGTCTTTATAGAATGACTAATGGGAACCATGAGAGGTGACCCTAGGCACCAAGCCCGAGATTGAGAAGGTGGCCTTCATTCATTGGCAAAATAGAAACCCTAAGGTGGGTATGCCAGGGTTAGGGCAAAAGCGGTGGAGAATGTCACACTGAAAGTGTAATTTGGCTTGTTAATTAACTTGATTGTGATATTTTGATTGTTAGCCATATCTAAAAAATTTTGGTTGTCCCCACATACCGGCATATTCCTATATGCTGACTGACGTTTTGTTTGTCGGTGATTTAGGTACAAATTGAAAAGGACAAACAATAAAGTGGCATATTGTGAAATTAAGAAATAAAGTGCAAGGAAGATTAGTTAGAATAGAGTCCAGATGTGGATAGAAGTAAGATATCCAAGTTTTTGAAAAAGGTATGCAAAGTTTTATTTTATTCTATCTTTCAGTATAGTTTGGTATAATTTTATAATTATTACTGATTATTTTCCGAACCTTTGATCCTGTTAATTGGGATAACGGCTTTGACCTTCAAGTCTCCCTTAATTGGGGGTTATCGAGAGGCAGGGTTGTTACATTTGGTATCAGAGCATAGGTTCCTCATTTAATCTTTAATAATTGTTAAATTTTACAAACTATGTAGAACCCAAGGGAGTTATTAGAGGATTTTCCAAAAGACAGAGGTGTCTAGAAAAGGATCACGTCTGGGGGATGGAAATATTTTCCTCTACACCGCTAGTTGGAATACGAGGACTCCCGGATTTGTGTGATTGCCTGGCCAATATCTCAAGATTTCACTCGAAATAAGATACCTTTAGGACTCTCTCATCTTGTTCATCCCTTCTCAACTCAAATGTTGTTGAGGATTTTAAGGATTAGGGTTTTTATCTCTCTTCCTCACCCTCTTGAGGTATGATTAAAGTTGATAGGGTTTAAGGAATCCTCCACCAAATTAATGAAAATCATGTAAATAAGATGTCATGGACATAAGCTTAATAGTTTAAGCGTAAACTAAAGAATAGATAGATGCTTAGGCCGTATGACATATGTTGTCATGCCCTCAGGAGAGACCTAAGGCTAGACCTTCTTGTCAGGAGGATGAGTAGAGAGATTTGGTCTTGAAGGTAGAGACCTCCATTATAAGTAGAGACCTAGCACATCCTTTGAGGATGATGCTAACCCTAACCCTAAGTGGTGGTTAGAGAGAGAGATGGCATGATGAGTTAGATGTCATGATAGACTAGCTGTGTGGACATGCTTTTGGATGCCCATGATGTTATGAGCCATGTGAGGTTAGATGACCTAGTATCATTGACGACCCAACCCGGGAAAGGGTCGTGCATGTTACAGTGAAGGATAGCTCCTTGAATGATGAGGTTAATGAAGAATCTATAGAAACCCTATGGGCTTATGCGGGTAGGGCATAACATGCACCCAGAGTATGTCAGTAGTGTGGGTAGTAGGTTGAACCCTGTCCAGGAGAGTATGTTGGATGGCTTATGAGATAAGCATGGGGAGCTATGGATAATCTTGAACGAACGTAAGTTTGAACATAGGCTTCAATCATGTAGGGGTATGATGTGAGTTTGATCCTTCATGGGGAGAGGACCTCTGGTAGTAAGGCTAGTTGTGGAGTTAGCTCTAGAGAAAGAGAACAGGACCCAAGCAAGCAGGTTGGAAGCTTAGACTCAGAGATATGAGGAACAATGGGGAGTTGAAGATGATGTGACCTAAGTGGATGGTTGCAGTTGCCTCATGCATGATCCCTAGAGGCTGATGATATCTTGGTTGCCTTTAGAGGAATCAAACCCTAGAAAGAGGATGAGGTTGCTAGTACCTATATGCAAATAGGTGCTTACCTTCTAAGCTAGGAAGAAGAGTTCCTTAGACCTGAAGAGGTTTAGTAATAGGTTGTGAGGCCTTATACCTAGTTGGTTGTCCTTGAGAAGGACTCCACTCTAAAGTGTTGCTCAAGTAGAAGGATGACATGAAGTGCATGTCATACCTTGTACATGTTTGGTTCATGGTTAAGAGGTGCCGCATGTAGTTGAACACCCAAAAGTGAACCTAGGGTTCCTAGGCCTAAGAAGGGAAGTGGTGTACCTGATGCTCATGATGATATTTGAGTTTTTATAGATTCGAGCATGGTACTCCTCAGGTTTAGCAGAAAGGAAAACCCCTTAAGTTTAAGGTATGTTTGGTGAACCCCTCACAGCTAAGTTGGTGACACAGGAAGGTATGTTCTTGGTCCAATGTTGAGGAATGAGAACAAGTATGACCTAGCTTGGTTTAGTAGGTGGTCTTCTTGTGCCTTAGTATCTTTCTAGGGTTAAACATGCTCATGTGGATATAAACCCTAGACATAAGCATGTTTGTGACCTTTGTTATCAAGGTGTAGTTTACTCCCATCCTGGGAGAAGGACCCTTTTGTAGGGTGTATACCAGTTTTGTTGGTTTTGAGGTAACCTAAAGAGGTCTCAATAGGATCTTTAGAAGCTAAGTGAAAAGTACATAGTAAGAGAATGAACCTGTAGACCCATAGATAACCATCTCTAAGTGCATGTGGGTGTGTTACCATGGAGGTAACTGGTATGGGGCCTTATCAAGGTAGGCAGGTTTCCATGACCCCTATGAAAGGATGAAAGTGAGCCCAGAAATGCAGAGAGAGAGATGATGGAGACTTGGGTAAGGTTCTAAGTCGGACATGTACTATATTAGAATCCTAAGTCTATCCGAGGGTCAGTAGGGATAAGACTGATGGAAGTAGGAGTTGCTTGATTCCCTAGTTGCACATGACCATAGGGTCGGGAGGTAACATCTATCATTGTCTGAGGACCATGGGTTAGGAGATTGATCACCTTCATGAACTCATGGGACCCAAAGGGCAGATGAGTAGGGCACTCTCTAGATGCATAAGGGAAGAGGGATGACCCCAAAAGTGTCATCACCCTACAGACCTAGAGGAGATGACCAAGTATTGTGTGGTGACCCAAGTAGGTTCGAGACTAGTTTTCCATGGAAGTAACTTTGATATCGAGATGATTGTGATGTGGAGACATAAGTTGCACATTTCAAATTATATTTGAAGGTGTACTAGCAAGGTGGGATGTACCATCTCTACTCTTGGAACAGGAAGAACTCTATATTTGGATGGCCGCCAAATGCTTATTTCCTCTTGTTATGGGAGTGAGAGATAGGACAGTATGCATGCCATACACTAAGGATATAGATGATGTGAGTTGGAATGTTGCTATGAAGTATGAGGACAGAGATGATAACATACCCTTGTGGAGTAAACAATATGTGGATGGTTCACAAACACCAAGAGAACTAAGGTAGTCATCTTATGAGGATGCTTGTATCATGAGCTATGTGGAATTTGTGAGTCATACAAGGTTGAGTTTGATAACCAAGAAGATGAGCTCTAAGTTTTCTTATTGAGTCCGAGATGAGATGATAAGTGGAATACATGGAGGTGTGTGTCTTCAACATTACCTAACACCTAAGGATGTGAGGTAGTAATGGATTCTCTGGTTGAGATACAACTACCTAGTTTAGTTAGAGGCTAGAAAAGGTTGTTAGGTTAACCCTAAGTTGGAAAAAGGAGATATGTTTGGCTAACACTCAGATGTAACGAGATTGTTGATTAAGTAAGTAGTTGTTTGGTTAGCCAGCCTAGGCCTTGATGCAATAGAAGGATGGTTGTAGAACCTCAGATGCACTTCTTTGGAAAAGAAGGAGATGAAACCCGACTAGAGTGGTTTAGGGTTTCTGAGGAATCAATCTTGAGGAATCATGACATACAGGAGATCATGATTTTAAGATCATCATACACTGTGGTACTACTAAGATAGTAAGTGACAATAATACTTTGGATGCTTAAGATGAAGTTGCATGTGGCTTGTCGCCATGCAAGCCAGGAGGTGTAGGATTAACACCAGTAACCCAATGATTTAGTATAGAGGATAAAGAGTCCCCGAGAGGAAATGGGAGTTCATCACTATGGTTGTTGTGGTAAGTCTCCCCTAGACCAAGGAAGGTCAGGATGCAATATGGGTTATGGTAGATCGCCTTACCTAGATGACATGAGAAAGAAAGAATGTTGTCACAGGACAGATCCGGTTGAACTACATATGAGAGAGAGATGGTTCAACTACACCATGATTTGAGTTCAAAAGTTCTTTATAACCTAAAGATTCACTTCCATGAGGTGGAAGTAGACGAACTCGATGCTAGTATAGTTTATCACCCCTAACTAATGGTTAGTATAATCCAGACTAGAGAGTTTGATAAGAGCATGTGTGCTTGTTCAGGGTGATACATGGAGACAATTCTTGTTTTCTTTAAGATGTGATGATAACCACCATAGTTAGTATTGGGATGTAAAGAAGCTCTGTAAGGGATATTGTGTCGATCACCACTTCATTAAGATGATGTTGGTGAAGAGACCTTGTGAAGGTCAGAGAGACCACAGTGGGTGTAGATGAAGTTTCTTTGATCATGCGATGGATGAGAGAGCCCAGGGGCGACATGAGTCGTGAGCTGATGAAAAGCAGACTGACATGCAGTTCACTGTGGGAAAGTATGTGATGTGAAAATCTGACCCCTCTAAGTTATAGCTAAGAGAGTTGAGTCCCGGCTGCATGGTCCATTTGAGATGGATTAGTGGAGATGGTTATGTTTAGCCTTACCCCTCAGGATAACATGATGTATAATCTGTTCCATGAGTTTGATCTAGAGCACTATGTGAGGTACCCAAGCCATGTGTTGAGCCATGAACCTATTCAGCTTTATGAGAGGCGGAAATGTCCTGAGTCACCTACGAGGGTATGATATACCAAGGTGAGAAAGAACTCAGATGGAAGAACATGAGATGATGAAGGTTCTTGGGAAGCACCATGGAATGGGTGAGGCCACATGGGAGCCATGATGGACATAAGAAAGTCTTATCCTATATGTTTGTGTGCCTGGTGGAATTTTGGGGGCAAATTTCCTATAAGAGGGGAAGGATGTTACAACCCCAATTTTTGGGTTCTTTTGGCGAGAAATGTAATTTCTAATATTAAATATATTTGAACAAATAATGATATGATTTGTTTTGAATAAAAGGTTTTTGTTTACAATAGCCTTGTTGGTTATTTTGCGGGCTTTATTGGCTATTGGGCCCAATAACAAGGATAAGACAAAAGAAATTCCATTATTAAATAAGTAAATAAGAAATGGAGAAAAGAAAGATGTAGAAATCTCTAGAAGTGAAAGAATATTATCCAAAGGTGGTTTTCGTGCCTCTTGGGTTCCTTGGGTTCCAAGGAGTCCTAAGTTGCAAAGATAATGCAACAAGAAAAGAAAAGATCAATTAAATATTTCTTTATTAAGAAGGAAATCAGAGACAATGATAAAATATGGGAAATAAGTGGAAAGAGGTATGATTGATTCATCTTTGGTGGATTTTCATATCCATAAAGTTTCTAATGTTAGAAGGAATCCCAATAAGGAAAATAAAAAGAGAGATAAAGAGAAATCCTCAAAAAGAGATATTTGAATAAGAAATAAATAATATAATGAAAAATAATGGATATAGATGCATCTAGAAGGATAATGAGTATCCACTAAAAAGGATTTCGAAATATTAGGGTTCCTTGATGTCCAAGGAATCCAAGGTGATAAGATAATGACAAAAGAAAGAAGAAATACCGATTAATTTGGTTTTATTAATAAATAACTTGCATATGAAGGAAACACCCTTTTCCTTTGAAATTTGGGTTTCAAATTTAATACATTGGTAGATAATGTCAAGACAACATTTCCTATAAAATTTGAGTGAAAAATGTTAATCGAGGAGAGAGATATGAATTTTCCAAGTTTCCCTCGAATTAAATTAACTATTACACAAATTCCTTGTTTTAAGAGAAAAGGGAATCCGTGAAGCGATGACAGCCATCAGATCCATGCGTGGTCCAGGGGACCACAGATCCGACGATGGCTGTTCATCATCTAGCTGAGTTACAAAAGGAAAGGAAGAGGGGAAAGAAGTCTGATTTTCTTGCGTTTGATGCTTTAACCTGGGGTGTGGACGAGTCCATCGCCTTCGGGAGTCTTTTCCGAAGTTTCTCGACCCAATTTATGGGTAGTTTTGTGGAGTATTGGAGAAGTCCCCAAATCCTTGAACACCTTGAAGGAATTCCTATATAAGGAGAAGGGTCTGGGCTTCATAAGGAATTGTGTGAACCCTTCCCTCGAGTTCGGCACAGTCCGACGACTAGTTTCATGCCCTCAATTGGACCAGTAGTCTGTTCTTCCCCCTCGACTAGCCACCGCCGTCGTCGGAGCAACGACCACTTGCTGGCTGTGGAGGAGCAGAGCCAACTTGGAATTGAAGGGTCAAGAAAATTCACAAGGGGTAGGTGAAGTTCTTGGGCTGATCGACTTGATCGCAGATGCAGAGATGCCCGGAGTCAACCCCTGAGTTGACTCGGTTGGGGCTGCTTGCGAGCCTGCCTGAGGTTGAAGAAGACAAGGGGTAAAAGACCCCTTTGCCCTCGCGGTTGTGATTACCAGGTAAGGGCATATATGTCTTTTTCCTTCCTTTCAAACACGGGTGGGGTGAGCGATCTCGGATCGTTGGATCCAACCGGGTCCAACGGATCATCAATCAAACGGCTGGCGTTTTTTCTAAAAATAACAGACAATTCAAGAAAATAGTTTTCTTTGCAAAAATCATAACTATTTCGAGGAAGCTCTGATGAATAAAGTTAAAACATGAAAGTTGATCATAAAAATATGAGGAACACGATAAAAATAGTTTGAGGACCTGACTTCGTTCCTATTTGCAAAAGTGTATTATTTTTATGCAAAAGGTATTAATTTTGGTTAAAAACCCTAATTGATGATAATGGATAGTTTTATAAGTGCAAATAGGTTAATTCGAGTATTGTTAACCTGTTTAATGATAAAGATGAATCTTACCCTATTTTGAAGATGAAATTGCAAGATTGAGGGTTTTAAACCTAATATGATGGTTAATATCCTTAGAAACCCTAAAAGGGGACTAGAAACCCTAGGAAGTGAGCTAGGTTTAATAGACCTTGATGGCCTGATCAATGATAGGAAAATTGGATGCATATTTCAGGATCATCTTGTGTTCTTTCTTGTTTACTGTATTTCTTGCTTAGTTGGATTATTCTACACTCAATTCAGCCTGACAGGTATGTGGTTAATTATGGTTAATCGCATTAGTTTCCTGAAGAGTTTCCCGGATGATTCATCGCATTGAATGCAGCTTATCAGTTTGGATGTTCATACTTGCAAATCATAAAGTCACTATGATTATCACAACAATAATAGAAGTGTGTATTCTCACACCTACATGCCACCCTGATGGATGATGCCAAAAGGTCAAGCCCAGGAGGGAAGACCCATGGGCACCATGAGTGGTGACCCCAGACACCAAGCTCGGGATTGAGAAGGTGGTCTTTGTAGAATGACTAATGTGCACTATGAGAGGTGACCCTAGGCACCAAGCTCGGGATTGAGAAGGTGGCCTTCAGTCATTGGCAAAAGAGAAACCCTAAGGTGGGTATGCCAGGGTTAGGGCAAAAGCGGTGGAGAATGTCACACTGAAAGCATAATTTGGCTTGTTAATTTACTTGATTATGGTATTTAGATTGTTAGCCATATCTGCAAAATTTTGGTTGTCCCCACATACTGGCATATTCCTATATGCTGACCGACATTTTGTTTGTCGGCGTTTTAGGTACAAATTGAAAAGGACAAACAGTAAAGTGGCATATTGTGAAATTAAGAAATAAAGTGCAAGGAGGATTGGTTAGAATAGAGTCCATATGTGGATATAAGTTAAATATCCAAGTTTTTGAAAAAGGTATGCAAAGTTTTATTTTATTCCAGTTTTCAGTATAGTTTGGTAGAATTTTATAATTATTACTGATTATTTTCCGAACCTTTGATCCTGTTAATTGGGATAACGGCTCTGACCTTTGGGTCTCCCTTAATTGGGGGTTACCAGGAGGCGGGGTCATTGCAAATCCTCAACCAATGGATAGGATGACAATGACTCACATGAATGACCCACCTACCAATGGCGATACTAGATGCATGGTTCATTCATTTTGTTAAGTGTGTGCCTCGAGGCACGTGCTCAGACTTGCTACAACCAGTACATCCTCGATCGTCTCAATCTTGGACTGAGATCTATAAATCGGATACCTCATGCAACTGAGAGGGGGTCATGACCCAAGGGAGATGATGAAGTGTTGTTGCTAAGCCATCTCACAATTTTCTTCCACCTTGAGCCATCAGTTATTATTCTCCATGGATGAGAGTTTGAGGACCAGTGAACCTCCATATCTGTCGAGTTGTTCCAAGCTCCTTCAAGAGAAGGTAGAGGATGGAGCAGCCATCTTCGGTGCCGACACTGGATTCAGAGTGGAGAAACTGTCCATCGACCTTGATCAGTCCATGGTCACTATTGGTGTATTTTTCTCCTTCTTTTCTAAACATATTCATCCTCTTTCATCCCCTTTACCCCAATGTCTCACCATACTTGTGATTTCACCATGCCACTCACCACCATGAGTGGCTAGCCATCTAACTTGGGCTGGGAGTAGCCACTAAGGCTCTCCCAACATGTAAGTGCTTATTTCTATTGAATATATGCACTTAGTAAGGTTTATCTTTGTACTCTTGTTATTAATGCTTCACTTGCATGATTAGCTACCATCTTGTGTTATTTGATTGATAATACCTTAAAAGAGTAGTATTAACCTATATCTAAGTGTTATGGAGTTGCATGAATGCATGAGAATGTTGGAATTCTTAAGCTAATGAACATATGGTTTTACTTTGATTGTTTGTTTTCCATCTTGGAGAGACAACCTTATAATCTAGATCTATCCTAATCTTGAGATAGGATGGAATAGACTCTTATGATGATTACTTGTAAACTTGCTAAGGGCATACAATAGATGTGAGTGTTGCATGTTGATGAGAGATCATAGATGGTGAAACCTAATCCAAGTTTCCCCATCCATACTTGATACTATAAATACTCAATTCTTACAATCGAATATTTACATAATTGAATACGAAAATATTAACAAATCTTTTTAAGAATCATGATTTTACATCATATTCACGAAAAGTTTAAACATAAGATTACACCATTAATAATATGTTGACTCCTATCTACTCTTCATCAGAGGACATCTCCTACATGTCTGTTCTAGTCACTCTTTGTATCACCTGTCCATGAGTTCCCAGAGGAAAAAAACAACATATGGACCCCGTGAAGGGAAATTTTAGGTCAACAAAGCTGGTACTAAATCCAATTATTCAGCTATTAAAAAATAGGAACAAGGTATAAGATCAATTATAGAGAGGGGACTATTTTATGGACATAGTTTATCCAAATGAGAATAACGAGTGTCACTATTTTGATATATATAATTCAAGATGATATTCATAGAGTTAACAATTACACAAAATTGTCCATGTTCAAGATATCAAAATATTAGATATTATTTGCAACAAAATATCAAATTCAAATATTAGGATTAAGCACTTGTATATCATTTCTTTATTAATAACTAAAATGCCATTTGTTCAATCATGCATGAGAGCACGACATGGTATCCTGCTATTTCAACCAGTATACTGAGGGGCCAATAATCTATTACAACATGTGCACAGGGAAGCGGGACATACCCAATCTCTAGGAGCCAAAGCTCTAAAGGGGGAAAAGCCCAAAAGGACCAAAGTCCATGGAGTCAAAACTCCAAGAATTCAATTCCACTACTATCTTTATATTTAACAAAATCCAACAATAATGAGTTTAGGAGTGGTGACCTTCAAAGGCATGAAAGGTTTGTAAAATAGTTTAGGGTTCACCACCAAACGAGATGTATGGAATTCAACAAGGAAACAAAATCACTTGATTATTAAATTAAGAATCTAGTACCTTTATCTCAAGAAAGAGTTAAATATATTTGTGATCAACATTTAAACATCTCCAAGAGTTGATGAAGAGTATCTACACTTTGGCATGATACAGTTTCTATTGGCTCAGAATCGCTTATTAAAGGATATGATGTGGAAGTTTATTATTCTTTCCCTTAGTGTGTATCTTAGGTTGTATTTTTACCCCATGAGGTCAATAATGTCAATGTTCTGTAACGACCCCCTTCCCCTATTATCCCCTATTTAGGCAGACCGAGAGGGCAAGGGCCATTACCATATATACATTATTGATGGTTTATCAAATAACCAGAAATAATTAATAAATTTCACTAAAAGGGAATAGAGTTTGAACAATATAAAGTGTTATACTCTCCATTAAGGAGTTACATGATATGGATTTTTAAAGTTTGCAATATGAATTAAAGACCAACTAACTATATCCTCCAGGAATACATTAAATCTTTACTTTAGATGTCTCCTTCTGTGGTTGTCCATTTTCATCATGCTTGCAGAGTAATAGCAGATTATCCTAAAACATCGAGAAACAAAAACTCAGATATTATCACAAGTTATACTCATATGTGAGGGAAACAAAATATTCACATCTAGTTGTAATAACATATCCACAACAATTATTGTTACAAAATCAAAAGTATCATTTTCATCATAACTTCTCGACCCACTTTTACTCAACCTATGGGATACCCTCTCTTAGGATCTTATCCATGTAGTGGACGTTAGGCCACCTTCTCAATCTGGATCTAGGTGCCATGTTGGTAGGCCACCTTCTCAATCTGGAGCTAGGTGCCATGTTAGTCTTCCCAATATGGGGTTGGACCTCATATGACCTTGATGTTAGGCCACCTTCTCATTCTGAAGCTAGGTGCGATATGACCTTCCCAATCTGGGGCATGGTTTAAGTCATCTCTATGAATCTCTCTTTCATTCTAAAGTCATACTTCTGGAGTTGGTATGAGGGGTTCAAGAAAGTTATAAGCATATAATCTGATATCCATAGTGACTTTATAGATTGCAAGAAATAAATAAACAAACAAGCATTTATTTTCAAGCAATCTAGAAAATCTCAAAAAATGTCGACAAACTAATGCGGGTAGTCATAGGCATAACCACATACCTTTCTCAGAAGTACTTGATGGCCAAGAAATATGGTACAAGAGCAATCAAGTAGGAAATTACCCTAAAATTAAAGCATAATACCCATGTATTATTATTTTATTCAAAATATATCAATAAGACTGACTTGGGTTCCAAGTTAGGGTTTTGGGTTCTACTTAGGGTTTCATTATGGTTTTGTCTTCAAAAACCTCAATTACCACTTTTCATGTCCTTTTAATTCACAAACTCTAATTTCGTTATCATATGCATTTTTAACTCTAGGAAACCATAATTCTTCAATTTATGAGTTTTTTTTCTCACATTAGACCCAATTTATCCTATTTATCCTAAAAGGTCAGTCGATGCTTATTAAGATCAATTAAACATACTAATATAATCAAAAACTAGAAATTAGGGTTCTTATGCATAAAACACATTTTAGATAGCATCTTTGGGTACTTTCTAAAATAGAGGATTATCTGGGTCTTTATTATATTTTTATTGTGTTCATCATAATTTTTTGAGCAAAGTTCATATATTACTTGTCTTCATTAGGCATCCCTACGATTTATTATAATTTTTGCAAAATTATTCTTTTTCAGCGAATCAGGGCACGCCATATAGGCGATCAACCCTGGTCCCAGTTGCACCACTGTGGTTGGGCCGAGCCTATCGGTTGGAGCCATGTCAGTAGATTGCTCTGCGTGGCTGATAAGAGAGGGAGTGTAGAAAGATGGTTAAAATGTAGAATTACCCTTACCTTCTATTCAAAAATGTTGGGGTAGGGGGTCTCTCCACTTGTACCCGTCTTCTACCTTGCTCCTTTTTGGTAAGGCCTCATACGAGTCAACCTTGTAGTTGACTACTAACTTCCAATATTCAAAGCAAAGGATAAGGGTGCCAAGACCTTCCCTTGGTCTTGTCAGCCCTTCCAACGACCTCAATTGGTCGGGAAGTAGTCAGAGAGGGGAATGATAAATAAGTACCTTCAGGGTAGATGAAGGAGAAATGAGGGATGGAGCGGGGTCTGGTCTAGCAATTGGAGATAGAGCGAGGTTCTAAGAGTCTTTAGAGCCTTGTAGATGAGTTAGTGCTCTCATAGAGGGTGACTATACCCCTATTTATAGTCCTAGGGTTGGGCATGGCCACCCCTGTAAACTGGTTGAATCCAAAGTAGACCTCCATTAGTAGCAAATTCTAGGTTAGTTAGATTCGGCCTAGTCTCCCAAATTCAATGGGTAACTTTCTGAGTTTTCTCAATCACTGAGGGGATAGAAACCATCCAAGAAAAAATTCAAATCACTGTTCCCAACTTGCGTATCTTGGCTCGAGGTAGATGATAAGTGAATCACTATTGGATCTTGGATTTGACGGTCCTCAAGCCACACACATGAATAAAGGGCTGAAAAAATATTTTCTATTTGGAATATATATCTATGACGTTTAATTTATCAACCCATTAATACATACATTTTAGGGATTTTTGTAAAATACATATCTGTCAATCTATTAATCTTTCAATCCGAAATTTTAAGGGAAAGTCCATAATTACTTTATCTAACCTTATACAAGGTATGTGACCAAAATTCAAAAAGAGAAGATGATTTTCTTAATATGCAAGTCTTCCACTTATAAGGCCTATTTTATACATTAAAGCTATTCTTTTCTCTTTATGTCTTTTCTATTTTCTTTATTTTGATTACTTTTCTTATTAGAAACCATGTGAAAACGAAATACAACCACTAGTGGTCATCCATACCACTTTCTAGAGAATTCCACACAATTCTCATAAGTGTATTACTTATTATCCGTTATCTTTTGCATTTTTTTAATTTAATTTTCTTCTCTTCCTATTACCATATATCCATTATTGGACTAACAAAACAATAGAAACCACGAATTTCACAATATAGGGAAATTTGCAAAATAAAATCATTCTTTTAAAACAATGCACACAAATTTCCAATATGTCCTTTTTATTGATATAATTGCATTTCAACTAAGTAAAATACATGTGAAAACTAGGTTATAACATCCCTCCCTTCTAATAGGAATTTTGTCCTCAAAATTTGACTAAACATAGAAACAACTCATTATGAGACTTTTCCATGTCTCTCTTTAGCTCAAATGTGGCTTCATCCTCTCCATGGTTCTTCTTCTATTTATGCATGTTCTCTTTCACCTTGGTATCCAATACCTTCATAGGCGACTCAGGATATTTCAGCCTCCTTGGAATTCAATAGGCTCAATGCTCAACATATGGTTGGTATCCTTCGCATAGTGCTTCAGATTGGACACATGGAACACATCATGCATCATACTATATTATGGGGATAACGCTAAACAATAAGGAACTTTGCCAATCCTCTCTAGGATTTCAAATGGAACCATGTATCGAGGACTCAATTTTCCTCTATTCTTAGCTATAGCTCACAGGGGTCGGATTTTCAAAAACACATAGTCACCTATAGTAAAGTGCAAATCTATACACTTTGCATCAACATACGACTTTTATCGATAATGCGCTCTCTTTAGTCTCTACTTGATTAAAGCGACCTTAACAACATATAACTGTAGTTCCTCTAACTTCAACAAGGTCCTCTCACTGACATCACCCCAATGAAGTAGTTAGCAACACAACCTCACATAAAGAGATTCATACAGAGGCATCCCAATAATGGCTTGGTAGCTATTATTATAGGCAAACCCAATTTTGGGAAATTACTATTCCCACAATCCACCCCAATTGAGCACACATGCTCTCAACAGGTCTTCTAAAGTCTGGATCATTCTTTATGATTGTCCATCAGTCTGGGGGTGATAGGTTGTGCTGAATGTCAACCTCATATCAAGTTCTTCATGCACTTACTTCCACAACTTAGAGGTGAACTTAGGGTCACGATTAGAGATAATTGAACTTGGAACACCATGCAAGTGAACTATTTCTCTAACATGTAGTTTATTTAGGTTTGACACTTTCATAATGAACTTTAAGGAGAGGATATGTATTGACTTGGTTAGGCGGTCCACCACAACCCATATTGCATCATGACCTTTCTTTGTCTTGGGGAGACTCACCATAAAATCCATGGTAATATGGTACTATTTCCACTCAGGAATCTTGACTGATTGCAGTAATCCATTGGGTTGTTGGTGTTTATACTTATCCATCTGGCACATGAGAGAATTGGCCACATATGCTGCTATGTCTCTCTTCATTCTAGGACACCAAAAGTATCACTGCAAGTCTTTAAAGAACTTGGTGGTGTCAGGGTGTACCATATACTTATAACCATGATCTTTTTGCAAGGTATTACTCCTCAAGGGTGAATCTTATCAAACTCAAATATGACTCTTATAATGGATTCCACCATCCATACCCACCAAGAGATGTGTTTAAGGTTTCTCCAACAAATTTTTCTTCTTTTCAAGCTCTGGTCTGACTAACTAGGAAGCTACCAACTCGGTCAACATGTCAGGTTTTATTTGAATGTAAGCCTAATGCATTCAGTCTTCTAATGGCTATAGATCCCACCTAAAATACTCCTCTAGTTCTTTGCACTAGGTAGATAATATAGCTGCACATTTGTGATGTTTCTGACTGAGGGCATCTGCTACTATATTAGCCTTTCCTGGGTGGTAGGCGATGGTGAAATTATAGTCCTTCCTATACTCCATTAATCATCTTTGTCTCAAGTTTAGGCCCTTTTGAGTTAGGAGGCACTTAACGCTTTTTTGGTTAGTGAGTAATTCAAAGGTAGCTCCATAAAGATAGTGTTGCCAGATTTTTAGTGCATGAATAATTGCTGCTAATTCCATATTGTGTATTGGGTAGTTCACTTCATTTGGCTTGAGCTGTATGGATGCATAGGAGACAACATGTCTATTTTTCTCTAACACGCATCCAAGCCCCATCTTTGAGGCATTAGTGAAGATCATAAAACCTTAATTTCCTTATGGTACAGTCAACACGGGAGCTATGGTCAAATTCTCCTTCAACTCTTAGAAACAGGCTTCACACAAGTCAGTCCAAACAAACTTCTCATCTTTTTGGATGAGCTTGGTGAGGGGTAAAGTTGTCTTTGAGAAATTCTTGATGCATCTCCGGTAATACCCGACCAATCCCAAGAAGTTGCAAATCTTGGAAGGGTTCTTTGGGGTTGGACAATCACTGTAACATACCAGATCTTAGAACCCTACCTTAGAAGTTTGACCTTTTGGACTTAGCCAAACAAGGTCGAGGTTAGGCTTAAGAGATTTACCCAATAAGATAATGCATGAATGTATCACCTTAATGTAATTTAATATATCACATAATTCATTTAGAGGCAATATGAACATACATAACTTGATTGGTTGAATAATGAACTAATGGGCCATTAATAGGACATATGACATATCTCATAAAAATAATTCCCAAAAGTGACATTTAATTTTAAAATCGTGTTCCTTGGGTCCCAATTGCCTTGGGAGTCAAGTTTCACATCATTCACATAATAATAATTCATTTAATTCAAATTGGAAAGGAAGATGTGAGTTTTCCCCCAAAATATCAAATAAAATAATAAATGACTCCAAAAGAGGAAAATAATCTTGGATTCGTAATTTACATAATAAATATAGCCTTTGGGTGAATTTTCATCCAATTTGGTTAAAGTTTGCTTAAAAGGTGAAATCAGGACGGAGAAAGTGTGTAGAATCTTCAAAATATTAAATAAATGCTCAAACAACTCCAACATGTAAAATTGATTGTAAATTTGTATCCAACACATTAAATATGACTTGTGGGTGAAGTTTCATAAAATTTGGATAATCCTAATGTCATTAATAAAGGAGGAATGAGAAAATAATATTTGATTTATATAACACATTAAAGTTCCCAAAAGGCAAAACTGATTCCATATTCGGATTCTACACCTCAAAAAATCAGTATGAGTGTCAAATTTTACTAAATTTGGGATTAGTTTGTACCATAAAAAGAGGAGAGAGAAAAAGAAAAATAAATGTTATCACACTTTGGTCGAATTCAATTAGGAATGTTATTTGATTTGTCACACCTCTAGTATTTTTGTGCACACCTTTTTCAGCCATTGGATTCTTAGATCGAACGACAGTTGTATCTTCTTCTTCCCCATTTCCTTTCTCATTTCCAGGCATTGGGTTCAGATTTTTCCTCTACTACTTTTTCTCCTTTCTCTCTCTCCCTTCTTCCTCTTCCACTGATTTCTGCTCCTCCATCTTCCTTGCTTCATCTCGGATCTGAGGACCCTATATAATCAAAGGCTTTGTTGCCCAGACCCTGTTTCCACAAGGCTGCACTGCGCAGCTTTGTTTTCCCCTTATTTTACTTCCCTTTTCTTTTTCTCTAAGCCGTGGGTGGGTGGACCGCTCAAAGATGGTTCCATGACCTCCTTTGCACCCGCAAACCTTGTTTTTGTTGACTCAAGGTCAATTAGGTCAATGTTGACTCATGTCTAAACTGACTAAGCCCATGTTTTGATGACTACTAACCATTCCACATATTGGTGTCTAATGTCTCTACTTCAGATTAGGTATAGACACACTCCAAATGCCCTAACTTGCGCATCTCAAATTGGAGAAAAGACACGTCAAAGTCATACAAATGCACGTTTTTGTAATATGATGTATATCCATTAGAATCATGTTGTAAATCACTTGTAATGATTGTATGACTTGTAATTAAGCTTAGAAAAATATCAGGAGCACTTAGATCGAATTTTAGATCACTTTAGATGCAACTTTGAAAATTCATTACATACACTTTGTCGGTCGAGTTTCCCAGCCTGAAAATTCGACCGATCATCCTTGATCAATTTTCTGAAGATTGCATCGGTCGAGTTATGCTTACACAGAACTCGACCGATGGAGTAACTGACCAAATCGATTTTCATTGGTCGGTCGAGTTTCCTCAGGACAAACTCGACCGATGGTCTGAATATCGGTTTTATCTTTTACTCTATCAATTGAGTTACCCTTATAGAAACTCGGCTGATTGCACTGTACGGAAAAGTGCAGAAAAGTGCTTCTAGCCGTTGTGGAGTTGCAACAAGTGAAAATATATCTGTTGCAAGCCAAAAAATGGCTAGTTTTCGTTCACAAATGTTCCCAAAGGCTAAGTGGCATCCCCATCTATAAATAGGACCCCTTTGGCTTCATTACAAGGTTGAGCATTCAATGCAAACTCTATGTGAGGCTCCTATTCTATAGTTGAGTGCTTCCTACAGCCTCCACTCTCTCACTAAGCTTAATCACTTGCTACATCCATTAGAGTGAATAGGAAATATGTAAGAGAGCTAGTCCTATATGTATATCTTGTGAGGCTCTCACTTCCACAACCTCCCCATCTCTCATTTGTAATCATGAAGATGAAGGTTCTCTCTCTTATCCAAGAGAGGTGAAGAAGAATAAGGGAAGGAGTCCCTTGGTGAAGAGAAAGGATGAAGACTTGGAGCTAGAGTGGGTAAGCCCTTGGGGAAGGTAGAAGACTCAAGCTCAAGTGGGTAAGTCCTTGGTAGAAGCTTCTCCGAGTGAAGGTGAAGTCAAAGGAGGAAGATCCAAGAAGAGTGGGTAATTCCTGCAAGGCTGAAGACTTGTGCAAGAGTGGGTAAGTCCTTGGAGAAGGCCAAAGACTCTTGCAAAGTGGGTAAGTCCTTGGTAAGGTTGAAGACTCTTTGTATTGGATAGGTAAGTCCTTTGGTTGGTCATGTATTGTAAGTCTTATAAATGAATATAAGAGTGCAATAGTTTGGAAGTCCTAGAGGTTGACCTCTCTAGGAAAGTGGACCGACACACTTCTAGTTTGAAGTGTGGTACCACTCTAAATAGCTTGTCTATTGGTGCATGTTCAATCTCTCTCTCCCTTTCTATGTATGTGTTAGTTGCACTCAAATTACCTATTTAGCAACCTTATCTTGTCATATATCTTGAAGGTTTAATGAGTTTTGTTTAAGTGCTTTCAGCTCTATTCACCCCCCTCTAGAGCATCTAATCACCCATCTAGGATCGAACATTTTTCTAGCACCGGTCTTACTCCTTGTAGCCCCGAGTCTTCTACTTGTACACCACCTATCTCTGGCGGCAGCCATGGTTCCGACAGTGTCATGGACGTTATTAGAGTCGCTCCAAAACTCCCACCTACCTTCGTGAGACTCGCACGGTGGTTCTTCACCCTCCAATCGGTTATCATCCACGCTGCATCCGGGTTCCCCTACTGAAGCTTCTGACGATGGACTTTGGGGTCTCAACTAGGCTGGTGTAAGCTTCAGGAACTTTGTTCATTGGTCGGTTTGCTTCAGAAGGCTTGACCGAAGGTATGAGCACCATCAATTTGGTGTTTTATTCACAAAATTGTCTTTCCCCAATTTGCCAGGTCCATGGGCTGCTGCTCGAAGCAGCTATGGCATTGGTTCGTGGAGGGGATGATTCCCCTTTCTGATTTCTCTTTTCTACCCCTCGGTTTCCCATTTTTGTTTTATTTCTCGGTAGGTGTAATATTGTCCTTTCATGCCCATTTTACTTTTGTTTTTCTCGGGTCTAGTCAGCCTTCACCATGCGGCTTGACCAAGATCTATTAGGCCAAGTCAGCCATGAGGCTGTTGACTGGGCTTTTGGCACTGTCATGGGTTTTCTGGATTTTCTGATTGGATAAGATTTCCAAAATTCGTAATAAATAATATAGCTCAAGAAAATAATGAAAAACATGTTTTGAAATCAGAAAAATCTAAGCTATCCAATGGTACTAATCTTATTGCCTAAATCGGATGTTAATAATATGTGGTTTTTCATGGTTTAATCCTAATGGATAATAACTTATAAAAATCATAACTAATAATGTGGAAGTCAGAAAAATATATTAAAATATGTTTTGGACTCCTAATAACATAAAGTAAAATGTGGCATAGTTTTCATAACCTAATTCACTAATATCAAAAAGGAAATTTTTAGGATTTTGAATAATTAATGGAAACCTAACCCTAACTTCACATATATGCATTATAGGTTCTTTGAAGGCCTAGACTTGGTTTTGGACAGATTAGACTATGAAGTTGAGATATGTTGTATCCCCTATTCCTCTATATTGAGCAATTCACCTATGGTATCATTCTTTTGACTTCGGCCTACACATATGTCTATTTTCTTGATATCATGGTTCATGTGAACTATCTTGCTTGTTATGGACTTGGATATTCTCTTGATATATTTTTTGTGCCTTGGTACATGTTGGTCTTATATAATGATTTGTGCCTACTTTGAAGTGGATGTTTACATGTTTGTGTTTTCCATTGTGTGATGGCAACATTGTATAATTCTGACTATACTTTTCTACTTGCCTCTACATTTTACATGCTATGTGATTCAGTAGCGCTAGGGTAGTATAAATTACATTGGTTTTGGGGTAGTAATCCCCTATTTATTATTAAGGAGGGTGGCAGTATACCATTCTCTATAACCGAGTGTGGCAATAATCCATACTCAACTTTATATATTGGGAGATTGGTAGTATTCCCTTCTTTATCAGGTTTCAAGTTTGTACTTGGCCGCCTTTGTGTTTATATTGTTCTAGGGCTATGTTTATCTTACATGCATGCAGGTTATTGTTGTTGATTGTGGGGTGTGTGCCCTACTTTCTTTTTGTGCCAGTATTGCACAATCGTTATTGTTTTGGTTATGGCAAGTATGTTCTTTTATTATGTGATGATGATTCATATCTTTTATGCCCTTGTGGGTAGTCCTTATCTCTTGCATGGTAAGCCTTTTATATTTATGTCCCTTATTCTTTATAAATTGCTCAATTTGCATTTTAGTATGCATAGCCTTTGCTGATGTCTTCCATTTTTCTCTTCTTGCTGGGGTATTCTTCCAACCCTAGGTGGAGGACTTGGCTGGAGGTGATGAAGCTTGGAGAGAAACTTGAGGTGGTTTAGATTTCCTCTACATGGATCCTTATGATGTACCCTTACATGTAAGTTATGATGTTCTTTAGTAACCTTATGAGAAATTGAGTATAGTCAATATTTTATTCCGCTGTTATGCTTTGTTTGTTTTGAATACCATTAATAAAATTTGAAAATTTTACACCAACTCCATTATACCTTCTAGGTGTGTTTTGACTGGAGGTTTTATTGTTCAAATTTTTAGTAGAGAGGTGGTTTCACTTCTTTACAATCACATACAACCAACACCTTGGCTGAAATGGTTCCTCCAGATATAATGTATCCAAGTAACATGACACAGTCTATCCAAAACTCACATTTTGAGAACTTCCCATAGAACTTCTACTTTTTTAAGATATCAAGGACTCTAACAAGGTGGTCCCAATGTTGTTCTAAGCCATCGGAGTACACTAGGATGTCATCTATGAACACTATGAGAAAATAGTCAAGGAAGGGTTGGAACACATAGTTCATGAGGTTCATAAACACACTCGGGGCATTGGACAACCTGAATGACATAACAAAAAACTCATAGTGGCCATTGCAGGTTCGAAAGGCAGTCTATAGGATATCCTCAATCTTGACTCACAACTGATGATACCCAGATCTCAGGTCAATCTTTGAAAAGACTCAGGAAGACTTGAGTTGGTCAAACGGGTTATCTATATGGGGTAAATGATACTTGTTCTTAATGGTAGCATGATTTATCATTCTATACTCTATGCACATTCAGAGCGACCCATACTTCTTGTTGACAATGAGGACCGACACTCCCCATGGAGAAGTTTTAGGCTGGTTGAATTCTTTTTCTAACAATTCTTGGAATTTCTTTTTCAGCTCAAGCAAATCAGAGGCGGACATCTTGTAAGGTTCCCTAGAAATAGGGTTTGTCTTGAGAGCAAACTCTATCGATAATTCCACTTATCTCTCTAGAGGTATGCCAGGAAAACCATTAGGGAACACATTTTCATAGTCCCTAACTACCTCTATTTCCTCTAAGGGCTGAACCTTAGGCTCCATCTCAGTAACTGACGTGGCAAAAATCGCACTAACAAACTCACTCGGGGTTGAAATCTCCGAGCTTTTACCAAAACCAATATGCAATAATACCACCCACAAGCGAACGAGTCTTATCATAGTATAGTTAAGGATGGAATCCCAAAGGACAACATTTTTAAGAATCTTTGTCAATCGAATCTAGCTCAAGTAAGACTAATATTCAGACCAATTGATTTGGTTGAGGTTAATTAAACTAAATGCAAGAAAGTAGAAGAGAAGAATTAAAGTTTGTTCTAGATTAATGATATGGAATCGTTGGGATGGTCTCGAGTTTCACCACCACTGCGCATGCAAACACATCCAAACACATAACATCCAGGCAACATATAATTATCTAAATGGAGCTGCTGCAAAACCCCCCATACGAGCTTTAGGCTTGCGTAAGCATCACCTTAGCTATCAGATGTCTCATCACCATTTGGTTCATATACTTACGGCTCCAGAGATACAACATCCAACAAAGGATGTAGTCCTCCCTCAGGGATGTTTAGACCACAGAAGTGTCACCAAAGGTTAGATGGCTCGTCCCCTCACGGATCATATACTTACGACCTCAAGGAACCTCATTCTATTTCTAGTCTGGGAGTCAACTGTGCTAATCAACATACATGAAGGTGATTAGTCTGCAAGAAAACATCGACGATTAACAAGAAGATACAACATCCAACTAAGGTTGTGGTCCTCCCTTTTTTTTTAAATTGGCGATTCATTCATCCCGTCACCTGGGTTCGAACTCATGACTTCTCAGTCTTACATCATCACTTTTACCAGTGGGGTGCCACTTCATTGGCATTGTGGTCCTCCCTGAGGGATGTTTAGACCACAGAAGCGTCACTGTAGGCTAGATGGCTCATCCCCTCATGGATCATACACTTACAACCTCAAAGAACCCTATCAGATTTCTCTTCAAGGAGTCTCCCTCATTAATCGATATTCTATACTACAAAGATAAGAACAAGATGAAAGCAAGCAGGTAATCAACTACAAGCTTATCAATTAGTAACGAAATGAAGAGTTATATACATTACCTTGGAATGTTAAATGAAAATACATGGTTGCATGGGCAGCGGGGCTAGTCCCCACACCCTAGTGAAAAGGAACTACTCGCTCTGGATGCGGGAAACAAGAAGGATGAGAAAGAGAGAGGAATCTGCCATGAGCATGATGTAGAAGGTGGTTGCGGATCGGTGAAGATGATTCTGTCTTCTACGTCATGTCGTAGCAGATCTGGACAAAGAACGAGAGATGCCAAGATAGACCTAGAAACCTTTCTCACTCCTCCTTCCTTCTCTTCTCGGTCTCCTTGAGTTACAGCAAGAACGGCAGGTGAAGTGGCGGTGGCAGGATCAGACCAACGTTCAGGAAACCTGTCGGCATCCCAGAACCCCCCCTCCCCCCGTAAATGAGGACCCTTTTGGTCCTATTTATATGCTCAGGTCTGGCCCTCATGTTTATGATGTGAATCCAAATGGTTTTGGATTAAAATTGACCAAACAGTTTGGTGTTTTAAGTGCCCAAACGGTTTGAATAATTCTCTCTCAAATGGTCTCACAAGTATTGTGGCCATTCGGTTTGGATGCATGCCTTCATTCGGTCTGCGACTTCTCATGGTCTTGCAAGATCATTTGGTATCCAGAAAACGGTCTTCAGTAGCACTTTATCAAACGGTTTGGCAATGAGTGACCATACAGTCTTTTCTACTTTGGCTCTGTTCGGTTTGGAAACCTATTGAATAGCTCAAACGGTCTTGATACTCGACCAAACTGTCTTCGTTGGCAAAGCATCAAACGGTCCCGCAATAAGCTCCATTCGGTTTTGATATGTTGAGCAGCAAATGGTCTGTAAACTGATTGCTATCAAACGGTCCTGCATTTCTAACGGTCTTGGTAGCTTAATGCCTTCATACGGTCTTGCAGCTTCATTCGGTCTTCAAGCAAGTGACCAAACGATCTTCAGCGATGGCCCAAACGGTCTTGCAGCTTACGCGATCAGGGAATTCAAACGGTCTACTCTCCGATCGTGAAACAGTTTTTGCGGTGAACGTTGGCCAAATGGTCTTCCAGGACCGTCTGCATGATGGATGCTTGAAGGTGGATATGGAGGTGCAGGAGTTGAGGGCGTGGTTGACTGCAGGGTGCGGCAATGCTAGGTGCTAGGCGGCGATGCTCTTACTACTGGAAGCGGTGAGGATGCATGTGCTTAGGGCTTGCAGGCAGTGCGAGGGAGGAAGGTGCCATGGCAGGTGTGGGGGTGCTGTGGATTAGGGTTGTAGGTTGGGAGAAGAGGGTAGAGGAAGAAGGGAAGCAGGTGGTGTAGGAATTAGGGTTTGGTGGGAGGAAGAAGAAGAAGGTGATGGCAGAGGTAGGGTACTACAAACGATTTTGAGGGTGGGGTACGCTTCACAGTTTTGGGATCGTGAGAGTTCTCACGGTCTTGAGACCGTGAGGGCTCTCTCAGTTTCCAAACTGTGAGAGCAAACCGTTAGAGCAAGTGAAGATTATTGGGAGAGGTCCAGGGATCAAGATCATTTAAGTAGGTGGAGGAAAACCGTTGATCAGTGATCGGATGGTAAAGAACAACTATCGCCCAAACGATCTGAAAACCAAATTAGAACCAAACGGTTTTGAGGTGGAACAGTCCATTTGGTCTTGCGACCGAATGGATGAAACTGATTGGTCAAGACCGAATGGTCAAGACCAATTGGTCAAATCGTTTGGTGAGACCGAATGGCCATCACTAAGGATGAGAGAGGGTAGATCAAGGGTGGGTCCCACTCATATGGATTTGATGTGGATGGTAGTTGATTGAAATGAAGATCGAATGATGGTGATTTTGTTGATCAGGGTTGAAACGAGGTGGGTGCTAGCTGATTTTTTGATCTTATCAAGACCTGCATGAAATCAACATAATCTCAGTTAAAACCCTGATAATTGAATCAATTAAGTAGTTACGCACTTTATGATGTATTGTGATATTTAGTGAAAGAAATTGGATATATTGAGTTGAATTTGTCCCAATATGATAATTGAATTCCATGATGAATATACATTCATCAAAATACCCTAAACTTAAGCATTGCTCGTCCTCGAGTAACTCAAAATCTGAAACGGTTGCCAAATGAATACTTTCAATTCGTGTGATTGCCTCATCTTCACATCACGATTGTTTTTTTTCTGCTCAGTATGACTCAATTTCTCAGCCTCCTGAGACCACTAAACACATCTTATGATATCTTCATTCCTGAGTTCGATTTCCAATATCACTTCCTCCCCACTTTTTCCAACAACAAGCATGTCAAAGAGTTTTGTAAGAGTCTAGAGATACCCGTAGAACAACAAGTGTACACATGATCTGACACTGGTATTTTTCAGGATAGTGAGGGCATTCATTGTGCCATTAGGTAGAAAAGGGAGTGAAAGATGGTATGGAAGGAAGAAGTAAATCTCTCCTCTATTCAACTCAAGATTTTCTTTTTATTTGTTTTGCAATTTCATTTATTGCATTTTTTTGTGCGAATCTCTCCTCTATTCGACTCGAGATTGCATTTCTTTTTGTGTGCAATTTGGCATCTTTTCTTGGTTGTTCACCCCTATTTATTTGCGAGGGGTATGGAAGCAGCAGATATAGAAAATGGTGGTGTGCCACCCCGAGCTTAGGGTTTGGCACCATTTTGGCTATTTTGTTTCTTTTTGATGGATGGAGGAGTACAAAGATGATAGAAGAAGTGTAGAAGAGAGTTCAGATCAGAATACAACTTGATTTACAATTCATTGCACTGGGTTGTTCTCTTTATCAAACTCTGCCCAAATAATGACTTGATGAGGATTCAGTGGGGATTCCATGCTACTATTCTACTAGTAAGATAGGAAGCATGATGTGTTTGATCCCTATCAATTTGACAGACACTTGTCATTTTTGCGTAAGGATCATGATGTTAGGATTCATAAGCTTCACAAGATGATTTCAATCAAAAGGCTAGTTTACAGAAGAAGGTCTTTTTGAGGATCTTCTTAGAATAAGGAAGGTATAGTGATTCAAAATGCATAAGATTGAAACGAAAAAGAGTCAAAACTCCATCCAGTATCTGTTCAAATTTGTTTGAAAAACTTTTAAAATTTTGAAAATTTTATTTGAAATTTTTAAAAATTTTGGTCAAAAATGTGATGATGAAATGTTAAGTCTGATTTATATGGGTGAAGGTGGAAAGTAAGATACGTACCACCCACCCTCCACCCCAAACATAGAAATTTGCTCATCCCGAGAAAACTCTAAATCCAAGATGGAGGGGAATTTGCATGCCGTTCGGACCACCGGATGTGGTTGCGTTCCAATAAGTTTGCATCCTCCATCTGGAAATCTCAAAAATGAAGACCATTCAGAACTCAAAATAGCATCTTGCGATGCAATTTTATTTGGTGTAAAATTATCTAAAAGGTAAAAACAAAATTAAAGAAGAATCCTAATTCAAAATTAAAACTAAATACAAATTTTATTTATCGGGTTGCCTTCCGACAAGCGCCTTTATTTTACGTTGATGGCTCAACATGGATACTATCACCATGGTGGGGCTCTAGGTGGAACTTGATTGACATATTCTTTTGGTAGTTTCTTTCTCAACCATTCATTAATCTTCACTTTGATTTTAGCTTCTTGTATCCTTCCCCATACAGAATGAGCAATGTCAAAGCATATAGGGAAACAACCTGAGTTATGTTGACTTGTTCTTTGTTGCTCAATTTGAGGTAGAAAATAGTTGTATGGAATCGGAACGGCATCATTGATAATGTAGTGTTGTTGACGCTCGAAAAAAAATTCATTTGTTGATGCACTATCCCTTCATCGTAGTAATGTTGGTTATTAACATCTATCAGATATGGATCTGAGGGATGTTCTTGGTAGAAACTGCAGTCCAAAATTTGTTGTGGAGGGAGGATGAAATCAATAGTCTTTGTCTGTTGGGATACTGGTGCATTCCCGAGGATGGTTGTTTCTAGATGGGGAGGCTCATTGACACCTGAAGATGGTTTGATATGTGTCATGATAGGGTTGGGAGGTGTCTCCACCTTCCCTCAAATGTCTTCAATAGTTTCCATAGGCTTGAGTTCTTCAAACGTAGCTTCAACATCTTCTTCTATAGAGTTGAGAAATTTGATGCAATCCTTTACATGTTCGTCAATGGGTTCATCAGCTGATAGGTCCGTTAGAGAAACTTCTAAAGGATCGTCTGATGCATGATTCTCTTGAGTGAGAAGTGACATCTACTCTATGCAATCAATAAGATATACTTATTCTTGCATGCTTGGTCTCTGCATACTTTCAAAAACTTTGAATTCGAGAGTTTCTTTACCCAATCTGAGCAGAAAAGTTCTTGCTTCAATAGCAATTAGGGCTCTTGCAGTGACAAGGAACGAACGAACAAAAATGAGAGGGTATTCGGTGTCTTCCTTTATGTCCATTATGAAAAAATCACACGGGACATAGGTGTCATTTCCAACCTTGACCGGGACATTTTCGAGAATTCCTAACAAACGTTTTATCGAATTGTCTGCAATCTGTATAGTCATGCCAGTCAGGAGAAATTTTGAAAATCCTAGCCTCTTGCAAAGGCTAAGTAGCATGATTGAAATGCTAGCACAAAGATCAGCTAGTCCCTTCTTATGTGTAGAATCACCAATATGGCATGAGATACCAAAAGATCCTGGATCTTTCTACTTCTTGGGCATCTTACTCTTGATGATGTCTGAAGTAGTCTTTGCTAATTTGACTATCTCGTACTCTTCAGTTATATATTTCCTTGTGAGGAGTGACTTTAAGTCCTTTGTCCATGCTGGTATTTCAGTCAGTGCATCCAAAAAGGGTATATCAACATGAAGTTTCTTCATAGCTTCTTTAAAATTATTGAACTGAGTATCAAGCTTAGTTTGCCTCAAACGAGCAGGGAACGATATACGAGGCTTGTATACAGGAATATCAGGTTCTGGTGTTTCAGTTTCTTCATCAATAGGTTTCTCAGGACTTTCCTTGTCTGTCTTATCAGCAGTTACTGGTTCTTTTGGTTGAGACTCTGAAGTTGTGGAGTCTTGTATAATCGCGGGTTCATCCTCATATGTAATAACTATAGGTGGCCTAACATGAGGATCAGAATAGTCCTTTCCTGAACTGGTGGTGACCGCCTTCAGTTGTTCTGGGTGCTTATGATTGTTTTCCGATTGGCCAACAAAAACTCTAGCTCGTGGCTTAATGCTAGCTGCAAGTTGAGCTAGTTGAGATTCAATAGCCTTCTGTTGAGCTTGTTGGTTCGCTATCATAGTTTGCTGAGGTTGCAACATCATTTCAATGGATGACAGCTTATCATCAGGTGAGATGGGACCGACTTGTTGTCCTTGAGGTTGATTAAGATTCTGGTACTGAGAATTCTTTTGATAATTATTGAAGTTCCTATTCTGAAAGCTTCCCCTGAAATTTCATTGATTTCCAAAATTCTATTGTTGATTATAATGGAATCCTAGTGGGCCTCGTGGTTGGTTGTTCGAACCAAATTGATACGAGTTTACTGCTCCAGAGGGGTTTCCATATTGAAACCCTTGATGGTTCCTATTTTGATTCAGATTGTAATAACCTTAACCAGGGATGGTATTAACAACATTACGATTTTCCATTTGACCATTATATCCTTATCCACATACATTATTTAAAACAACATCGTAAAGAACATTACATGCTAGAGTGGAATGGTCAGTACCTTTACATGCTTCATAGAACAATCAAGCTGACTTGATCTATTCTTGTTGTTGAGGGGGTGTACGTTCTCTTCCAAATGTAGTCAGGGATGATTCAATATGATCTTGCTTGGCAACTAGGAGTTTGAGGGTTTCAGCGATCCACTTGTATTTGGGAATAACTTCAGCCATAGCTACCTTTAAGACTCCTTTACCTACAGATCTACCCCAATTAGCTTGATTTTTAGCTCCTAGGGTGACGACCCTCCATGCGCTATCATAACTTTGATGCATGAAGTTTCCTTCCGATGAGGAATCTAAAAATATTTTGATATCATCATCCACACCCCTATAGAAAATTTCGATGAGTTGGTTCTTAGGAATTCCATGGTGTGGACACTTGCATAGAAGCTCTTTGTATCTATCCCATGCTTCAGCTAGGGTTTCTCCAAGGACTTGAGTGAAATTTGTTATCTTTCCTCTAATTTCATAGGTGAGAGAGGGAGGTTAAAAATTTTCCAAAAAACATTTTGGAGTTGTTCCCAAGTGGTGATGGGTTCGCTCTGCAATGAATTGTACCAGCTTATTACTTTATCAGCAAGTGAATACTTGAAGAGACAGAGTCTAATGGCATCATCAGATACTCCATTTTGCTTTGTCATAGCTATCATCTCCTTGTTTTCCATAGAATGGACTGTTTTCAAGCAATGTGATCCAATGTGCTCTAATCACAAAATTGGCAGCATTGATGGGTGGAGGTTGTACTGGATGATGAACATTCGCATCCTTGGGGATTGAGAACTCTCTAAGATCCTTTTGTAGTTCTGCTACTTGTTCTGCTTGAATTTCTTCTTGAATCGCAACTCTAGCTTCTTGCATGAATCTTTCTCTCTGTGCATTAAGGGCTTGGGCCACCCTTCAGGAAATTTCTTCCTCTTGAGCCATTCTTTCTTGGTTTTCTCTATTCTGACGATGAAAAGTTCTGTCTATCTCAGGATCCAAGCTCGTTGTGAGTCCAGAACTGTTCAAACGGTGCATGCACAAGTCCTTCTTGAAGTACCTAAAATAAAAAGATTTGAAGTAAGATTTATGGAGTAGAGTGAAATTCAAGTAGATGATCGATTGTTTCAATAAGAAAAAAAGCAAAATCCTTGATTAGCCTTAAAAGAACTAGATTTGACTAACTGATTATGTTGTCCCCGGCAACAACACCAGAATTTGACATGGAAAAAATCGCACTAACAAACTCACTTGGGGTTGAAATCCCCGAGCTTTTACCAAAACCAATGTGCAATAATACCACCCGCAAGTGGATGGGTCTTATCGTAGTATAGTTAAGGATCGAATCCCAAAGGACAATGTTTTTAAGAATATTTGTCATTCGAATCTACCTCAAGCAAGACTAATATTTAGAACGATTGATTTGGTTGAGGTTAATTAAACTAAATGCAAGAAAGTATTAGAGTAGAATTAAAGTTTGTTCTAGATTAATGATATGGAATCACTGGGATGGTCTCAGGTTTCACCACCACTGCACATGCAAACACATCCAAACACAAAACATCCAGGCAAGATATAACTATCCAAATGGAGCTACTACAAAACGCCCCATATGGGCGTTAGGCTTGCGTAAGCATCACCTTAGGCATCAGATGTCTCGTCACCATCCAGTTCATATACTTATGGCTCTGGAGATACAACATCCAACTAAGGTTGTGGTCCTACCCGAGGGATGTTTAGACCAGAGAATTTCACTAAATGTTAGATGGCTCATCCCCTCACGGATCATACACTTACGACCTCAAGGAACCCCATTCTATTTCTATTCCAGGAGTCAACCGTGCTAATCAACATACATGAAGGCGATTAGTCTGCAAGAAAACATCAATGATTAACAAGAAGATACAACATCCAACTAAGGTTGTGGTCCTCCTGAGGGATGTTTAGACTACAGAAGTGTCACCGTAGGCTAGATGGATTGTCCCCTCACAGATCATACACTTACAACCTCAAGGAACCCTATCATATTTCTCGTCAAGGAGTCTACCTCATTAATCGACATTCTACACTACAAAGATAAGAACAAGATGAAAGCAAGCAGGTAATCAACTACAAGCTTATCAATTAGTAATGAAATGAAGAGTTATATACATTGCCTTGGAATGTTAAATGAAAAGACATGGTTGCATGGGTAGAGGGGCTAGCCCCCACACCCCATCGAAAAGGAACTACTCGCTCATGATGCGAGAAACAAGAAGGATGAGAAAGAGAGAGGAATTCACCATGAGATTGATGTAGAAGGTGGTTGCAGCTTGGTGAAGATGATGTAGTCTTCTATGTCGTGTTGGAGCAGATCTGGACGAAGAACGAGAGACGCCAAGACAGACCGGGAAGAGTTTCTCACTCCTCCTTCCTTTTCTTCACAGTCTCCTTGAGTTGCAGCAAGAACGACATGTGAAGTGGCGGTGGCAGGATCGGACCAGCGTATAGGCAGCCTGTCAGCGTCCCAGAACCCCCCGTAAATGAGGACCCTTGTGGTCCTATTTATAGTCTCAGGTCTGGCCCTCATGTTTATGGTGTGAATGCAAACAATTTTGGATTAAAATTGACCAATCGGTTTGGTGTTTTAAGTGCCCAAATGGTTTGAATAATTCTCTCTCAAATGGTCTCACAAGTATTGTGGACATTCAGTTTGGATGCATGCCTTCATTCGGTCTGCTACTTCTCACGGTCTTGCAAGATCATTTAGTATCCAGCAAATGGTCTTCAATAGTACTTTATCAAACGGTTTGGAAATGAGTGATCATACGGTCTTTGCTACTTTGGCTCTGTTCGGTTTGGAAACCGATTGAATAGCTCAAACGGTCTTGGGTACTCGACCAAACGGTCTTCGTCGGCAAAGCATCAAATGGTCCCGCAAGCAGCTCCATTCGGTTTTGATATGTTGAGCAGCAAACGGTCTGTAAATGGATTGCTATCAAACAGTCCTGCATTGCTAACGGTCTTGGTAGCTTAATGACTTCATATGGTCTCGTAGCTTCATTCGGTCATCACGCAATTGACCAAACGGTCTTCGGCGATGGCCCAAACGGTCTTGTAGCTTACGTGATCAGGGAATTCAAATAGTATGCTCTCCGATCATCAAACGGTCTTTGCGATGAATGTTGGCCGAACGGTCTTCCAAGACCGTTTATGCGATGGCTGCTTGTAGGTGGATATGGAGGTGCAGGAGTCGAGGGCGCGGTCGACTGCAAGTTGCAGTGGCACTAGGCACTAGGCGGTGATGTTGTTGTTGCTGGAAGCGGCAAGGATGTAGGTGATTAGGGCTTGCAGGCAGTGCGAGGGAGGAAGGCACCATGGCAGGTGCAGGGGTTCTGCAGATTAGGGTTGTAGGTTGGGAGAAGAGGGTAGAGGAAGAAGGGGAGGAGGTGGTATAGGAATTAGGGTTTGGCGGGAGGAAGAAGGTGATGGTGGAGGTAGGGTACTGTA
Organism: Alisma plantago-aquatica; assembly: GCA_963693085.1. NCBI lineage: Eukaryota > Viridiplantae > Streptophyta > Magnoliopsida > Alismatales > Alismataceae > Alisma > Alisma plantago-aquatica. The sequence continues at coordinate 338,871,148 of OY856409.1, read as the reverse complement.
AACGGTTTTGAGGGTGGGGTACTCTTCACGATTTTGGGATCATGATAGTTCTCATGGTCTTGAGATAGTGAGGGCTCTCTTGGTTTCCAAATCGTGAGAGCAAACTGTTAGAGCAAGTGAAGATTGTTTGGAGAGGTCCAGGGCTCAAGATTGTTTATGCAGGTGGAGGAAAACCATTGATCAGTGATCGGATGGTAAAGAACAACTATATCCCAAATGATCTGAAAACCAAATTAGAACCAAACTGTTTTGAGGTGGAATAGTCCATTCAGTTCTGAGACTAAATGGATGAAACCAATTGGTCAAGACCGAATAGTCAAGACCGATTGGTCAGATCGTTTGGTGAGACCGAATGGTTGAAACCAAATGGCCATCACTAAGGATGAGAGAGGGTAGATCAAGGGTGGGTCCCGCTCATATGGATTTGATGTGGATGGTAGTAGATTGAAATGAAGATCGAATGATGGTGATTTTTTTATCAGGGTTGAAAGGAGGTGGGTGCCAGCTGATTTTTTGATCTTATCAAGACCTGCATGAAATTAACATAATCTCAGTTAAAACCTTGATAATTGAATAAATTAAGTAGTTACACACTTTATGATTTATTGTGATATTTAGTGAAAGAAATTGGATATATTGACTTAAATTTGTCCCAATATGATAATTGAATTCCATGATGAATATACATTCATCTATAACCACGACTAGGACTGCCTAACAACCCTTGTCTATCATATGTTCTACCTTCAAGTCTGACAAATATAGACTAGTGGTAGCATCCTTACTACCTCTAGTGGTAAATGGTGGGTGACCCAGTCTCTCTATTCTTATTTTCTTTTCCCTATAGTGTATTTGTGCATTATAAGTATAAAACCAATCCATGCCAATTATTACATCAAAGTCATTCTTGGAAGTTCATTCTTCATGTAATTAATAGGTATAACTGAGGTTTTCAAGAGAGTTATAAAGATTCGATCACTCAGGGTAGTGACATCCAAAACATATCCTAAATCCTTGATGTCTAAACAAAGCATCGTTGTGATATTTCTTCAAATAAAAATTTTGTAGAACCAGATTTAAATAGAGCTTTTACATTTTGTCCCATGATTATAAGCACGCCAACATTGTTTTCATGATAGTCAATAACTAACTCATTTCATATTAAAGGATAGAAAATAAACTCTAAGGGAGATTACTCTCTATCATGCTATTACCATTGGATTGCGCCTCTTCATTGTCAACGACGAATAATCAGGCTTGTCTCCGCTCTCCTATAGGTGGGTTTGCTCCTAGTGGCACCACAACTGATGGTTGTACTACTTCCACTGGCTGGGCTACTCCTAGTCCCGGACCTCTCGGGTCAGGGAGAGGACAGTTGGCTTGAAAGTGTCCTTCTTGTCGGAAACAAAATCACTCCTTCTTATCAAAATGAAACTTTCTCGAGTTTGTCTTCCCATAGTTGTGGCACCTTGGGGAGTGATTATTGTTGAAAGTTTTTCCCTTTCCTCCATTCCTTCCTTTGGCATTGTTGTATCCTTGCCCTTTTCTATGATCATTCCTGGAGCAGAGACACCTTCAGTGAATCCCAAGTATCCTTTAGGTGGGTTTTGCATAGGCATGACCGTCGTCTCCACTTTGAGGGCGACTTTAAGGGCATCGATGATGTTTTTCATTCTGATTTCCATCACATGAGGTTTGATTGCAGGGTGCATGCACTCTACAAAATTCTCTACTCTTATTTCCTCAGTCAACATGTAACCAAACCGCTCCAGGAAGCAAAACTTGCGGGTGAAGTCTATCACAGACATGTTTCCCTGAACTAGGAATATGTTTTTCTTCTTTTTCTCCTTCTTGGCAGAGGTGGTTATGAACTTTGCAAAGAAGATTGTTTGGAAATATGTTCAGGCCATCAGTTGTTTTATTAGATCTTGGCCTAAAATGTGATTTTCCCACCATATATTAGTTGCTTCTTCAAGGAGGTGAGTGCCAAAGAGATCCTTTTTTCCGAACTAAACCTCTAGAATAATTCTCCACTACCTGGAGCCAGGAATCCACTTTGTCAACCACTTCAGTCTTAACTTCACCCTAGAACTTCTTAATATTAAGCTTGATGAAATCGAGTATTGTAGCTCCTAGATGAGGGTGGACATACATGGGCTGACCATTCTCATCTCTGGCGACTTTCATGAGGGCCATGGCACTAATGGCCTTAGTCAATTTATTTTGTTGCTCCAGCCTCATTGCATCTGGGGTGTGGACAACCACTTGTCCTACTACTATTCCAGAGCTATCTACATGTTTAGGGTCAATCTTGGGCTCATCTTCTATCATGGTTTGTCCTCTAGGTTTGGTATGTGGAATGGAATAGCTTTGGATTGAGGGCCTTTCTCTCTAGAGGCGACACTTTTCCTCTTTCTTTTCATAGAGAATTCACCCTCCATGAACCGTCTCTTCTTTGAGGAGGGCTTCATCTTGTAAAAGGGCCTTAGTCTAGGGTATTCATCACAGATAGCGGTGTCCTTGATGCGGGCCACATTGTTTCAAATAAACTAACATCAATTTCATACTTAGGGCAATACAACATCACAAAAATATGTTCATGACATCTTGTTTACATGCATTTTATTATTTGACTAAGAATGTCTTAATCCCAAATATTCATAATCCTAGTACTCAGAAAAGGATTAAAGAGAGAAGTTATAGGTACGTAGGGTTCAGATAGTGAAGGGGGTAGAGAAGTGATGAAATCAGAGAAGAAGAAATCCTAGAGGTATTTTACTTCGAGTAAAATCCTCTGACTTTGGTCAGGCCGGATGCATGGGTCTGGGAGTCCTCGTAAGCCAACTAGAAGTACAGAGGAAAATATTGCCAGCCCATGAATCGTGATCCTTTCTATACACCATCATCTTCGCAAAACACTCTAATATTTCCCTTGGGCTCTACAGAACTCTTAAATTTAATAATTATTAGAGGTTAAATGGTAAACTAGCTTTGATACTAAATGTGACTACCCCCTCCCCCTGTCATCCCCTATTCAGGAAAACCGATAGGGCAAGTGCCATTACCATATATACATGATCGATGGTTTTTTAAATAGCTAGAAGTAATTAATAAATTTCACTAAAAATGAAAAGAGTTTGAACAATATAAAGAGTTAAACTCTCCACTAAGGAGTTACATCATATGCATTTCTAAAGTTTGCAACATGAAGTAAAGACTAACTAAGTATCTCCTCCAGGATTACATTAAATCTTTTCTTTTGATGTCAACTTCTCTGGTTGTCCATTTTCATCATACTTGCATAATAATAGTATATTACCCTAAAACATCAAGAAAAAAAACTCGATCAGTATAACAAGTTATACTAGTATGTGGAAACAAAATATTTGCATCTAGTTGTAACAACATATTCACATTAACTATTGTTATAGAATCAGAATTAATGTTTTCATCATAACTTTTGAACCTATTTTTACTCAACCTCTAGAATACCCTCTCTTAGGGTTGTGTCCCTGTGATTGATTTTAGGCCACCTTCTCAATCTAGATCTAGGTCGCATGTTGGTAGGACATCTTCTCAACTAGATCTAGGTGCCATGTTGGTCTTCCAAATCTAGGGTCAAACCTCATATGGCCTTGACATTAGGCCACCTTCTCAATCTGAATCTTGGTGCCATATGACCTTTCTAGTATGGGGCATGGTCTAAGTCATCTATATTACTCTCTCTTTATTTCTATTCTCAAACTTCCAGAGTTGGTATGAGGCGTTCGAGAAAGTTATAGGCATATAATGTAATATCCATAGTGACTTTATATATTGTAGGAAATTAATAAACAAGCCATCATTTATTCAATTTCTGAGTTGTTATTCTCAAAGTAGTCCCAGGGTATTCTTTTATCCAAAAAAACCAATGTTTGATTATTCAGATCAATTAAACATACTATCATCAAAACCTAGAACTTATGGTTCTTATGCATAAAACATATTAAAGATGGAATCTTTGGGTACCTTTTGAACTAGAGGAAGATCTAGGTCTTGGTTATATTTTTATTGCATTCTTCATTTTTTGTGCAAAATTCATATTTTACTTGTCTTCATTGGACATTATACAATTTATTATAATTGTTGCAAAATAATTCTTTTCTAGCCAATCAGGGAATGCCACATAGGTGACCAACCCTGGTCCCGGTTGTGCCACTGTGGCTGGACTGATCCCATCATGTGGAGGCATGTCAGTTACTCTCTTTGCGTGGTTCAGAAGAGAGGGAGTGTGGAAAGACGGTTAAAAGTTGGAATTACCCTTACCTTCTATTTAGAACCGTTTGGTTAGGGGGTCTTTTCACCAGTATTCGTCTTCTACCTTGTTCTTTCACGAAAAGGCCTCATACGAGTCAACCTTGTAGTTGACTTCTGGCTTCCCATCTTTAGAGCGATAGAAAAGGGTGCTAAAACCTACCCTTGGTCTCTTCGGACCTGTCGATGGCCTCAATTCACTGGGAAGTAGCTGGAGAGAGGGGAACGACAGAGAAGTACCTTCAAGGTAGATGAAGGAGAAATGAGGGATGGAGTGATGTCTAGTCTGACAACTAGAGATAGAGAGAGGGTCTAAGAGTCAGACAACCCCAAGTTTTCATAGTCTAGGGGTTGGGCATGGATGCCCCTGTGAATTGGGTGAACCCTAGGTAGCCCTCCATAGGTGGCAAATATAGGTTAGTTAGATTCGGCCTGGTCTCGAGAATTCAATGGGAAACTTTCCAAGTTTTCTCGATCATTGAGGGGAGAGAAAACATCTAAGCAAAAACTCAGATCATTATTCCCGACTTGCCTATCTTAGCGTGAGATAGGTGACAAGTGAATCACCATTGGATTTGGGATCTGACGGTCCTTAAGACACACACATGAATAACGACCCAAAAAAAGATTTCCTATTTGGAATATATATGTTTCAAATTTAATTTATCATCCCATTAATACATAAACTTTATGATTTTTTATAAAATCCATATCTATCATTCTATTATTCCTTTCAATCCAAAATTTATTGGAAAGTCCATAATGACTTTATCTAACCAAGGACAAGGTTTTAGATCAAAATTAGAAAAGAAAAAATGCTTTTCTTAATCAGCAAGTCTTCGTCTTATAAGGAATATTTTGGACATTAGAGCTATTCTTTTCTCTTTCTATATTTTCTATTTTATTTATTTTGATTACTTTTCTTATTAGAAACCATGTGAAACAAAATCAAACCACTAATGGTCATCCATACTACTTTGTAGAGAATTTCACACAATTTCATAAGTGTATTACCTATTAGCCATTACATTTTGCCTTTTTTTTTCTAAATATTGGATTTTCTTCTCTGCCTTTTCCCATATATCTATTAAAGGAATAACAAAACTATAGAAACCACAAATTTCACAATTAAAGAAAATTTGCAAGAGAAAACCATTCTTTTTTAACAATGCACACAAATTTCCAATATGTCCTATTTATTGAGATAATTGCATCAACTAAGTAAAATACAGGTGAAAGCAGGTTATAATATTTAGCTAGAGTAAAGGTGGTAAGATATATTAGGAACCATGTACTTTTATATTATTCCATATTAATGATGTAACTAGTGGTCGCATTTATAATGAAGAAAATAATAATATACTTGAATGCTAATATGTGTGGAAACCTGCCCCACAAAATGAGATTATTCAAAACAAAACATGCAATTAACAACTAACTAACCACATTACCAGAAAATTAGATAAATTAAAACCAATTTCAACATCACTATCATGTTTGGAAATATTACGTAAAGGTCCAACAACTTACATGTCATCACATACCATATCAGTTGTTTACATATATGTCCAGTGGACTCAGCCACAAGCTATATACACAAGAGATATTCCACATATACAAGCCATATATGAAACATTGGCATACTTCTAAATGTCGATTCGATGTAAATTGTCTACAAAAAATCCCTTTCACGCACCAAAGAGTACATGGGTGAATCTAGGATTCTACTAACAACTATCCAACCTTTTCCTCCTACTTCTCTCCAAGTTACTCTTCCTAATGACCACGATCCTGACCACACCGCTGATGACCACCTAAAAGGATGTGGTAACCCATGAGGTGAGACACATGTCCCAGTGAGAGATATAACTCAACCAACGGTTATTGATTACAACAGATATATTATTTTACAAGTCAGGCAGATTAAGCAAGCTAAATAGATAGGCATAGAAACATACATGACTGGAAGGTATGCGAAGGAAAAAGTAAGACTGTCACCTACTAAAAAATTAATTTCTCTTACCGCATATAACAACTAAGTAGTAAAACAAACAAGGTAAGGGTTAACATCCAATGTGAAGTGTGTTTAACCCTAAATAGATATACTCTGCAGGTGGATTACATCTTTTATTAAGCCCTAAGGAGTTTTAGGTATACCACTTAGACTCCAACTAACCACCGCTAAGTCAAAATCAATGCCATACAATATCTAGTAGAGCCAGACTCCTAATATCTCATATTCCCTCAGTCAGTATGAGTCAGACATAGTGACATATATAGTCAAACTACAAAACAACCTAGTTCTCCCTTGGTATATAGGTCACGACACTAGTAACCAGGGTAAGTGAACACTATCATCCGAGGTCACTCTCATCATATGTACAAAACATGAGATACGACTGCATCTGTTCTCCTACCAAGGTATGATCACAACCATCCTCCATAACCTTGGGTTTAGGATGACAAGGACACACAATCTCAGGCACCTCACATACCCAATAGTTTGCGCTTTGAGTTTCCCTTAGGAATACTCAGTTCACCATCCAACAAGTCTTGATAATGGAATGGATCTATGGTAAAAGGAACTACATTATTAGGTTTTCACATGATTAGTTAATGCCAATTGATTATATATTAACTACATCAATCAAGTTACGTACAACCCATAAAAGAATTCTATGAAAATATGGGTATATTGCAACCTCAAAAGATATAAAATGTATGAAACATAAGCCATATCACATCACCACCGAGTATTATTCCATTGCCATACATGTAGCCATAGTCATCATCATACCAACATAGGATTTCAAATCCTTATGGCATCATGAAGATGACAACACCTCAATTAGGGCTCCACCATGCTGAAAGGTCATTAAGACCATCACATCATTCCCTTTCATAACATCATTATGTTTCAATGCCTCATCAAGGCTCATGATACCATCACCATACATGTGAGACATAAGTTTGGTATAACATTACATTTAGGAGCTATGATATTCATAAGATATCATATTAGGGTTACAATAACATAGAGAGGGATAATACACCATTATCTGCTAGTCACACAAGAAGCTATGTATCATCATCACCTTACTTGTATTAGGTTTAGGTTCAATAAGAATAGTTGAATTAGCATTGCCAAACAACATTGTACCAAAACCTTAGATTTGTATTCATTTGATGGCAAAGGTAAGAATATTATATAATGTGTAAACAAGCACCAATGAGTCAGGGTTACAAAATAACCTTTAAAGATAAACCCAAATTCTCAACATCACCATGATATCGTGAAAGAATAATACCAACATCACCAATCATAAGTTAGGAAACATATCAACCATGAATCTAGAAATTCTCATTGACCACTGAGGGTCAGAGATTCCATCAACCGCTAAGGGTCAAAGGGGTTGGCAACCACTAGGGTTACCAAACACTGGAGACCGATGATGACATAAAACTTTGCAACCGCTTGAAAATATAAGGCATTAGAGACCAATATGAATAAAATCATTCATCGACTACCAAAATGTTCAAGGCTTAGTGAGCGAAGATAACCTCAATGACCTTAGCAATCAACATGGTCTAAAACTTGGTGACCACAAAACATCAAAATCTTGGCTACCGTAGTGGATTCAAATCATAGCGACCACTACAGCTCAGAACTTCATCAACCACATAAGGGGTGGAAACTTAGCAACCATCAAGATGCAAAATAGAAACAAGTTTAATGCCATTGATTGGCATGGGGAAGTTAAGAAAAACTAAACCAAAACCAAACCATCAGGTTCAAATACAAGGAGGGGGGAATCATCTTGAAACCCTAGAAAGAAACCATCTTTTGAGAGAGCAAAAGCCACCATTTCTGCATTGAAACATGGTCTACGATGATCATTCCCATTAAGAAAATCATGCACTAGATTTAGGGTTCATCTAAGAGGATAACTAATCAAGAACCATCAAGTAAACACAAACCCTAGGTGAAGGCATCATCTTTCTACTTAGAATAACATTTTTTTGGAAAATTATGGTATATATATTTCCCAACCCCTAAAAAGAGGTAAAGTACAAGCATCATCATTCATGAGTCTTATAAAAAAAGAAAGGAAAACGACCTATCTAAGCCTCAAATCTATGTTGCTCAATAAATTAGCTTACATCAAGGACCAGTTTCTAGTGATTACAGAAGATATTCTTGGAAGTTTACTTTTGTAGTAATCATATAGATGTTTAATCTCATTTTGAAGCTTGTTGAATAGGACTAAGGCATCCAGTTTGAGACCCCCATGTTTTTTGGAGTTCCTCTTCGGCCAGATAAGGTGCACGCAGCCAGTTAAAGCCCATAACTCAATAGTTTCATTTTTCTTCGATCTACTACCAATGCATGTGAGACATTCATATAGGGTATATGGGAACCTCTTGTTGAGCTTAAGCTAAGATCTTCCCCACATGTATCTCTAATAGCTACAAGCTCCGAAGAAATGTTCATCTGATTCCACTACAGGAAGGCACATGGGGCAATAAGGTCAGAAACAATAGACCATTTGGATATTGTGTCCATAGTAGGAAGGACGTTCTTTAGCATTTTGAAGGCAGTAAAGCTCCAATGAGGTTGGTGATGAGGAAGCCATAGTTTGGAACAGACTAGATTGTCTACCAATGTTTGTCGACAACTGGTCCATAGAGAAGAGTCATCAATCTAAAGATATTGTAGACACATGAACACCAGTTTGTGCTAGCAAGTAGAGTCTTTGTGACTTGGATAGCTCTCAAAATTTAGACTATACCTCCTAGTCATCCAAGTACTCTAGGTTCCAGAATCATTCATATGTTTATGTATTCTCTTTAGAGTGTGGAAGTTAGCTAAATCTTCAAGTCGTTTGAGATCGAGAACACCTTCTTGTAGGGGATAAGCTATCTTTGACCAAAAAGCTAGATGAATCAAGATATCCCATATGAAATTTGACACGATGATCTCCATTTTGTTTAGAATAGCTGAAGGGGTCTCACCTTGCCTCATCCAATAATTGACTAAAACCATATCACAATATTTGATCAAAGTGATACGCCCAGTCATAGAGATCTTTTCTCCCAACCATCTGGATATCATGTCCCTCAGCCGATCGAGACAGTCATTGAAATGTTTGCTTCTGAGATTGCCCTGTGCCATTGGAAAACCAAGGTATTTGGTAGGCCAATCACATTTTTGAATGTTTACACAACTCACTAGTGATTCCTTGTGATGGCAAGAAGTCGAAAGGTGTATGTGGGTCTTTAGAGTGTTGCATTGCATGCTGGAGAGATGACCAAACTCTAAAAGTAGAGCCTTGAGAGATAGTATACTTCTTTTCCTACATTAAAAAAAATGAGTACATCATCTGCAAATTAGAGATGGCTGAAAGGTTTAACTCGATTAATAGGTTAGGATTTGATGCATCTCTTTTCATAAGTCATGTCAAGCATTTTGTTGAGTCCTTCCATATCAATGGCAAAAAGGAGGGGAGAGAGGGGGTCACCTTGTCTGAGGCCATTGGAACTTTTGAAGAAACATATGTAAGAGCCATTAATGAGTAGGAGAAATGAAATAGTTCCATTACATTGTTTGACTAAATTGATCTATTGATCACTGAAGCCATGACTATGAAGACAATTTCGTAAATACGCATGATATCAAGTTTGACAAAAGTTGCAGGTGGACTAATTATGCAGTTGAAGTAAAGAGTGAATTCAACAGCCAGTAAGGAACAATCCTCAATGCTACGACCTTGAATGAACGCTCCTTGATTTGGGGAAATCAGCTTGGGCAAGACATTAGATGTAATGACCCTGACCTGGGTTATGAGTTAACCCTATTTGTTTTGTCCATGTAAGTTGCTTAGAACTTTAATATAATCCTCTAAAGTGTTTTGTTATCATGTGACACACTTATGTTTCAAGTTTGGTCCTGATTGAATGTTGTTTGAGCAATGTTCCTTTATTTTGGACCAAAGTGCAATTTAACCAATATGAGGGGTAATATTGAAAAATTTCACATGTTTAATGTTCCTTAAGTGTTTTAACATCATAAGAGATAAAATGATGCTAAGTGGTGGCTTTTGGAAAGCCTAAATGCCAAGTTTGAACTTGTTTGAATAATGCTAGTACCTTGTGCACCAATTTTGGTACAAATTGTAATTTACCCAAAATGTAGGGTTGATATGCAAATTAGCACCTATAGAGTGTCCCTACTCCCTCTATGTATCATTCAAAGGAGATATAAATAAGGAGACACCATGTTTGAATCATATATGAGTGGTAGTATTCTTGGTGATGAAAAGACCAAGAAAGGGGTTGAATGTGAAACCTTAACTTGAGTTGTAGACTTGATATGGGAGTGCCTATTGGCCAAGAAGCCATATAGGGGATCCCATATCGGTTTGTGGACTCTTGGCAAAGGCCATTATGGTTAAAGCACATCAAGGAGGTGAGAAGTATCGGTTTATAACTTCCTTGGAAAAGTTGTATCAGGTTGTGAATAAAGTGGTGATTGAGTTGAGATATCTTATCCAAAGAGATAAGTGATGGCCGAAATATCATATCTAGATTATCCTAAAGTGTTTTACATGTCAAGATATATATGTATGCATGCATGGACACGTGTCAACCATGCATGGCCATGTGTCACCTAGTAGTATATGGTGATGACACCTCTTATTCTCTCATGAATCCCAATTATATATACCTCTCCTTTCACCTACTAGTGAAATTTTACGAACCCTATAACTCTCTTTCTCTTATATATCGTGTATAGTAGCTCAAGGAGCAAGGGGAGATCGAGAACCAAGCTTAAGGTGAGGCCATGGTCATCTTCAACCTTGGTTGAAGCATGATTCTTGGGTTATAGTTATTCCTTTCTTTTCTTCTTCACCAAGTTCTTAACTATGGTGATTCTTTGTATATGGAGGATTTGTGAACGAGCCTTGGACTTTTGATAAGTCATCTTCAACCTTAGGAATGTGGATCTTTGAATTTGTTCTTAAGGTGGGCTATATAACTTGAACCCAAACATGTTATTACTCACCATATTTCTTGCTATATTTGACGATCTAGTTTCAATTCTAAGAATTCTTGAATACTTGATATATCCATGAGTTCTAATAGTTTCTTAGACCTGTTATCCATGTACTAGAACAAGTAGAACAAAGGTCTAGATATTGAAGATGATGGTATCACTTTACAAAGTGATATTGGGTTCAACCGTTCAAGCACACAAGCAAGCACCTATAACCCCATATGGTGATGCACATACACCACTAAAATGATATGGATATGAGTTTATACTTCCTTACACAATATGGTGATGTAGTATACACCTCTTGCACGATATGAGGTCAAGCATATACCTTATGCATGATATTGGGTTAAAACACACACCTCTCTGCCCGTTATGGTGTGGAGCATACACACACCTCTCTACCCGATATGGTGTGAAGCATACACACACATCTCTGTCCGATATGGTGTGGAGCATACACACACCTCTTTGGACGATATGGTGCAAAGCACACACACACACCTCTTTGCCCGATATGGTGTGGAGCATACACACACCTCTCTGGCCGATATGGTGTGAAGCATACACACACCTCTCTACCCGATATGGTGTGGAGCATACACACACCTCTCTACCCGATATGGTGTGGAGCATACGCACACCTCTATGCCCAACATGGTGCAAAGCACACACATAACTCTTTGCCCGATATGGTGTGAAGTGCACACACACACCTATTTTCCTGATATGGAGGCACACATACACCTCTTTCCCGATATGGAAGCAAACATACACCTCTTGCCTGATATGGAGGCACACATACACCTCTTGGGCGATATGGGTAGCAAGAAAACATAGAGCTCTAAACTAATATTGGGTTAAGCATACACCTCTTGGACGATATGGTGTTGAGCACACATCCTAAAACAATATAGTGGGTAACCCAATACACTAGATGACAAAAGTGGTAAGGTGGTTAATACCCTAAAATATGTGATGGCCAATACACTAAAGTATGGTGGGGCTAATATCTTCAAGTAAGGTGAGGATGTTACACCCATGTATGGTGAAGGTGATACAACATATGATTGGTAAGGTTGGTACCTTTATGGGTAAAGATATGAGGGATATGATGATGCCTAGCCCGACATACACCTAATCCAATACATATGTTCAACTTGACATACATGATTCAACCCGATACACCTTTTAAAGGTGAGGGAAAGACACTCTTAGGAGTAATGAGTGTAACACCAAGTAATGGTGTGATTAATACCTTGATAGGTGAAACACCTAAAGTGGTTGATAATGGTCAACCCTATATCAACAATGCCTTAACCCGAGATGAGTCCATGTCACTTGATGATAGTTGGGTAATTCAAATGTGTGACTTATGGCCAATACACTACAGGATAAATGTAATGAGTAAGTGCATAAAGTGTTATGATAGGAAATACCCTAATACAAGATAAGTTGATGAACTTAAGTAAGTTAAAAGTGATGAGGGAAGTGATACACCAAGGCATGATAAATATCACATCCAGCACCTCAAGATTGATACTCCTTGACGCACCTCCAACCCAATATACTTGGATGAGTAACCCATGAAGTGTGTCATGTCAATTGTTACATTAATATGTAATGAGTTTAATGCACATTGATAAGTGTAGGCCAGCATACCTTGAGAAAGGGTTAATCCAAGTTAACAAAGTATGAGGTAATCAATATCCTAGTGAGGATGAGAGAGAAACTCATACTTTGTGTTGATAATCATTTAATGATAAATGATGAGAATAAATAAGTATGATTGAATACTTATGATATCAATGTATGCTCCTAGATGTGTGGAGAAATGAATTAGGGTTTGGATTGATAATATGAACTTGAAACCCTATTCGGCTATAAAGGGAAACCCTAACCCTAATCATGGGAAGGTTGTATCTCTCTTATTGCATAAGCCTTGTGAGACATGTTAAATAATTATATAACAAGTATAATGTTTATGTGGTTTGATGACCGAAAAGATAGTTGTTGCCTTGTGAGAGGTGACAAGATGTTTAATGGGCCTTGTGAGCCATGTGAATAGTTGTTGCCAAGTGAGAGGTGAAAAGATGTTTAAATGGGCCTTGTGAGCCATGTGAAATACTTGTGCAAAAAGTGTGATATATACCTGGGTCTGAAGACCTAGAGGTAATGGTTACCTGATAAGAGGTGACATTGTTCAGTGATGAACTAAGGGTTGAATACCCAGATCATATAATCATGATGATGATAATGATTAAGGGTGATGTGGTATTCAATGATGAATTTAAGGGATTGATATCCCATAATGAAAGTGAAAGGGAAACATAAAGGTATCCCATCTACTCTGGGATCCTTAGCAATATGGCCATGATCTTACAGGATTGGTACAATCCAATACCTGGCAGAACTCTTACGGGATTGGTACAATCCAATACTTGGTTGTGATCTTACAAGATTGGTACAATCCAATACTTGGATGAACTCTTACAGGATTGGTACAATCCAATACTTGGTTGTGATCTTATAGGATTCATACAATCCAATACATGGATGAACTCTTACAAGATTGGTACAATCCAATACCTGGCTGTGATCTTACAGGATTGGTACAATCCAATACATGGCTGAACTCTTACAGGATTGGTACAATCCAATACCTGGCAATGATCTTACAGGATTTGTACAATCTAATACCTGGCTGAACTCTTATAGGATTGGTATAATCTAACACCTCTCTGTAATTTTACATGATTGGCATAGTCCAATACCTGGATATGATTTCAAAGGATTGGTATAAACCAATACCTGGACAGAACATAATGATGTATATCCACATGATGGGTACCATCCAATACCTGGCTAGTAGGTTGGCTGAGGCCAACAGATAGAAATCATAATGATTCATGGATGTCATACGATGACAATATTATCATAAGATAAGCTTGAGATGTTGGTATAGTATGATGGGTAAATGATACACACGTTCTTCATATTCCTTATAAAGTGAATAGATGATTTATTTCTCTATCATAGACAACTACAATGCTTTAAAAGATGAGAAATGTTCTAATCTATTTATCCACAGTGATTAACCTTGCTTATTAATATAAAAGAACCTCTGCTCAGTTTTATACTATTTACCCATGATAATTACATTGTTGGCAGAGAGTTATATCTCTCACTAAGACAATTGTCTCACCCCGTGGAATGCACATTTTTTTAGGTGGACGTACACGAGGGGGTTGAGACCGTATTGTAGAGGGAGAACAACAGCAACATGGACAATAGTAATAGCTCAGGTTGAGTGTAATGTCTGTCGTGTCTTGTAGATAGAAGTCCTATGTGTCATCTCTATACTCTCAGGTCCTTGGATTTAGTACGTGATGGTTTCATGAACAATATGAGATTTTGTCTTGTATGCCTCGAGTTTTTATGTTGCTTCAGTGTATGTTTTGACAAAGCAACTATTATATGTTATCCTCGAGTTGAGATGGTACAATGTATGTACAATAAGAACCCTAATGTATGTAAAGTTTTGGTTATTTCATTAAGAGTTTTCCCTCACTTATGTCTCAAATTTGGTCCTGTTTGAATAATGTTTGAGTAATGTTCTCTTATTTTGGACCAAAATGAAATTTACCCAAGATGAGGGGTTATATTGCAATATGTCATATGTTGAACGTACATCATGTGTTTTAGCATCATTAGAGAGAGAATGATGTAAGGTGGTGGCTTGTGGAAAGCCTAAATTCCAAGTTTGAACTTGTTTGAATAGTGCTAGTGACTTGTGTACCAATTTTGGTACAAGTTGTAATTTACTCAAAATGTAGGGTTGATATGAAAATTTCCACCTCTAGAGTGTCCCTAATCCCTCCTAGTATAATTTTAAGGAGAGAGAAAGAAGGAGGTACCATGTTTGAATCATATGATACTCTTGGTGATGAAAAGACCAAGAAAGTGTTGAATGTGAAATCCTAATTTGAGCTTGTATCGGGTTGAAGAGTTCATATGAGAGTGCCTATCGGCCAAGGAGCCATAGGGGAAGTCTCATATCCGTTTATGGACTCTTGCAAAATTCCATGATGGGAAATGAACCTCAAGGGGGTGAAGTGTATTGGTTTTCAACTTCCTTGGAAAAGTTGTATCAAGTTGTGAATAAAGTGGTGATTGAGATGAGATATCTTATCCAAAGAGATAAGTGATGGCCGAAATATCATCTCTAGATCATCCTCAAGTGTTTTGCATGTCAAGATAAATGTGAGTGCATGAAATTACACATGTCAACCATGCATAGACACATGGCACCTAGTAGCTTAAAATGATGACACCTCATATACACACTTTTTCATGAACCTCAAGTATATATACCCTTCCTTTCACCTATAAGTGAAATTTTCGAAATTTATCACCCTCTTGCTGTTCTATATCATGCATAGAGTCTTAGTATCATGCATAGGAAGAGGGGTATCGTGCATAGAGCTTTGGTATCAGCCATAGCAAGGTGATATCGGCCATAGCAAAGTGGTATCGGCCAAGTGAGGGATATCAGCCACAAAGTGGTGATGTATCATGCATAGTGTTGAGGAGCTCAAGTCTTGGACCTTTGATAAGCTCATATTCAACCTTGGGAACGTGAAGATTTGGATCTTGGAGCTTTTAAGTTGCTCTTGAGGTGGGTTATATAACTTGAACTCAATTATGTTATTATTTACCATTAATCTTGCCTTAGTTAAATGATTTACTTGCAAATAGAATTTTCTTGCATAATCCATGAGCTCTAGTAGTAACCTAGGACTGTTTTCCATGAACTAGAATAGTAAGAACAAGATTCTAGAGGTTGATGATGATGACATCATCATGGTTCAACCCAATATTGAAGCACCTCCAACCCGATATGGTGTTGAAAGATAGACCTCTTACCCGATATGATATTGAAACCCGAGATAGTGCTAGTTATAAACCCCTAGAATGATATGTGATGAGCATAAACCTTATACACAATATGGTGACACACACATACACCTCAAGTTCGATATGGTGAGCACACATACACTTCTAATCTAATATGGTGTTGAAACCCTAGATGGTGATATGGAATTCGATATGCCTTGGAAACCCACACCCCTATCATTTTGTGTAATGGGTTAATTATGAAGGGTTCAACCAGTTGTCTATCCTATAACTCAATACATTATAGGATTGATCCCATTAAGGTATGAAAGAGTATGAGTATAAGGGTTGAACCTGATATGCTAACCCGATATGGCAACCCGATATGGTAACTTGATATGGTAACCTGATATGATGATATGAACACAACCACTAGCACGATATGGCGATAAATTTATACCTCATGGACAATATGAATGACGCATCCGCACACCTTGTGAATGATATGGGGTTATGAATACACCTTATACCCTATATGGTGTTGAGTATATACCCTAACCCGATATGATGTTGAAACTCAACATGGTGTTGTGAAACCCGATATGCAAACCCCTAAGGTTGAGAAATCTGATATGGATGCATGGTATGGTGATGAGGATACACCTCTATGCCCGATACGGAAGCATACCTACACCTCTATACCCAATATGGAGGAAACACCTCAATCCAATACACTTGATTGAGTTATACATGTAGTATGTTATGTCAAATGATACTTTAAGACATGAAACGTTTAATGCATTTTGATAAATATGGGCCAATGTACCTTGAGAGAAGGATTGAGCCAACCTAATGGAGTATGATGTAATCAATATCCTAGTGAGTATGAAAGAGAAACTTATACTTGTTTAATACTCATGTAATGAGTACACATTGATACTCCTAATATGTGTGGAGTCTGAATTAGGGTTGTGATTCTTGATGAATGTACTTGAAAACCCTAGTCGGATTAAAAAGGGATACCTTAGCCCTAATGAAGGGTAATGATATGATTTAAAACTACAATTGGTTAATAAAGGGAAATCTTAACCGCATTGAAACCATGCTGGTAGCATGAGATAATGACCATAGCTAAGCATGAGCTATGATGTTTCATATAATACCAATTATATAGGTCTTATGACCTAGAGATAGTTGTTTTCTAGTGAGAGGTAACAAGATGTTTAAAGGGCCTTATGAGCCATGTGAATAGTTTTTGCCTAGTGAGAGGTAACAAGATTTTTCAAGGGCCTTGTGAGCCATGTGAATAGTTGTTGCCTAGTGAGAGGTAACAAGATGTTTAATGGGCCTTGTGAGCCATGTGAATAGTTGTTTCCTAGTGAGAGGTGACAAGATGTTTTAATGGGCCTTGTGAGCCATGTGAATAGTTGTTGCCTAGAGAGAGGTAACAATATGTTTATAAAAGTCTCATGTAAGAAATGGTAATGTTCAAAATAAACTTGGAAAATGGAAACCCAGTAACATAATAATAATAATAATAATAAATGGTTATAATAATAATAATGAAATTTTTCTCATACATGCTTTATGCTTATAGCCAAATAAGGGCTATAGTGTTTTGAATTTGCTTGAATGAGATAAGAGAAATACATGTATTACATAAAGGATGTGAATAAGTAAGATGGCTTGGCCAAGGTATAATTCTTAGTAAAGGTGATGTGGTATTCAATGATGAATTTAAGGGATTGATATCCCATAATTAAAGTGAAAGGGAAACATAAAGGTATCCCAGCTACTATGGGATCCTTAGAAATATGGCCATGATCTTACAAGATTGGTACAATCCAATACCTGGTTGAACTCTTACAGGATTGGTACAATCCAATACCTGGTTGTGATCTTACAGGATTGGTACAATCTAATGCCTAGTTGAACTCTTACAGGATTGGTACAATCCAATACCGAGATGTGATCTTACAGGATTGGTACAATCCAATACCTGGCTGAACTCTTACAAGATTGGTACAATCCAATACCTGGTTGAACTCTTATAGGATTGGTACAATCCAATACCTGGTTGTGATCTTACAGGATTGGTACAATTCAATACCTC
Source organism: Alisma plantago-aquatica (assembly GCA_963693085.1). Taxonomy (NCBI): domain Eukaryota; kingdom Viridiplantae; phylum Streptophyta; class Magnoliopsida; order Alismatales; family Alismataceae; genus Alisma; species Alisma plantago-aquatica. The sequence goes on along the minus strand of OY856409.1, from coordinate 338,852,792 downwards.
ACTGAACTCTTACAGGATTGGTATAATCTAATACCTAGCCGTAATTTCACAGGATTGGCATTGTCCATTACCTGGATATGATATCACAGGATTGGTATAAACCAATACCTGGACAGAACATAATGATGTATATTCACATGATGGGTACAATCCAATACCTGGCTAGTAGGTTGGCAGAGGCCAACAGATAGAAATGAGAATGATTCATGGATGTCATATCATGACAATATTATCACAAGATAAGCTTGAGATGTTGGTATAGTATGATGGGTAAATGATACACACATTCTTCATATTCCTTACAAAGTAAATAGATGATTTACTACTCTATCATAGACAGTTACAATGCTTTAAAAGATGAGAAATGTTCTAATCTTCTTATCCACGGTGATTAAACTTGCTTATTTATATAAAAGAACATCTACTCTATTTTATATTGTTTACCTGTGATAATAACATTGTTGGTAGAGAGTTATATCTCTCGCTGGGACAATTGTCTCAACCCGTGGGATCCACATTTTTTTAGGTGGACATGCAGGAGGGGGTTGAGACCATACTGCAGAGGGAGAACAACAACAACAGGGACAACAATAATAGCTCAGGTTGAGTGTACTGTCTATCGTGTCTTGTAGATAGAAGTCATATGTGTCGTCTCTGTACTCTCAGGTCCTTGGATTTAGTACGTGATGGTTTTATGAACAATATGAGATTTTGGCTTGTATGCCTCGAGGTTTTATGTTGCTTTAGTGTATGTTTGACGAAGCAACTATTATATGTTATCCTCGAGTTGAGATGGTATAGTGTATGTACAATATGAACCCTGATGTATATAAAGTTTTGGTTCTTTCATTAAGAGTTTTCCAGGAAATGGATCTCTTTGCAAAATGGATTTAGTTTTTAGTGATTTTTCTTAATCCGCTTCTTATGATTATTCCGCATAATTAGTAACGATTTGGCTGTCGGTTTGGAGGCAGTCGCCACACTATGTGTCGTCTCTGTACTCTCAGGTCCTTGGAATCAGTACGTAAAGGTTTCATAAACAATCAGAGATTTTGGCTTGTATGCCTTGAGGTTTTATGTTGCTTCAGTATATGTTATGACAAAGCAATTTCTATATGTTATCCTCGATATGAGATGGTACAATGTATGCACAATGTGAACCCTGAAGTATCTAAAGTTTTGGTTCTTTCATTAATAGTTTCCTGGAAGAGGATCTCTTTACAAAATGGTTTTAATTTTTAGTGATTTTGTTAATCTGCTACTTATGGTTATTCTACAATTATTTACTGGTGATGGCTTCATTTGATGTCAGGTCGTCACAAAGTTTTGGTATCAGAGCTTAAGGTTCTCTAAGTGTACAGAGACATATGATTAAGATGTTGAGTCTATTCTAGTGTCCTCATGCATAACTTATAGTAACTTCTTCTTATGTAGAAGATAGAGTAAAGCTTAAAAATGACTAGAGAATATGAGGAACACGTTGCTAAGAGCAATTTTGTTGCACTAGGAGAGGGTGAAAGGGATCAGGCAAGAGAAGAATGAGTGCCTCAGAATTCCAATCTTGACCCAATCAGGATAGATAATCCTATGTTTTATGCTCTTGTTGGGCAGGTTAGGACAATAATGATGCATATAGTAGACTAGATACTAGCAATACAACCTACGTTACCAGTCCTCAATGTAGAAACTTTGGGTTCTGAAAGGGTTCCTGAATGACATAGTCATGTTGGAACAGTGGAAAATGTGGGAAGGATTAACTGTTGGTATGTATGCCCTGAGAGCCAATCATGAGATGATTGGTGGGATACATTAAGATTGATTTGATAAACATCAAAGGCAAACTTCCAATTCTTTCTAGTTCAGTCATATTAGATAGTGATAGAACAGATTGAATGTCTAGAGAATGACAGTACTCAATGACGTATGCCTTCAGGTTCATGACCTGAACGATGAGATCATACGGATGCTAAGAGTTTGTACATTCTTGTTATGTCCCTAGTCGAATGTCATTGTGGAAGGTAGATAGACAACAATGACACACAAGACTAGATTGTTGTGTTGGTTGATGATAGAATCTCATTAGTCATGATATAGAGATATCAAACCAAACACATAGGTACTTGTTAAAGAACAAGTGTACCGGACATACCCACCGTGAGTTTGACACATGGAACCATGACATGGTAGTCACAGTCAGTACTCACAGGGATGGTGGTGAGTGTGATTCTTTGACCTGAAATCACTACACTCAACACATGTCGTTGGGCACACTTTGACATCATCAAACGCAGTCCTGAAACATGGGTTGTTATAAAGGTGATGATTGGGTGGCTTTGACACATGGGGCTTTTGAGGGGTGAGTGATAGATATGGGATTTGTCCCTCCTGAGGGAGTTTGATATCCAAGGCCACTTGATGAGTAGGATTGAGATAGGCGTGCACACGCATGTGTGAATCCGTATGTGATATTGATGTCATACATATCTCCTTCAATCTACTCTGAGATCAAGAAAGTGAATGAACGTTGACAGGATGATGGTTCCATGCCTCGAGTTCATTCAGGATATCAGTGACAAAGGAATTATACATTCACTGTAACACCATTCACGGATTGTAGGATGAAAGTTGTTCTCCAACTTTCTACTTTCACTTGGGTAGCAATGATGTGTGACTAGGCACCGCTCTTTGCTTGTGAAGTCATAAATGTTATGGACTCTCACTGCCAACGTGAAATGGACCTGCAGGGTCACACACATAGGATTTAACCTGGAAGAGGAGTTTTGTCCACAAGTAATGTTTAGATTGATTACTAAAGGTGTTTAGTAGTTCAATTAAACATTCAATCAATCGATGGCTCAATATCGTATGGTTCAAGGTGTTGGATGCATTGATTGGAGTATCGGATTGATTGAAATCACAATTGACTGATTTTTCCCAACCTGTGCTCCCAACCGATCGGCTCAAGTGTTGAACCGGTCGGCTGAGGTTGCTGAACCGGTCGGCTGGAGTGTCCAATCGATCGGCTCATGACCAGGTTGAAATGACCGGTTCAAGGGTTGAATCGATCGGCTCAACTGGTCCAACCGACCACTTGGGAAAGTCATGTCGGGAAGAATTTTCCTTTGGTTTCAAATTGCCCAATTCGATTGGGAATAATATTGGTATTCGATACCAATTGGGAAAGAAACAAGGAAAGTCTTTTTGAGACGGATTAGGACCATGAACCGATCGGTTCAGGGCACCAACCGATCGGTTGGAGTGCTCCAAACGGTCGGCTCAGGTCCAACCGATCGACTCAATGGCCAAACCGATCGGTTCAGCTATGAACCGATCATTTCAGGTTGCGAACCGATTGCTTTTTGTGGAAAATCTCGAACCCTTCTACTCCTGCGTTTAGTCCCGTATTGCCCGGGATAGAGAACCCTATCCCATGACCCTCCTATATATATAGGGGTAGTGGTGGCTTCTCAAAGAACAGCTCAGTGCAACCAGTTGCTCTGCAAGTTGTCGTTCTCTCTGGTTTTGGTAACCGAGAGAGAGCCCGAGTAAGTGCTTCCCGCAAAGGGAGGTGCAGCAAGGGAAGGACAACTACAGTTGCAACTGGAGGCAGGAGAGTGTGTTGGCGACTAGTACGTCAACAGGAGGGTGCAACTCCTTCCACTTCCTTGTGGGACAAGGAGTGTGGAGTTCCAGGTGGTCCGTGTGGACTACTACAGAGGCGGGAGGACACTGCCGCTCAGGAGGACAACTGTCATCCAACAGTCCAGTAGGAGGAGGATTCGTCAGTCCCGGTGCGACCAGGAGCTGCACAGACACCGTCCAAAACTGGAGTTGAAGACCGCGCATTGCACGAGGTATTGTCGCCGAGCAAGCCTCGGTACAAGGTATGATTCCACAAACCATCCTTTCCTATTATATAGACATTGACGCGTTTCCTCGGTTTGGGTTTGGGGGAGAAAATTTTTGTTTCCGCTGCCTTCACTGCCTCCCCTAAAACCCAACATTGGTATCAGAGCCACGTCAACTGCTCTATATTTTAGGAATATCGATATGATCGATTTTGGTTTGTCGCCTTTATTTATTGCATACGATGCAAATAATATCGGCTTTATGCATGTCCAATCCTAAATCCACAAATCCCAAATTACATATATGATATGTATTATTAATGCACTTGATACGCGTCGCCCTTAAATGAGTTTTGTGGTGGATATGTGTAGAATGATTATGGCCTATAAACCCCTATCTGTGTGTGGTTGTTTGTGGTTGCTTGCATCTCGGTCTGTGCACTGATCTTCCCTCTCTTATTCCTAATGTAACTCGAAATAATTCAAGATTCTTTCCTACCTTTTCTCCCCCCGAATGTAACTCGGGGTTTCCCTTTTAAGCAATGTAAACATAGGATAGATTTTATTTCCTGTTATGTCAAAGACCGAAGGACATCAAGACAACAGCTGAAACGATCGGTTCAAGGCGTGAACTGATCGGTTGACGTTCCAGACGGTCGGTTCAAGGAGTGAACTGATCGGTTGATGACCGATCGAGGAGTGAGACGACCGGGTGGCGGACATGACAAGATGCACGACGTCCAGGCAAACCGGTCGGTTGGAGGAACCAACCGATCGGCTGGTGGCACCCAGACGACCGGCTGGAGAGTACAGATCATTCATGTGATGAGTTGATCCACTCGGATGGCAAGGCACAGATGTTCATCTTGTACAGGTTGCATGTGATGTTGACCTAGATGACCATGATTCCTCTTGGCTCGAGGAATCACATTAGGATGGCCATAATCATCGCTTTTTATCGTTTGTGCATGTTTTCTGTGGGATATAGCATGTATATGATACATACTATGTATTGTGGTGATTGGATATGTATATGTATATAAAAACCAAATCCCTCATTAAAATATTAAGTTTTAGATGCCTTCCAAATGCGACACACGTGAAAAGCTTGACCGACCAAGTGTGGGCACGCCCTAGCGTGGTGCACCATCTATCTTGTGGAAGTGTGAAGGATGAATGTGTGGGTCTGCCCTAGCAGGGTGCATATTCATCGTGTTTGCTTTGGGTCAGACTTAACAAGGTGATCTAGATGGGATCTAGTACCTTGAGGCATGGAGATGATCATTGCAAAGAGTTGTATATGACATCTTATCAAGAGTTGCATATGATGCAATTGGCAAGAGTTGCCTACCTAAGAGATCTAAGTTGTGGGCGATCAGCCCTAGCTGACTCATGACTTAGAGGATTTCAGGATCTTGCCCACTAGAAGGTTGTACGTTGCAACCTTCCGAATTGATGGTGAGGGCTATCAATTTGAAGTAAAATAGTGGGAGCGATAATTAATTAAAGGCCTAATTTTATCGTTAACTTTTCAAATCAATCAAACAAGTCAAAAGAGTTTTGGACTAAAATTGCATATATTTCCTTTTATTAAAATAAATGGTTAATCAACAAATCACTTTATTTGCAATCGGTCTTTGAGACCAACAAATTAAATGGGAATAAGTCCACGAATGGTTAGGATGATGAGAAGTGTTCTCAAAGAGCAAAAGCTCTAAATCCTAATTATACCAGAACCAGATGAACTCGATCCCACCACATCAATGGCTGAAAGTATGCTTATGGAAGCATACCGAGGATGACATTGAGGAGTGCTTAATGTTGTGTTCTCTGAACTATGAGTTGTAGAGACAACATGAGACGTATGATGTCTCCAAGACACTGTCCTAGTATATCATGACAGAAGGAGATCCAGTAAGGTATTCACACACTCAATGTGATTGGGTATGTGGAAAACCTGACTAAGAAGGATTCCCTCTGAGCCAAGAGTTGGCTATTGGTATGATACTGCAAATGTTGCGAGGATCAGACAACTCATGATAAGCTACAACATGAACAACTTTGGCAAGCGTTGACAGAGTTGTTAGACATGTTGAGGATAGTAGAGGAAAAGATGAAGAAAGACAAACCATAATCTTTGATGTGATCAAAGAAAAGGTAAGTCTTAAGGGTAAGGGCAAGGGCAAAGCTAAGAAGTGTTCTGATGCTAGCCAGCAACCCAAGCCATCTTCAGCCTCAAAGGCACATGGGAAAGGGTGTATGAGGGAAGTACCCTCCATATCTGGAAGAACAAAGAAGATGAAGGAGGGGATAGAGATCTCCACCTAAGGTATCAGGAAATGAACCGCTTCTTTATCTGAGGTATATGATACCAAGATATGGATATGTCATATATGATGTGCAATATCCACAAAGAAGTGATGGCCTTTATGAAAGGACCAAGAAAGGAATACCCATCATTGGAGCAAGTGTTGCTGCCATAGATAGGAGTATCTTTCAGTTTATTTCATCCTAAAGGGCACGAAATAGAGTTGAGAACTGCTATTTCATATATTGCCAATAGATAGAAACACTTTATTATTGCATATTGTATAACAATGAAGGCAATTAATAAAGTTGATGTTTCATTCTTAAAGATATGATCTTTGTGGCAATGCCTTGTTTATCTTGTGATACATGGTATGCATAAGATAAAATGATACCTAAAGTTATTGATAACTCAAACAATCAAATTAGCATCAATCATGAGAAATTCATTTCTAGTTTCCATATGATGGATAAATCTAGACTCTTTTGGTTAGAGAACCAGTAAGAGACATGAATCTCTTGTATATGATTAATAAATCTTCACTAATGGTAGTGGGAGAATGATTGTCCTATTAGGTATAATACATGTGATGTATTTACATACCTATTGGAACAAATGCTAAAACTTCAAATGGTGTTTAGAGAAATACCAATATGAATATATTGAAGTGTTCAAGATTATCATAGATGAAGTACAAATTTGGTAAAGTATTAATTCTTGATGAGATCAATGAATGAAATACTTGGACCAAATGTTTGAGATCCTTATGAGTGATTATGATAGTGTATCATAGTGAACTCATGATTAAGGCATGGTGATGTCTAAATCAAGAAGGAATCATACTCTAAAGAGTTAGAGAATGATTATCAAATAACTGAACTCTTCTTAATAAAAGAATACCCCACACTAATAAAGGACATTAAGAATCACAAGGAGTTGTGAGTTCATATATCCTTGACAGATACACCTCAATTATCTATGTGATGAGTTGTTCATGTGATGAGTCAACTATCTATATGAATATGAGGAACCAGATTTTGAGTTATGGTATAAGACCATTACATCCTAAATGACTTCCATGTGAACCATAAGGTATGACCTTGATGGTAGCACTCATTGGATCATATCCATAAGTGCAAATGAGTCTTAAGTGTTAAGACACATGGATAACATTTTGAGAAGGATGATGCTTGTTGATTGCAACTTGATGACTAAGACATTTGGCATATGGATACAAAAACCGCATTCCTATGAGGAATAAAACAAGGATGTGTACGTGACACAACCTATAAGGTTTATGAATCCACTAATGCAAATGAAGTGTATAAGTTACAATGGACTAATCAATGTGATTGATTGAGTACAAGCAACTCAGAATTGGATCTTTACTTTGATGATATAGTCAAAGGGTTTGACTGATATGTCAAAGATAAAGAGGGATATGTGATTTAGTGGGAGCGTGTTCACATTCCACATATTGATGTGAAATGAAAATGTTCAAGATTGGAAATCCAAAAGTGGAAATTATCTTTAAGGAAGATAGAGATGTTTCCTATGTGATAGGAACAGAGATCTATAGAGATAGTTCTCAAAAACCTCTTGACCTTGAAAAGAGAGAGCATACATTGGCAATTTGTACTGAAATGTTCACTATGCACAAATTCAGTGGGAGAAAACTTGTCCATGCTACATAGAGCTAGTATCCCAAGGCCAAGTGTCCAATTCTTATGAAGAATGGGAACACTAAGAATAGATATGGATCTATCATGTATGTAATCATCCCATTATCTTGCATGTATAGACATGGCGAGAACAAAATGCATTCATCATCTTGTATGTATGACATGACAATATGATGTGCTCATCCTGATAACTCGTATGTGGGACATGATGAGTGGATGTATGTCTACTTCCAGTAAGGGTTACTGGAATACCATGAGAACTTGATAAGTACTTGGGAAGTACTAGTTATATGGAGATAAGGAAGAGTTCAATGTAAAGAGTTACATTGATGCGAACTTCCGAAAGGACAGAAAATTAATCGCAAAATATATATAGGATATATAAAAGTAAAGGTTTGTTGATGATTGGAAGTGTTCCAATAAAACCATTTAAAATGAAATGCCGAGTATCTATGTGTTAGAGAACAACAGTGGATACTATATGGATCTGGAAGTTCATGAGATGAACTTATAGATATTCTGGTCATTGATGACAAGTATGGAATCCTTGATCATGCAATGTGGCTAAAGGTTAGCAAAGGAATACTGGATCACATATTACGACAACTCCATCTCATACGTGTGACGTACAACGAAGAGATGTGAGACATGCAATTTATACTGACTTTGGCAAGGTGTTTCCATAACTCACTATGTTGGCACTAGAGCACAGTAACATGTGGGACATGTTTGAAGATCACTATGAATATGATTCAAGGGTGATTGGCTCGCAGTGCAAGTGGGAGTCTGTTGGTATGTATGCCCTGAGAGCCAATCATGAGATGATTGGTGGGATACATTAAGATTGATTTGATAAACATCAAAGGCAAGCTTACAATTCTTTCTGGTTCAGTCATATGAGATAGTGATAGAATAGATTGAATGTCTAGAGAATGACAGTACTCAATGACGTATGCCTTCAGGAACGATGAGATCATACGGATGCTAAGAGTTTGTACATTCTTGTTATGTCCCTAGTCGGATGTCATTGTGGAAGGTAGATAGACAGCAATGACACACAAGACTAGATTGTGGTGTTGGTTGATGACAGAATCTCATTAGTCATGATATAGAGATATCAAACCAAACACATAGGTACTTGTTAGAGAACAAGTGTACCGGACAGACCCACCGTGAGTTTGACACATGGAACCATGACATGGTAGTCACAGTCAGTACTCACAGTGATGGTGGTGAATGTGATTCTTTGACCTGAAATCACTACACTCAACACATGTCGTTGGGCACACTTTGACATCATCAAACGCAGTCCTGAAACATGGGTTGTTATAAAGGTGATGATTGGGTGGCTTTGACACATGGGGCTTTTGAGGGGTGAGTGATAGATATGGGATTTGTCCCTCCTAAGGGAGTTTGATATCCAAGGACACTTGATGAGTAGGATTGAGATAGGCGTGCGCACGCATGTGTGAATCAGTATGTGATATTGATGTCATACATATCTCCTTCAATCTACTCTAAGATCAAGAAAGTGAATGAACATTGACAGGATGACTGTTCCATGCCTCGAGTTCATTCGGGATATCAGTGACAAAGGAATTATACATTCACTGCAACACCATTCACGGATTGTAGGATGAAAGTTGTTCTCCAACTTTCTACTTTCACTTGGGTAGCAATGATGTGTGACTAGGCACCGCTCTTTGCTTATGAAGTCATAAATGTTATGGACTCTCACTGCCAACGTGAAATGGACCTGCAGGGTCACACACATAGGATTTAACCTGGAAGAGGAGTTTTTTCCACAAGAAACGTTTAGATTGATTACTAAAGGAGTTTAGTAGTTCAATTAAACATTCAATCAGTCGATGGCTCAATATCATATGGTTCAAGGTGTTGGACGCATTGATTGGAGTATCAGATTGATTGAAATCACAATTGACTGATTTTGCCCAACCTGTGCTCCCAACCGATCGGCTCAAGTGTTGAACCGGTTGCTGAACCGGTCGGCTGGAGTGTCCAACCGATTGGCTCATGACCAGGTTGAAATGACCAGTTCAATGGTTGAACCGATCGGCTCAACTGGTGCAACTGACCAGTTGGGAAAGTCATGTCAGCAAGAATTTTCCTTTGGTTTCAAATTGCCCAATTTGATTGGGAATAATATTGGTATTCGATACCAATTGGGAAAGAAACAAGGAAAGTCTTTTTGAGTCGGATTAGGACCATGAACCGATCGGTTCAGGGCACCAACCGATCGGCTGGAGTGCCCCAAACGGTCAACTCAGGTCCAACCGATCGGCTCAATGGCCGAACCGATCGGTTCAACTATGAACCGATCATTTCAGGTTGCGAACCGATTGCTTTTTGTGGAAAATCTCGAACCCTTCTACTCCTGCATTTAGTCACGTATTGCCCGGGATAGAGAACCCTGTCCCATGACCCTCCTATATATATAGGGGTAGTGGGGGCTTCTCAAAGAACAGCTCAGTGCAACCAGTTGCTCTGCAAGTTGTCGTTCTCTCTGGTTTTGGTAACCGAGAGAGAGCCCGAGCAAGTGCTTCCCGCAAAGGGAGGTGCATCAAGGGAAGGACAACTGCAGTTGCAACTGGAGGTAGGAGAGTGTGTTGGCGACTAGTACGTCAACAGGAGGGTGTGACTCCTTCCACTTCCTTGTGGGACAAGGAGTGTGGAGTTCTAGGTGGTCCGTGTGGACTACTACAGAGGCGGGAGGACACTGCCACTCAGGAGGACAACTTCCATCTGACGGTCCGGTAGGAGAAGGAGTTGTCAGTCCCGGTGCGACCAGGAGCTGCATAGACACCGTCCAAGACCGGAGTTGAAGACCATGCATTGCGCGAGGTATTGTCACCGAGCAAGCCTCGGGACAAGGTATGATTCCACAAACCATCCTTTCCTATTATATAGACATTGATGCGTTTCCTCGGTCTGGGTTTGGGGGAGAAAATTTTTGTTTCCACTGCCTTCTCTGCCTCCCCTAAAACCCAACATTAACATATGGCAAGAAAATATACTAAGCCATAAGTATAGATAGATAGTACATCTGTGATGGCAGTGCCCAAAGAGGAGCAATAAGCTGAAAATTAAGGAAAGGTCTCTACAATTCTAGAGACATTTTCCTAGTTGTTCTAAATAGCCAAAGTTTTTGGTGCTACCAGTGCAATAAATGCCTAGTGCACTAGGGCAGTAGTCACTAAGTAAAGGCAAAAGTCCTAACTTTCCACCTGTAAGAACTCCTGACTTAGCTTCTACATCAGTAATAAGATTGATAAGACCATGGAACGAGGACAAGACATGTTATATATATGGACATGTTGAGCATACTAAACCCTTTTGTTCAAAACGAAAGGAGGAAATGACCCAACAACAGAGGCAGACTCGACAAGGCTTATGAAAGTTACCGTCCAATAGTGTAAAAAAGCCAAAAGTAACAACATGACTAGGTTCTATGTTTTGAGTCAACCTGAAGTGGTAGATGACCACGAGGGGTGACAGTCAGATAGAGTTTTTTCATTCTAATATGTCTTCTATTGATTTTAATCATAAGAAGGATTTCTGTTGTTGACTTCCCTTTGGTTGTCCTATGGGAACATGGGGAAGAAATGATAAAGACTAGAATTTATATTATGTCCAGTATTCTTTTAAATGCTTTATAATTCCTTTTGTCCATATAAAAGAGGCAGAGATGTAAATGAGATGGCTAGAGAAATCTAGGGATATTAAGTCGTGTGACTTAGATGATATGAAAAGTAAAGTATACAATGTAAATCAAGGTGCATACTACCTAATCTCAGTACTTGCATACCCTAGCCAGGTATTCAACTATTGAAGGTAGGGTAAGTATGGAACTCTTAGATTGCTATCTTTCTGATTACTCTGATAAAGTAATCATTTTGAGACAATCTAAAGAGAACAATGAAATTGAAAATATGGCACGAATGTTTCTATCACATCCTAAGTGCAATAAAATGAAATATGAGATTATCTCAAATCAACCTGTGAGTAAGAGAAAGTACAAAGTACAATTCTCATGATAAGTGAAAAGGAACAAGGAAGATGATCCATGTTCAAATAAAGAATATGTGAAGGATAATGATCTCTTCCATAATGAGAGAATGAGAAATGTGATAAAATCATAAAATGTTCATGAGCATGTTAGACAAATACAAAGAAAGGAGTAATGACATGTAATCATTCTTATAATTCCTATTCTTATGGAAAGGAACCTAGGATGAAACAAGAATAAACGACTCATGAACAGTTGAAAGTTCATGCAATAATTAGAGGAGATGATAATCTCTTCTCTTAGATAAACAACCTTGGGTGATGATGGGGTGATAAGAGGAATATGTTTCTTTATGTTCTTTCCTTTGAGGGACATGGCAATCAAGTAAGTCTTATGACACTTGATGTGCATCAGTTAGAAGTGTTCTTTTGATGGATACTTGGAAAAGTATTAGTTCATCTTGGAATTTGGTTCCCAGATAAAGATATGTGCAATAAGTAATGTCCCAAGATGAATGAAAGATCCTTTTATAAGTTTAGCTTTGGTAATAACAACAGAGAGATGGTAATAATGAGGATGTGATGTGTTTTGCCACATGTAATTAATACCAAGGTAAAGAATCCTAGTATCTAAGAACTTTCGATGGTATGAGAAAATGAGAACATGACTCCTGATAAGATGATTAATGTTTGGTTACCTAGAAGGGCCAACTTTGAGATTAGTAATGTTTGGTTACCTAGAAGGGACAACTTTGAGATTATTCTAGTTACATACTATAGTATGGATACCATATGTTAGGGGTTTATGCTTTGCATAAACATAACATCAAAAAGGATGTATTAATTGAAGGAACAATTGTAGAATCATTTTGAGAAAAATATTATCAAGATAAAAATAATTCCTTAGAATATCCCTATCTAAATATGTTGAGGCAGCTTATACATAACAACTAGAGATACCTCTGAGTTAAGTTCTTCTTTGATAAGTAGCCTCTCTTTATCATAAGAACATAAACAACTAACATGATAATTGGTACAAGTCATAAGAAAGTCTAGTGTTGTTTCAACAGATTAGAGTGGCACAATAGATGTATGATAAGACTTGTAGTCCCAAGTGGGTGACAGAACGTAACTCTCGTCTTTCCTTGGAGGAGAAATGCTAAATTAAGTAAGGAATATGGAAGACTGCCAAAGTAAAGAATCTTATTACATAAAAGATGTAAGTTGAGAAGGTGACAAGTCAATAGGTTTGACACCTGAATTATTCAAAGTATGAATAGTACTTCTCTAACTTAGAAAGTGTTACCTGACACATAATTAACACTACATTCATTAATGAAAAGGACAGTTGAATATGTGTCATGTATGACAGATTCTATGATGACCCTGAATGGAAGGACTTTTTGCTAGTCAAAGTTCATGGAATCTCCATGGCATCAAGATGTTATGTGGAGACTTGAAGATATGATGCATGAATGATAATTGTCTTCCTTCATCTGGGATTTCGGGGATGAAATCCTTGTAAGGGGTTTATAACTTCTAATGACCCTGACCTGGGTTATGAGTTAACCATATTTTTTTTAGCTAAGTTTCTTAGAACTTTAATATAATCCTATAAGGTGTTTTGTTATCATGTGACACACTTATGTTTCAAGTTTGGTCCTGATTGAATGTTGTTTGAGCAATGTTCCTTTATTTTAGACCAAAGTGCAATTTATCCAAGATGAGGGGTTATATTACAAAATGTCACATGTTGAACGTGCCTTAAGTGTTTTAGAATTATAAGATAGAGAATGATGCTAAGTGGTGGCTTGTGGAAAGCCTAAATGCCAAGTTTGAACTTGTTTGAATAATGCTAGTACCTTGTGCACCAATTCTGGTACAAATTGTAATTTACCCAAAATGTAGGCTTGATATGAAAATTACCACCTATAGAGTGTCCCTACTCCCTCTATGTATCATTTAGAGGAGAGATAAAGAAGGAGACACCATGTTTGAATCATTTACGAGTGGTAGTATTCTTGGTGATGAAAAGACCAAGAAAGGGGGTGAATGTGAAACCCTAACTTGAGTTGTATCGAGTTGTAGACTTGATATGGGAGTGCCTATCGACCAAGGAGCCATATAGGGGATCCCATATCATTTTGTGGACTCTTGGAAAAGGCCATGATGGGAAAAACACCTCAAGGAGGTGAGAAGTATCAGTTTACAACTTCCTTGGAAAAGTTGTATCGGGTTGTGAATAAAGTGGTGATTGAGTTGAGATATCTTATCCAAAGAGATAAGTGGTGGCCAAAATATCATCTCTAGATTATCCTCAAGTGTTTTTCATGTCAATATATATATGTATGCATGCATGGACACGTGTCAACCATGCATGGCCACGTGTCACCTAGTAGTATATGGTGATGACACCTCTTATACACTCTCTCTCATGAACCCCAATTATATATACCTCTCCTTTCACCTACTAGTGAAATTTTATGAACCCTACAACTCTCTTTCTCTTAGATGTCATGCATAGTATCTCAAGGAGCAAGGGGAGCTCAAGTACCAAGCTTAAGGTAAGGCCATGCTCATCTTCAATGTAATATCCCTGACCTGGGTTTAGGGCTAACCCGGTTTGTTTGGTTTAAATAAGTTTCTTAGGACCTTAATATAATCCTCTAAAGTGTTTTGTTATCAAGTGACAAACTAATGTTTCAAGTTTGGTCCTATTTCAATAAAGTTTGAGCAATGTTCTTTTATTTTTGACCAAAATGCAATTTACCCAAGATGAGGGGTTACATTGCAATATGTCACATGTTGAATGTTCCTTAAGTGTTTTAGTATCTTAAGAGATAGGATGATGCTAAGTGGTGGCTTGTGGAAAGCCTGAATTCCAAGTTTGAGCTTATTTGAATAATGCTAGTACCTTGTGTACCAATTTAGGTACAAATTGTAATTTACCCAAAATATAGGGTTGATATGCAAAAATACCACCTCTAGAGTGTCCCTACTCCCTCTATGTATCATTTAGATGAGAGAGAGAGATAAGGAGACACCATGTTTGAATCATCTCTGAGTGATGGTACTCTTGGTGTTGAAAAGACCAAGAAAGGATTGTATGTAAAGCCCTTATATGAGTTGTTTCGAATTGTAGACTTGATATGGGAGTGCCTATCGACCAAGGAGCCATAAAAGGGATCCCGTATCAGTTTTTGGACTCTTTGCAAAGGCCATTATGGGAAAAGCACCTCAAGGAGGTGATCCATGACGGGTTAGATGCTCCTTGCAAAAGGATGTATCGATTTGTAAATTTTGAGTGATAAAGATGAGATATCTTATCTAAAAAGATAAGGGACGGCCAAAATATCATCTCTAGATTATTCTCAAAACTTTTGCATGTCAAGATATACATGTGTGCATGCATGGACATGTGCCAACCATTGATAAATGTATATTTATCCCTTTCATTTACATATTTTTGATATTTGTTTAGGTTTTTTTTTGTTATTTATTCTCTTAGTTTCATAATTAATTGTGTTATTTTTTTTTCTATAATTGGAGTTTTAATTATATTTTCTGGGGTTTTGTTGAAAAATTATACAATTTTTAGCAGTCCTGAAATTCATATATACCCACCACCAAAAGTGACATAACTCTTGCATTCAAACTCCAAATTGCGTGTACAAGTGTTCATTGGAAAGGGAATTTAATTTCCTAAAATAAAATCCTATTATTTGGATCGCTTTCATGCTTTTCACGGGAGATAAATATATTTGAAATCGCTACTACGAGAATCTGCATTAAAGAGAGTTACATGGTCAAGATAATTAAAGACAAGTAACTTTCGATTTGACCAGATCTAGAAAATTTAAAAATTGATCTCCCTCTCTTTTGAGGGCAGCCTACCCCTCCCCCTCCTATAAAAGGAGGGACTCTTCACTTGTAAAAGCATTCCATTCTTCATTCAATTCCATCTAATTTTTAGTTGTAGACCACATCTTCTATAATGTTGGATCTCATTTTAGTTTGCATTTCTTCTAGTCTTGTTATGTCTGAGTAAATCTCTCTGGGGTATGGGAGTAGCCCCTTTGCCCATTTCTATTCAATATAATCAGTTATATTTCTCCATCGAACAAATTTCTTCTATCTGTTTATGTGTGGTTATTTGGATGATCTGATATATTCTTATAGAGTGATATGACCGTGGATCTCTGTAAGAATGAAACAATAGTCCCTTAATTACGATTATCATCTTTGTGTCTTTTTAATCTTATTCTTATTATAATCTGGTTTGAACGCTAGTTTGAATTCACATACTTTTTGATATGACAGTGGATAATGGCATGTTGGACGGTTGGGCAATGATCCGTGAACGTCGGGACCAACGGGTTCACGGGAAGTCTGACCCTTGTGAGTTCGTCTGTAAGGACATGTAACCACAATGTCCTAATTTGATCTTTGGAGTTCAGAATTTGATTAGTTGAATAGGAATGTGGTTTTGGTGGTGATCTTCCAGACTTTATTTCTTGATTAGTTAAATTTTATTTTAGCACTTTTATTTTTGTTCATAGTATTAACAACTCTCTCAAATGGGGATTTAATTCTTGTACTTGTGATCAGATTAGGATTTCAACTTTTCTTTTCCGCCATCCCTTGGATCGATACCTATCTATACTAAGTTGACTTGTTGTTCACACTAAGTTGACAACCGGGTTAGAAGGTTAAACTCTAGGACTTTTCCTAGTGATTGTTGTGTGTAGAACGACGCACATCAATTTGGTGTTGTTGTCGGGGATGGCACAATTATTTTTCGGATCTGGTTGCTTGTATATCTTGTATAATCCTTGTTCATATTCTATAACTTTCATAACTTTAGTCTTTTGTAGAATTTCTTTTAGATTTTTGTAATTTCTTTTTGCCTTTCGAGCACAATTCTGGAAGTGTATCTCCTCTTTCTGCTGAGTTTCCATTCCAGCAGTACTGCTTTCTAGTTACTTTTTTTTGGTAATTTTAGTTATTTCATAATTTCTTAGATTTATAATTTTTAGTTCTCTTTGTAATTTTGACTAACCTTTTATCTCGTAATCTTTCTTCTCTCGTTCGTTGATTGACATATCTTTCAGGAACTTTTCTTTTCAAATGGAGTGGGCATCCCAATATCCCCCACAATGTTATTATTGTGATTTTTACCGCCATGCATCTCTTGCTTATCCGACTCTACCCCATGCTTATAATAGCACCCCTTTTAATTGCGAGCCCTTTCATCCTGGTGGGTACAATGTGAATCCACATTTTTCTGAGAACCATTATGGGGAACCTTGCTATACATATTCTAATGGGGGATATGATCAACAAAATTTTGTGGGGTGTAACCAACAAAACCTTGGGGGTTATGAGCATGCTTATGAAACCCAATGTAATCTTCAACAAGAAGAGAGACTTAAGGCCCTAGAGAAGATAGCAGTAGAAGGATAAACAAAACTAAAATCCAGCCAAGCCTTCTTAACCGCCCTACTAGAAGCCCAAACCCAAAATATAGATTGTTCAAATATGTTTCCTCATGATTTGGTGACATCTTATAATATTGAATCTTCCTACCAAGATGGATGCAATGGAAATTACAATCCACCATCTTCTGGAGATTATTATGAGGAGCAATGCCACCCAAAACAAAATGAGGAGTACTATGGCCAAGGACACTATGGGGAGTGTGGTAAGGATGACCAAAATTTTGGGGTGTATAAATCCTATGGTGAAATGCAAATTAATCTTGAACTAGAAGAGAGACTTAAGGCCCTAGAAAAGATGGCAGCAGAAGGACATGCAAAACTTGAATCCAGTCAAGCCACGTTAGCCACCTTACTAGAGGATCAATCACAAACTCCCCCTATAGAGCTTGAGCAACCCAAGAAGGTTCTTCCTGATGACGACGATGATGATGATCCTTATTTTGTGTCATATATGTCGGTCCCTGAAGAAATAGCACAAACCATGGAGCCATATTTTGTGTGCAATGAGGACATTGGTATCCCTATCTTTCCTTTAGAGACTCTTTTACTTGAATATGAAATGTCAAAGTAGGAGAGTCATTATGAAGATCCAACAACTCCTCCCATCCTCAACATAAATCTGAATAATACCATAGACCAATACCCTTGTTTTGAGTCTATTTTGGATAATGAGAATCTAACCCCCTTTATGATTCTTCCCAAGCTGTCACAACCAATTTCCATCCCACACATGGCTGATCTAGAAGGGGGGATACCACCATTCGAAGAAGACCACACACCCCCTTCTTTTTTCTATAAGGAAGACATCATCATCCCTCCTAAATACTTGGGGAACCCTTGTACAAAAGCATTAGAGACATATGTTATATCAACAATGAAACTTACCAAACCCAATGTTGATGGCATTAATTTTAAGGAGAAACAAAACACTTTTGTAAATGATTTTAAATCTTTTGTATTAGCATCAATTATCCCATATGCATGTCATCATGATGGTGGAAAACCTAAACCAGATTCTTGATAACACCAAATTTTGTCATATTTATGGCCCATATTTTGTTGTCAAAACTGCCCTTTTGAACTGTTTTCCTCTCCTTTTTGTCATGTTTCTAAACAAACAGGCCACACTACGCTCTTAACTCAATTTTATCACCTTTTGCAGAGTTTTCCTCACTTCTCCACTCAAAATCAGCAAAAAGCCTGTCCCGGCCCATGAACGTGTTTTACCTGCGTCGGCCGACACACTTACTACCCATCATATAGCAGCCCGATACAGATGTTGCACGACACGGGTGTTCTGCGTAAGAAAACTCTGACAGGCGGTACGCTGCTTACCCGACAGGGAGCTATACCTGCCACGACTACTCCCCCAATGAAGCGTGTCACGCAATACAAGCCACCCACCAGCAGACGCCCACCCATCACGATACCCGACACGCTTGCTGCCCGACACCCACTGTTCTGAGTGACACGCACGTCGAGCATCCCTGAAGCCGCGGTAATACAGCCGATGGAGGACATGTGGCGCCCGGAGAACCACAACTTCTTCCAACCGCTGCCTATAAATAGCAGATACAAGACCTCGATGGGACAGTTTGGAATCTCACAAAAACTAACTTTGGAAAGCACCTAGAGCTAGTGTGTCGCGTCCCAGAGGCGTACCGGGCGATACTAGGTGAGCACTTCCCCGACCCGAGAGGGCGGGAATGGTTCACTTAGAATCTGTCCCGGTCACCGCAGCAGCCATGTATCGACCAGAGGGACCACCCAATATGAGGAACCTGATACTCTAAGTGGTCTCGAGCCCGACACGATACCGAGCCTGATACAAATCACCCATCATGGCATGTCTCCTGAGAGGGTGACACCCTAACACGACCGTATCAGGCATGAGTGCTTTGATCGATAAGTCTGCTCGTCATGGCCTATCGCCTGACAGGGGGATGCCACCTGACACAGGCATATCGGGCAGGGCTCCCGCCCGGTATCGGGATAGAGGAACCTTAGGGATCTGCTGCTGCATGTCGCCCTCCTAAATCAAGGAGGCGATACTTATCTTTTCTTTTTCTGTCATTTACTTTCTTTATTTACGCAATGTAACCAAACCCCTTTTATATATTGCTTATTCTAATGGAATTAGAGGAGTATTAAATATCTATTAACTTTATGTTTGGTTCCTTTTTGTTGGATGATTACTTTGCTTAGCATCTGGGCTCTAGCTTGTACGTTTGGATCATGTTTTGACTAGCTATCAAATCGTGTTTCCCGTTGCAGCTCCCTCGAGAGAGGTGTTGTAGCTCTAGTGTTTAGTCTGATCAGGGAGTACGAGATTACCCGAGATTGGATTTGCTTCAGTTATCTTTCCAATCTAACCCAAGTCCATCAACCTTGAGAGAGGGTGTTGGAGCTTAGTTATAGGTACCCTTTTGGAGAGAAGGGGTACTAGACGTTCCTATTGCCGCTTGTTATGCCGAAGTTTTCCTCCTTCGTTCCTTATCGAGGAAATGGTTTTATCTCCTCTGGTTCTATTGCGCTAAACCCCTAAAAACTAATAAATGCCAAAAACCTTAATTTTCCTTGTAGCTCCAGTTGGAGATAGTTTTCTTTTATTTTTACCGATCTTCACCTGTTGTTTCCCTTTTTGAACTTTATCCTCATTCTTAACACTACCACCCTTGTCCCTGTGGTTCGACCCCGATTTCTACTTCGGACCCCGTCATCATTGCGAGGGCCTAAGAGTCAGGTAATTTAAAAGTACAACTACTTCAAATCTGCTTCTTTTGGACGCACAATTTAGGCCGGTCAACTTTTTGGCGCCGTTGCCAGGGACAAGGCAAAATGGTACTGTTAGCGAACCCGAGTCCACTAACTACACTCTTGTGCCTTAACCTTAGTAATAAGCTTGACAACACTGTTTCTTTTAGTTTTCTAACCTGAAATGAGTATAGAGTAGTTTATTTAATTAATACAAGTTTTCTAACTTGATTATACGTTCTATTCAGGTACTCAGGAAAGAAGCATTCTGCTCATTTGAGCACCGACACCGCTAGTCATGCCACCTCGTGTCGAACCACCTCTTTTAGAGGTGAGCAAAATGCTATAGTTGGACCTCACTCACCTCCGTGTGGGAGCAATGACTGTTATAATGGTGACCAGCAACATGAAGAACCTGAGACAGAACAATTTGAGGATGATCACCATCATGAAAGACGTCGTCATCACCGCAGACACCAAATAAATCAACATAATCAAGGGAAGAACCATGGGGACAACGACAGTGAAGATTCTAACAAAGAAGAAAAGATCCTCAGGGAGTTGGCTGTGACAAAGGCCAATAACTCAAGATGTCCTATTGTCATCCCATTGTTCAATGCAACAAACTTTAAGCTGAAACCATCTGTCATATCTATGATCCAGAACAAGAGCTTCTGAGGGAATTCAAAGAACGATAACCCTTACCATCATCTTGATGCTTTTAAGAATATATGTGATACCATTAAAATGAGGGGAGTTCCATAAGAAGTCATTTACTGCAAGGGCTTCATCTTCTCCTTAGAGGACAAGGCCTTATCTTGGTACCTCGTGCTACCACATCAAGCTCTGAACGGATGGAATGCGCTGGCGGACGCTTTTGGGAACAAGTTTTACCCTACAGAAAAAATTGTTAGGAATAGGAAAAGGATCACATCATTCATGCAGAAGCCGAATGAGAATCTACACGAAGCCTGGGAAAGGTATCAAGAGTATCAGAGGGACTGCCCTCATCACAACTACAAGAAGGGTTTCCTGATAACCACCTTCTACAATGGTCTGACCCATGAAGAAAGGGTATCGCTGAATGTAGCTGCAGGAAGTGACTTTCTGGGGAAGAAGCCCAGTAGATCCAAAAAGTTCATCGAAAACATGGCCGAGTTACAAGCCGATACCGACTATGATAGATCTGATAGAGGATATGCTAAGAAGACCGCTAATGAAGGACCATCGGTCGAGTCCAAAGCTCTTGAAGCTATCACCACTCAAATCCAAAAGATAGCCACTGACGTCAAACAATTAAAAGAATCAGGTGGAAAGGAAAGAAATAGGTTGAGAAAGTGATGAAGTGTGTCACCTACGGAGAAGGTGGACACGGTATTCATAACTGTGTTTACACCCGACCCGACAAGTCAAGTGAAAGTGAATCTGAAGAAGAGGAAGCTGAGAATGTCTCTTTTGTCAACTTCAAAAGACCGGACCCCCCTGGTTTTAACTATGGGAACAAGGGTGCGGCGGAAAACTCACATCAGCTGAATAATCCACCCAAGCAAATGCAAGGTTTTGAAAAAAGGGGCGGACAAGGTCAGTTCACCAGAACTACCAATTTCCTATCAAACAAGGTAAACTTTCAAGGGCAAGGGAAGTACCAAAATTGCCAAGCAGCTAACCCTAATCAAGGCCAGAGTCAAGCTAAGGAGCAAAGTCAGGACAAGAACTCAAACCAACCAGACTTGGTGGGCTAATTGTTTGATTTTGTCAAAAGACAGGATACTATTAACAACCAGATGGCACAAAGCGCGCTATCTAATTCGGGGGTTCTGAATACGATGCAGGTACAAATTCCAGATATGCAGAAGCATCAATGCTAGATAGATCAACAGCTGGCCCAGATGGCCGAGTTAATAAAGAATCCCTCGGGTAAGATACCCTCCAACACTGAGTCTGCTAAAATGGCAGTGCTGAGGTCAGGAAAGATAGTAGAATGCCCTGAAGCAGTCAGAACTGAGGAGCCTGAACCAAGGATTGCGGCAAAAAAATCTAGCAGAGGAAGAAAACCAACAAGCTCATGTCAGGGAGCCCGAAACAAGATCTGTAGAGGACCTATTTGGTAAACAAAATCCTTACTCTCAAAAGTTGTCTTTCCCTTACAAACTCATAAAGGCACATCTTAAAAAGCGTTATGAGAGGTTTATGGGGTCAGTAAAGAAGCTTCACCTCAAAGTACCCTTTCTGGATGCTTTAGAGGAAATGTCGACATACACCAAGTTTTTCAAGGATTTGATCACCAAGAAGAAAAGAGGTGAAAGGATCGAGACAGTGCACCCAACTAGTATGTCTTCTTCTTTTGTCAAAGCGGATTTACCCAACAAGAAGAAGGATCCAGGGGCTTTCACTATTCCTTTTGATGTTGGAGATAACATCGATCGGAAAGGTCTCGCTGATCTAGGGGCTAGCATCAACCTTATGCCCCTAAGACTCGCACAATGTCTGGGTTTGACTGTCATGGTCAAGACCAACATGAGGATTGAATTGGCAGATCATTCTTGAAAAAGACCTATATGTTTTGTTGAGGATGTTATGATCTATGTAGGAAGTTTCTTCATTCCTTGTGACGTTGTGATCATTGACATTGTAGAGGACCCTAACTGTCCTATCATCTTTGGGCACCCCTTCTTGGCTACCGAAAGAGTGTTGATTGATGTTGTTGAAGGAATAATCACTCTGAGGGTCAGAAATGATCACTTAGATTTCAAAGTAAAGGATTCTATGAAGAGACCATCCCTTCTAGAATTTGCTTACTTCGTAGAAAGCTACAACCAATTTTTTGAAGAGGTGGAAGAAGATATTATAATGGTAGAACCTCTTGTGAGAGTGTTAAGCAATCAAGACTCTGATTCTTGCTTCTTGCTTGGTTTGTCTGACCCACAACATTAGTCATTATAAAAGTCATTACAGACCTCAGAAGAGGGATGGATCCTATGTGACTCATCAACCTTGGAAGATCGAGGTGTCCTACTAGGATCGTTATTAGTGTAGTTTCCAATATTCTTGGAATTGGATGTAGAACCACTATTACTAACCTCTGATGTAGAAGCCTGAGGACTGGTTATGTCTACGACTTTGGTAGACACTTCAATTTCCACCAAGGAAACCTCTTTCTCAATGACCCTTGGTTCATCTTCCTTACTATTGTCTCTGGCATCAAGACTATCATTGGGAATGACAACAATTTCATATTTGTCTTCATCATCAATAACTTCATCATGTAGATTTGCAAACCTGTTACTCATAGTAACATTGTCCACCTTATCAATAGATTTCATGGTGTGTTTTCCTTTGCTGACTTGTTTCCATTGTTGGGTCACCTTTGATTGTCTTGTTTAGGAGCTTCCTCAGTAGGTTTGAGGGGACAGTCATTTCGTCTATCGCCGAATACTTTACAGTCAGGGAACCTACTTGGAATGTATTCATAGTTAATGTTGACAGCAATCGGGTCTCTCTTGGGTAGGTTGACCCATATATCAGTAGGCCGCTCCTCATCAACAACAAGTTCAACCAAAACTCATACTTCTCCAAGTGATTCTTGGCCAATATATTTATAGTCAATTCTCAACGATTTCCCTACTCCACTCGCCACAATGTTGATGACTCTTAGAGACCAGTTCCTACCCATGCTGGGTATACTTATCCAGATTGGGATTGTTCTAAAGAAATCTTTGTGTAGATCGTCCCCCATTTTATAATCTTTGACAACAACCAGTATGTTGTCAAACTAGCAAGGACCCCCCTTGATGATGCTTTGCTTATCTTCAGACGAGTTGAATCTCAAAAGGAAGAACTTATCAGGTTTTGAGAAGAGGTTGAAACCCCCCTTAGGTTTCTAGACTCTTTTAATCCAAGCAAGGAGATAGCAGTAATAAGGGCATTTACCCTTAACATACAAGATGGCAGTATGCTCCCAGCACTTCGTCATCGCCTCATAGGTGGGATCATCGATCATAACATACCTTTTTCCATCGATCTTCTTTGGAGGAGTAAAGTCATGTTCCTTGAAGGTTTCTTCCCCTCCAAGCACCTGACTCCAGGTCTTCTTGCTGGTTGCAGAGGCAAGTTGAGTCACGGACGTATCCATCTGACAAGACCTAATAGAGAGTGGAGGAGAATTCCCCCCTCCACAGATTTTGGAGGTCACCTTCTTAGTCACCAGTCAAAGCGGCATAAACCCTAGAAGAGCATGTGTTTCTATTATGACTCTCTCTAGTACTCTAGCTGGAAACATGTTAGTCTATGTTCTAATCTTAGAACAACGTTTTAGGGTAGGACTATGTGCATGTAAGATAGAAGTAAGCAATAATCATGGAGAAAGTTATATAAATCACCTTAGAGATTATGAAGAAACTCAAAAGAAAGGTAGATTGAAGGAGATAGGGTAGAAAGTACCTTTGCTTGAGCACTCCTTTCAGACAAGCTAGCACCTTCTTCAAAAAGAGAGCAAACGCTAGGTTAAGGAAGCAAGAAAGATATGCCTTCAAGCTCTAACTCAACATCTACCATGGAATGTCATGCGTTCATATAAGAAGAGAAATAAGAAGGGAATAACCAAAAGGAAAACATAGGTAAAGAGGGAGATCTCACTTACTAAGACCAAGAAGAAGACTAAGGTAGCACCAAACGATCACAAAAAGGGTAATCCAAACCCTAACTCCACATGCAAGGGAGATATGTCCATCTTCTTCAACATTGAGCTCCTCCTTCACCTCCAAGCAAGAGGGGACGAGATCAAAGCCACAAAGGAAGAAGAGAGAGGAAACTAGGTGCGTAAAGAGGTTGTTTGCATGTAAAGAGAGAGGTTTATATAACATAGGGTTGGAGAAACAGAAAGGGGGTTAGGTGTCAAGCTAAGCATGCCATGTGTCCAAGAGAAATTTTCCATGCAAGCATCTCACTCATCCATGCAACTAGGGTGATCAAAACAAGAAAACCAATCAACCAAACTTGTCTAGAAAAAGCAAACGACCGCTAGCATTTTGGCGACTAAGAGATTAGATATCCAAACAGTCTCCAACCCTATGTGTGTTGGCGACTAAAGATGAGTTAGGAAGTTTCATCGACCGCCTACCCTAGGTTCACAAGGAAAGATTTGTGACTGCCAACCCTAGATGGCACACATAAAACTTTGGTAACCACCAACACAAGGGGGGTTCATCGGTCAACACACTCCAAGGTCAACCAACAACTTAAGTCATCCATGCACACCCTAATCTCAACATGAGATTCCACCACTCAAACCAAGGTGTGACAAGGCACCCCAAAGTTGAAGAATATCAACATGATTGGAAAACATGTGAGGCACAGCAAAAGTGTGACAAATTGCAAGAAAACCCTAGATTTGGGTAAATTGCAATTAGGTCTAAACTAAGCACATATATGTTGAACTAGCTCAATCAGTGTATAAATTGGACTAAACTTAAAACATAGGCATGTCACATGATATAAAAGCACATCATAAGGTTTGGTTAAGGTTTTAAGCATATAATTATGATAAGAAAACATGTTCAACCAAAAAGCAAGGTCAGGGGTCTTACAACCATAAACCCCAAACAAGGAATTTGCCCCCAAAATCCAACGCAAACAAAGACAGGTACTTACTACGCATGTCATCCTCTAACTCCCATGTGGCTTCCGTCACACCATGGTGATTCCACAAAACCTTAAATAAAACTATATCCTTTTTTTATCTTCTTCACCATCCTATTCAGGATCAGCACATGACTCTTAACAAACGACATGTCCTCCTCTAACTCAACTTCCATAGGATGCAACATCTGCTTTGTATTAGGGTGACACTTCCTTAACATGGAAACATGGAAGATAACATGAAACCTGTGCAACTCTGGTGGTAACTCCAACTTGTATGCCGCCTTACCAACTCGTAACAACATAGGGAATGGTCCCATATATCTCGGGGACAACTTACCCTTTCTACCAAACCTCAACACACCTTTCCAAGGGGAGACATTAAGATATACTCAGTGTCTAACTTGGAAATCAAGCTGCATGTGACAGTTATCAACATAAGACTTCTACCTATCATGAGTGGTCTTTAATTGTTGTTGTATCACCTTGATCTTCTCTATAATATATTGTACTAGCTCTAGATTCAAAAGTTGATACTCACCTATCTCATACCAACAAAGTGGTGACCAACAATGTCTCATGTAAAACACTTCACACGGTGCCATGTCTATGCTCCTCTGATAACTTTTATTTCATGGGAACACTATCGAACTAAAGTGCACATCCCAACTCGCAACCAACTATAAGACACATTCCCTCAAAAGATCTTCCAATGTATGGATGGTCCTCTCTTACTAGCCATCTATATGCGGATGACAAGCTGTACAGAACCTCAATTTTGTCCCCATAGTTGTATGCAAACTTCCAAAAAGTGGCTCATAAACTATGGGCCTCTATCAGACACTATGTTAATTGGAATACCATTTAAATGGACTATCTCATCCACATAGATCTGTGTCAACTTCTCCACCATATACATCGTCCTGACTGGAAAGAAGTGAGCTAATTTTGTCAACCTATCAACTATCACCCAAATGGAATCATTACCTTTGGCTGTCCTAGGAGGACCAACCATAAAGTCCATGGTTCTATGATATCATTTCTACTATGGCATTGGAAAAGGTTGTAACATTCCTACAGTCTTCTATGCTCAGCCTTGACATGCTTATAAATTATACATCTAGCAGCAAACTTTGCCACATTCCACTTCAAGCTAGGCCACCAAAACAATTCCTTTAGGTTATGGTGGATCTTGGTACTATCAGGATGCATCCCATATATTGTGTAATTAGATTCCTCATGAACCAACTTCCTCAAATATTTAGCATCTGGAACCACTATCCTATTGTGAAAGCAAGCTATCTCATCCACTAACTCATAAAAGCTATCATACTTCTTGTCCCCAAACTCTTCCATGATGTTCTGTATCATAGTACCATTCTGATTCACATCTCTGATCTATTGCATCAATGTGGGCCTCACCTACAACTGTGATAACAAGTCTACCAATAGATAAACCTCCAACTAAACATTGATCTGTCGCAATGACACCAACATGTCCCACTTATGGCACACCAAAGCATGTATCTATGCCTTGTCTGTAGATGAATACGAGGATGACTTCCTCCTCAACACATCATCCACCATGTTCATCTTCCCTAGATGGTAGTCTATTGTGAAATCATAGTCTTTGATCAACTCCATTCATCTCCTCTGTCTCATGTTCAACTCCTACTTTGAGAAGATATACTGAAGGTTCATGTGATTAATGAAAATATGACACTTCTCTCCATACAGGTAGTGTCTAAAAATATTCAAGGCATGGACTACATCTGCAAGTTCTATCTCATGTGTCAGGTAGTTATCCTCGTATTTCTTCAGTTGTTGTGAAGCAAAAGAAATCATATTCTTGTCCTGCATCAACACGCATCCCAAGTTCTTCTTTGAAGCATCACAAAAGATGATGTAGCCTTTCCCTTTCTCTGGTAAAGCCAACACCAGTGCACTATTCAACTTCTCCTTTAGCAACTAGAAAGAACGATGACACTTGTCATACTAGACAAAAGGGACACCTTTCCTGGTCAACCTGGTTAGGGGTAATGCAACAACACTGAAATTCTTTATGAATCTCATGTTGTAGCTTGCCAAGCCCATGAAACTTAGACCGTCATCGGTGTCTTGGTTTGTTCCCATTCCATCATGGACTCTACCTTCTTAGGGTCCACACAAACACCTTTAGCAGATATGAGATGCCCCAAAAAAGACACCTCCGTCCACAAGAACTCACACTTTCTAAACTTGGCATACAACTTGTGTTGCCTCAACAATGTAAATGCCTGGCGAAGATGCTACTTATGATACTGACTATCCCTGGAGTATATCAAGCTGTCATTGATAAACACCACCACAAACTAATCTTGGTACATCCTAAATACTATGTTCATCAGATCCATGAAAGTTGATGGCACATTGGTTAACCCAAACGGCATAACCACAAACTCATAGTGACCATACCTAGTCCTAAAAGCAGACTTGGATATGTCATCTGCCTTAGTTTACAACTGGTGATATCATGAAAATAGATCTATCTTCAAGAACACTTAGCTGGTCAAATAGATAATATATCCTCAATAATAGATACTTGTTCTTTATCCTAACCTTGTTCAACTGTTGGTAGTCCATGAACAACCTCATGGAACCATCCTTCTTCTTCACAAACAACACGAGAGCACTATAAGGAGAAGTTCTCAATCTGATAAAACTTTTCTCCAGCCACTCCTACAACCATTTCTTCAACTCCAACATCTCTGTCAGTGCCATCATGTAGGGTGATTGTACTATGGGTTGTGTTCCAGAGACAAGATTGATCTCAAAATCAATCTCTCTAGGAGGAGAACACCAAGAAACTCTTCAAGAAAGACATCCTTGAACTCTTACACTACCGGCACCTCCTGGATATTAGGACTCCTCGCCTTGGTATCCACAACATGTTCCAAGAAGGTCTCACACCCCTATCTCACCAACCTATATGTTGCCATAGCTGACACCAAACACATAGGAAGAATCCTCCTATCTCCTAGGAAGATCCACGAAGAATCTCCATCACAGAACTTTGCCACTGTGGAACTACAGTCCAAAGGAACCTTATACTTCTTCAAGGTATCCATCCCTAAGTTTATATCAAATATGTTCATATCAAGTGGCATAAGATCCACTTTAATGATGTGCATCGAGAGAACACACCTCCCACAACTTGACGGAACCAACTAAAGGGGTTTCTAGCTGAAGGCTATTAGATTACAAACAACCAGATTACAACTAATTATCACCTCTCTGATGATAAAAGAGTGTGTCACAACCGAGTCAACCCAAATAGATATGAAAGAAGAAGAAGATAAGTCAGAATGAAAAAGTTCCATCTAACCTGTCACGACCCGTAGATTGACCACTCCCTCCAGTTGACTCATAGCATAGAATCTACCCTTCTCCTTTTGTCGTACACATCCTATGCAAGCTAGTCCAAATGATCATACCTATGATGCATGATTGCATTCTCAACCACCACTATAGATGAACTATTACTATTGGTAACCCCATTGACTCTTGCCTCAGTTGATGTGTCACTTCTTCATCCTTCATAGGGAAAGTCCACCTAATATGCCCTACTTGTCCACACTTGTCACAAATCATTGAATCATACTATGGCCTATACAGCCCTATTACTGACATAGACGTTGCATTACGTACTCCTGCTGGCAGAAAACTACGGCCTCTTCCCTTGCTCAGGGACCAATGATATGACACTTCTAACTCAGTAGACAAAGATCACCTCTATTGTCACTATGGTGATGAAAACATTGACTTCTTAAAACCTCCAGACATCTGTCCCTGAAACTGAGTTGACCTACTCTTAGCTTTGGCTTCACGCTTTTTGTTAGCAGACCTCTCAATCCTCCTCACTGACTCCACAAAGTTAGAGAACCTCTCTCTATTCTCTAAAGCACTAGCTGTGGTTTACAACTCCTTTCTCAGACCCTTCTCAAAACTACAAATCCTCTCCTTCTTTATTGCCTCCATGTGAGGACAAAACCTCAAAATCTCCGTAAACTTTACCTCATACTCGTCGATGGTCATGGAACCTTGTTGTAGCTTCTCAAATGGCACCGTTTTCTCATCCAGATATGTCTTAGAGAATTATTAGCTCATGAACTCCCATCAAAGATCATTCCAACCAACCACAACTCTAAGTCTCTCCCCCTCCTCTATGACCCACCAGTGGCCAGCACTGCCCTTCAGCAAATAAACAATATGCTTCACCTTGTCCACTTTTGGAATATTGAGGATCTTGAACGCCTTCTCAAGCTCCATCAACCACATATCAAAGTGCACCATACCCTCCCGCTCAATGGATCCAACACGTCTCAACCTCTCAAACATCTTTTTAAAACCCTGATATTTTGTATTAGGGATAGTTGCCTCATATTTAGCATAATTACTTTATTTTTCTAATGCCTATATTGAACATAAGAATTATAAAACATGGAAATGATATCCCCATTAGAGAGCCGGTCAATATGGTTTTTTTATTTCAGGTCATCTTCCTCCTGTCTGAGGATGGAGGTGTATTGCATTTGCATATCCAAGCACATCTTGTCAGTGATTTTGTCATATCTCTTTGTAAGGTTAGCTTGAATAAAATTGATGTTCCTCAAAATTTGTTTCTTTTCTCTCCCAATTTGCTTATTACAATTGGTCATCCACTATGAGATCCCACCCTTAGCACTAGTCAAGGTTGTGTTGTAGCTCACACTCACATCCCAATGTACCTTGATCATGTTTTGGAACCTAGTGATTTTAGAACATGAGGCTTTCATACTTATTCTTTGTTGAGAGGTACCCCTGACACTTGAATGTGCAAGTGTAGGGAAGTGATCTATTTTGGCTCTGGGTAGGTGTTCCACCATGAAGTGGGAATATAGTCAAATGAATTTAGAATTAGCAATTGCTCAATCAATCCTATCATGTAGTTTGTCATGTATGTAGGTGAATTTATATCCTACTATCCCAGATTGGTAAGACTGGCTTCCAACAGTGTTTTGATGAAGACTCCAGACTCTAAATATTGTATGTCTTGCTACGAATCTTCTCTACTGGGAAAAGTGTGATGTTAAAGTCATGTAGAATAATCCAATGTTTCTTGAATTGGTCACCCATATTGATCAGACATTTCCAAGGGAATTTCCTGATAGAAAGGTGGGGACTAGCATAGATGAATGTGACATAAGCACTATTGTTTGCTATGTAGGTGATTAGGTGTTGGTGTTTGTTGATGATTCTGATTGAGAACTCATCCTCCTTCCCACATACCAATATTCTCCTGGAGAAGCCTCTCACCTCTACCAGGTGGGAGTTTGTAAACCCAACTTCTTGGTAGTGAATGTGGTGTTAATTCCACTAATTCGGGGTTCTAAAATGGTTGTAAGCTTTGGTTTCTTGAGTGAGATTATGTCTTGGATGATACAACTTGTATCTAGCTTTGGTTTCTTTATACTACTACTCCTGAATCAAAGTTGCTTGAAAATCTAAATTCCAAACCTGACAAGATGGCCATAGTGGTATATAATCTGAAGGAAGCAAATTTGAGATATCACACTAAGGAGATCATGAAATGTGTTAATTTTAGAGAAGGCAGTCATCAAGTCCATCATTGTGTATGTACTCATGAATATGCAAATCAACAAATGATTCCTATGAAAAATGTATCTTATGTAAGCTATAAAATACCTCTTAACCCAGGTTTCTCATACTGAAATACCTCAAAAGATGAAAATTCTTACCAGTTGAATCAAACTTTGCAACCAACGGGTAGAGGATAGGAAGAGGAAACACCCAAGGTTTCCACAAAATAATTTCTACAACAACAAGGGAATTTCAGTGCACCACCTATAGGAAGCTTTTTTCAACAATAGCAGAATTCCATAAACTAGTTAAACTCCCTCACTGAAAGATTGTGAGAATGCATGGTGAGAAATAGTAACCTTATGTCTAGCATGAAAGCACACTTAGGGAATGTCAACACTCAAAATAGTGATTTGCAGCAGCATAATAGAATGATTGACCAAAACTAGCCTCAACAACTATATCGATCAAGAACCCAATCGGGAAGCTTCCCACTAAATCTGAGAAAAATCCAAAGAGTGAGATCTCAAGAATGGATACACTCTGTTCTGGTACAACTTCAAATATAACACTTATTGTTTTACCCACAGTTGAAGGAGATGATGATTTAAAAAATTCATTAGAAGGAGGAGTTTTGATAATTAAGAAATTAAAAGCAATGAAAAAGTTTATCCCTTCCATCTAACCTTTCGAGATCCCACCATGGACACATTTTCCCCACAGGTTTATTAAGGCACAACTCAAGAAAGTTAAACTAAATTTTTGGACACTATCAACAAGATACACATAGATATCCCTCTTATGGATTTCTTTGATGAAATTGCAACATATGCCAAATTTTTGAAAGATCTTATAACCAAGTAGAGAGAAAGGGGAAAAATAGAAATTGTTTGTTCACCCAGGATGGAAATGGCCTTTTTCCAATCAACTATGCCAACTAAATAGAACCATCATGGGATTTCACTATACCATTCCTAATATGTGATACTTCACAAAAATATGACCCATATGATTTAGGAGAAAGCATAAGTCGCAAGCCACATTCTCTATCAACTAGATTGGGACTGAAAACATAGTCCCCTTGTATGTAAGAATCCAATTAGTTGATAATTCTTGCACCAAATCTAGTTGGTGTATTCTAAGGCATCCCTATTAGAATTGGAAATTTCTTCATCCCTTGTGACATAGTCATCATCAACGCTATTGAAGATCCTACATGTTTGATGACTTTGGGCAGACCTTTTTGCTCCACTTCTCATGCTTTAATTGATATTGAAGATGGTCTAATAACTATCTGGGTTGGCAATGAGAACATTGACTTTAATGTGTTAGATCACATTAAGGGATACTCTCTTATGGAGACAAGCTATTTCATAGATTGTTATGTTCAATTGTGTGCTAATATTTCAGAACATAACACTATTGTGGATCCCCTGATATGAGCACTCACCAATACTACTTCTAGGATTATGAATGATGGAGTAGAAATCTGTAGAAGAGGAGGAAGCAAATAGACAAGGTTCTTTTGAAATTGGAAAGTATGTCTCTCTTTAGAGATATCCAAAATATGGTTCTACACCAAAGCCACCTCCTGAATTGAAGCCTCTTCCAAAAGGTTTGAAGTACGAGTTTTTAGATAATGCTAGAAGACACCCTATAATTATAACTTCTCAATTGACACCTGATCATCAAGGACAACTTAAAAAAAATTACATGAGGTGTGCAAAAGGAAGTTATCAAACTTTATGCTGCTGTAATCATTTACACCATTAGTTATAGTAATTGGGTAACTCTAGTACATGTAGTACCAAATCAAAGAGGAATGGTTGTTTTTAAAGGAGGAAATGGAAAGGAATTGGCCATTTTCATAATAATTGGTTGGCTCATGTTCATCAACTATAGATTATTAAATGTCACAACAAGAAAGGATGATTTTCCCCTCCCATTCATTGATCAAGTCCTAGAAAGCCTTCTGAATCACTTTCACTTCTACTATTTAGATGGTTACTCTAGTTTCTATCAAGTGCCCATCCATCCTGATGATCAAGATAAGATCACTTTTACTTGTCTATACTAACCTTATGCCTTATGTCAAATTCCTTTTGGCCTCTACAATGCTCCTTCCACCTTGTAAAGGTGTATGTCAACTATCTTTTCTAACTTCATTGAAGAAATCATTGAAGTATTCATGGATGACTTCTCCATATATGGGTCATCTTTTGATGACTGTCTAAAGAACTTGTCTTGTGTTCTTCAACATTGTAAATAATAACAACGTGTTCTTAAGTTGGAGATGTTCCTTTTTATGATATGAGAAGGTATTGTACTTAGGCATAAGGTATTTGAAGCTGGCATTAAAGTTGTCAAAAGTATAATCAAAGCTATCTCCAAGCTACATCTCCCTTCTTTTGTCTCTTCCATCCAATGTTTTTTAGGACACTTTGGGCATTGTCCTTGATTTATCAAAAATCTCGAAACCTATGTCTAAACTTCTAGTGAAAGACACCCCTTCAGTCTTCAATGAAGAATGTCTTCAGCCCTTTTATACACTAAAAGAAGCCCTGACTTCTACAGAAATCATGCAAGCTCTGGATTGGGACCTTCCTTGCAAGCTTATGTTCGATGTCAATCACTTTGCGGTTGGGCCAGTCTAAGGACAAAAGAAGGATATGAAGCATCATTTGATTTATTACGCCAACAAAACTCTTAATCGTGCACAAATAAATTACACTACCACTTAAAAGGAAATGCTCACAATTATTCATGCCTTCAATGAATTTCAAACATATTTGTTGGGAGGAAATGTAACTATCTATACCAACCATGGGGATGTTTAATATTTAATGTAGAAAAAGGACACTAGACCTCACCTTCTATGATGGGCCCTTTTGTTACAAGAATTTGATCATGAATTTATTCACAAGATGGATTCAAGAATGTGGTTGCATATCACCTTTTCCACATGCAGGTCGAATAAGATATCCCCTTACCAATTAACACATTTTATCAAGATGAGTCACTTGTAGCCATTCCCCCCATAGAGCCTGCTACACCATGGTATGCAGATATCTACAACTACCTTGCATGCCAACAACTGGCACCCGACATGACTTATAACTTGATATATATATTCTTCCTGGATCTAAAGAACTATTATTGAGATCACCCACTCTTATTTAAGAGGTGAAAAGACAATATTTATAGTTGATGTGTCCCCATCGATGAAGCTTAATAATCATTGAGAAATTCCATGCCGCTCCTAACGGAAGACATTTGGGTTCCGAAAAGACTACTATGAAAATTTTGAATTTAGGATTTTACTACCCAACCATCTTTAAAGATTCACATGCCTATGTTCAACAATGTGATGCATGTTAGAGAATCAAAAACATCAATAAGAGAAGTGAAATGCCCCTCACTGATTGGATTGAGGTTGAATTTTTGGAGTATTGAGAATAGACTTCCTGAGACCCTTCCCTCCTTTTAGGAATAAATACATATCAATCATCATATACTATGTTTCAAAGTGGGTAGAGGCTATGTCTTCACCAACTTGTGATTCCAATATAGTTATGCACCTTTTCACAAAAATCATCTTCCCAAGATTCAGGGATCCTAGAACATTCATTAGTGATCATGGTTTGCACTACATAGAAAAACAATTTGAAGCACTTCTAGAACGATATGTAGTAAAACGTAATATGTAAAAATTTTGAACAGAAAAATTAAGAAGATATTTAAATAGACAGTGAGAGAAAAATAGAAAAGAATGGTCTTCTAGGCTCTATGACGCCCTTCTGGAATTTCAAAGCACGTATAAAACCCTAATTGAGACTACTCCTTATCACCTTATCTATCGCAAATCTTGCCATCTTACTTTAAAATTGAAGCATAAAACCTATTGGGCCATTAAGAACCTCAACATGGACACCGATCTCACCAAGGAGAAGAACTTTCTTTATTTACAAGAATTAGAGGAACTTCACTTACATGACTATGAAAATATGAAGATCTACAAAGAACTCACCAAAACCTGGCATGACTCTAATACCAAGAAAAAAGATATTTTAGAAGGAGATATAGTTCTATTATTTAACTCAGCTCTGTGACTTTTTCCTAGAAAACTATATTCTCATTGGTCTGGACGATTTACTATAATCACCATTTATCCTTTTGGCATGATGGACATTCACAATGTGAAGTCTAGAACATTTTTAGTCAATGGACATCATTTGAAGTGTTATTATGAATTGAAGTTTTTTTTTTGGATAAGGTAAAATATTACTATGTCAAAAACTCATATAGGTAAACCTATATTGTACATAGGGTGTAACTAACTACAAAACCCCCACTGCTCTCTGGTAACCGTGTTCAAACCTTTATAAAGATTAGGTTTGGCCCTATAGATAAGCCCCAGTCTCTCGGACAAATGGTCAAAAAACATAAATTTATCTGTCTCAGAACAACCATGAATCTTGGTATTCCTCTCATGCCAAATGCCAAAAACTGTAGCTACAATTCCCAATGCCCCAAACACCCGCATGTTCTTGCTTCCCTCCATATTCTACTTGATCCACTCCAGCCCACCCCCAATCGTTGCCGGAGGGCACCCACCCATCCACACTTTAGCACCCATAGGTGCCAGACATAACGGGAATATGTACACCTGAAGAATAGGTGATCATGCATTTCCTCATCCACCTTGCATAGCTGGTAGATTAGGTTAACACTAAGCCCCCATGCACCCATCATGTCCGCCATTGGTAGCCATTGTAGCAAGGCCCTATACAAGCAGCAACCCCATTTGGGCGTTTGCTGCTTGTTCCAAACAACATCGGCCCAGGGGACCGGAGGGCCAAACATCATTTGTGTCCATGGTTTGGGGTTTGAGAACACCCACGTACCATTCGGGTAGCACTGTAAGCATGGCGAACCACACTCCATTCCCTGGACATCCTCCTCCATACCACCGACCCATCCACACAATCTGTAGCATCCAATTTGTTGACATATCTGCTCCTCATCCACGCAGCCCATAACGACTCAGGCTGCATGATGAACCTATGGATATGTTGGAGGGTAGGCGATCTCTTGTAATGGTTTCCCAAGCAATCCCATGTGACTTCCCTCCCCACAAAAAGTTACTCACCAGGCACCTAAGTTTGTCGATGATAAACAATGGCAGCTCTGCTTGTCTACACTAGAATCTTATCTTAGCCAATAATACTGAGTTACATAACACCAGCCTCCCAGCAAATGAGATAACCAAATCGGCCCACATCTCAATCTGTGATCTAAGATCATCCACCAATTTACCATAGTCCTTCCCCCTCCCTTTGCCCCCAGAAATAGGGATGCCCAGGTACTTCGTTGGAAACCTTCGACGTGCTATGCCTGTTGCTGCCATCAACCTCCCTCGTCTGGCATCGCAAGAGCGAGTCAAGAACACTCTGGATTTGATATCACTGATATAGAGCCCTATCATGCGTTCAACCTCCATAAGAATGTGCCTCACTTGAATGAGGTATTTGCTATGGTCTATTGTGAAAATCATCACGTCATCCGCAAAGACCAGAAGCAAGACTACAGGCACATTCTTGGCCTTGACCATCTTAATTCTCCCTTCATTTTCAGCACAATTTATTGCAAAAGAGAGAGCTTCCATAACAATCATGAAGAGCATGGGGGAGAGGGGGTCACCCTGTCTCAGCCCATTGGAGGTAGAAAAGAAGCCATGAGGTACTCCATTCACAAGAATAGAAAATGAAGTGCCTTCAACACACTGAATCAGCAGCTTTATCCATCTATTGGAGAAGCCCAGCGCCTCCATGTTCCTCCACAAAGTGGTCCACCCAACATGGTTGTATGCCTTTGTAATATCAAGCTTGATGCAAGCCTTCCTAGAAGCATTCTTACCTCCGAACTGATTGAGAAATTCAATAGCTAGCATCGCACCATCAGCGATGTCTCTTCCTTGTATGAAGGCCATTTGGTTTGGGGACACCACCTTCAATAGGACTTTCTTAAGTCTTCTTGACAAAAGTTTAGCAAATATTTTATAAAGCACCGAATAGCAGCCAATAGGTCAGAAATCATCCATAGAAGAAGCTAAATTCTTTTTAGGATCAATTTGATGAAGGAGTGCTTCACTTTCCACACCATGCTACCTCGCACCATGAACCACCTCACTGCCCGGCAGACATCCTCCTTAATGATCTCCCAGTAGCATTAAAAAAACTTCCCATTAAAACCATTAGGTCCCGGGGCCTTGGATGAGCCAATGGAGAAGATCACTTCCCTAATTTCATTCTCAGTCACTGGACCACACAGCTCCAAATTCATCTCCTCACTCACCTTAGCACTAGGAAAACACCCATGCTGAATAACATGCTCCTTGTTATAGAGGTTTTTGAAGTAGCTAATGACCTCATCTGCTACCTCTCTAGGTCCCTTTGCAACAGTTCCATCTTCCTTAACTAACCCATGTATGCAATCCTTCATATGGTTCCTCTTAGTTGCATTGTGGTAGACCCTAGTATTCCTATCTCCATATTTTATCCACCTCAACCTACTCCTATGCCAATGAAACATTTCCTCTACCTTTTCCAGCTTAAGTAATTTGTCTGCCCTTTCTTCTTTGTCTTTAATTCTGCTGGCATATAAAGGATGACTCCTTAGCTATTTGGTAGCCTCCTTATACTATTGTTTAGCTAGACTCACCATGTTATTAAGGTTAACCAGCTCAGCCGCCCAAATCTTTAGAGCCTTCTTTGTTCTCTTGAGTTTTTCCACCACCTTGAATATCGAGTTGCCCTCCACCCTATCATCCCAAGCTTCTTTGACAACTTCCATGAACCTCGGCCAATCAACCCAAAAATTCAGAAAATGGAAAGGTCTATTCTTCTTCACCTCCTCCACTTAGACCACCTTCATCCATGAGTGGTCACTGTTTGGATGCCCTCCCAGCAACAAATGAGCCTCCAAAAAATAGTCCAAGCACACCACATTGACCAAACCTCTGTCAAGTTGACTTGCAGTCTGCTGCATCGGGCTTCGCTTATTCTACCATGTGGTCAAATCCCCATTCATGTTCAACTCAAGTAAACAAGCAGCATCCACGACATCATTAAATCTGCTCAGAACTGAGTCCGGAATGGGCAAACCCCCGTGCTTCTCACATGATTTTCTTATGTGGTTGAAGTCCCCAATGACCAATTGGGGAACTTGCTGCTATGTGGTATCTTTATTTATCTACCAGCATGTCCTTCATCTCTCCTCATTATTGTGGCCATATACCCCCATGATGATACAGTGGAAGCCACCCATGTTGATGCAGCTTGTGACCATGGTCTGATCAGTGGCACTAATGACCTAAACATCCCACACTTCCCTATCCCAGCCTAGGGCCATACACCCCCCTTCCACCTGCTCGAGATTTGAATCTACACCCCATCCTTCAGGGAACAAACCCCCAATCTTCTCTTTGTAGTCTCTTTTAATCCTGGTCTCCAGGATGAACACCAAGGATGTTCCCTCTTCAGTGATAACCTTCCTCACCCTTCTCTGCCTTTTGGGCTTCGACACCCCCCTCACATTCCAAGTGAGGACATACATTCTATCTTTTATTGTTACCACACCTTCCCAGGGTGTTCACTCTAGACGACGTCCTCCTTCCCCTCATGTTTCTATCCATCCTCTGAGTCCTCATTCTGCTACCTATCCCAGCCATTTCATCGAATAAGTCTTCTGTATCCATGTTCTCTAAAATGGAGAACTGATTAATGTTCCCCTAATCGTCTGGCATAGCCACCGCTTCCATAGTGTATGTAGTAGCTGTTTGGATCATGGCCACCTCCACAGACACCTCCAAAGCTTCCTCCTCCACCGAGTTCACCGCCACCTTCGATCCCTGCCCCCCGGGGTCACCGACCTTAGCACTGCCCCTTCAAAGTTCAATTGAGAAGGGGTAGACTCTGCCTCGGTTATTGTATGATCAGACACACAGGAAGCCACTCCACCCGAAGGCTCCACCACGACCTCCCTATCATTCGTCCTGGTATCAACACCATCCTCATGTGCTCTCCTACTTCTCCTGGCTCTCCTCTATCCCAGCCTTTGACTCAGCTCCTAGCCACAAACCAGGGGCGGGGATTGATGCGCCTTTCTCACACCTAGGCAATCACCAGTGGAATGACCAAACACTTTGCACTCCAGGCAGTGTTGGGGGAGGGCAATGTAAATCACCCTGAACTCTAACTCCTTGCCATTTGACATCTCCACCATTACCACCTCTGGTGGTTTCTTGTCTGCCTTGAGATCCACACAGATGTGCGCCGCCCCTTCATATCTCCCCTCAGCATGGAAATCCACAACCTTAGGTTTGCCCACACCACATGCTAGGACGATGAGGGCCCTTCTCAACCAATGGTGCCCCACCTCCAGAAGCATGAGCTAGACTGGCGCTGATGTAAGCGTCACTCGTTGGATGTCAGCCTCTGGCATCCACCTTCTTTTCGGGACCAACTTCTGATCAAAGAACCATGGCCCTCTCTCTAGGGTCGTCCTCATGTCCTCTTCACAGGTGGAGCGTGCAACGAAGATGCCTCCAACCAGCGGTGAGCACTGCAACTCCCCCTGGGCATCCAACTTCTGAGCATCTAGCCGTAGAGCTGGTTAATGACACACTTGACTCCCAGAACCCGGACGATGATAGAGAACTTGTGGAATTCATCCATCTCCATGGCTGCCAGTGCGGGCATCTTAATCCATGGCCTCCCATCATTGGCCTAAAAATCGGGGCTTTAGGATCCACCACTGGAGATAAATTGGGGCACACCTCCAACGGTCTCGCCACCATCCCAGCCCATCCTCTGCCCACTGTGAAGTCTGTGGCCGAATCACCCAAGGCACCCGCTGCCTCTCCGTTGGTGGATGGGGCGGTGGAATCCGCCCCGCCCGCGGCACGCGCCATGGATCACCTCAGGAAGAGAGAAGCCAGAGCCCGTTCCTAGAAAGAGAACCGATGATAATTCAACTAAATAAATTCAAGTTTTTTATAATGAAGGAAAACATGAATTTGTCTGACATACCTATTGTAGAATAATAAGATTTATATAGTTCAGCTAAATAAATTTAAACAAAGTGCTACTTGGGTTGCAATCCAAACATTTCTCTTTCTATTTTTTTTCTTTATTTTTTTCTTAGATGAACTTAGTTGAAATGTGTGCCATCCACCTATCAATCTATGAACCATTAATCTTCAAGGTTGATAGGTTTTTACAAGGATGATTGGACAATAATCCTTTCCCAAGGATGCATCAACCTAACTCTAATCCACCTCTTTTCTGTATGTATTGACCTCTTAGATTGATGAGGATGTTGACAACTTGCATACCCACAGAACCTATCGACCATTGCTTGTCGATCTCCCCATCAACACAAAATCTCAATGGGTGCGGGTTGTACAATCCAATTACCCTATTAAACCACCAACCTTTTTCCTTGACCAAAATATAATACTCCACAATAACTTACTTTTACCATCCCTAAGTTACAATGGATCTCTACCTCTTATTTTATCTCTCATCGACCTTCTTCACTAAGAGACTTCCATTGACCCCGTAGCTCAATATTTACAAGTGTGTCAAACCTGATCAATAATTCTACTAGAGTCAACTCTTTTCTTCGACTGACATGTAATATTACCTTGTTTACCTATGACAATGTCGACCAATGACTTTGTCAACTTATGACTCTATCAACCTTCCTTAACATTTTGTCGATCGCCTTTGTTATCACCATTGCTAAGTTTCTCATGGGTATGTCAATCTTCCCATTCATCTAAGATCTCGATCGATTTTTTATTTGGTATCGATCATAATCCATTGATATTTTATTTCTAAGAAATGTCGACCTCTATCTCAGAGGTCGATAACCCCTTTACCATTCTCAATATTCTTTGCACTTTAAAGACTATTCACCTTAGTATATTAACTTTTCAACATTTTTTATTATTATCTATCTATGGCTCACCTTGAGAGCCAAACAACAACCACTAACACTACCCTACAATTAGGCGAGAAGAGAACTCACCTAGAATCATCTATTGTGGAGGCTAGAAAAAAGGCACGCCTCACCAATCTAGCTATGGTGGTAGAAGTTGGCCAATCTGAGGATACATACTCTGGGACATTTTGTCCTCATGATATGTTACATTCAGCATCCTATAAAGGGATTATGAAGAAAACCTACCGACCTACATGATTTGCTTTTAAGCCAACTCTTAAGGATCTTAGCTTTTCGAAGGGGGTGTCCAATCTGCTTACAAACTCAAATCTAACACAATTTTATTTAGCCATTCATACATCATATATAGAAGAGACCATGGAGTTTATTTCTTATATCAAAGAAGTCTTGATATCATAGTTTGATGATCCTAATATCAGATGTAGGCACATACAAGTTCATATCTACAATACCGATGTGGTGCTAACTGAGATATTTTTCAATAAAATCTTCTCGTCTTTGGATGTAGAGGCCACAAGAGCATGCACCAGCCTACTTGATAATGATGATTTCTATTTTAGTACAAGTGCTTATTGGGAAAATGTAACATATCGAAACTTTGACATATTCTCTTTTTGGCCCTTTCCCAATATTTTCCTGTCATTTCTATCCTTTTTAACCTAGATGCTTAAATTGTGGAATTTATAGTGGTTTGGTGAATAATTTTTCAATAATTATACCAATGGAAGGGTTTATGCACAAATACCTCAGTGAAATCTTATTTAAGGATCTAAAATGTAAAATCACTACTTAAGTGGAACAATGATAAATAAATCCATGTTAGAAGTGTAAGGCCCCAAACCTTACTTAATATATTGAACAACTTAACTACCATAATTAAGTATTCTAAACCTTAATATAACATTTTATAGTGTTTTGAAATCATGAGACAATATTAAGTTTCAAGTTTGGTCCAATTTGGATGTTATTTGTGC
Organism: Alisma plantago-aquatica; assembly: GCA_963693085.1. Classification (NCBI taxonomy): domain Eukaryota; kingdom Viridiplantae; phylum Streptophyta; class Magnoliopsida; order Alismatales; family Alismataceae; genus Alisma; species Alisma plantago-aquatica. The sequence goes on along the minus strand of OY856409.1, from coordinate 338,810,420 downwards.
AAGTTATTCAATTATATGCATTTCTTGGACTTTTATGCAATTTACCCAATTGGTAGGTTTTCTTTGCACATTATCACATGCATTATAATACTTCGATATTCCCTTACCATTCTTGATCTTTTGAACCATGGGGAACCTAGTTGCACCTTGGTTTGAAGGTGTTTCTCTTAAGGGGCATTATAGGGATTAGCCTCTTTATAAATGAGCTTATATTTAAAAGCTATCAACCAATGGGGCTATTTCATTATTTAAAGGGCGGTGGGGATGGCCTAGAAGTCTCCATTGGCTTTTACGACTGACTTTCGATATACAAGAAGTCTCTATGAGTTGTCCTCTTGCATGGTTATGAAGCCCTCGGCTAGGGACACATGGAAAGTCCCATAGACACCTCATGCTTACCCCCTTCTTTATAAAGCCATGCCTACCCCTTCCCACCTTGTAATCCAAGAAGCAATCCTCTCCTTCTCTTTCCCCCAGATTAAAGCATTGTCCCTTCTATTTTTGGCCATAAAGTTGTTGTCCCAAGGTAAAAGAGGGTGCCTACCTTGGTGAAAAAGGCTCCTAGGGTTCCAAATTTCTCTCTATTTAGGATTCCTTAATCTCCTCCTTGGTTATTTCGACCAAAACTAGTAAGTATCCTCCTTTCCTTCCCTATTTTCATGTTGTTAGTCTTTCTTTCACCTTCCTCCATGTCGAAACCATGCCCTTCCATGGTGAAACCCCACCTAGAACCCATAAACACCTCATCTCTATGTTATTTTGTTAGGGTTTTTCACCTCTAAAGTGGAGAAGGTGCTTCTTGCTCAAGATAGGAGCTTTGTTGGAGAAACCAACCTCTCTAAGCTTGGGAACCTTACTTATTGGACATGTTCACCTTCCCTAGAGGTTCTTTGTAGGCCTAGTCTTGACCTGGAATGTTTAGACTCTAAAGTTGAGGTATGATGCATCCCCTATTCTTCTATGTTGAGCAATTCACCTATGCTTATTCATTCTATTTGTCATATGGACATTAGCCTGTACACAATGTCTTTTCTTTTGAAAATCATGGTTCATGTGAACTATCTTATTTGTTATTGATTATGTGATCATGGATATTCTTTTGAAATCTTATATTATTCTTTGTTCGTGATGGAACTACAAAAAGATGACATGTGATGTCTTTTGCCCACTTATGAGGTGGATGTATATGTTGTTCACTTATGTGGTGACTAGTTTATATATTCTGACTATACTTTCTACTTATCTCTACATTTAACATGCTATGTGATTCGGTAGCATTAGATTACTGTAATTGCATTGGTTTTTATGACAAATGTGTTATTTCCTGCCGAGCATATGTGATATTTCCTGCTCGTTTGGGATGGAAAGGAACCTCATACCCAGGGCAACATGTGTGATTCTTGGCCCATGTTTTATATATTTGGGATATTGGTAGTATTCCTTTCTCTATCATGTTTCAAGTTTATGAGACTTGGCTGCCTTTGTGTCTATAAAGTTCTAGGGCTATGTTTATCTCACATGCATGTAGGTTGATGATATGGGGTGTGTTCCCTAATTCTTTACATGTTCTTGTGTGGAGAAATCTTTATGTTTTATTAATGGCAAGTATTTTTTTGTTATCATATGATTTCAATTCTTTTTCTCTTAATACCCTTTTTGGTGGTCCTTATCCTTTCTATGGGAAGCCTTTTATATTTGATGTCCTTTATTCCATATATTACTCAATTTCCAATTTAGTATGCACATACCAGCCTTTGTTGATGCCATATATTTTCTCTTCTTGCTGGAGTATGCTTCCAACCCTAGGTGGAGGACAATGAGGACATGGCATGATGATGTGGATATAGCTTAAGAAGTTAAATCTTGGAGACAAAGTCGTTATGGTTTAGATTTCCCTCTACATAGATCCTTATGTTGTATCATACATGTAAACCCTTATGGAATATTATGATGTACTTTTGTAATAACCTTGTTATAAATTGAATATAGTCAACATTTTTATTCCGCTGCTATACTTTAGTTGTTTTGAATACAATTTATTGAAAATTGAAAATGTTACAACTATTCCAGCATACCTTTGAGTGTGTTTGGAATGGATGTTTTATTCTTCAAATCTTTGGTTTGGGGGTGATCCTGCCTCCTTACAAAAAACTTATAGGAAATCCCCACTACAAGTATGGCACATCTAAAGCTTCAATTTTGCATTTTGGGTTATGGAGGATTATGCACAAGATCATTGCTAATATCATTTTCACCAAGTTAGTGTAGGAAAATATGGCATCAGAGATGGCAGTGGGAATAAAAAAAATCCTTACCTTATTCCCCAAATCCAGCAGATCGTGTCAACAACTATGAAAAGGGATGGCATGTACAGAACATACACCTATTCTTGGATCAAGTCTAGCGACAATCCTTGCAGAGTTTTGCTTCTTTTTCAAGCAGGACCCAAACATTAGTCGGTAGAGGCCTCCTTGTGTAGCACCATAGACGGTGCTTGATGTTGTCCTCCTAACATAGAGGCAACAGCCTCCACACCTCTATATATTCCATACAGAGCATCAGGAACTCCTCATCACACTTCTAGATAAGAGGAAAGTAATTTTCCCTTCGTGTTGTCAATGTGCTAGAATTTACTTTTCTATCCATGGCTAACTCTCACTTTTATGGTAAGAAGCCTTTGGCTCTCACACTACCACAATTGTGAGATGAGGATTCTTGCCATACAAGAGGGTTGAGAGACTTGTCCACCCATCCTTTATATAGGAGAGGATGGGATAGGATTTATACAAACCCCAACAATACTAAGTGTCATATCTCATGGTTTGACAACTACTTTGAATCACTAGTCAGTTGATTGGACACTGAATCAGTCAACTAGCATGCTAGTCAGTCGATTGGACATCCTATTGGTTGATTGGCTTGTTTTCCTATTCACAAATATATTGGATTTTAATGTAATGATTAATGCACATCATTACATCAGCATCAATACTTAACCCAATCCTACTGGTTGTCCTGTCAACCAACTACATTACCCATTCGGTCGACTAGCATTCCCAATTAGTTGACTAGGATCTCTAGTCAGCCAATTGATAACTAGTGTTATTTAAGTTGATTACCTAAATACTTTTGTAACCAAGTTTAACCTTATCGATGAGTAGACTACTATTCCAAGTGCATCCTATGTGTGTGACCCTACACTTCCCCTATTACATTAGCAACGAATGTCCATAGCCAGATTATGACATCACAAGCAATCATCACCATCTAGAACACTTCATTACTACCTAAGGACTTAGAGAGTTAGAGAAAAACTTAAACCTACATTCATGATTAGTGTTACCATGATCGTATAGCTCCTTTATCTCAAATATCCTAATTTAATGTAAGGCATGGAATCATCATCCTCGTAATACTCTTTCTATGTTTATTGAACTAGAACAAAGTGTTCAGATACACATGATCTCAATATCATATACTGACTCATATGAGCATATTCATGTATTCTCGATCTCACTTATCAAGTGTCTAGGATGTTATCTCTTGTAGGAGGGACCAAACCCATCTACATCATTCATAGTCAATCACTATGTGTCACAAAGTAACTAAGCACCACCTTTATGGCAACCTTTATTCAAGGTCATGTTGGATGGTGTCAATCAACAAATGACATGAGATGAGCACAGTGACTTCAGGTCTAAGAACCACAATCTCCACTATCACTTTGAAAGCTAGCTCTGACTATCATTCAATGTTTCCATATATCGCTCTCAAGGTGGGTTTTTCCGCTACATTGTTCTCTAAAAAGTACCTATGAGTTTGTCTTGATATCATATATCATAACAAGTGAGAGTCTGTCATCAGCCGACGCACATTCTAGTCTTGTGTATTATTTTTGTCTATTTTGCTTCCACAATAATATTTGACTAGGGACATATCTTATCATGCCTATGATCTCATTGTTTAGGTCCTTAACCTAAAGACAAATTTCATTGAGTAACATGAGTCTTTTGACATCTATTGTGTTATATCAGTATCTCTTAACTGAAAAAAACTCAATAGATAGAATTGCCTTTAATATTATCATATAAATTACATTATGCCTCATTACAATCATCATATGACTGGTTCTCTAGACATGAATACCAATAGAATCTCACGTGTACTTAGAGAAAATCACCCATGAATTTAATTCCAAGTGATCTAACACGATTATCATATTTCTATTGTGAAAGTGATATTTTCAAAGGGTTGACAATGTTGCTTTTAGTTGACACTCTGGAAATCTTCACATTTCCTCACTATACAATCTCTTGTATGAGATGGAATCACCAAATTATATGAATAGCACACTTATGTGATCTAGGTTCCTTAGTTTGCACAATCGCTCCATTGTTGTCACAGTAAAACTTTACTGCATTGCTAATTCTTAGAACCACTTCAAGTTCACTAATGAACTTCTTGATCCAAACAACTTCCTTGATTCACTCGACGAATCAATGTATTTATCTTCCATTGTTGAATCAACAAATATATCTTGCTTGGAACTTTTACAACTCACATCTCAATTGTCAAGGTGAAGCACAAAACTAGATTGCGATCAATAATCATTTTTTTCAGTTTGGAAGCTTGCATCGTTGTAACTCTTTAAACCCAACTCTTTCTCACTCCCATAAACAAGGAATTGATCATTAGTCCTTCTCAAGTACTTAAGGATATTTTTTACGGTAGTCCAATGAATTTCATTAGAATCTGACTGATATTTTCTCATCATGCTCAAAGCATATGAGACATCGGGATGAGTATATATCATTACATACATGATAGATCCAATAGGGGATGCATATGGCATCTTACTCATTTGTTCCTATTCTTCACAAGAACTGGGGTGTTGGGCTCTAGAGAGACTAATTCCAAGGACCATGGTCAAATTTCCACTCTTTGAGTCATGCATATTGAACCTCTTCAACAATTTGTCTATGTATGTACTTTGGCTTAAGCCAAGAAGTCTTTTAGATCTATCTCTATGGATCTATTCCTAAGATGTAGGATTCTAATCCTAAATCCTTCATAAAGAAGGTATTTCCCTACCAAATTCTTACATTTTTAGGGTAGGGATGTCATTTCTCATCAATAGTATGCCATCTGCATACAATATGGTAAATACAATTATGCTCCCACTAACCTTTTTGTAAACATAGGGTTCATCTAGATTTTGACTAAAGCCAAACTCTTTGACTGCCTCGTGAAATCAAACATTCCAGCTCTGAGATGCTTGCCTCAATCCATAGATTGACCTTTGTAGTTATAGTCTTTATTTGCATTATTTGGAATCATAAAACCTTCAGGTTGTGTCATGTACACATCCTCAAGAAGATTCTTATTACAGAATGTTGTTTTAACATCCATCTGCCAAATCTCATAGTCATAATAAGCTTAAATTGCAAAAATGATCGTGATGGATTTAACCATGAAAACTGGAGGAAAACATTCATCAAATTCAACATCTTAAACTTGTCTAAACCCTTTTTAACCAATCGAGGTATGTACATTACCATCCATGGCAGTCTTCTTCTTGAAAGCCCGCTTGTACCCTATGGGTTTTACTCTCTCAGGTGGATCCACCAAGGTCCATAGCTTGTTCGTGTACATGGAGTCTGTCTTAGATCTCATGGCCTCAAGACATTTCTCATATTCTGGTCCCTCAATAGCTTCTAGATAGGTGAGAAATGCATATTTATCCATTTTACTTGATGTTTTAGATCAATTCTTAGAAGTGTTTTGCTAATTATTCCCTAGCATTAGAAATAATTGTCTTAGTCTAGATTTTCTCTCTTCAATTAGAGTATTTATTAAATTTTCTTTAATTTTGTAGGAAAATGCCCCTATCACCCCAAATATCAAGGTCTCCAAAAAAAATACTCTAAGAAGATGTTTGCATGACTTCTCGCAATCTTGATATATATATACCCTACACCAAAATGGTCATATCTTTTACATCCCAAGGTAGAATTTAATGATCTAGTATGAGTTGCAAAGGGAACTTAATTCTCTACATGTAAAATATATTTTCAAATGGGTTTTCTAATTTCTAGATTAACTTTCTAGTCGATCAATGTGCCTATAGAGTTTCTAGCAGTGCCTATTATATCCTACAACCACATCTATTACATCCCAAGGTGAAAAACTAATGTTCAAATATAATTTGGGAATAAATTTTTTCACCTATAGGAAAAATGTATTTTTGAACGGCCTTGCCAGTCAATCCATTGGCTTTCTGGTCGATCGAATCCTTTGTAGAGAAAATATGCAGCAAAGAGACACAAATGCTTAAATTGTTAAAGGAAGTCAATTCAATAAATTTCTTAATTTGTGGCAAGAAAGTTAATGTAGTCAAAAGTTTACTCCTTTAACTAGGTAGAAAATAATGCAAGTAAAGACTCATTCAAAATATCCAAATGAGAAAGTCATCAATGTAATCAAAGTTTGACCAATGTGACTTTGGGCTGAAGCAAGCAATTAATGCCAATCGAGTGACCGATGCCCTAGATTAGACAATGTAGGTGCCGCCACCGTAGTCATTCCTCTAGGGTTTTTCCCCATCCCCCATTTATATTGAGGGGGACTTAAAATACAAAGACATAACATTTTGTATCCCTAGAGTCCATTTTGAGCCTATTCTTAATGTTTTTTCTATTATGTCTTAGTTCTCTATTAGGGCATGGGGAGTAGCCCCATAACCCATTTTTTACCCTATTGTATTTGACTCTAATGCTTTAGTGAATAATTGTTTATCGATAATTTTCTCCTTGATCTATGGTTAATTATATATACTCTTGTGGGGTGATGAGACACCGATCCCCACAAGAAGGAAACCCATATTCCCATAATTGAGATTATTATGTTTTTATCCTTTTGATCTTGTGCTGATTTTTTTTATTTAGATTATGTTTTTTAAGGTTGATGAGACCTCAGATACCAGCAAGAATGAGCCAATTCCTTTATGAGATCATATATAGGTGATGTGTGTCGTTGTATACGCAACAATCACTAGGAAAAGTCTTAGAGTTTAACCTTCTAACCCGATTGTCAACTTGTTGCGAACAATAATTTGACTTAGTATAGATAGGTATCGATCCAAGGGACGGTGGAAAAGAAAAGTCAAAATCCAAATCCGATCGCAAGTACAAGAAATAAATCCCAATTTGAGAGAGTTGTTAATACTAAGAACAAAAATAAAAGTGCTGAAATAAAGTTTAACTAATCAAGAAATAAAGATCTGGGGTCAGAAGATCACCACCAAAACCATGTTTCTATTCAACTAATCAAATTATAAACTCCAAGGATCAAATCAGGATCTTGTGGTTACATGTCCTTATGAACAAACTCACAAGGTTCGGACTTCCCATGAACCCGTTGGACTTGGCATTCATGGATCATTGCCCAACCGTCCAACATGCCACTATCCACAGTCATATCAAAAAGCATGTGAATTCAAATTGGTGTTCAAACCCAAGGCTCAGGTGGTCGTGAAACCAAGGATTATAACAAGAATAAGATTAAATAGATGAAAATATGAAAATCACAATTAAGGGACTATTGTTTCGTTCTTACAGAGATCCACGGTCATATCACTCCATAAGAATATATCAGATCATCCAAATAACCACACATAAATAGAGAGAAGACATTTGTTTGATGGAGGAATATAATTGATTATATTGAATAGAATCGTGATAAGGGACTACTCCCATTCCCGAGAGAGATTTACTCAGACATAATAAGACTAGAAGAAATGCAAACTAAAATGAGATCCAACGTTATCCAAGATGTGGTCTACAATTAAAAATTGGATGAAATAGAATGAAGAATGGAATGCTTTTACAAGTGAAGAGCCCCTCCTTTTATATGGGGGGATGGGGTAGGTTGCCCTCAAAAGAGAGGGAAAAAAGAGAGGGAGATTAATTTTTGAATTTTCTAGATCTGGTCAAATCGAAAGTTGATTGTCTTGAATTATCTTGACCATGTAACTTTCTTTAATGCAGATTCTCACAGTAGAGATTTCGAACATATTTATATCCTGTGAAAAGCATAAAAGTAGTCCAAATAATAAGATTTTATTTTCGGAAATTAAATTCCCTTTCCAATGAATACGTGTACACGCAATTTGGAGTTTGAATGCAAGAGTTATGTCATGTTTGGTGGCGGGTATATATGAATTTCAGGACTGCTGCAAATTGTATAATTTTCCTACAAAACCCAAGAAAATATAATTAAAACTCCAATTATAGAGAAAAATCTAAAATAACACAATTAATTATGAAACTAAGAGAATAAATAACAAAACAATCCTAAACAAATATAAAAAATATGTAAATAAAAGGGGTACATACACATTTATCAAAATACCCCAGACTTGAATCCTTGTTTGTCCTCAAACAAATAAAATCACAAATTATTCCAATTTATACTAACAACATGTCTATCATCGCCCTTGTAACATCACTTTATTCCTTACCTCCAAATTTGACCAAGCAACCCAAACTCCTAAAACCACAAAACACAAAATTCTATATTCCCTATTAAAAACAAATATCATATCTTGTTTCTAAATCAAGATTTTGTCGAAAAACATGCTTCATCTTACTTTTGCTTTGACACTCTCATTTTTATTATTGTATTTTTTTTTAAATTGTTGCACAAGAACAAGATGAAATTAGGGGGTGTGAAAACAAAGAAGGAAGTGATGAATTTTTTTTTATCCCTCCTCTGTTCGACTTGGGATTTAAATTTGTGGAGTTGTGGCTACATTGGTTAGAATTTTTTTCATGTGCATTTTTGGCATCTTTTGATGGTATGACCCTTTATGGGTTATGGAATTTTTTATATGGGAAGCATACCACCCCGGACTTGATTTTTGTCTGGTGGTGATTCTTTGCTTGTTTTTTTTAGAAAGAGAATAAGGGGGAAACAAAAGGTGTCCTTGTGCTTATAACTTCACACATTTATTTTCTCCTTTTTTTAAAGTGTCATTACATCAAAAAGAACATTCATGTCAATCACATTATACAAGACTTCTATCAAGTTAATCAACATTTTAAAAATACAGAAAATTTGTGTTTGGTTTTGATTGATTCCATACGGCTTGCCAATTTTTCCAAAGAGTGATACTATTTTGGGATCCTAGGTGACATGGTGGTTTCAGACATGCCAATTTGTAACAATTTTTGCAAAAGATTTATTAAATTCAAAGGGGTACAATGATAAACATATATTCATATTGGTCGACTAGATAAAGGCCATTTTGTAACAAAAGAAATAAAAACATGGCCGACTAGATAATGGCCACGACCAAAGCAACTATATGCAAAAAAAAAGGTAGAAATAATGCAAGAATAAAAAAGATAAGGGGTGGAATAGAAACATACCACCCACCTCCACCCTGGACTCATATTTTTGCTCATCCCGAGAAAAATTGAAACCCGATATGCAGGGAAGAGAAGAGTGAGGATTTCCAGGTGGCCCAGGTAGCTCAAAAAATGTCCAGCTGAAGGGGATGTGTATGAGGGTTGGGACCTTTATCTGAGGAGCTTCATAGTGTACCCTATGAAAGGGTAATTGTGGAAGCTCAGTGGGGTGTTCATATTTTCTTTCACCTCACATTCCCTCCAATCATATCCATAGATCTTCCTTCGATAGCAAGGGAAGTGTTGAAGATGGATGTGGATTGGGGGATGTTGGCGGGTACCCGATCAGTAATGCCAGTGGAGCATGATGAACTGAGTTGGGTGGAGGATCTGGTTCAGGTTTTCCACCATCATGATGACATGCATATGGGAGAATTGATTCTAATACAAAAATTTAAAATCATTTACAAAAGTGTTTTGTTTCTCCATAAAATTAATGCCATCAACATTGGGTTTGGTAAGTTTCATTGTTGATATAACATATGTCTCTAATTTTTTTGTACAAGGGTTCCCCAAGTATTTAGGAGGGATGATGATGTCTTCATTGCAAACAACAGAAGGGGGTGTGTGGGCTTCTTCCAATGGTGGTATCTCCCCTTCTAGATCAGCCATGTGTGGGATGGAAATTGGATGTGACGGCTTGGGAAGAATCATAAAGGGGGTTAGATGCTCATTATCCAAAATAGACTTAAAAGAAGGGTATTGGTCTATGGTATTATTCAGATTTATGTTGAGGATGGGAGAGTTGTTGGATCTCCATAATGACTCTCCTTCTTTGACATTTCATATTCAAGTAGTAGAGTCTCTAAAGGAAAGATAGGGATACCAACGTCTTCATCACACACAAAATATGGCTCCATGGTTTGTGCTATTTCTTCAGGATCCGACATATATGACACAAAATAAGGATCATCGTTGTCATCGTCATCAAGAAGAACCATCTTGGGTTGCTCAATCTCTATAGGGGGAGTTTGTGATTGATCCTTTAGTAAGGTAGCTAACATGGCTTGACTGGATTCAAGTTTTGCTTGTCCTTTTGCTGCCATCTTTTCTAGGGCCTTAAGTCTCTCTTCCCGTTTAAGGTTAAATTGTGCTTCACCATAGGATTTATACACCCCAAAATTTTGGCCATCCTTGCCACACTCCCCATAGTGTCTTTGGCCATAGTACCCCTCATATTGTTTTGGGTGGCATTGCTCCTCATAATAATCTCCAGAAGATGGTGGATTGTAATTTCCATTGCCTCCATCTTGGTAGGAAGATTCAATATTATAAGGTGTCACCAATTCATGAGGAAACATATTTGAACAATCTATATTTTGGGTTTGGGCTTCTAGCAGGGTGGTTAAGAAGTCTTGGTTGGTTTTTAGTTTTGTTTCTCCTTCTGCTATTATCTTCTCTAGGGCCCTAAGTCTCTCTTCTTGTTGAGGATTACATTGGGTTTCATAAAAATGTTTATAACCCCCAAGGTTTTGTTGGTTACACACCACAAATTTTTTTTATCATATCCCCCATTAGAATATGGATAGCAAGGTTCCCATAATGGTTCTCAAAAAAATGTGGATTCACATTGTACCCACTAGGATGAAAGGGCTCACAATTAGAAGGGGTGCTATCATAAGCATTGGATAGAGTCAGGCAGGCAAGAGATGCATGGTGGTGAAGACCACAGTAATAACACTGTGGGGGATATTGGGATTCCCACTACATTTAAAAAGAAAAGTTCCTGAAAGATATGTCAATCAACAAATGAGAGAAGAAAGATTATGAGATAAGAGGTTAGTCAAAAATTACAAAGAGAACTAAAAATTATAAATCTAAGAAATTATGAAATAAACTAAAATTACAAAAAAAAAAGTAACTAGAAAGTAGTACTACTGGAATGAAAACTCAGCAGAAAGAGGAGATACACTTCCGGAATTGTGTTCGGAAGGCAAAAAGAAATTATAAAAATCTAAAAGAAATTATAAAAAAGACTAAAGTTATGAAAGTTAGAGAATATGAACAAGGATTAAACAAGATATACATGCAACCAGATCTGAAAAACAACTGTGCCATCCCCGGCAATGGCGCCAAATTGATGTGTATCATTGTACACACAAAAATCACTAGGAAAAGTCCTAGAGTTTAACCTTCTAACCCGGTTGTCAACTTGTTGCGAACAACAAGTTGATTTAGTATAGATAGGTATCGATCCAAGTGACAGCGGAAAAGAAAAGTAGAAATCTAAATCTGATCACAAGTACAAGAATTAAATTCCAATTTGAGAGAGTTGTTAATACTATAAACAAAAATAAAAGTGCTGAAATAAAGTTTAACTAATGAAGAAATAAAGATCTGGGGTCCAGAAGATCACCACCAAAACCACGTTCCTATTCAACTAATCAAATTATAAACTCCAAGGATCAAATCAGGACCTTGTGGTTACGTGTCCTTATGAACAAACTCATAAGGGTCGGACTTCCAATGAACCCCTTGGTCCCGGCGTTCACGGATCATTGCCCAACCGTTCAACATGCCACTATCCACGGTCATATCAAAAAGCATGTGAATTCAAATTGGTGTTCAACCCCAAGGCTCAGGTACTCGCATCACCAAGGATTATAACAAGGGACTATTTTTTTGTTCTTACAGAGATGCACGGTCATATCACTCCATAAGAATATATCAGATCATCCAAATAACCACACATAAACAGAGAGAAGACATTTGTTCTATAGAGGAATATAATTGATTATATTGAATAGAATCAGGCTAAGGGGCTACTCCCATGCCCCAGAGAGATTTACTCAGACATAACAAGATTAGAAGAAATGCAAACTAAATTGAGATCCAACATTATACAAGATGTAGTCTACAACTAAAAATTGGATGAAATAGAATGAAGAATGGAATGCTTTTACAAGTGAAGAGTCCGTCCTTTTATAGGAGGGGGAGGGGGTAGGCTGCCCTCAAAAGAGAGGTAAAAAATAGAGGGTGATTAATTTTTGAATTTTCTAGATCTGGTCAAATTGCAAGTTGATTGTCATTAATTAACTTGACCATGTAACTCTCTTTAATGCAGATTCTCACAGTAGAGATTTCGAACATATTTATCTCACGTGAAAAGCATAAAAGAGGTTCAAATAATTATATTTTCTTTTAGGAAATTAAATTCCCTTTCCAATGAATACATTTACACCCAATTAGGAGTTTGAATGCAAGAGTTATGTCACTTTTGGTGGCGGGTATATATGAATTTTAGGACTGCTGCAAATTGTATAATTTTCCTACAAAACCCAAGAAAATATAATTAAAACTCCAATTATAGATAAAAATCTAAAATAATACAATTAATTATGAAACTAAGAGAATAAATAACAAAAAAATCCTAAACAAATATCAAAAATATGTAAATAAAAGGGATAAATATACATTTATCAAAATACCCCAGACTTGAATCCTTGTTTGTCCTCAAACAAATAAAATCACAAATTATTCCAATTTATACTAACAACATGTCTATCATCACCCTTGTAACATCACTTTATTCCTTACCTCCATATTTGGCCAAGCAACCAATCTCCTAAAACCAAAAAACACAAAATTCTATATGAATATCCTAATGAAGAGGGTTATTACCAACAATATTATGGGAGATTTGGTGAAGATGATCAATAAAATTGTGGGAAGTATGAATCTTATTGTGAAAAAAATTGCACACCTTAACGAGAGGAGTGACTAAGAGCCCTAGAGAGGATAGTAGAAGAAGAACATGCAATACTAGAAAATTAATAAGCCTTGTTGGCACTTCATTAGAGGTCTGATCAAAGAATGCCCTGAGGAAGTGAGAGCAATCTATGATGATTATTTTTTATGACGACGGTGATGATACCATCATCATGTCAACTATACCCAATTCGATAGAAATAGCACAAAGTAAGGAGTTGCAGCATTCATGTGATGAGTACTTTGGTACTCTGACCCTTCCCAAGAGGCTTTATTACTTGAGTATGAAAAGTCATAGCAAGAGAGTCGGCCTCGTTTGACTCTAGATCTTGAAGCTCCAATAACCCCTCCTATTGTAGACATAGATCTAGACATTATCAATGACCAATCATCATTTGTTGAACACATTCTTGATAATGAACCACCACCCTCCCATGATGAATCGATAGATACTTTTGGGGAAATTCTTACTCGTCAATAGCCTTACACTCCATCGTAGCCAATTTTGATTTCACACATGACTGGACTAGATGGGGGATACAACACCCTTACAAAAAGTTTGTATTCCCCTTCTCTTCAATTGTAATGATGATATTCGTGATAAACTTACTTGTGATTAAGGTATTTCTTTCCTGGAGGTACTAGAGAAACATGTTATGTAAACAATGAAAATCACTACTCCCATTGAACATAATGTTGATTGCATGATTTTTTATGAGAAAAATATATTTATGTTGTAATTTCACTACAATTATCCTTTCATATCAGAACCACTTCTCCTATAGGCATATCAATATGATAGGGGAAAGCTAGTGCTAGATCCTCTGTCTGAACTTGCACATCCGAAATCACATGTGTTATCATATTGGTTTTGATTATAACTTGAGCCAATACTTTTTAATCGACGTACACCAAAAACACTTCTTCCACTTCTCAAGGAAGATCTATGGATCCCACTGGAGAGATTGCACGGCAAAACAAAACATCGAGCGGGCACCCCCCTTGAGATTCCACGACCACCCAGTCATTGGGTGCACTATGAAACTCCATTGATCAAGGTTCCAACCCTAGTCAATATTCCATTCAGGTGGAATTTTTTTATCTACTAAGACTGTCTGGTGATCTCTACATTTTTCTCTCATCCATTCTAGATTTAATTTTTGTTTTAAATGAGAAAAATTTTAAGTTTAGGGGTGATGTGGGTTTTACATACCTACTCCACCCACCTTATTTTTTATTTTCAGCATTTTTATCATGTTTTATAGTTTAGCTTTAGAAATTCTCAATTTTTTTTGTTTTTGGGTTTTATCTAGTCAGCCAATTATGCATGATTATAAGTAACTGCCCCCTAAATAAGTGAATCGTTTTGTGACATTTTTCATAAAATTACCATTTTTGGAAAAAATATCGTCACCTATGATCTTCATAGCACTATTTCTTAGAAATATTTGTAGGTCATAGATGATAGAGAGGAATCAAACATGATATGTCCATACCTTAGAATCTGTAAATAACTTGTAAAATTTCCTAATTTTTCACAAGTTACAAAGAGAATTGAACTGATGCCTCAACACATTGATTTCCAAACACAATCTGCCCAAGTCTATTCACTTCTACACTTCTTCCGCCACCTTCTTACATGTCCATTAGAAGAAAAAATATATCAAAATGCCAAAAATGTGCCAAACAACAAGTTTAGGGTTGTACAGCTTTCCTTCTCTATTGCTTCTTCCATACACCTTGTAAATTTAATAGGGGTGTACCTCAAGCAATATGACTACTAGCACACCCAAAAAAATCAATGTAACTACAACAAAAAAATAAAAAGGTCTCAATTCAAATAGAGAAGAGATCGATTCCTTCCATACTTCCCTTCACTCTTCTTTTCTATCCAGGGGAAATACACATAACCCCAAACCATCAAAGAAACCTAGTCTTATGTAAGAACTTGTCAAAAAAAGTGGTGGTACAAAAGGAAAAAGGGATAGGACATATGTCTCTTTGCTGGTCTTGAAATGGAAACAAGTCATGAGAAATTTTGAGTAGGGAATTACAACTTTGTGCTCCATAATTCCAGGATATCTGGGTTTCCTGGCCATATACGGTGCTAAGGAATCAAAATAGTGCTTCACGAGTGAGGAAATATTAGATGAGAGTATTATTTGGTATTGTTTATGATGAAAGGTTGCTCGAGGATGAGCAACATTCAAGTTTTGGGTATTTGACAAATGCATATTTATCCATTTTTTTCATGTTTTGGATCAATTCTTAGAAGTTTTTTGTTGATTATTCTCTAGTGTTCAAAAATTTGTCTTGGTTTAGCTTTTCTCTCTTTAATTAGAGTGTTTATTAAATTTTCATGCATTTTGCAGAAAAATAGCCTAATTACTACAAAGATCAAGCTCTCTAAAAAATACTCTAAGAAGATGTTGAATAACTTCCCACAATCCTAATATATATATACCCCACACAAAAATGGTACATTTTGCATCCAAGGTAGAATTTATGATCAAGTATGCTTTAGAAATGGAAATTAATTTTCTACATGAAAAAATGTATTTTCCAGAAGTTTTCCCAGTCACTAGACTGACATTCTAGTCGATCGATGTGCCTACAGATTTTTCAGTATTGTCTAATTTTTTCTACACCAAAATGACCTTATCTATTGCATTCCAAGGAGGAAACTAATGTTCAAATATGATTTGAAATGTGAATTCTTCTCACCTACATGAAAGAAAAGTATTTTGGACAGCCTTGCCAATCGGTTGACAAGCTTCCCAACCGATCAACTCATCTACATAAGAAATCTATAGTAAAGAGAGTCAAATGGTCAAATTGTAAATGTAAGGAAATTCAATAAATTTCTCCATTTGGGGCAAGAAAATTAATATAGTAAAATTTTACTACTTTTCCAGGCACAAAGGAAAGTTGGTCAATGTCATATGCTTTTGTGTGGATAAAAGAATGCATGTAAAGACGCAGTCAAATGTCGAAAAAAAGAAAGTAATCAATGCAGTCAAAGTTTGACCAATGTGACTTTGAACTGAAGCAAGCGATTACTGTCAGTCAACTGATCAGTCCCCCAAATGAGACAATCTCCCCCCACTAGTAGCCATTCCACCAGGGTGCTTCGCCCTCCTTTCCCCTATAAATGGAGGGGGGACTCAAATGACAAAGACATCAACATTTTCTATCCCCTAGAGTCTGTTATGAGCATGTTCTTCTTCTCTTTTCTATTATGTCTGAGAAGTTCTCTACTAGTGCATGATGATCATCCCCACATCTAGTTCTTTACCCGATTGTATTTGAATCTAATGCTTTATTTAATAAATGTTTTCCAAATATTTTTGTCTTGATCGATGGTTTATAGATGTACTCTTGTGGGGTGATGAGACCACAGATCCCGCAAGAATGAACCCATGATCCCCTAACCATGATTATTACCTTTTTATCCTTTTGATCTTGCACTCATTTTCTATTAAGTTATATTATGTTTTTGAAGGGTGGTGATACCTCATATACCAACAAGAATGAGCCTATTAATTTCATTGTTGAGATCATGGAAGGAATTATGATCTGTGTATTTAGTTTATCAAGTTTTTTATAGCTTGTGCTGGTGTGATCATGTGACCTAGAAGTTCAAACTTCATAATTCAAATCATTTGTTCCTTGATGAGATTTTAGAAGGGCCTTGTTAAACAGTTGGATGAGAATCCTCAATCACTAAGATCCTAGGGTTGATAGAAGTCTGGCCCAAGTGAGATTGATGCTCTCAAAGGACATCAATCCAAATGGTATTGATTTATTCATTCAAAACTTAAGAGTTGAATCTATTAATTAAAGGCATGCTTTTGTGGTGATCCCCCGGACCCCTAGTATTTTTTATCATTCGATCAACTAGTTTTATTTTTGCACTTTTCATTTATTCTCTAGTTTTAATCAATAACTACCAAACTAGAATTTACTTTCTATTTATCACAAATGTTTTAGAATTAAAACTTACAAAAACCATTCTTTGGGACTGACACTTTTATGTACTCATAACAACTCGCAGGTGATTTGTTAACCATTTAAATGTTAAACTCTAGGATTTCCCCCTTAGTGATTTGGTGTTAAATGATACTCATCAATAGGTTGTTGCCTCAACATCTATGACCGATACACTGCCTTCTTGAGTAACAAGATAACCGAATATTTCAAGTTCAAGGCATCTCTAACAAGATCTACAAGGTTCATGTGTTACATGAGGAACTTAAGATTCTACAATAGTTTGTAACTCTCCTTGTCCATTTTGTACCTCTACAAATTCATTGTTTTCTTGTTGATCTCGACCCTCTTCGAATTGTACCTTTCTCACACTAATTTCTTTAGATATAAATTCCTTTACAAGGAATACACCAGTGCTGGGAACAAACATTTTGTTGTAAGATGGAGTGTAAAAGTAGTATATCCTGATTTATTTATGATATCCAACAGATAACACTTATTTGATTTGGGTTGAATATTTTTAGGAAACATTTTCCTGACATAAGCTTCACATACCATAATCTTCTTAAAAGACACATTGGGACGCTTCCCATACCACATCTCATATTGTATTTTTTGAATCAATTTAGATTGTACCCAGTTTAATATAAACATTGAGGTTTGTAGAGCATACCTCTAGAAAGAAAATGGAAGACCAATAAAACTCATCATTTGTTGCACCATATATAGTAATTTATCATTGCTTCTTTCGAACACACCATTATGTTGTGGTGTTCGAAGCAAAGTCCATTATGATACAAAACCATGGTCTCACAAAAGGTCCTCAAACTCTTAGCTTAAGTATTCTCCACCTTGATTGAAATACAGTGCTTGAATAGTTTTACCAAGTTGGATATGTACTTCATTCATGAAATCATTGAATCTTTCAAGGGCTTCTGACTTGTTTTTCAATAAGTAAACATAGCCAAACCTACTGAGGTCGTTATGAAGGTAATGAAGTATTGGCAACAACCTCTAGCATTTGTTCTAAAAGGGCCACATACATCACTACGTATGAGTCCTAATAGATCACTTGCTCTCTCATGGTTTCCATTGAAAGGAAATTTTGTCATATTCCCAACAAACATAACTCGCATGTCTCCATTGATTCAAAATAAAAAGAGTCTAGATATCCCCCTTTGTGGAGTCTAAAAATGTGTTTCACATTTATGTCCCCTAGACAACAATGCCATAGATATGTCTAGTTCAAGTTATATATTTTTAGTCCTTTTACACTATTTTATATATTCTTGTATTCATATCTAACAAGTATAGACCATAGGACATAGGAGCACTGCCATAAAAGATCTAATCTTTACTAATAGAACACCATCCATTCTTTGTATGAAATTTGAACCACTCTTGTCCAAACAAGATACAGATGTGATGTTCCTATTAATGACAGGTACATAATAGAAATTTTCTAATTTTATTTAAATCCCATTGGTCAAAGATAACTCATAGGTTCCAACTACACTGAAATAAACACTTGCTCCATTAGCAATGCAAAGTTCAGCCACAACTTTATTTAAAGGTCTTCTTCTTTCTAGATCCTACACATTTGATAAAATGTGAAATCTTCATTCAACATCCAATTCCAAGATGAAGAAGTGGAAAAGTTAATCTCAATAATGTATATACCTAAAGTAGATATTTCTATCCCTTGCTTCATCTTCCTGACTTATTTTAAATGAAAAGGTCAGATTCCTTCTACGCTTACCCTTCTCCTTATCATGAGTGCTGAAGAGTTGAACTTTATAGTAGCCATAGAGCATTTCTAGGCCTTGCCTTTTCCCTTGGACTCCCTTCCTCTAATAGCCATCATAGTTTTGTCCTTCAGCATTCGTGATTAGAAATTTATCAACATGTCAAGTAATTCATATAGCATTTTAGCCAAGTTACTCAAGTAATATCACTTGATACACTGACTATATGATTCAAGAAATGATTATATAATCATATAGGCGGCCAACTCTTATCCTAAAGGAAATCCCCGTCCCTCCAAAAGTTCCAAATGCCCAATCATGTTTAGCACATGGGACTCTAGTGAATCTCCTTTGGCATCCTAAACTTAAAGAGCACCTTGGAGACATTATACCTTTCTTACTTGACATGATTCTTAAGATGTGTTACCATCTCGAGAACATTCATGTTTTCATGTTGTTTATGCAACTCATAGTTCATATAGTCTGGCATAAGGTTTTTTATCATTGCGGCATCACTAACATGCTTCAAGTAAGCATCCATTTTAGCCTTAGGCGCATTTGGAGCGGGTTACATCGACGTTGGTGTTTCAAGGACATAGACGTTGCACTTATGAGTGAGAATTTTCTCAAAGTCCTGAACTAGTCATGGAAGTAGGTTTCTTCTAATTTTTCATTCTGAGGGACCAATCACAAAAGAGTGTATTTTTCCATTATTTCTACAATAGAAAATTTGCATTTGTCAAAACACTTTTGATTTGATTTGAAAATATTAACAATATCAATTAGGCCTTCAATAATTTTTTTCTTTGACTATTTAGTTCAAATTGATAGCCCTCACTATCAACTTGAAAGATTGCATCATACAACCTTCTAGTGAGCCAAGATACAAAATAATTAAGTTATTACCCAGCCAATGTTGGCATCCATAACCAATTATTAAGTTAGGTATCATTTGCCAATTGCATCTTATGTAATTCCTAGATAGATGGTATGCACAAATCCTTGTCATACTCCATTTGTATGCTTCTAGGAACTTAATCCTATTAAGGTCACCTAGTAAAGCCTAACCTAAAAACCAACAGGGTAAAACACACCCTGCTAAGGAACATCCTTATAACTACCATCACACTTCCACAAGATAGATGGTGCACCACGCTAGGGTGCGCCCATGGTTGGTTGATCAAGATTTTCATCCGTGTTTCTTATGGAAAATATCTAAGACTTAATCTTTATTGAAGGATTTTATTTATGAATACATATACATATCCAACAACCACATACTTATAAAAAAAACTTGGAAAATTTGGGTAAATATATTCCAAACCCAAAGAATTGGGGCAAAGTTACAAAGTGCAACCAATGTGCAATTTACAGAGCATTAAATGAAAACATTTAACCAACAAAGCAACAAACTTGACAACTATCATAGATTCCAATTTCTAATCATGTTGGAAGGGATGCTATTTGTCTTAACATTATTCAGATTATAAAACATATTGATATTTGCTTCAATGGTAGCAAAGAGTTCCACATAGTCCACCTCCTTACCCCCCATGTTTTCTGTTGTTGCGTTCAGACCAGAGGGTATGAACACATGCACTAAGAACCCAAAGTTCCAAGATAGCATGCGATTTCCTGACCCTACCAATATCATGTAGACACTGGACTAATGAATATGAGCACCTAATATTCATCTTGAGTTGAGATCGGCTATTTCCATAATGAACAACTACTAAAAAGGTGTTCAACTATTTAATTATCATTTTTCAATAGGCAGCATCAGGTGCCCACATTAGGAAACCATCTACTAATTTTTTCCATTGTAGGTAGAATAGTTTTGATCAATATGTATGTAGATATGGTCCACTTTGGCTAATGATGAGGAAGCCATAGATTCCTGAAAGCATCATCTCCATTTTGTTTTTGTCAGCAAAGGTCCCATAGGCCTGAATCATCAGGGTTGATGAAGTTGGGACATACAACATTCATTCTCCTTAAATATGTTGAGTAGCCTTTGATTTACCTAGGTGTGATACTGAGGTCATAACCATATCTTAACCCCATTCAAGAGATCCAGACAGACTCAGTAAAAACCATCTTTCTGACTCTTCTCATGGTGCGATAATCAGCTATATTAGTCAATACCTTCAGGTCAAGGCCACCTTTAATTTTTGGAAAAGCAAGATGAGACCAGCTGGCTAAAAGAATTGGGATGTACCAAAGGAAATCACTGAGCATGATTTCCATGCGATGTAGGACAGTGTGCGGAACCTTGCCTCATCGTAACCAGTAGTTTATCAGCCCCATAGTGCAATGCTTGATGAGGATGATTCTTCCTGCCATGGAAATTTTTTAACCTGTCCATCTGCTCATCATATCCTTGAGCTTGTCCAGACATTCATGAAAATGTCTACGCCTAAGGTTGCCCCCTACCATGGGGAATCCCAAATATTTGGTTGGCCAATGACCATGTTGGATGCCCAAAGTGTCCACCAGCTCAGATTTATGCTTGCATGATTTAGATAGGTAGATATACATCTTGTTGGGGTTGTATTTCATTCTTGATATCTTGTCAAAAGAAAGGAGGAGGTTTTTAAAGTTATTGAGGTTGTTCTTCCTACCTTCAACAAAGATGAGCACATCATTAGAAAATAAAAGGTGTGATAGGACTTTAGTTTACCTTATCGGGTAGGATTTTATTTGCCTTGAAGACATAGATTTGTCAATCATCCTACTAAGACCCTCAATGGAAATGACAAGGAGCAATAGTGATAAAGGATCACCCTGATGTAGGCTATTTGTTGGGTTTTGTGGAGAAAACATGTGCGGCATAAGCAACAAAAAAAATCCACGCAACCCGACACATGATCTCGTCGACAACAGCGTATTCAGAAGGAGTGTTTGCGGAACATACCTTATCACGGAGCAAGTCTGGCGATGTCCAGCTGCATGATGGTGTGCAACGCTGCTAGCCTACACAGAATGAACTTCTCTCCTAGTCATTAAGTGTTTCATAGGAAGATCTGGCGGCATTTATTTGTGCGGTGATGTACGCCGCTCGTAGCGCGTACGGATGGTCATAGACATCCTCTGAACATAGGTGTCTCAGCGTCTGCATCTCTACTTCATCCACGCAGATGGACTGAAACTCCATTTCGCACTTCCGAAGCCGGCAGGCAGGAGTCATCTATGTGTGGCGGCATGCTAGCACCGTGGTACTCTCCTTTCTCTCCTGAGGACGGTGACGTCTAGGGTTTACGTACGTGAGCATAAACTGAAAAGCCTCTCTCAATATCTTATATAGATATCGGCCATCAAGCTCCTTTAAATAGGAAATAAAGGGAAGTAGGGTTTCCTAAACCCATCAGTAAACATAAACACGGTGTTAATTAAAATGCTCATGGATTAGTTAGAATATTCTAGAATTCATTAATTAACCAATAATCGCATTAATTGATTAATTAATATCCTACTCCATGCAATTGCTTGGGATGGATCTATGGGATATATACCAACAGACTCCCACTTGCACATAGATCCAGTCACTCCAATATTATTCTAATTGATTCCATAAAGATTTTAGTAATCAATGTAATTCGGAGCAATTCCAATCAAATCCACAATTATACTCCTATTCCAACACATCCTATGTGTGTGACCCGGTAGGATCCAAATTACGTTGGTAGTGATATCCATAATCATATTATAATTTCACAAGCAATGATTGGTATCTAGCAAGACTTCATTTCCACCCAAGTAATTATAGAAGTTGGAGAACAACTTAACCTATCATTCATGATTGATGTTACAGTGATTGTATAGTTCCTTTGTCGCTGATATCCAGATTGAACTCGAGTCATGGAATTTTTATCCTCTTCAATGTTCAATCCATGTTCCTTGAACTAGAGCAGACTGTCTGAGATATATGTAAGCTCAATATCACATATTGACTCACATCAGCATGGCCATGCATTTCTCAATCTCTCTTATCAAGTGGCCGGAATAGCAAACTCCCGTAGGAAGGACAAATTCCCTCTACATCACTCACAGTCATCCCCATGTGTCACAGTGCACCCAAGCACCATCTTTAGGGAAATCCTTATTCAGGACCACGGTGGATGATGTCAAAGTACACCAAATAACATGTGATAAGTGTAGTGACTTCAGGTCTAAGAACCACAATCACCACCATCATTATGAGATGTGACTGTAACTACCAATCATGATATCCATGTGTCACTCTCAAGGTGGGTCTATCCGATACACTGTTCTCTAACAAGTATCTATGTATTAGGTTTGATATCTCCATATCACGGATAATGAGATTCTTCCATCAACCAACATAAATTCTAATCTTATGTGTTATTGATGTCTATGGATATTTCCACAATAACAACTGATTAGGGACAAAACAAGAATACATACTCTTAGCATACATATGATCTCACTGTTCAGGCCATCAACCTGAAGACATATGTCATTGAGTATATTATTATATAGACATCTATAAGTTTTATGGTCATCTCACAATATAAAACACAAACATATAGATTGGAAACTTGCTTTTATTGAAATGATCAATGTAGTATTACAAATCATTTACATAGTATCCCATTACAATCATCAAATGATAGTCTCTATGGGCATACATACCAATAGATTCCCACTTGCACTTATACCCAATCACTCATGAATCTCAATCCAAGTGAATGAAATGTCTGTCATGTTTCCACTGTGAAAGTGCTTTTGTGAGCGGGTCAGCCACATTGCTTTCTGTAGGTACTCTGCAAATCTTCACATCTCCTCATTGTACGATCTCTCGTATGAGATGGAACCACTATAGAATAAGTTTGGAACGTTGGTGCGATCTTAGTTCTTTAGCCTATGCAATTGCTCTGTTGTTGTTGCAAAACAACTCAATTGCATCACCAACGCTTGGAACCACTCCAAGTTCAAAAATGAACTTCTTGATCCACACAACTTCCTTTAAAGAATTAGATGTGGCAATATATTCAGCCACTATTGTAGAATCTACAACCGTCTCTTGCTTGGAACTCTTCCATCTCACAGGTATGTTGTTCAGGAAAAACACAAATCCAGATTGCGATATGTAGTCATCTTTGTTAGTTTGGAAGCTAGCATCGGTGTAACCCTTTACCACAAGCTCTTCCTCACCATTGTATACTAAGAATTGATCCTTAGTCCTTCTCAAGTACTTTAGGATGTTCTTTACAGCTATCTAGTAACATTCACCTAGATATGAATGATACCGGTTCGTCATGCTCAAAGCATACGACACATCAGGATGAGTACATAACATCGCGTACATGATAGATCCAATTGCTGATGCATATGGAATATTACTCATGTGTGCCCATTCATCACATGAACTAGGACATTGGGATTTAGAGATCATAACCCCATGGGACATGGGCATGTTACCTCTCTTAGAACCCTCCATGATAAACCTCTTTAGCACCTTGTCAATGTATGTGCTCTATCTTAGGCCTAGAAGCGTTCTAGATCTATCTCTATAGATCTTGATCCCTAGTATATAGGATGCTTCACCTAAATCCTTCATAGAGAAGGTCTTCCCTTGCCAACCTTTTACTGTCTGAAGAGTAGAGATGTTATTCCCCATCAATAGTATGTCATCCACATACAATATGAGAAATACGATTGTGCTCCCACTAACCCTTTTGTAAACACAAGGTTCATCTTCATTTTGAGTAAAGCCAAACTTCTTGACTACTTCATCAAAGTGTAGATTCCAGCTCTGAGATGTTTGCTTCAATCCATAGATCGACCTTAGCTTATAGACTTTATTGGCTTCCTTTGGATTGATAAAACCCTCAGGTTGTGTCATGTACACATCCTCGAGCAAATTCCCATTAAGGAATGTTGTTTTAACATCCATCTGCGAAATCTCATAGTCACGATAAGCTGCAATGGCAAGCATGATCCTGATGGATTTAACCATGGCAACTGGTGAGAAGGTCTCATCATAATCAACACCTTGAATTTGAAAGAATCCTTTTGCAACCAATCTACCTTTATAGGTTTGAACATTTCCATCCATGTCGGTCTTCTTCTTGAAGACCCACATGCACCCTATGGGTTTTACCCCTTCAGGTGGATCCACCAAGGTCCATACCTTGTTTGTGTACATGGATTCCATCTCAGATCTCATGGCTTTGAGCCATTTCTCAGATTCTGGTCCCTTAGTAGCTTCTAGATAGGAGGTTGGCTCATCTTATATGCCAAATTTGTCACTGTCTTGAGTCATGAGAAATCCAAATCTCTCAGGCTCAAGTTGTGTCCTACTATACCTACGAGGTTCTTATTTCACATTTGGAACTTGAAATTCCACAACAATTTGTGAGTCTTCATGTTCCTTATGTACCTCCCCAGGTTCTCTGCTTTCTTGTTGGTCTCGAACTTCTTCAAGATCTACATTCCTCCTACTAATTCCTTTGGAAATAAATTCCTTTTCAATAAATACAACAGTCCTAGCAGCAAACACTTTGTTGTCAGTTGGTGTGTAGAAGTAGTATCCCCGAGTTTCCTTGGGGTATCCAACAAAATAGCATTTTTCTGATTTGGGTCCAAGCTTTTCAAGAAATTGTTTCCTAATATAAGTTTCACATCCCCAAATCTTTAACATAGACAAATTGGGATGACTCCCATTCCATATCTCATATGGTGTCTTTTGAATCGATTTGGAAGGTACATGATTAAGTGTAAACGTTGTAGTTTCAAGGGCATATCCCCATAACGATATTGAAAGTTCAGATGAACTCATCATTGATCGTACCATGTCTAATAATGTATGATTCCTTCTTTTTGACACATCATTATGTTGTGGTGTACCAGGTGGAGTCCTTTGTGATACAATACCACAGTCTCTCAGAAGGTCCTCAAACTCTTAGCTTAAGTATTTGCCACCTTGATCTGAATGGAGTGCTTTAATACTCTTACCAAGTTGCTTCTCTACTTCATTTATTAAATTATTGAAAATTTCAAGAGTTTCTGACTTGTGTTTCATAAGATATACATATCCATACCTACTAAGGTCATCATTGAAGGTAATGAAGTATTGATATCCTCCTCTAGCATTTGATCTAAAAGGTCCACATACATCATTATGTATGAGCCCTAGCAGATCACCTACTCTCTCACTGTGTCCAGTGAAAGGAGTCTTGGTCATCTTCCCTAATAAACATGCCACACATGTCTCTAATGATTCAAAATCAAAACAATCTAGATAACCATCCTTATGGAGTCTAGATGTGCTTCTCATTTATGTGCCCAAGACAACAATGCCATAAGAATGTTTTGTTTGAGTTGTCAAGTTTTAACCTTTTAGTATTTATGTTGTATATGCTAGTCTCAAGTTATAACAAGTAGATACCATAGACATAGGGGCATTTCCATAAAAGATCTCATCATTAGTAATAGAAATAATTCCATTCTTAATGTGAAATTCAAATCCACTCTTGTCCATACAATATATGGAAATAATATTTCTATTAATGGCAGGCACATAATAGCAATTCTGTAATTCTATTACAAGCCCCGTAGGAAAATATAAACTAATAACTCCAACTGTGGTGGCAGAAACTCTTTCTCCATTAGCAACCCGTAGCTCGACTTGGCCCTTTCGTAAAGGCTTACTTCTTATCAGATCCTGCATATTAGAACATATGTGAGATCCACATCCGGTATCCAGTACCCATGACGAAGAAGTATTTAAGTTTATCTCAATAATATATATACCTGAAGTGGAGATCTATATCCCCTACTTCTTCTTCCTCAGTTCCTCCAGGTAGAGAGGACAGTTTCTTTTCCAATGTCCAGCCTGGTGACAATGGTGACAACTGCCTTCTTTCGAGATCCCACCTTTAACTTTGAGCCCAGATGACTTTGGCTTCTGCCCGGCTTTAGAACCTTTCTAATCCTTGCCTTTTCCTTTTGACTTTCCCTTTGTCTTGGTTATCATCATCACAGACTTGGGCTTGTCTTTCTTCATCTGTGCTTCAACTGTCCTCAACATGCCCAACAATTCTGACAATGGCTTGTCAAGATTGTTCATGTTGTAGTTCATGACAAAATGACTATATGATTCAGGCAATGATTGTAGAATCACATAAGTGGCCAACTCTTGACCTAGGGGAAATCCCAGATTGGATAGGCTTTCCACGTACCCAATCAAAGTGAGTATATGGGTGCCAACTGAGTCTCCCTCTTTCATCTTGCTCCTGAACAAAGCCTTGGAGACATCATATCTCTCCTGTCTTGCTTGATGTTGATACATGTTCTTGAGATGTGTTACCATCTCCATGTCATTCATGTTTTCATGTTGCTCTTGCAACTCATAGTTCATTGAGAACAACATCAGGCACTTGACACCCACGGCATCATCAAGATGCTTCTTGTAAGCATCCTTTTCAGCCTTGGGCACATTTTTGGTGGGTTCCGCTGGCTCTGGTGTTTCAAGGACATAGAGCTTACTCTCATGTGTGAGAACAATTCTCAGTGTCCTAAACCAGTTTTGAAAGTTGGTTCTGAGAAGTTTGTCCTTCTCAAGGACCGATCACAATGAGAAAGTGTGAGTGTTGTTTTCCATTTGATTGCTACAAAAGAAAAATTTGCATTTAGTCCAAAACATTTGGACTTGTAAAGATTTGATAAATGAGATTAATTAGGCCTTTAATTAATTATGCTCCCATTATTTTATTCAAATTGATAGCCCTCACTATCAACTCAGAAGATTGCAACGTACAACCTTCTAGTGAGCCAAGATCCAAAATAATTGGATCAATGCCCAGCCAATGCCGGCATCAAAGACCAAATACTAAGGTAGGCAACTTTTGCCAATTGCATCATATGCAACTCTTAGATAGATGATCATGCACAACTCCTTGTCATGAAGCATCTGTGTGCCTCTAGGTACATGATCCTATCAAGGTTCACTAGTTAAGTCCAACCCATAAGCCAACACAATGAATGTGCACCCTACGGAGGCAGACCCACACACCCACCATCACACTTCCACGAGATAGACAGTGTACCACGCGGAGGCATTCCCACACATAGTCGATCAAGATTTTTATGTGTGTTGCTTTATGGAAGGCAACTAAAACTTAATATTATTAATTGAGGGATTTTATTAATACATATACATAACCAAACACCACATACTTATAGTACGTATCATATACTACTATATTCACAACCACAAATGGTAGACATGCAATCACAAACACAAATACATCCGTTATGGCCATACTATTGTAATCCTTTGGAGAAACAAAGGGTTACGGTCCACCTATGGTCTCATGCATCTCATGCAACACCTGTGAATCAACCTGTAAGCCTGTAAGGATCTGCATTACAATGAACAACTTCATGGATGCTTCGTGAGGTTGGAACTTCAAGTTGCTTCTTGGAATTGGACCTTCTTGATGCTTCTCCATGGACGCTCCTTGGAGTTGGATCTTCAGGTTGCTTCCTGGAATTAGATCTTCATGGTGCCTCTCCATGGACTCTCCTTGGAGTTGGATCTTCAAGTGGCCTCCTTACATCAAGTTAACAAAGACTAAAACTAATCCTATCTCTATTGAATCATATGAGTATAAATATAAAGGGAAAGAATTAATTACACTTTGAAATAAGAGATGAGGCTCGGCATGCAAGCTGAATACATTATACAAAAGATCCATATGCAACCATATACATCCATAACATTCACAAACAAACATATCCACAAGATTGGCATCCACATTCATTCACAACATTCACAAAAGGGGATATTAGGCCATAATCGTGCATGCATTCACCACATAAAACAAATTTTCAATGGCGATGTGTATGTTATCATAAGTATATCTACATATACGTATATACATATTTTTTTTGGTAATCCGAGCTCACTGTATTACTATTTTTGTGTATCGTAATTATAAGCAGATCCCATTCAAGAGACTGTACAACAAAAGACAAAACTTCAACCAAAAAAAAAGGAAGCAGGGACAAGCCGTCCCATCCATCCCCTCCCATCCTACCCTCAGCCGAGACAGGGAGAGCATCAACCCACAGCACCTTCAAACAGGTTCAGCAAACGAGCAAAACAGAACAGAGCCAAAACTCTAAACGAGCAAAACAGATCAAGACATTTCAACCAACCGCAGCTCATTCTTAATCATCTCCCAAACTCTAAACCAAGACATCTCCACATTAAGATGGACTCTAGCATTCCTCTCATTCCACAGCCTATACAAGATGCACAAAGTTGTAAGTTGGCTTTTCCTACTGCTGCAATTCACGAGGTCTTCCACAGAATTAGGACAGCTCGGAATAAGACTTTCAGAAACAGCCAAGTTCCAAATCTTAACAGAAAAAACACATTGAAACATACAGTGGTCCAAGCCTTCCTCACTTTTCTTACAGACAAAACACATAGAGGGAGTACTAATACCCATCCTTCTCACATAATCTGTAGTAAGAAGTCTCCTATGACAAACCTTCCACCCATGAATTTGGTATCTAGCAGGAACTTTAAACTTCCACACCCAATTAAAGAGAGGAAGACTCCTGCCTTTCTCACGTACAACATTCCAAACATCTTTCAAATTAATGTCAGTCAAGTTATTGAACAGCAGCTTATCTGACTGAGCCTCGATCGGTTTAGGAATCTCGATCAGCAAATCATTAAAATCTTTATGAAGTCTCGACTCCTTACACCTCCAATCATTCCCATCAATCAGGCAACTCACCTTACTGTCCTGTGAAAAACCCAGCTTAATAATGCTTTGTCTCCCCAAGACATCAGCAAGAAAATGATTACCAGGCAACCAAGGATCACCCCACAGAGAGAAATCATCACCATTACCAATAGAAAAACGAACAACCTCCTTAAGAGAGTTTCTCTCCTGAATAATTCTATTAAGATGCCAAGAGAAAGCACTATTAACACAAGCTAACCAGAAGGAGCTCTTGTTGAAATACCTCTCATGAATCCACTTGACCCATAAAGAGTCAGCTTTACTAGCGATATTCCAAGCCTGAAAAATCAAAGAAGCTTTATTGATATCCCTAATAGATCGAATACCCAAACCCCCTTCCTCTTTGGGTTTCACCACAGACTCCCACTTAATAAGATGGACATTAGAATGGCTTTCGAAATTTCCCCAAATAAAATCCCTAGTCAAACGTTCAATATCATCAATGACAGAACAGGGAAGAGGGAAGCAATTGGTCCAAAATAGATGGATCGAGGAGATGGTAGATTTAGCAATTTCAACTCTCCCTGCCATAGAGAGTTGCTTCGACTTCCAGCCATCCAACTTCGACTTGATTCTATCCAACAGAGGACTACAGTGTTTCCTTGAAAGCTTACCAATAAAGAGAGGAATACCAAGGTAACTTTGATCAAGATTACCTTCACTAAACCCCAAAACACCACAGATTTTGTCTCTTTCTGCATCAGCACTAAACAGAACGGAGCTTTTCTCAACATTAATCTTCAATCCTGTCATTAAGTGAAAATCATTCAAAACCTTCTTCAAAGCAATAGCATTATCAACATCAGCCTCCATAAAGACCATAAGGTCATCGGCAAAAATTAAATGAGAAATCTTCAGATGATTAGAGGCGTACAGAGGTCTAATATCCCCATTCCTAACAGCAGCATTCATAAGTTGGGAAAAGGTTTCCATAACCATAACAAACAGATACTTGGCTAAGGGGTCCCCTTGCCTCACTCCATTACTAGGAGAGAAAGCTTCCATGGGCTCACCATTCACAAGCACCTCATAAGATATAGTCCCAAAAATCTCCTTCAACCACACAATCCAACAATGTGGAAACTCCATAATCTTCAAAATACAGAACAAAACTTGCCAAGAAACCGAGTCATAGGCTTTAGAAATATCCAACTTAATACACATCTTCTTCTTACCTCCCTTCTTATTAAAATCATGAATAAGATCATTTGACAGCAAAATAGCATCACGAATACTTCTACCTTGAACAAAAGCACACTGATTATCACTAATAACGAAGGGCAGGATCAGCTGCAGCCTGTTACTCAAAATCTTAGTAATGACTTTAAGAAGCACATTACATAAAGAGATAGGCCTCCAGTTCCTAAGAAGATGAGTATCCTTGGATTTAGGAATAAGAGAAATGAAGGTCTTATTAGCTTCCCTCAAAAGTCTCCCAGTCCTAAACAAAATGACAAACACCATCTTTCACATCAGAATTAATAGTACTCCAGCAATGCTTAAAAAACATCGCATTAAAGCCATCCGGACCAGGACATTTGTCCACATTGAGCTTATGCACAACCCCCTCGATTTCTGAACCACTAATCAATCTATCAAGCGCCATTTTCTGAACACCATTCAACTTGGTAAAATCGAGAGTACTGAACCTTGAAATATCAGCAATGTGACCACTGTTGAATAACTTCTGATAAAAATTCTGAATGTAGCTTTTAATATTATTCAGATTCGAACACAAGCTTCCGTCAATCTCCAAGGATTTAATATGATTAATATGTCTTCTAACTTTAAGAGTAGAATAGAAGAACTTAGTATTCAGATCACCCTCCTTAAGCCACTGAATTCTCGACTTTTGCCTTAACAAAGACTCCTCAACATCCAAAGCTTCACAAGCCAGTTTACGGAAACTAACAGCTTCATCTCTAAGCTCAATACAATGAGGATTAGCATCCAGCCTAACCTGAGCTTCATAAGCCTTTAACTCCGCTTCCCTAGCATTATCCATAATGTTCCCCACTTTCTTCTTATTCCATTTGATCAACTCGCATCTAAGATTTCTCATTTTAGAATAGACCTGAAACAGAGGAAACCCCAACTTGTCAGTATGCCAACCCTTCTTAATAATATCCTCAAAATCAACTCTTTTCGTCCAAGCGTTAACAAATATGAAAGGAGCATAGATCTTCTTCATTTCCCCAATCACTAACTTCACCACTTTATGATCACTGACTAAATTAGTAATGAGGAACCCCGTAAACTCAGGAAAACTTTGCATAAAATAGGAGTTATAAAGGACCCTATCAATGTAAGAGGTGGTAAATCTCTCACCACCTTGATGGTTATCCCACGAAAAACTGGAACCACTTAACTTCAGGTCGAAAAGACCACAGTTCAAGACACATTTATTGAACTCCTCCATGGATCTTCTCGTAGGAGGCTCTCTACCAATCTTTTCATCTTCCTTCCTCACAGCGTTAAAGTCTCCCAAAATAACCCAAGGAAAGTTGACCAAGGGATAAAAGTCATCTATGTTGTTCCAAAGCCTGCTTCTATCACCATCCTCATTATGCCCATACACAGCCGATAACAAGAAACTTTGACCATCAGCTCTAACATTAGTATGAATACATTGATCTGATTCACTAATCTTCGTAATAGAACAAAACTCCTCTTTCCAGAGAATGATTACTCTCCCAAGAACATGTGAAGAATGATTCGACATCCAGCTAAAATCAGGAAAACATCTATTCAGAATCTTCTTAATCTTCTTCTCACGAACCCTCATCTCATTTAACATAATAACATGTGGCTTAGCCTTATTAACTTCCTCCTGAACCTTAAAGACCTTATTATTCAGGCCTCTAACATTCCAGGAGACAATAGTTAGATTAAGATTATCCATTAGAAGAATTTTCATCCAGTACGAGGCTGGGCAGAACTTCCTTCTCAACTCTCCCCTCCTTTTCCAAGTTCTTAAACCTGTTATTAAAGCAACTTGTATCTGGAGACTCATAAGTGGGGCTAGGATTTCTCACCTTCGACTTCTTAGATCTTTTCGGAACTTGGAAGACATCTAAACTCAGTGGTGCTTTTCTACCCTTCACATTCTCAGCTGTATTAGGGGGAGTGACCAGATCTACCACCCCAGAAATGACCTCCTCAACTGGCTCAGGAACCACTTCCTCGAATGAATCATTAGTAACATGGAACTCCTCCGCATCCGAATCATCAGAACCAGTACCCAACTTTCCACTGCCCCCTGTTCCTAAAACTGATTCAGTAATAGACTCAGACACCTTATCAGCAGAACCAACAACCTCATTCACAACTCTAGACGGTGATCCCTGTACCAAAGGAGTTGAAGTACTTATAGTCCCCTGAGTCGCTCCATTACTACTCGCAGCCACGACTTTAGGAACCCAGACATTCTTGACTTTCTGGCTCCCAGAAACCACACACTCATGCCCGTCCAAATTGCATACCGAACAGAGCTTCGGCTTCCATTCATATATGAACGAGATTGTCTTAGGATCACCTTTCTCGCTGGCAACTTCCAGAGATTCCGGAAACTTTGATTCAACATTAATGAGAACTTGTAGTCTTGCATACTCCAGACGTTTGAAATCATGAGTCGCTCTATCTGATCTTAGCAGAGTACCCAGAAAGGACCCAATCCTCTCAAACATCTTCTTCTCCCAAAGCTCCAGTGGCAAGTCATGGACCTGGACCCAAACCGGCACATCTGTCAACTTGAATCTCGATAATTGCTGACCTGGTTTCCATTTCAATAAAACCAGAGGTTTATCTCTAACGAAGCATGGAGGACCATCCAGGACTGAATCCAAATCTGCCTGGTCCGAAAATCTGATCAAGAAAAAACCATTCCCATGATTCATGACTTCTATCGTGCAATTCAAGATCCAGATCTGACAAAGATATCGTTCAAGAGTGGGAAGGAACGGTCTAAATCCAACAACATAGCCAGCAAGGCATCGACTCCATCTTTCTGCATTTCTCATTGCTTCTTCGCTCGGATAGATCAAAGTTTGCCCATCAAGCTGTATCTCCACCTTTTCCAGCGAGGTTTCTCCTTGAGGAAGCTTCTTCAAGAGATCCTTCCATGAGTTCCACTGAGCATCATTCAACAAGAAACTCTACTTCTCCACTAGACCACCGCCGGCGGCGGCGCTCGCAGTCACCCCTTCTTTCGCACTCGCAGTCGAATCTTCGTTCACCACAGCCATCGAGCCTTTTGGCAATTGTTCTATATTACGTATATACATATTAAAATTGCAGTACTTTTAATGTAGGACATTCCCCATTAAATAATTTTTTGACTCCCACGCAGACTATGCGAGGTACACAGGCACAGCGCCCCTGTACAGGGATCCTGAAAGGTCACGGAATTTTACTTCCGTGCACTTAGGAAAATCAGTATTTTCCATAGTCGACCCCATCCGAAACGTCAAAAATAGAATCCTGCGGCATATGTGGAATTAGGTTTATATTTGCATATTAGCAGTTTTAATTCACATCGTATGCAATATAGAAAATAGTATGCAATGATTCAATCATATCGAAATGAATCTAAATATGTCTTAGATCGACGCTGCTCTGATACCACTATCGGGTTTTGTGGAGAAAACATGCGCGGTGGAAGCAATAAAAAAAATCCACGCAACCCGACACAGGATCTCATCAACAACAACATATTTGGAAGGAGTGTTTGCAGAATATACATTATCATGGAGCAAGTCTGGCGATGTCCCGCTGCACGATAGTGTGCAACGCTGCTGGCCTACACAGACAGAACTTCTCTCCTATTCATTAAGTGTGTCACAGGAATATCTGGCGGCATTTCTTTGTGCGGTGATGTACGCCACTCGTAGCGTGTATGTATGGTCATAGACATCCTCCAAACGTAGGTATCTCAGCGTCTTTGTCTCTACTTCGTCCACACAGATGGACTGGAAGTCCACGTAATGCTTACAAAGTTGGTGAGAAGGAGTCGTCTCTGTGCAGCGGCGTGCTAGCATCGCGGTACTCTCCTTTCTCTCCTAAAGACAGTGATGGCTAGGGTTTATGTACGTGAGCATAAAATGAAAATTCTATCTGAATATCATATATAGACATCGGCCATCAATCTCCTTTAAATAGGAAATGAAGGGAAGTAGGGTTTCCTAAACCCATCTGTAAATAGAAACATTGTGTTAATTAAAATGCTCGTAGATTAATTAGAATATTATGGAATTAATTAATTAACCAAATAATCACATTAATTGATTAATTAATATTCGACTCCATGCAATCACTTGGTATGGCTCTATGGGCATATATACCAACACTATTTGCATTCTTGAAGAACCCAGCAACACTCCCATTGAGCAGAAGTGAGAAAGAAGGCGTAGTGACACATTGTTTTACCAGACGTATCCAAGTGTCACAGAAACCCATACCTCTCAAGCAGCACCAAAGATAATTCCATCCAAGTGAATCAAAGGCTTTACTAATGTCAAGCTTTACACAGGAAAATGGAAAGTTGTTTTGAGTGTTGAAATTTAACGTGAATTCAATAGCTAAAATCGAGCAGACCTCAACACTTCTACCCTGTATGAAGGCACCTTGGTTGATGGATATGAGCTTGGGCATGATAGTAGCCAGTCTTCTGGTCATAATTTTAGTAATGACTTATAAAGCATTGAAAAGTAAGAAAAGGGTGATAATCTGTAGGAGTAGAGAAAATATCCTTCTTCTGAATAAGTGCCAGAAAGACATGGTTGGTTTGCCTGACCATGTTTCCAGCTGTAAAAAACTAGGCAATTGCATGCAATAGATCATCTTTAATTAACTCCCAATTACTTCTATAGAAAAAGCAATTTAAGCCATCCAAACTGGGGCTTTTATTTGGACCTATACTCCAAATAGCATCTTTAAGTTCCTGCATATCATGCTTCTTGCAAAGATAATCATTATCTTCATTAGTCCCTTGTTGGAGCTAATCAAGGTCAAGATTATTGGTGTCGCAGTCCTCTTGATTCTGGTTGTACAAGCCTTCAAAGAAATTGATAGATTCACATGCAATACTTTCTACATCAACCAAACTATTTCCATTGGTGTCAAAAATATCAGTAATGGAGTTAATAGCATCACATTTTTGATAGTAGAATGATATAATTTAGTATTGTGGTCCCCATTAGAGATCCAATCCAACCTACTCTATTGCCAGTAGTACTGCTCTTCAGCTTTATATAGAATAGTAATGTGATCATATGTGACCTTTTCTGCTTGTATGAGATCATCATCCAATGGGTTTCTTCTGAGCACTGTAGAGATATCTGCCATCTCTAATCTTTCTTTAGCAATCAAATGTTTAAGATTGACATATTTCTTAGCCCAAAGTTCGAGTTCAGCCTTGATTAATTTAAGTTTTTGAGCAAAACAAAAAAGAGAATTACCTTGTTGTTGAGTGTGCCAAGCATTAGTAATAATATCCTTGCATCTAGGCTAGTCCATCCAGAAATTGAGAAAATGAAAAGGGTGCCTCTTCCTAGCAAGCTTCTTTCAGTTGATGTTTATTGCTGAATGGTAAAAAAACTCACAAGTTAGCAACTTCATCTTAGTGTCTGGGAATTTGTCTAACCATGCATCGTTAACCAATGCCCTGTCAAGTTTGTATGCTATTCTCTAAGTTGTACCCTTCAAGTTGTGCTAAGTATAGATTTCATTGCCCATTAATGGCAGTTCATCCAATTGAGAATTGTCAACTGTAGTGTTGAAGGAGCAGAGTATAAAAGTTGGTACCTCTCATCCTCCTGCCTTCTCTTCGCTTTTCCTAATGTTGTTGAAATCTCCAATCACCAACCACGGGTCAAAGATAATATAACTAATCGTCTCCAAGGTTGTCCATAAAGTGGTGTGTTGTTGAGCAATATTATGAGCATAAATGGTAGTAACAGTGATGACAAGTCCCCCTTTATTGGTGCATTCCATGGTGACCAGCTGATCATCAGAATCAAGATAAAGAATATCCCCAGAATTAGGATTCCAACCAATACAAATACAACCATTTGGATCTTTTTCATGGTTGGACATCCATTTCCATCCGTTAGGGAACAACTTGGATGAAGTGTGTTTCATGAAGCTTTTGATTTTGGTTTTAAAGAGCACATCTAGTGTAGCTTGGGCTACCAAGATAAATCTTCTAACCTCCCTCTTCTTATGTGGTTTCCCAGAACCACAGACGTTAGTCATAAGGATGGTCATTAATGACCCCTACTAGTTGAACGGGTGTTGCGTGACCCGTTCACTCTAGTAGTTTTGTTCTTCCTGGACATAGGCAACCTGCTCAGCTCATCATCCTCTCTATCAGCATCAATCTCTTTCTCCACTTGATCAACTGGTTTGGAATTATGGCTAGCATCATGTGATCCCACATTGGATCCCTGGATGACCTTCAAGCCTGGCAATGTGGTGTTAGACACATCTTCTACACATTTCATAGTGTCAGCATTTTGTTCATCAGTAATGAGAACTGACTCATCAACAACATCATTGTTTAGTTCCTCGTACCTAGTACTGACTGGGATAACAACTTTATCAGCATGAGCATTGATACTCTTCTTCTTCTTGTTTGACACCACCTTCCAAACTTGTGTAGGAGCATGAGTAGAAGTAATGTCCTGGAATTCAGTGTTTGTGATCATCTTCTTCAAAGGGCAGTCATTCTTGTCATGGACAAAAACCCTACAATCTGAGATCATTTGGGAATATGCTCATAATTGATGGCAACTGCAGTGGGGTCACGATTGGGCATGTTGACCCAAATTTCAGTAGGAGGTTCCTCATTTGCATCACACGAGCTTCATCTAATGACTCTTGTCCTATTGACTTGTAATTAATATGTAGCAGCTTCCCAATGCCGCTCACAATGATGCCAATGGCCTGAGGGGACCCGTTCCTACCCATGTTGGGTATATTAATCTAGACAAGGATTGAACTAAAGAAATCCTTCTTGAGATCATCACCCATTTTGTACTCTTTTACAACTACAAGACTACTATCCAACTAGAGAGGAGCTACGTTGATGATGTTCTTCTTATCCTCAGCATAGTTAAAGTATAGAAGAAAGAATTATTCAGGCTTAGAGAAGAGATCTAGGCTTCCAGACTCTCTTTATCTAGGCCAGAAGATGATGATAGTACGGACGCTTGCCCATGACATAGAGGATAGTAGTATGCTCCCAAGACTTTTCCATGGCTTCATAGGTGCAATCGTCTATGGCGATGGATCTCTTTCCATCCTTATTCTTCAGTGGATGAAAGTCATGTTCCTTGAAGGCATCCAATCCACCAAGAATCTGGTTCCATGCTTGCATGGTACCTTGGGTGGTTGTGTCTCAGCGGCCATCGCAACGGGCACCAAGGAGGAGGGGGAACATACTTATAATATGTGTCATATACATACTATATACACAAATAAAACATGTAATCACAAATTTACAAGTGATGGTTATGGACACATTAATGTATTTCTTTGAATCTATAAAGAAATGTTGTACACCTAAGGTCATACAACATGTGTAGTAACTTTTACTGGAAAAAATTCATGATGGGAAAGGGTTGGTCGATTGATTGAACTCTTCTAGTCAATCAATTTGTCCTCCTGTCAGGCGATTAGTCTCTGGTGGTCGGTCGATTCGTCTCTATCAGTCATTCGACTATATCCTAGTTCAAAAGGTTGTTTGAACTCCTCCAATAGGTCGACTGGGCCTTCAGTCAATTGATTAGCTCTTCTGATCTGTTGCCTCTTTGACCCCACCACTCGGTCCATTTGACTCCGAGTCAGTCGACTTTCCTAGTGCAGTACTCCTCTTTCACTAAAACAAAAATGAAAGTTAATCCTTTTATGTATGAAAGTGTAAAAGTCAAACATTGAGTTACATTTGAGGGAGTATAGGGAGGAAAGAATTAATTTACATATGGAGAAAGAGAGAGGGTTTGAATGCAAGCTGGCTCTAAAAGGCTTGAAGTAAACCATTCAATCATGCACACATATCTAAGAGGTATTTTCCAAGGCCATGCCTACATCCATAATCAAAACAATTATAGGGCGACACATATAGATTGCATCAATATCATATCATATATAGGATCTATGGTACATTCCCTAGCGTATGTGGTTTTAATTGTTTGTGCACATTAATAATTTAAATACTTGCATCATATGCAATAAAATAAATGATAAAACCAAAAATTATCATATCCATTAAATCCCTAAAACATAATAAATGACATGGCTCTAGTACCACTGTACGAAAATATGACATCAGAGATGACAGTGAAACAAAAAAAAAATCTTTACCATATTCCCCATAACTAGAAGATCACGTCAACAAATATGAAATGGGAAGGAAGTGCAAGGCATATACCTAGTCCTAGAGAAAACCTAACGACAATCCTTACAGAGTTGTGCTTCTTTTTCATGCAGCACCTGGATAGTAGTTGGCAGTGGCCTCATGGTATAACACCATGGATGAAAGTTGATGACTTCCTCCTAATGTAGTGGCAACAGCCTCCACGCCTCTATGTAGTACATGATGACCATCAAGAACTCCTCTTCACGCTTCCATAGTCGGCGGGAAGGAGTTGTCCCTTCATGTTGTGAAAATGCTAGCATCAACTTTTACCCCCATGGCTCTCTCTCCCTATTACATGTAAGATGCGTCTGGATCTCATATACCACAACTCTGAGATGAGGATTCTTGTCATAAGGGAGTGTTGAGAGCCTTGGCCACCCCTCCTTTATATAGGAGTTGATGGGCTAGGGTTTTCACAACCCCCAGAGATACATAGGATCAAATCTCATGGTTTGACGGCTACTACGAATCAATAGTTAATCAACTAGAAACACAATTGGTCGATTGGCATGCCATTTGGTTGATTGGATTGTTTTCCTAATTGCAAACATACTGGATTTTAATGTGATGGTTAATGCTCAACATTACGTCAGCATTAACGCTTGATCCAATCCTACTGGTCATCTAGTTGATCGACTGGATTACCTAGTCGATCGACTAGACACTCCAGTCGATTGACTAATATTCCCAGTCAGTCGAATGGACAATCCAGTCAGCCAAGTGAGAACTAGTGTTGTTAAATTACCTAAACAATTTAGTAACCAAGTTAAACCTTATCTATCAGTAAACTCCTATTCAAAGTGCATCCTATGTGTGTGACCCTATAGGTCCCATATTACATTGGAAGTGAATGTCCATAACAAAATTATGACCACACTAGCAATGAGAGGTATCTAGAAACACTTCATTACTACCCATGAAATTGAAAAGTTGGAGAACAACTTCAACCTACATTTGTGATCAGTGTTATGAAAAATTATATAGTTCCTTTGTCTCAAATATCTAGATTGAATGCAAGGAATGGAATCGTCATCCTCTTAATACTCAATATTTATTTCTTGAACTAGAGCAGACTATTGAGATACACTTGATCCCAATATGATATATTGACTCACATGAGCATGGTCATGCTTTTATCAGTCTCACTTATCAAGTAGCAAGTATATCATCTCTGGTAGGAGGAAAAATCCCATCTACATCACTCATCATCGATCCCTATGTGTTACGACGTACCCAAGAACCATCTTTATGGAAACCCTTATTCAAAGTCATGTTGATGGTGTTAAATTTCATCAAATGACACGTGATGAATGCAATGACTTTAGGTCCAAGAACTAAAATGTGATGAGTGAAGTGACTTTAGGTCCAAGAACTAAAACCACACCTATCACTTTGAGAGTTGATTCTGACTACCATTCAATGGTTCTATGTATCACTCTTAAGGTGGGTCTGTCTAGAACACTATTCTCTAACAAGTACCTATGTGTTTGGCTAGAAATCAAATATCATGACTAATGAGATTTTGTCATCAATCAAGACACATTCTAGTCTTATATAT
The DNA here is from genome assembly GCA_963693085.1 of Alisma plantago-aquatica. NCBI lineage: Eukaryota > Viridiplantae > Streptophyta > Magnoliopsida > Alismatales > Alismataceae > Alisma > Alisma plantago-aquatica. The sequence continues at coordinate 338,769,756 of OY856409.1, read as the reverse complement.
TATTTTTCTCCTATTTTCTTCCACGTTAATATATGAATAGGGACATAACAAGAATGTATGTACTCTTATCATACTTATGATCTCATTGTTTAGGTCCTTAACTCGAAGACATATGTCATTGATTAACATCATTCTTTAAACATCTATCATGTTATATCATTATCTCTAAACTGAACAGAACACAATGACTAGAATCACCATTATTGTTATTAAATCAATTACATTATGCCCATCATATGACTGGCTCCCTGGGCATACATACCACCATTAAGAAATAGGAAGCAGCTAACATGAAGAACTTTACAACCTATATTGTACATCGAAGGAAAGCTCATCAAAAGAGGTTGAGTGTTGATTGACATATGGCTATTTATATCATCCTCATCGCAATGAGAATATTGTGTAAGGGGTCTGACTATCTTAATCTTCAGATCCTATAGGCATCCTACTTCACTTATAGGCTCTACAAATTTTCTAGTCGAGCACCTCATCAACACTAAATAATTGATCTACATAGGTATTCTTGCACGCCTCCATGAGAAATTCCACTATCTCTTCCTATGGTCTGATGTCTACATACCCCTACCAAAATTATCTAATCATGATGATCAAAAGTTACTATTCATAGAGAATAACTAAAACAACTCACAGCTCAAGTTTGCATTTCCATTGCAACTCCATCACACGAACGGACCACTTGTCATTCTAGGACTCACTAGATACATGTTGTAGCAACAGTTACCAAAGAGACCCTACCTATCATTCCTGAAAGAAATCGATCATGAACTGTCAATAAATGATGATTTTGATATTCTTCCACACTCTCCTCCACAATTGGCTAAGCACTCTATCTCTTCCTTGGCTCCAAAACAAATGGAGACGATCGTGAGTAGTTCATATTGCAATTATGCTCCATTGGACCCCCTCAACCCACCATCCCTACTCCCACCACCACCCTAGTTGTACCCACAATCGGGGGCCCACCCATTATACCACCTTCGTCCCCTTCCCAGTGGTTCATGATATTCCTATTTGTCCACCTACCACCACCAACGCACAACTAGTCCATGCATTCACACACTCTAATTTGGTCTGAGTAAGCTTCTACATTATCCTTGTACCATTCTTCTCATATGGAGTAACCCAACACACTCAATGAAGTTTTTGGCCACGATATTGACATCCCGTGTAAGGTAACTACATGCCACATGTGTGAACTTTCTAAAAGAAAACAAGATGTGCATCTTTTTTCAAATAGGTAGATACTCTCACATAGAGAATGAGTGAGTTACAAAAGCTGACCAAACAAGTTGCTAAACTTCAGCGTAAAATTGATGATTTGGCTCATCTTCCTAAACAAATGCAAGAAATTATGGCTTTGCAACACCAAATCTCGAGTCACTAGAAATCCAAATATTATGCACGCCAAAGAAATCACAAACATTGTGCAATCAGGTGACAACGCCATCACGAGTTCCTTGATCGATCACATACCGAATGTTCTTCTCCATCCTAATGGTCATCAAATTGAAATTCCAATGTCCCAAACATGACAAGCAATGAGTTATGTCATCATTCTCAAGATCAATCTTTGAATTATATTCGAGCATCTATCTCACATGTCTTAGAGACCTTGATGACCAATAATGGCTTGAATAGTGCTCCTTTGATAGTTGCTACCACCCCTGTCAATTTTCACCACAATAATGGCTTCTGTTATTCATACAGAACATTTCATATGGGTGTCCCTTCTTCTTATCTAGAACTGCATTTCAACCCTATTGATGATACCCATTGTAATATCCTCAATTTTGATTAAAATTGAATTATATAAATTGATTTATAAATTCCCTAATGGTATTATTGATGGAATAATAGTGTTAATTGTCTTTGTGGCATGGGTGCTTGTGGCACAAGTTAAATAAAAGAAAAGAATTCATAATGAATTGGTATTAATGGATTTTGATATGGTAAATGAAATACAAGAGTATATGCAAGTTTCCAAATAAGAATAAGAGATGTGGTGTTTTAAAGGATTAAGATAATTATCTAGCTATGTTTGGCAACACAATGGTTAAGACATCTCTATATCCTAACTTATTAGATAAACATTGGAAATGATTTTTATGAGTTTTCTTTAAGTGAGGATGGTTTATTTAAAGAGTAAATCAAAGAGAGATAAAAAGGAACTATCTATATTATGCATGTTTCCTTTGGATTACCCACGTCGCCATATGAGAAATCTATTAAATACTCTCTTTACAACAAAAAGATACTTTCCTATGAAGGCACTCCATAATCATGAAGGATGCCAATATAAGGCAAGAATAGGGGTACTTTAAAGGTATATACGAATAATGCAATAAAGAAAGGAAGTGTACAATGAGGAAGTAAGAGGGACGTGTACTTTCCATAGGAGAGGTTTCCTTGTATGAGGATTACAATATGTAACCCTACTTATATGTATATAAAGGAACAATATGTAAGTTTCCTAAAAGAAATAGGATACATGGTTTAAAGGAAAGGAGGAATTTGGTATATTATAGGTAACCCAATGAACCCCGATTTTGGGATATAAGTGGAAAAAGATATAATGAGTTCCATGTGGAAAGGATGTTTGATTTAGGAAATACTTTAAAGGAAGATGAAGAGAGAGAAGGATGAAGGGTTTGTTTATCGTGGGCATTATCTCTTGGCCCTTTCCTTGATTCCATGATAAAGTCAATTTTAATAGTTTATGGTAACATGAAAGAGGTGAATCGGCAAGTTAATTCTGACTAGAATAGAGAATAAATCCTAGAGGAGACGGGATAAGCATGAGGCTTTCTTGGGTAGGTATATATATACCTATGTAGGATTCCTCCCTTAGCCCATGGATCATCTCCACCCTCTTCCTGTATGAAACGCAACCTATAGATTGTCGAAGGTGGTAGAATAGTTCCTTTTCATGAAGATAATGACCTTCGTCGCCATGACCAACTGTATCTACTCTGTTATCTCAGTCTGACTGTGAGCCAACCATGAAGAAGAACTCCATGAATGACGGGTTATGAAGGGGATCAATCCCAGCACTGACGATACCATCGGCAATCCGGTTCTCATGCCCTATGCACCGTGAAGCTCTGGAACCTCCAAAAATCCGCCCTAGATCCAGCCATCTTCTAGCGGTGGTCCTCCATGGGCTCATCCTGGCCGCGGTTCACACTGGATTTACTCATCTCATCAGTGCTTCCGCAAGTGAGGCTAGGGTGCGGCGTCCTTGGTGCCTCTCGGCTCAGGGAGGAGGTATCCGATACTGGACGGTGTGCACAATTGAAGGTGGAAGGTAGGGCGGCAGTTTGTAGGCAAGACGCAGCCAGATCGTCGACCCTGCTAGTGTAGTTGGAGAAGGAGGACGACCAGGTCCTGGCGGAAGGGTGGCATGAGTGGCTGCACTGAAGATGGCGTTGTTGCATCAGCGATCGCCGAGACGCCCTACGTAGGGGAGGTGGCGGCAGATGGTGGCACTGAGGGCATAGCGAGTGGCGGCGCATCGGGGAGGACGGCTGATCACAACCCAACCCCAGCTTGGGATCGCGTTATATGTGCGCAGTGAGCCCGACGGGAGGTTGAAGGAGAATACAATCAAATGACCCTAATACCCCTCTAGGCTCACTTACGAACAAAGGGTAAAGAAGTCTCTTCCCGCAACCTTGAGCCAGCTAAGAATAAGGTATTGTTTTGATGACGTGTCATCCCTGGATTGGTCTAAATTTAGTAATCTTGTAATAATTCTAGTTAATTATTGATAACTCCGATTGCAACATATAATATATGAAAATTAATCAGAAAAACGAGTGGAATGCAAATAAAATACTATTAAAACCCGATTATGCTTCTTGCTCTTAAAGTATGTGCAATACATGTGTTAATGTGATTAGTATAAAGGAAAGCCTAGATTTAGGTTAATATGATGCATAATTGATTAGAATTGGTTATGTTATGTTCATACCTGATCTAGGCATATATAATGAGTAAAACCTTGATAATGGTGAATAGTGGACAATTCTAGATTAGTAATCTTAAATATGTTGTTTTGGGGTTTTAGAACCAATGTGAACATCTTGAGATAATCTTAATGCTGATAATGTGAACTAGATGTAATGAGTAGTGTAATATTCTTAAGATAATAATTAGGGTTTCACCTGATATGCATAACTAGAGTTTGTGTCTTAGAGATCATGATATGATGGAATTAGGGTTGTAACCCTAATCCCTAGTCCAAATAGGAGATAACCCTAAACCCATGTTTAGGAGGACATCTAGATCTAATTAATGTAATGTGAATACATAGTGACACATATGTAGTATGCTTTGTTTCAGATACTTGTTGATTACATGCTTTGTTGCTTGGATGTTTGGAAACATTCTTAAAGTATATGATGTTCTGCATAGTTTCTGCCCATGGCATAAGGTACGTGGTTACGCTTATGGATATATATGTATCGAATTCCAAGATTTTTGATGTTTCTCGATGAGATTGAATGACAAATAAACTTCTTGCTTGTTTATTTAATTCTTGCAAACTATACAGTTCCTATGAGTATCATGTAAAGTAAATAATAGTATTCTGAACCCTAGGTTAGACTGATCTTAAGGGTAATGCACACGAGCCCCGGAGGGACAATGATTACACCTGAGGTAGTTGACTAGATATGGGTTAGAATATGAAAACAAGTTTATGTTCTTATATGCAAGATAAAGTTGTTTGCTTATATGTTACTTGTGATTATTGGTTGAGCCCATGTACTAGTATAGAAATATACTGATCGTGTATTTGTTTTTCGGCATTTTAGGTATCAGATATACTTGATTCATGGACATGAGGGTACATATAGAGATGTTGAAGACACTATAGTTTAATCATGAAGGTTTAGTCTTAATGGTTTATCTTCACACATGTAAAGTTAATTATGTTTAAAAGCTTTGTAACTCCTTACAGGAGCTTTTTATGTAAACATGTAATTATTTGATCATTAATGGAAATTTTTTACTATTTTGTATTATTTCATGAATCTGATCCTAGAATTTATGAGTGACGATCTGCAACTTTAAGGTCTTTTAGACACTCAAAAGTGGGGGTCATTATATTTGGTATCAGAGCCCAGATTCATCAACTAATACATAATAGTTTGTAATTTCAAATCATCCTTAGAAATTTTAAGAGAAAAATTAGGTTTCTCATCTCACATTTTCATCTACTTCTCATTTCTTTCTTAAAAGCTTTGAAAAGAAATTGTTTATTAGGGAAGTAAAATGTTAAAAGATGTAACCTTTTGTGTAGGTCCCTCTAGAGAGGGTAAACATTAGAAAGATACATGTATGGTTAAGCCCTTTCTTAGAGGAAGTACTTGGTTTAGGATATGAAACTCTAGAAGGTCAAGGGTTATGGAAACTTTTAGAGGAAGAGTATAGTCCCTAACCCTGTCCTTAAGAACCTTAATCTTAAATAATAAACATGGTGCGGTGGTAAGAGACACTACCCATGTGAAACTTGAAATTGGGAATAAGAAAGATAAAGGGATGGGTTTAGGTAACCCACTCTTCCATGCATGTGCGAATGAGGAGAATAGAACTTGTGTAAGATGTCTTAAGATAAGTATGAACCCAAAGGGTATATACATATGAAAAATGAAAGTTTGAATGTAACTTGCTCAAACCTCTCATGTTGTCTCTAGAAGTTTAGTGATGGTGGCCAAGCCCCTAGAGGGGAAGGTCAATGTAGCACCAAGCCCCTGGAGGGGAAGGTGACCCAAGTTCATTGAATGGACAGGGATCATGAGGGGGTATTCCAGAGATTGAGCAAGCATGGGATGATGTAATGATAAAATTTATGCCTAATGAAAAGAAAGATATATTTATGAAACCTTTAGGGTTAGTTTGCCAACCTAGGGTGGGTCAACCCAAGAGTGGGAAGATGACCTAAGAGGGAGGCAAAACCTTAGATCTTAGGATCAGGTTGTGGCTAGAGAGCCTAACCCCCTCCTATGAGCCATGAAGGCATCCTAGGCTAGGACTTTCCCTTAAAAGGTAAGTGAATAAATGTATTTAAGAATTGAGATAACCTTAATCCTCACCTAGAGGGGTAAAGAGTTAAAGATATAAAAAAATGAAAGTACTTAAATTCTTTGAACCCAAGGATGCCAACTCTGAGTGGCACAACTGGTCAAGCCCAGGAGGGAAAACCAGTAAGGCACCAAGCTCAGGAGGGAAGATGGACTAAGTGGATGACCAAGCCCAGGAGGGAAGGTCATGAAATGGTCAAGCCCAGGAGGGAAGACTAGGTAGGCATCAAGACCAGTAGGGAAGGTGGCCTAAGTCCACAATGCATTTGTTTAGGATCAAGCCCGTAGAGGGGAAGATCATAGAGGTCAAGCCCAGGAGGGAAGACTGACATGGCACCAAGCCCTGGAAGGAAGGTGGCTCGAGCCTAATGATGGGACGACATTGCATTATGTGTACTCGAAAGAGAGAGATGAAGGCAATTCGGGTTAAATAATTAAATAAGAGAATAACGTGCTTAAAAGATGTGACATCTTAAAAGAAACCTTTAGGGAGGGTAGAGTCCTAATGTAATCCTAGGGTCAAGTAGGGTGTATTAGAGGTACATAGGACCAATGGGTTGGGAGTTGATATGCCTTGAATGCACATGACCATGTGGTCGGGAGGTAACAACTAGGTTTATCCAAGGTACATGACTCAGGAGATTAGCTACCTCCATGAGGATCCTGTGGTCTAATGGGTGAATGTGAGAGGTACTCTCTTGATGCATAAGGATGAGATCACTCCAAAAGTACCTATACCCCAAGATACCTTGAGAATTTGGCTAAGGCTCATAATGAAACAAGAGATGTAAATATAAAGACATAAGAAAGTCTTGAAAACTTGAGAAAAGTTGTGCCCTAACTTAAGAGTAAGAAAAGGAACACTTGACTTCATGGAATATAAGAATGATATGAAATTAAGAATAAGTAAGTTTAGAGTCATATAGAGTATGATTCAACTTAATATGTGAAATTAAAAGGTAATGTGTGGATGTACCATCTCCGCTCTTGGAATGGAATGAACTTTGTGTTTGAGTTGTAGCCAAATGCTTATTTCATCTCATTATGAGGGAGGGAGATTGGGTAGACACACGTTATGCTTAAAATTGAGGTAATGAGGATGAATATCCTACATTGAATGTGTAATGGCATGACCTAGGGTTAGAGGTGTTACCTCACCCTTGTGAGAAGATAATAAATAATAGGTTGGAAACCTACGTGAAAAGAGAAATCATCAAGTGATGATAATATGCAAATACTAAAGATGTGGATATACTTGAATTTCAATTCAGGTGCCAATATTAGTAATAAAACAAAAATTGCTATGCTAATAAAAAAGTGGTTAAGCCATATAAGTAGGGTGCTAACCCTAAGTTTTGAAAATAAGATGAGTTATCATTCACCTAGGCTTAGTAGGCCTGAATTTTGGGGACAAAATTCCTTTTAAGGAGGGGTGAATGTAATATCCTCAAATTTGATAAAAATTGAATTATATAAATTGATTTATAAATTCCCTAATGGTGATGGAATAATGGTGTTAATTGCCTTTGTGGCATGGGTGCTTGTGGCACAAGTTAAATAAAAGAAAATAATTCATAATGAATTGGAATTAATGGCTTTTGATATGGTAAATGAAATACAAGAGGATATGCAAGTTTCCAAAGAAGAATAAGAGATGTGGTGTTTTAAAGGATTAAGATAATTATCTAGATATGTTTGGCAACACAATGGTTAAGACATCTCTATATCCTTACTTAATAGATAAACATTGGAAATGATTTTAATGAGTTTTCTTTAAGTGAGGATGGTTTATTTAAAGAGTAAATCAAAGAGAGATAAAAAGGAACTATCTAGATTATGCATGTTTCCTTTGGATTACAACGTCGCCATATGAGAAATCTATTAAATACTCTCTTTACAACAAAAAGATACTTTCCTATGAAGGCACTCTATAATCGTGAAGGAGGCCAATATAAGGCAAGAATAGAGGTACTTTAAAGGTATATATGAATAATGCAATAAAGAAAGGAAGTGTATAAAGGGGAAGTAAGAGGGATGTGTACTTTCGATAGGAGAGGTTTCCTTGTACAAGGATTACAATCTGTAACCCTACTTATATGTATATAAAGGAACAATATGTAAGTTTCCTAAAAGAAATAGGAGACATGGTTTAAAGGAAAGGAGGAATTTGGTATATTAAAGGTAACCCAATGAACCCCGATTTTGGAATATAAGTGGAAAAAGATATAATGAGTTCCATATGGGGAGGATGTTTGATTTAGGAAATACTTTAAAGGAATATGAAAAGAGAGAAGGATGAAGGGTTTGTTTATCGTGGGCATTATCTATTGGCCCTTTCCTTGATTCAACGATAAAGTCAATTTTAATAGTTTATGGTAACAAGAAAGAGGTGAATCGGCAAGTTAATTCTGACTAGAATAGAGAATAAATCCTAGAGGAGACGAGATAAGCAGGAGGATTTCTTGGGTAGGTATATATACCTATGTAGGATTCCTCCCTTAGCCCATGGATCATGTCCACCCCCTTCTCCACCCTCTTCCAATATGAAATGCAACATACAGATTGTCGAAGGTGGTAGAATAGTGCCTTTTCATGAAGATAATGACCTTCATCGCCATGACCAACTGTATCTACTCCGTTATCTCAGTTTGACCATGAGACAACAATGAAGAAGAACTCCATGGATGACGAGTTACGAAGGGGATCAATCCCAGTGTCGACGATCCCAGTGGAAAACCAGTTCTCAAGCCCTCTGTGCCGTGAAGCTCTAGCACCTCCACAAATCTTCCCTGGATCCAACCATCTTCTGGCGGTGGTCCTCCATGGCCTCAGCCCGGCCGCGGTTCGCACTGGCTTTACTCAGCTCATCAGTGCTTCTGTAAGTGAGGCTAGGGTGCGGTATCCTTGGCGTCTCTCAGCTCAGGGAGGAGGTCTCCTATACTGGACGGTGTGCACGAATGAAGGTAGAAGGTAGGGCAGCTATTTGTAGTCAAGAAGCAGCCAGATCGTCAACCCTACTGGTGCAGTTGGAGGAGGAGGAGGACCAGGTCCCAACGGAAGGGTGGCATGAGCGGCTGCACTGGAGATGGCGGTGTTGCATCAGCGGCTGCCGAGACGTCCTGTGTAGGGGAGGTGGCGGCATATGGTGGCACTGCAGGCAGAGTGAGTGGTGGCGCAGTGGGGAGGACGACCGATCACAGCCCGACCCCAGCTTCGGATCGTGTTGTACGTGCGTAGGGAGCCCGATGGGAGGTTGAAGGAGAATCAATCAAATGACCCTAATACCCCTCTAGGAACACTTACGAACCAAGGGTAAAGAAGTCTCTTCCCGCAGCCTTGAGCCAGCCAAGGATAAGGTATTGTTTTGATGACGTGTCATCCCTGGATTGGTCTGAATTTAGTAATCTTGTAATAATTCTAGTTAATTATTGATAACTCGGATTGCAACATATAATATATGAAAATTAATTAGAAAAATGAGAGGAATGAAAATAAAATACAATCAGAACCTGATTATGCTTTCTATTCTTAAAGTATGTGCAATATATGTGTTAATGTCATTAGTATAAAGGAAAGCCTAGATTTTTTTTTGAAATTAATATGATGCATAATTGATTAGAATTGGTTATGTTATGTTCATACCTAATCTAGACATATATAATGAGTAAAACCTTGATAATGGTGAATAGTGGACAATTCCAGATTAGTAATTTTAAATATGTTGTTTTAGGGTTTTAGAACCAATGTGAACATCTTGAGATAATCTTAATGTTGATAATGTGAACTAGATGTAATGAGTAGTCTACTATGCTTAAGATAATAATTAGGGTTTCACCTGATATGCATAACTAGAGTTTGTGTCTTAAGATCATGATATGATGGAATTAGGGTTGTAACCCTAATCCCTAGTGCAAACAAGAGATAACCCTAAACCCTAGTTTAGGAGGACATATAGATATGATTAATGTAATGTGAATATGTGAATACATAGTGACACATATGTAGTATGCTTTGTTTCAGATACTTGTTGATTACATGCTTTGTTGCTTGGATGTTTGGAAACATTGTTAAAGTATATGATGTTCTGCATGGTTTCTGCCCATGGCATAAGGTATGTGGTTACGCTTATGGATATACATGTATCGAATTCTGATATTGCCGATGTTTCTCGATGAGATTGAATGACAAATAAATTGCTTGCTTATTTATTTAGTTCTTGAAAACTATAAAGTTCCTATGAGAATCATGTAAAGTAAATAATAGTATTTTGAACCCTAGGTTAGACTGATCTTAAGGGTAATGCACACGAGCCCTGGAGGGACAGTGATTACACTTGAGGCAGATGACTAGATATGGGTTAGAATATGAAAACAAGTTTATGTTCTTATATGCAAGATAAAGTTGTTTGCTTATATGTTACTTGTGATTATTGGTTGAACCCACGTACCAGTATAGAAATTTATTGATCGTGCATTTGTTTGTTGGTGTTTTAGGTATCATATATACTTGATTCGTGTACATGAGGTTGCATATAGAGATTTTGAAGACACTATAGTTTAATCATAAATGTTTAGTCTCAATGTTTTATCTTCACACATGTAAAGTTAATTGTGTTTAAAAGCTTTGTAACTCCTTAGAGGAGCTTTTTATGTAAACATGTAATTATTTGATCATTAATGGATATTGTTTACTATTTTGTATTATTTCATGAATCTGATCCTGGAATTTATGAGTGACGATCTATGACTTTAAGGTCTTTTAGACACTCAAAAGTGTGGGTCGTTACACCCATGCCCATCCATGTGAAAATAAAATCCCTCTCAACTACCTTCAATTATTTTTTTGACATCCCGATGTCGAACATACATGAGATCCTACTTGGTGACCATAGTCCAACCTGTTTGTAGCCTCCATACCTCTGAGGAAGATATTTCTTAAGGATTATATACAAACAACCTAGACATATAATGTGATGCTAACAGTCCAACTAAAGATGAGAATGTTTCTTCTGACAAAGACAATGGGAATTTATCTACTATTCTTTAAAAATTCAGTCCAAGGACTCCTAATCGCATCTTCCTGGAACTACCTTTGTTTCTACCACCCCAGATCTACTACAAAATGCATGATTTAGATCATGATTGCTTAAAGGGATGTCGGTTCAGGATATCTTCATTTTACAGGACGTATGGATGATACTTAGGGTAATCAACAAATCATATACAATAATGGGGTGTAATGAAATGAGTTTTGTCACATTTTATACAGCCCATCCAGAATAAACAAATGTATGTTCACAATTATGGCATCTGCTATCTTAGAAGATGTGATGCCAAGCAACAAAGTGTGTCCATTCTACAATGCCACAACATCCCATGTTGATTGCTTATTCAAGGATCATTTGGATCATCCATCTATAAAGACACTACTTGCAGAGCTTAAGCTAAAGACAATGCAAGTCATTCTACATACCTTTCACTTCAGAGGAATTTGGATACTTCATGTTGACAATCAAGTTAAAAGGTAAATTACCTTGTTCAACACTTTTTGCATTGATCTACAAAGTGTGAATATATGATTTCATGATCCAGTGGTAGAAAAACTTTTGTGCATCCCTATCCTTGTACAACATGTTATCCTGCATTGTTGTATTACCAGTCTAACTAGATAGATTATATTATAGATCCATTACTTAACCAACAAAACCCAGATAAAGGTGACAATGCTTTCATTGATCTTCATGTCATGGAAGTTCTAAATCATGTATTCTCAATTGCAAATATGGATCTGAATGGTTTCTTGAAATTATGAGGATGATATCCCTAGAGGTAATCCATGATCGTTATTTCTTCCAAGATCCCAATCTGCCTGATAATTTATGAGATATATGTCCTTTAATCCCTCATTCAACCAAAGAATCTTTTTAGCATGTCATTCACATAGAAGTCACACAAAAATCACAAATAACACCTTCCATATAGCCTCGTAGACAATAGGATCCATATTTTCTTCTTTAAGGACTTGTGATGACATTGATATCTTCAACATTCTTGATGAACCTAATCATTTCTGGTCTATGGGCATGCATCATCCATTGAACCAAGCTTTGCAAACTTTCATACAAGATCTTGTTGTGAACTTTCCCAAGCCAACCACCATATTTTTATGTAGTGACTAAGGGACAACAATGAGAACTATATTATATGCTACGGAAATGATATGATTGTGATGAAAGATGACCTTAAGGTATCTCTCTAACCAAGAGGGTATTTTTACAAACAATCTTATCGCTCCTTACTAATTCCTTCTCTGCAAAGTGATCAATGATGTATATATCATTGAACCAGATCTGTAGAAAGATCTTTGTAATTGATCAGATTCTGGAAAAAAATGAGTTACTCATTCAGCTCTTGCAAACATCAATCCCGCACTTTATCTTCCTACCACTTCTCCATTAAAATCACTAGATGTTACTTGTAATCTAGACTTGAGATTGTAGTGTAATCTTCTATAACAACTCTGACTTATCCTACTATGTCGAAGGCCTCAGATACTCTTTCTTGATATGAGGCATCCTGAATGCATTATTGACACATGTTTCTAGGCCATAATTCCTCTAATACATCAGCATGGACACAGAAGCACTTCTCAAGAACTACAAAATGGAAAGTCCCCCAGTTTTGTCACCAAAGCCCACAGTAGCATTGTCTTTCTAATGATTTTGGCTTTTACATTCTCCACTGGATTTACTCCATGGGTGTCCTTTATGCTACCATTCAAGAGTGTCATGGTAATAACTATCACTATTTATGTGGCAATAATGTTATGATGCTTATAAATTATGAATGGGCATCTAAAGACCACTAACGCCAACGATAAACTTGTGTTCTTACATTTCCTTTTCTTTCTTTTTTTCACACTCTGGGGATAGTATTGTAAGTTTTGGGGTGTAATCCTATAAGATAGACATTAATAGTACCAAACACACCTCATTTTTTCCTTAATCATTCATGTTCCCTTTTGTTTTCACATGTTTTCATCATCTTTTTGAAAATATTTTCATGGAAAAAATAGTGAAGATGGAGATGATAAAAAGAAACCCCTCTCCAAAGAAATTATACCTTGATCTTCAAGCTATGTTCTTAAAGTCAATTACAAGGATGCAACAATCAAGATATTTCTTTGAAATATCTATTGATATTGATGATGTTTTTATATTTTTCTCTCAGAAAAAATATACTTATTCCTCCAATCTGATTCTCACCACAAACTATCACAAAATATTATTGCCAAAATTAAAAACAAAATAAAATCATATTCAGTTGAAGGCATGTCCTCACAAAAGAAGAAAGAGATATCTAATATTCCATTCCATCTCCACATCATTCAAAATATCAAAAATAATGTGGAATAGAAGTAGAGAGTAAAAAATCCAAGAGTTGTGCCCAACTTTTAGTTGACAGAGCTATCAAAATGGTGTGTTGTCATGCTCATGAATTCAAATGAGTCACATTTTCTAAACTCTGAGACTGAGAATACACACCCCCATTTCCAATGGTGTTCGTTAAAGGTATACTTACTATAGGAAGTGGTACTCAGAATGTTCAATCATTTCTCTATAACCAACTAGTTTGGAATGAAGGGACCACTTGCCCATTTAACGGACCTATACTTGAATGGCTCAAAAAGAAAGAAGGGATATCAACAAGCCTTTTTGGATACCCATTTTATCCACCACCACCAACAATGTGATGATATGAAAGCTACTTTGGAAAGTTAGATGTATGTTGGAGACAAGTTTATGAGAAAAAACTACCAATACACAAACAAAGAAGGATGTTTTGATTGTTGATGGTTTATAGGGAGGGATCACTTTATGAATTATTACATGGTTTTGATGTTGACATAAAAATTCCTTTCAAATGTTAATGGAACTACATGCACACTTTGATTCACATAATGATTCTATCAGCTTGAGGACAAGAATATTCTAAGATTGAGGGAGTTGATAGCATTAGTTTTTATGCACATTGTGTGAGTTTCACATAAATAGAATCATATGAATAAATGTTTAAAGATATCAATTTCATTTATTTTATACTCAAATACCAAATACTTAGTTCCTTAAAATCATGACAATCGGTGGAAGTTCCATCAACCTTTAAGATTGATTAATATTGATGATATAAATGTCACCCACAATGGATTTTCATAGCGCATCGACCTATTAGGTCAAATTTGATCTTACATTCGGAGAGTGATGGAACCATCCATTGATCATATAGCCATAAATAAAAAAAGAACGATGGACCTGAGGTCGATATGAATACATCAACCTCATACATCTACAAAGTTCTATCGAGCTAACATCTAAGGAACATTATTGAATTGATAGTAGCAAAACTATATGTTTACCATTAGGTCAACAATTCATCAAAAATCAACTTGTTAGTCTTTTAAAGATCAAAAATCATCAAGATCATTGAAGTCTGATTGACCAATCAAAGATTCATTGACCTCCCTAGTCGATAAAAGGAAGACCAAAAGTAAATGTCGCGTGGACCAATCAGAGGTCGACAAAGCACAATTCAAACCCTATAAATAGGCCCTGAAGGCATCACTTCAAGGCATCTGGGATCCTAGAGACAAATAAGTTGAAACGTTGATGTCGAGATCAGATTTTAAGTCTATATCCATTTACGTGGCTAGTGTCATCGACCTAACAACTCCATCAATTTGTCTAGTGTCATCAACCTAGAGAGAACATCAATATCTAGACTGGGCATCCAACCACTTCCATTCACAAATTGGTGGACCTGCTTGTCTCAGTCTTCACTGATTGAATACTGGAGGCCATCGACACTTGGCCATCAACCTCTTGTTTGATTCATTTGGGTTGGTAGTAGTCGTAAGGCCCTACCAACCAAGTAATCATTCCTTCTTATCTTGAATACATATGTTCTTGTAGTTTTGTTTCTATACTCTTATTTTAATGTGTCACTTGTTTGATTAGCTACATTATTGCAATATTTGATCTAGATATATTCAAGAAAATGATTCCATCAAAATCTAGAGTATGGGTTAGTAACGAGAGATGAGAGTGAAAAGTTACTATGGCAAACGTCATAATTTTATTCTTGATTTATTGGTTATCATCTTGAGAGAGTGATACCTTTAGATAGAAATCTAACTGGATATTGAGAGAAGGAAGGTGTAGACATTATCTATGACTGCCTACAAATATGGTTGAGGCTAGCTTGGTTGATGGCACCCAATCCAAGTCCCTTTTTATCATTTCCGTAACTATATTCATTACTTCATCTTTGAAACTTAGATTTACATATTTAATTATATTATTTGTTCCTTAACTAGAATACTGACTTCATTTGTTTTATTCAATTAAACTACACCAAAATCGCCCATTCTTAGTTAGTTGTTCTCCTTTTCCCTGTGTTTGACCTCGTATTACTACAATTGACATTGTATTGAGCTGTGGTGTCTCTTGAAGTCGGGTATAAATTTAAATTATGATAACCTTGATTGGGGAAATGTGTTTACACATTTGACCCAAGAAAAAGAGCAAATAATTATCTGATCCCCATTATTATTCTATGAATTTACTAAGCTGGGAATATTGTGACCTATCAAGATGTAAATAAATCCATTTAATACTTTAGCAAAAAATTGAGAATTGAATAAGCCAAATAGCTAAAAGACATGCATGTCACACACAAGATTAAGTGTGTGGCAAGGCACTAAGTCAAATGAAATTGAAATAAATATGCAACTAATATAATTATGAACATGTGAAAGGTTTCACTCACTCATTTGGCATGTTACAAATATCAAATCATATTGGGGTAAAACCTTAGAAATGAACCCATGATTCTTCCATCTTCACATAGCTAGTGTGTATTCATGCCATGGCTATTGCTGGGGAGGATCTTGAGATCCTTGATCATGTTGGAGTGTACTATTGCCCCTGTAAAGACTACCCCTAGCTTCCGCCAACCCCAATTAAATCAAAGATATCTTTCTTGTGGCATGTGGTGGCTACAACAAGGTGAAAGGATGATGAGTATAGGGTTGCATTAAGCTCAAAAACTAAAAGTATAGATCCAGGAAGACAACCCAAGCTAGAGAAGCATTTCTTTTTGCTTTCCTTGATTAACATGCCATGAATCCTTTCTTCGACCACAAGAGATTGAACAAAGACATTGATTGGATATGGTTCCGTCTCCTAGTGGTGAGAAAACATCACTCTGAAAGGATAACTAATATCATAGAGAGCTCCATTTCAAGGTTAGGATGCAACAACACTAGTATGAGGATATGAGAAGGATAAAAACCTAGAATTGACCCAAACCAGTCAAAAGCCAAAAATTGGGGATTTAACGTTTACCTCCCCTTAAGTGGGATTGAGGGGCCTATTATTTTTGTAGAGGTTTTTGGTAGATTTCATTATCCTTTTTATATAATTTTAGATAGGAATTCACCATATTTTAAGCTCTTATAGATTCATGTAATTGGTTACATGGGGAGAAGACTTTGCTAAAGTGTACTTTCAATAAGAACTTACAGACACTTCTATGACTCTCTGGCATTGTACATGTTGAGTTAATTTAGTGACTACAACGTCTATATCGAGAACAACTCTAAGGAGCTAAAGGCACAAGGCAATGGGGGTCTCGGTGACTGGAGATAAGGGAATGAAATTCGAAAGGAGAAAAATAGTTATGGTCCTTTTTGAAGAAAAAAGGAGTATGCTTGTTGTCAAGGAGGGAGATGGGCTAGTTTGCAACTTGCATCTAGAGGTAGAAGAATTGGGAAAAAAATTTGTTTCTTGTGTCCTAATAACTACGACATGATCTATGGCTCAGCTAACTCCTAAGAATATCTCAAAACTAATCATGGTGACAAAATTGGGATATGTAGAGATGATAGGAAGAAATCTACCATGATGGTTATCATGATTTTCTGTTGGATGTTACTTGTCAGCATGCTCTTTGCACAAGGAAGGAGACAAAGTCTCCTCCTCCCGATCTTAATCTGACAGTTGCCATTAAACATGCAGTCCAACAGTGGGTGATATGTGAAACCTAGCTGATTTAATAGGGACTCAATTAAAATTTTGCTAATTGACTACTTAATCTTTATGCTTGTAATTATTCATTCTTCCATTATTCCTTTATTTAACATATCTAGAGTAAAATTATCTAAATAAATATTGGAAGTTTTCTAATCAAGAATGAGGAATCCAAACAAAAACTTGAATCCTACTTTTGATCTAGGGAAGCATGTGTTACATATGGTTAGGTATTTAGGTTGGTAAATGCAATTAATGCTAATTTACTAGGAGTTAAAATACCAAAACATGATAAAATATCTAATGTATCATGAAATGTTCAAATATCATAAACAAAACATACTACGGATTAATGTGAGGTCCTTTTCTATTTAAACCTTCATTTTTTCAAATTTAGGGATAAGTTATATATAATATTAAACTAAGAAATAATATGAGGTTGAACATCATGTATAGGAATCTTATTAGGGTTTTGCAGTATTAGGAGAAAAGAAATTTCTAAATTACTTTTTAATATGTATATTCTAAAGTAAGAAGTTATTGATGTTAAAACCTACTCCACCTTAATGAAATGTCATACTCAAAAAATTTATGCACTAATATAGTAACACTCACCATGGGGTTTCATATATATATATACACTAACACTTTAATCTTGTCATAAGAACTCATAGTTTTGTACTAGCTTGTTCATGATAAGGCATTTCCATGGATAACTATGTTATCTAACATGATTAACAAACTAATATATTTATGTGTTACTAATAAAGCTTGAAAATTGAATCATACCGTCATCGTCTATCATGAAAAAAATCCTAGCTTGCCTCTTCTCAGGAGAATCTTATAACATACCAAGATTTTATTTGAAGCTATTATTCATAATTTCCCTTAATATTTGAGTTCAATTACAATTAAGTCCTCCCTTCCAACTATTGTGTGAACATTTTGATTAATTTATCATGGTCTTTGATTTAGATTAGTCTTCAATTGAATTCCTTTGTCTAAATATGGTGTTTCTCCTCATTTGGGAGATATTTCCAAATTTATCCCTCAACTAAGCTTTGTGAATTGATTTGATGTCAATAAAAATGCTAATCTTGATGATATCCTGATTTAGTCTCACATTCATTACGTACTCCCAATTGGCATACTAATGGCTTGTAATTAATGAAGTATCAATTATATTAAAAGATATACATTACTAATTATGTTGCAATCATGACCCAAATAGTAACAGATAGAAATTTAATTATCAATTTTCATATTTTTAGGAATGATCTAACAAGAATTTAAACAATGATCTCAACCCCATTTAGCATCTAGTATTGGAGTTGTAAAATTTAGAAATAAATAAGATTAATAAGAAATAATGTACTAATGTGTTAACTTTGAAGGATAGATTCCATAAGGATATTGCATGATTTCTCTCTAACCCCTCTTCCATCTCTGACTTCTCTACTACACCAGACCTGAACAACAATCTACACTTTATATCTACAATCGTAAGAAATAGCCATTACCCATTAATACCATATTATTGAATCATCACCTCTGTTGTTCCCCTCTTGACTTGAAACCGATGGAGGTCAAAAACCTACTTATAACTTTTCTTCTCAGCCACTTCTCCCCCTCTTTATAAGACTACCCCCACCACAATATTCACCACAAGGAACAAATATAGATCAAGCCCTCTACTATCATATCAGTTACTTGGATGCAGAGAAGAAGACCTGCAACCACCCGACCACCTGCAATTGGTGAACACCCCTCTACTGACTTTGCAACCTACCCTGATCACCTCATTTGGCTACCAGTCACAACCACTGTCAGGTCTAGAATCCCACTCGTACACATTGTCATGGTGGAAACACACACACGGTATTTGATAATGTTGGGGGTTGAAAGCCAAAAGATGAACGCACAACAAAATCCGATAGGAAGTCTAACTATTGACTTTTCATAAACTTTGTCATATATTTATCCTACTAACAACTCACTAAAAATAACAGTATCCACGGTTAGCAATTGTCTTAACTGGAACTTACCACACATCTCATTTCTATTTTTTACTACCTCCTATTTGGAGGGAAAGTCAGTTGCTTCAGCAACACGTTTATGGATTATACAAAGAAAACATAATACATGGAAATAAAATAAGAAAAGAAGATTATAAGTAACAATCACCTCCTTAATCTTATTTCTTCTTCTTCACCGCCCAGAGTATGATCCTTTAACGCATATCTAAGAACTTGATGTGTGGGAGTGGCTTCATAATGATGTCAGCTAGTTGATCACTAGAACTAACATGTTCCATAGTGGATTTCCCTTCTTCCATGCACTCACAACTGAAATGATAGTGTGTGTCAATATGTTTGCTTCGATCATGACGAACTAGATTCTTGCAAAGTGAATTGCTAAGTTATTTCCCACCCTAATTTCCATAGTACGGGGTTCTACATTCAATAACTTGTCGAGCAAATGATTTAGCCAAATGCCCTGAAAAGCTATAGTGGTAGCCGCGATGTATTCAACCTCGCATGATGACAATGCTACCACCTTCTGCTTCTGTGACACCCACATCACAAAATTGGAACCAAAGAAGAAAACTACACCGGTTATACTCTTCCTATCATTGAGGTCACCAGCTAAATCATTGTCGCTATATCCAACAAGATAGGGATTCACCTCCTTCCTTGCATTATGACAACCAAGGTTTAATGTTCCCTGCATGTACCTAAGTATCTGCTTCACTCCTGCCATATGGTACACTATAGGAGCTTCCACGAACCTACTAATAATGCACACAGAGTAAGCAAGATCTAGTCTTGTGTTCACTAAGTACCTTAAGCTTCTAACAATGTTGAGGTAGCAGTTGGAATCTGCCTTCTTGTAAAGAGGCGAGATCACCTCTTTACTAAAATTTAAAGGAAATACAAACATCCAAAATTTTAACAAAAATTTAGAGACTTGAGGATGATTGCATAATATTCCAAATAAATAAGCATGATTCCAGATACATAATAAAATGTCAATAGAAGCGGAAAGAAAGTAATAACAAGCCTTCTAATGGCTTCATTGTTTATTACATGAATGATTTCTAAAAGAAAAGATAAGATAAGAGGATCTAGCTATAGCAACCTAGCCATCCTTCTTGACAAGCTAACGTTCAACTGTAGAGGAACCTTTCTTCAAGCCCTTCCTTCACCTTGCTCAGCACCAACACCTGGGTGGTTGGGAAGACACCCAGCAAGAGGGAAAAACAAAGGAAGTATGTGTTACAAGGAAATTCTAGCAATGGCAATGAAAGTTGTAACAAGTAAATTAGGCTAGATATTTGGTGTAAAAAGAGATATCAAAGAGTATGAGGCTTTCATAATAAGACTTGCCAATAACAAAATAAATAAAGGTTTTTGCATGTAAATTAATATGTCTACCTAACTAAGTAGGTTTGAGGCACCTACCGGACCTCTAACCTTAGGTGAGGGAAGAATAAAAACATTTCCAATCACCTACAAATATATTGGGGAGAATTATAAACATTCCCCTAGCGCGATTTTATACATGCCCTCTATGGGTGGTTGTACATAAGGACCACTACTTAAACATTAAATAGATCATTTAATTACATGCTAACAAAAGAGTTATGGCAAGGTTAAGAAAATGAATATGTAACATGGCAGTGGGGTATGAATACCCAAACAAGAGAATACTACATCTACTTTTGAGGCAATAAGCAATTTAGGTTTCAAGATTCAAGGGTTTAGATCAAGTTAAACCTCATAAGAAAGTATGGGTAATGGATTAATGTTTTCCCAACTGAAAGGTAGATGCACAAACAAAACACATACCTTAGCCTCAGGTGTTCTAGAATTTCCCTTTTCAACTCTTCACATGAATTATAAACCCAATTTCCCTAATACATCATTATATTCATAAATTAGAATTACACGCATTCATTTAAAAGATTGAAAACCCTAATTCACTAACTTTTTGCGCAAACCATCGATTTAGACTCCAAAAACTTCATAACCATCTTAGTTAGGTTTTCCTGATCAAAATAACATATAATATTGTATATTTTGGAAATATAGATTCTTGGGGTTAATTTTAGTGATTTTTAAGCTAATTAATCTATTCTAAAAATTACGTTTTTGCAAACATCAAAATCACGACTCAAAACTATTTTTAACGAATAGGTCTCGTTTTCCTGAATTCAAAACACTATCTACTTTTAATTTTTGACCAACAGATTAATTTATAGAAAATATTTCATCTCAACCAATAACAGCCTGCCACGTAGGCAAGGCCAACTAGGCCGTGCGGTAGTGAGCACTCGACAGCGGTGACCCGTGCCTCGCGGACGCCCACTACCGGTCGTGTGATCGGGGTCAAGCGGTCAAAGAAGGAGAAAAAGGCGGAATTGTCCCTTGCGTGAAAAACAAACCAAGAGAGCGGCTAGGGGCAAAAAGTTAAAACGGTAGGGAGTCTTCTTCCTCCCTTGCCCGATCTCCACGAGCAGCGAGCAGCTTGCTCGGCCCAAATTGGGCAAAACCGCGATACACGACCAAATCAAACGTTTAGGTACTCGAAAGAAAGGGAAGAGAACGCCGAAGCTGATGGTACCTCTTGATTGGACGGAGGAGGAGCAACTGGAGAAGGAGGGGCACCGCAAGCCAGGCGTCTTCGGCGTCCAGATGGGGGTCAAATCGAGCACGAAAAACCAAATTGGAGGCACGAGCAGGTTGGTAAGGTGCTGGCGTTCATCGGGGCTGGGATATATATAGGCAACATGCCCTAGGTTAGGGTTTAGGTAGGGGCAAGGAGAGATAGCCGGCGGCAGGTTTAGGCGTTTCTCGAAAATGCGTCTACTCCCAATGTTTTTGGTATAAACCGGAGCGGAATCGCGCAAGGAATCCAACGAAACTTATTTGAGCAAAAATCGTCGAGTAAAACTCGAGATATGTTGATTTGAAAAATCGGAAATAAAGCACCTGTTGCCTAATACGGCTAGAGGTAGAAGACGATCGTGTGCTGTCGGATCGGTGGATGTGGGTCCACAAAAGAATCTGGGTCGTCCGATCATGCGCTTGGGAGAAGGAAAATTGAATTTCTAAAAAAATCGATCAAACTCATTTAAATCTTTAATGTTTTTCTCTCTCTTCATTTGGGGGCTCAAACGTTGCCCAAAAATTACCAAATTTTATATCCTAACTTATTTTGACGTGTAGAATCCAAATATGGAGTTAGTTTTGCCTTTTGAGAAAGTTTGATTGGTGAATTAATTATTATATCATTTTCTCTTTCCTCCATCAAAAGAGGTGATAACATTATCTAAATTTAGTGTAACTTCACCCATAAGTCTCCTTAAGGGATTGGAACACGATTTTGCAATTATCTTCCCAAGTTGAGATTATATTTTTATTTATTAAATAAATAGAACATTCTACACACTTTCTCTCTCTCCTATTTTACTCATTATTCACACATTATCCAAATTAGTTGCAAATTTGCACAGAGGCTTATTTTTATGTTTAGAATACGAATTTGGAGTTATTTTCCTGATTTGAGAACATTACGTATTTTATTTCTCTTTATTGGCATACTTCCTATATTCTTTTGATAATGTTATTAATATTTATAATTAGGTTCCATTTTAAATGATACTTGGCCCTTAAGTTACTTTTTGCTCAAGGAAACGAATTTAAATATCAAATTATCATGATGGTTTCAGATTATAATATTTGGTGCAAAAATCTTTCTAATTATCTTCTTTACCCATTAATTATCATATTACCTTTAATTATTACATTTATCTTCTCCCTTATATAAAATTCAGATTTTCTCTTATTTCTCTTATTATAGGAAATTCTAGAAAGTTCTAGGACGAAACATTTTATTCTTTTTATTACTTAATGTGAGATTTGCATTTTAGACCCATTATCTATAACTAACTGAGGCATTTGTGCATGCAACCTTGTATTAAGAATATATGGGAAACATTTATCCAATCACATCATAATTCCTTTAAATCAAAACCAAGGACATATGGAATGAAAAGAAAGACGAAACTTAAAGAAAAGAGTACAAAGAGGTACATAGAGGATTTCAGTATGTTACACTTCTAATCTTGATCTGACTTATGCAGCTTTAGCCTGGGCTCCATTAGCATCTAGCATGGGTTACACTCTGCCATAACGAGTTGCTCAAGTATATTACATGCATACCCAACTTGGAAAAGGGTAATCCCATTAGATGTTTGGTCAACCTTGATGCCCAAGTAATAGGATAATAATCCTAGGTCACTCATTTTGAAGAGAATCATCATCTACTCCTTGAACTTATTAATTTCTTGTTGTCTTGATCTGGTGATGATTAAATCATCGATGTAGATGCCCACTAATAGTGGGGCCTCATCAATACATATCATGTGCACTGCATGCTCAAGAGGACATCTCTTAAATCTAAGTGTTTACAAGATGGCATCAAGCTTCATGTTCCATGCACGTGGTGCTTATCGCAGTATGTATAGTGCCTTGTTCAACTTCACCACCTTATGCTCATTGTATCTCTCCTCATACCCAGGAGGTTGTCACACATACACATCTTCATGCAACTCATCATTGAAGAATACTGACTTCACATCCATGTGATGTAGTTGCCACTCCTCTTGTGCTGCAATTGCAATGAGCAAACGCACAGTTTCCATTCATGCCATGAGAGAGAAGACCTCATCTAAGTTCACCCCTTTCACTTCACATACCCCTTGGTGATGAGTCTTTCTTTATGTTTCACAATAATGCCACTTGGATCTTTCTTTAACTTGTATAGCCATTTTATCCCAATGGGCTTCTTTGCTATTGGAGGGTCCACCAACACCCATGTGTCATTTCTATAGATGGAGTCGATCTCTTCTTCCATGTCACGTCGTTAACATAATTGCTTCTATGTCTCAACAAAAATTGTTGGTTCTTCTGCATCAAGCAAACACAAATCAGCTTCTTCATCATCATCATACCTTATCCCACCATGGTTGGTGCGATCATCAGCTCCATAATTCTATGGTAGCCCCACATCCCAACACTAGGGGATGTGTTGGACCCCATCATGTTTGTCTGACAACTACCTCCTACGCAAGGCATCGCAGGGGTTAGGGGTGCAACCATCATTCATGTGGATCCAAAAGCAAGTACACCTGGCGTGCCTAGAGATGTAGTATTCCATGTGGTGCCTCCTTTGGGTTTCTCAAACTGGGGTGTGTGCGATGTGGACTCATCATCATGGTCCTCTTATGTGGAAAGATCACTTGTATCTATGGTGTGATGAGATGGATACATAACCATTAAAGAATCACCTTATGGTTCATGTTCTTACACCACACTCTAGTCCCACTACTTTCCTTCATCAAATACTACATCACTTGAGACGATGACTTGTTTTGTGACTGTGTTATGTACCTGATATGCCTTTGTATTTGTCTCGTATTCTAGTAACACTGTACAAACATTTCTATCTGCCAACTTTGATAGATGTGACTTTATTACCTTAACATGATTGTTACACCCAAATGTGTGAATGTGATGAACGTTGGGCTTCTTTTGGTACCAAGCTTCATATGGTGTCATGCCTTCTACACTTTTGGTTGGCGCCCAATTTAATAGGTATACAGACATTGTTACCACCTCCCCCCAAAGTGCCCCAGGAATACCTTTGATTTTCATCAAACTTCATGTCATCCCTATGATGGTTTGGTTACGAAGCTCCACTATGCTATTATGTTCAGGTGAGTTTGTTGTCAAATGGTTTTTGATGCCACCTTCATTGCAGTATTTGATGAATTCTTTTGATGTAAATTCCCCTCCCCTATCCGTTCTAATTGTTTTCACCTGAAGATCCACTTCTGTCTCAGCATGCTTTCTGACCTTGTGATATGCAGTGAGGGCTTGATCCTTTCTCTTTAGAAGCACGAGCCACATATACCTTCTATAGTCATCAACAAGTAGCAGAAAATAGTGATTGCTTGCTGGCGTCGCTGGAGACATTGGGCCACACAAGTCATCATTCACAGTACCAAAGGCTTCTTTGCCTAGTTTCACATGGGAAAGAGGCATGGCGTTGCTTGCCTACAAGGCAAGTGTCCCATACTTAATTGACATGATCAATACAAGGTAGCCCATGAACCATTCCCTTTTGGGCAAGTTTGCGGAGTGTCTTGAAATTTAGGTGGCCATAGAGTGCATTCCATAACCATGTTGGATCACTATAGCTTGCCACCAGACACAACAGTGATGTCAAATTGAGGTCAAAGAGATAGAGCCGGTTATGTGACCGGATCACCCTAGCTAGCACCTTCCTTTCCTGGTCGTAGATGTAGAGGCAAGGTCCTTCCATCACCACCTTACAACCATGCTTAGTGAGTTGCCCCAAACTAATGATGTTTCTCTTTAGGGACGGAATGTAATAGACGTTGGGAGGGCGCGATGCTCACCATTATGACACTAGAATAGGATGATTCCATGCCCAAGTATTGCAATTGTCAATCCATCCTCAAACATCACTTTCCCCTTGACTACTGTGTCAAGATCAGTGAATTTTCTTTTGCTCCCCGCCATATGATTACTAGCACCCATATCTAGGTACCAAAAATCATTATCATAGTTCTCACCATCATAAACTTACATATATACCTTCTCCTCATTGAGGAAAATTTCACCACTAACATCATCGGCTTCATGTGCCATTACACATGTTCGTGCCATTTGAAGGATCAACCCATCATCATCCTTTTCAACAATAAGGGCTTTTCCTTCTTTGGCTTGCGACACTCCTTAGAAAAATGCCCTTTCTTCCCACAATTGTGGCACTTGAACTTTTTCTTCCAGTCACTCTTTCTTGTGTCAGTAGTTCGTTCATTGTTGCCTCCATGAGCTTCAACTTTTCCACAGCCACCACCACGATCTCCACTGGGCTTTGTAGTGCCTCTAGGTCCTTCCCCTCCTTTCTTCTTAGCATTGAAGTGCTCCCATTAGGTGCATGAAAGCAACAAGTTCTCTCCCTCCTTTGGGTCTCCAAATGACAAATGAACTCAGTCATCGTACCCCTTGTATCTCCCCATAAGATCTTCTACTATCAACGCCATCAAATCCACGCACTACTCAATTTTGTGATGAGTTGCATGTACCTCACTGGTGCAGTCTGCGAGAATTTGCACGACGGTGATCTCATTCATTATTTCCCCTAAAGCACAGATGTTGTTAGCGAGTAGCGTCACTCACCCTACAAAATCATCGACGGACTCTCCTTCATGCATCTTGAGGCCCTCAAAGCTCTTCTTTTGAGCTTGAAAATTTGTGGCTCGCAAACACTCATTCCCCATGTGTGGAGTCTTGATCGTTTCCCAGGCTTCTTTAGTCATGTCCTCCCTTAGAGGGAGGACATTACATATTCTGGCACATCCTGGTAGATCGCATCAAGTGCCTCCTGATCCATATGGAAGTTTGTTATTTCATCTTTCGCCACATCTCACACACGTTGGGCCTAAAGTGCAACACGCATCTTCATTGCACATATTGTGTTGTTGGATCGCGTTAGTTGTAGGTACGTGATCGGCCATGGTGCACTCTTCCTCTCAGATGACTCACTGTCATCCATGTTGTACTGAAATGACGATGACGTGGACCCATCTTTCTTCCCCATCATTGTCCTGAAGATCTAATACCAAATGTCAGGTCAAGAATCCCACTCGTATACACTGTCATGGTGGAAACACACACACACGATATTCAATAATGTCTGGGGGTTGAAAAACCAAAAGACAAACACACAACAAAATCTGATAGGAAGTCTAACTATAGACTTTTCATTAACTTTGTTGTCTATTTATCCTACTAACAACTCACTAAAAATAGAAGTATCCATGGTTATCAATTGCCTTAACTGGGACTTACCACACACCTCATTTCTATTTTTTACTACCTCCTATTTGGAGGGCAAGCCGGTTGCTTATTTCAGCAACATGTTTATGGCTTATACAAAGAAAACATAATATGTGGAAATAAAATAAGAAAACAAGATTATAATTAACAACCACTCCTACTAGTTGCCCCTTCTCTGCTACACCAAGAAAATCTCTCAACCTCTCCAGTCGGCCACCATGCCTGAATCTGATTGCCTCGCCAGCATATAGCAAACAACTTTGAAGACAAATGACCTATAATATATCATATCCTTAGAAATCCACCATATGTCTTCAACAACAGAGATCTCTAGTTGATCCACTAATTGTCAATGCCACCACCTCCCTTCTCTTCTCAACCAACACATCGCAAGGAATCACCATTGGTGCTAGCATCCACCTGGAAGTCATGGAGTTGCATTCTTCCTCCACATGACTCATGTATCCACCTACAGAACCTCTGATTTTAATCTTGATCTACAAAAAAAATTTATAACCAAGCACTTGGCATATGTTTCACTTGCCACGATCACCATTTAGCCTCAACAACCCTGACCTGCAACACCAAGAAGGCCTGAGCATCATGACACTATTTCGTCATCGTCTTTGATCACGTATACTAAGCATGAACCCTATGGAGGACAAGGAACATCGGTCATTGGAAAGGAACTCTAGTACATGGGTTGCACTGTGGCATGAAGGATGACCTCGTGATAGAATTAGCTTCATCACTGGGCCTACAAATCCTAGTATGAAATACCCACTCCTGGATCGATCACCGAACTAATCTCTAACTAGTTGGTAGTGTGGCGACCTATTACTTGCCTTCTTTAGATTTGTTACAAAGTCTACGTTTGGCCCAGAGTAAGAAGATCATTCTAGTTTCTAGGAAATCCTTAAGAATTTAGATCAAAGCCAACAAAGAGGCTCCATAAGTTTCAGACTTGGATTTGAAGCTTTAAACCCTAACACAAGAAGCAAGACATTGAAAACCTCTTCAGGCATTAAGAATGTTGACCTCCTAGATCCTAGTGTTATTGTTGTATCACTTTACCATGGCTTAGTGATTTACAATCACATAACCACCTGAAGGAGTAATCTAACTATCACCTTGACCTCAAAATATGACCTTTCTTCATCATGCATTTTATAAGTCTCCCACCTCTTGTTCTTTCAATATTCTAGAAAATCATGCATGAAGGATGACAACAAATGATAACCTAGTTTAGAAACTAGTATTACATACTACATAGACTACTTAATTGGTTGTAAGTATCACATAAATATTGGTATATACATAGATATATGATCCTCCCAATCAATACTAAAATTTCATAAACAAGATTGGTATTGATTTAGTAACTCAAGTAATAATAGAGTGATTGTTTACCCTAACCTTACCCATCGTATGTACTACTATAATTGCATATTTTTTTATGTATGCATATGGAAAATATGTATTGTAGAAATATATGAATACATGTCATATTAATAAGTAATAATTTTTCAACCTGTGATAATTCATAAATTTACAAAAAAAGATAATATATAAGTTTATTGATACTCTTGGATTGTAAATTTACTAATGCTAATTATCTTGACTGATTCATCGTATGTAAGGTCATATATTCTGATATGAGCATATTAGATTACTTTGTTTTAAGATTTATGTTAAACATTCTCAAACTAAACCCTAGATCATATACAAAATAAAATTTTCAAAAATATAATAGATACTTCAGAAGTATATTTATAAAGATTGATCTAATTCAAATAGTTTGGCATAAGAGAGAAAGAATCCATACAAGAAAATACTTTTTTGATATAAATACAAGTAACCTATAAGTGTTTGGGTTTACTTAGAAAAATGTGTATCTTATAATGAGAAAATATCTAAAATCCTAGATTTAGAGTCTTGACACGATGGTGACCCAATTTATTGGTATGATGATATTATATTGATTATATGCATATAATCTAAGCTCAAAACCATAGAAACGTGATGATGGAGTCACAAATTAAAAAATAAATATTTATTAGATCTCAAGACATAGAGTGACAAATATTTCTCTACAATTGTAGAACTTTGTTTCCTTGGAGTTAATACTTTGAAATTTTGCATTTTAGATTATCATTATTCAAAGGTACGAAATTTCTATTTATATTTGGAAATTTATATCCCTCATTGATTTCATCATAATTATATAGGTTGGTTGGACTAAAATCGTTTTAAACCTTAGCTCTCCTCCTTGTAAGTGTAACAAATTCTAGAAAATAGTAGCACATTGTTTAAAAGTCAAAAAGGTCAGGCTAGTGCCCATAGTTTAGTGGAATAACAATTCCACGAGTCAGTGTAGAGAGAAGGACATGAGGTCTCTCAGTATACTATAAAACATATTTGGTGTGTTGTCATTCTCATGAAGAGAATATATGTCTTCCTCAACAACATAGATGACAAGTGCTATCTATAGTTTCACAAAAATTGAGTATTGCATCTTATATAATTTGGAAAACAATTGCTACTTTTGATACTAACCTACATTGTTTATTCCATTGCATTTTGTCATAAAAATCCTGTGTAGATAGGTTCACATTGTTTTAGTTTCCAACTACTGATTTTGTACCACCGTCACTGACCCATGTTTCCCATATTGGGGCCCATGTGTTGTTTTGTTCTCTCTAGGAACTCATGGGTAGGTGATCAAAGAAGACCTATAAGAGGCATGCAAGAGTTGTCCCCTATGGAATAGTAGATAGGAATCAACGTCTGATTTGGTAATTTAATCAAAGCTTCCGTGACTCTAATGTA
Source organism: Alisma plantago-aquatica (assembly GCA_963693085.1). NCBI lineage: Eukaryota > Viridiplantae > Streptophyta > Magnoliopsida > Alismatales > Alismataceae > Alisma > Alisma plantago-aquatica. Next base: position 338,739,805 of record OY856409.1, on the reverse strand, counting down.
AAGCATGTTTGTAAAAATATATATTTGTAGTTTCTAATGCAATTTTGTAAATACTTGATTGTACAAATCGGGTCTTTACAGATCTATATTAGGGTGCTTATTCACCTTATCCTTCTTATTGTGTATGATCTTGGGGATGTTTTCCTCATTGTGCCCTTCTTCATTATAGTATAGCAAGCAGTGCTACCCATCCCACATACATCAACATAGTTCTTGTGGAACTTGGGGAACCTGACATGTTGAGGGGAGTCTTCCTCATGGGCATTCCTTTTCTTCTCATCATTGTTTGCATGATTTTTGAGTCCCTTCTTCCATGTACCCCTCGGGTGGTACTCAAGCTCTAGGGCGATATCAAGGGCCTACTTCTTTGTTCTATGGCCTCATCCAGTAAGGGGCATAGTTGAGATCATCCTTCACACCATATATGTACTTCTTATTGAGGTATGTCACAGTAAGCCCATTCTTGTACCTTTGAAGGATATGTTAGCCTCCAGTGTAGTGGTCATATACCCATACTAGCAAAGACTGAGCTACTCTTCCTCCTTCTAGTTGATCATAGCCTCTATAAGGTAATCATCTTTGAAATCAACGACAAACTCAGCCTAAGTGAGGGGCTCAATGCATAGGTCTCTGGCATCATAAAAGCTCTCCCACTAGTCATGTGCATATTTGTAAAGACCCCGTCTCCTGGTAACCCCCAATTAAGGGAGACCCGAAGGTCAGAGCCATTATTCAATAAACAGGATCAAAGGTTCGACAAATAATCAATAACAATTAATAAACTTTACCAACTAAACTGAAAACTGGTATAAAATAAAACTTTACTTACCTTGGAAAAACTGGGATTTCTAAACTTCTATCCATGAAGATGCTAAACTAACTAATCCTCCTGTGCATGTTATTTCTTATTTGATTTCCACATCTGCCACTTTACTGTTTGTTCTTTTCATTGTACCTAAAACGCCGACAAACGAAACGTCGGTCAGTATATCAAAATATACTGGTATGTGGGGTCAACCAAAAGTTTGCACATATGACTAACAATTTAATAATAACAATCAAATTAATTAACAAGCCAATTTACACTTTTTAGTATGACATTCTCCACCGCTTTTTCCCTAACCCTGGCATACCCACCTTAGGGTGCCCTTTGCCAATGACTTAAGGCCACCTTCTCAATCCCGAGCTTGGTGCCTGGGGGTCACCACTCATGGTGCCCACTAGTCATGCAATATCATAGGCCACCTTCTCATTCCCGATCTTGGTGCCTGGGGTCACCACTCAAGGTCTCCTTTGGTCTACCCATCTGGGCCTGACCTTTAGCATCATCCATCAGGGTGGCATGTAGGTGCGAGAATACATACTTCTATTATTAATGTGATAATCATAGTGACTTTATGATTTGCACGTATGAACATCCAAACTGTTTAGTTGCAGTCAATGCAATTAACCATCCGGCAAACACGCGGGAAACTAATGTGGTTATTCATAAGCATAACCACATACCTAATCCAGAGAAACTTGTTGTCCAAGCAATAATGATAAAGAACAAGCAACAAGCAATCAACAAGTATCCTGAAATTAATGCATGACATCCAAGTGTTATAATTTATCCAGAACTTTCTAAATCTAGACTTGGATTCCACCTTAGGTTTTCTAGACCACATTATGGTTTTATTAGGGTTTTTGCCTCCATAATGCTTTTATCATATTAAATGCTCTCTTAGTTCATAAACCCCAATTTCAACACCATAAGCCAAATTAAAGTTGACTATTTCTCTTTTATACCAAAACTACTTTCTTTATCCTTTTCATTTATTTCAAGGTCATTAGACTCAATTATCACCTTTAGTTTTTTATTCGGATTAACATCTCATAATTCATGATGGTCTAGTTCCCATATGAACTCTATTCATTATTAATTCTACCTTGATTCAATCAGAAACCCTAATTTCTATATTAAGGTTATCTTTTCACAAATTAGTGACTTTAATGCTCAAAATAGCATATTCCAATCTTAATCATGAAATTAGTCAATTAAAGCCATTAAGAGTCGATTTTACCAACAGTAGGGTTTCAAGGCCCATTAAACTCGAAATTAAGCTAATTACATGAAAATTCATCCTTTTCCAATCTTAATGATCCTTTTTATCATTATCAGGCTAATATCAACTTTATATACTCATTTAACCCCTTTCTAACTCATTAATCATCAAAGGTTAGGGTTTTTCATTTATTACACTATTAAAGATAGTATCTCTATATCTTTTTCGAATTGCATAAGGAATCAGGCTCCAATTTTATTTTTATTAGATTCCTCTCATTTTTCTGAGCAATTTCCATATTTTATGTGTACCCAACCGAGCTACGAATAGGGAGATACGAATTTTGCAAGGTTTTACTTACTTGAACCAATCAGAATATGCCACATCATCCTCGCACATGCAACGTTGAATTGGAAACATAATTGAAAGATGCATTTGCCCCTGCGTAAGTGATTGGCTCTTCCATGCCTGAAGGGGCATAATCATCCAAAGCGGTTCCTCCCTTCTTCTTCCGGCTGCAGCTCGACGCTGCCGCCCTAGCCGCCGCGCGCGGAACTAGGGATGGCTCTTGCTCCCGTGTCTTGGCACGAAACTCACCGGGGACAACTCCCTTACCTCCGTTGTCCTTGGCCGCACTCAACCGTGCCTCATTTAGGTGTTCCATAGGGTTGGGGGCGCGACGCTCGGCCTGCTAGGTGCAGCCTTGATGCAGCCATCTGGCGACGATGCACACATGTGGGAGCAACGTGATGTTGCTCGATCATCCATGGGCTGCCCAGGAAACTTCATGCCCTCACTAGAACGACGTCATGACCTTCGTAGCTCGCATTAAAACTAAGCCTTCACTATTAGGGTTTTTTTTCCAAGAAGATGAAGAAGAAGATTGAAGAAAGGGTACGTGCAACCCCTCCGAACTTGTCCCTGAGCTCTACCCCTTTTATAGGGGAGGGTTTCCTCGCCCTAAGAGGCCTGTCTAAGAGGGAATACGCCCCCCCTTCAATTAGGAATTCTATTCCTTCTATGATAAGAAAGATTTTCTCTCTCTCTCCTATCCTTTGATATTCCCTTTTCTTGTGATAATAGGATTTCGAAAATCCTCTCCTCTATCTTCTTATTACTTGCCTTTTAATTATTTATCACGAAATCATGTTTTCTTTTAATAGAGAATACTTCCTTTTCTCAATATTACAAAATTTATCAATAATATATCACATTATGCTTTTATTTTTTAATTATGGTAATTTCTCTTTCTTCTCCTTTATTGGGGCTCCTTGGAACCCAAGAAACTTTAAGAATTCGAAATTCCTTTTAAAGGAATACTCATTATCTTTAAATGCATCAATATGCATTATTCTCATTATCTTGCCTATTTCTTTTTAAAATAATTTCTTTTTGAGGATCTCTCTCTTATTTCTCTTTTATTTTCCTCATTAGTATTCCTTTTATCATCGTGAATCCTTGGGATACGAAATCCCATTAAGAATTATCCAATTATATCTCTTTTCACCTATTTTCCCTATTTCATCAATGTTTTCAATTTCTTTATTAACAAGGAAATACTTAATTGCTATTTTCTTTTCTTATTGCCTTTTCTTTGCAACTTTGGGCTCCTTGGAACCCAAGGAATCTAAGAGGCACGATATCCTCTTTGGATTTGCCTTCTAGAGGTTTCCACACCTTTCTTATCTCAAATTCTCAGTTATTCATTAATTAATTGAATATTCTTGTTATTGGGCCCAATAGCCAATAAATCCCACAAATCAAACAACAAGGCTATGAAATCCATTTATTCAAAATAGATTATTTCATTTATTCATTCAAAAATCTTTAATATGTGAAATTATATTTCTCAGCAAATGAACCCAAAATTGGGGATGTAACATCCTTCCCCTCTTATAAGAATTTTGTCCTCAAAATTCCATCAAGCAAGCAAACAAACAGGATAATCCATTCTTATGTCCATCAGGGCTACCATGTGGCTTTACCTTATCCATGGTGCTTTCCAAGAACCTTCATCATCTCATATTCTTCCATCTGAGTTCTTTCTTACCTTGGTATATCGTACCCTCATAGGTGACTCAGGACATTTCAGCCTCTCAAAAGCTGAATAGGTTCAAGGCTTAACACATGGCTTGGGTACCTCACATAGTGCTCTAGATTGGACTCATGTAACACATACACATCATGTTATCCTGTGGGGCAAGGCTAAACACAATCATATCCACCATTCCATCACAAATGCACCAATATATCGGGGATTCAGCTCTCTCAGTTGTAGCTTAGAGGGGTCGGATTTTCGCATTATATTCCTCCACAGTGAACTGCATGTCAGTCTGCTTTGCATCAGCTCATGACTCATGTCACCACTGGGCTCTCTCTCAGCCATTGCACGATCAAAGAGACTTCATCTGCACACACCTGGGGTTCTTTTCTGACCTTCGTGAGGCCTCCTTCACCAACATCATCATAATGCAGTGGTGACCGACACAACCTCCCTATAAAACTTCTTGCATCCCGATAAAGGCTATGGTGGTTAACATTACATCTTAAGAACTATCTTTATGTATCACCCTAAATGAGCACACATTCTCTCATCAAACCCTCTAGTCCAGATCATACTGTCCATCAGTTTGCGGTGATAAACTGTACAAACACTGAGCTCTTCATGTATCTACTTCCACCTCATGGAAGTGAACCTTTGGGTCACCTCAAAAACTTTTGAATTCGCATCATGGTGTAGTTGAACCCTCTCTTTTCATATGTAGTTCAACCAGATCTGTCCCTTGATAGAACTCTTCCTTTCTCATGTCATCTAGGTAAGGCGATCTACCATAACTCATATTGCATCTTGACCTTCCTTGGCCATGGGGAGACTTACCACAACATTCATAGGGATGTACTCCCATTCCCCCTCGGAAACTCTCTTTATCCTTCATATCAATGTACTGGGTTACTGGTGTTCGTCCTTCACCCCTATCATGCATGGCAACATACCACATGCAACCTCATTTTAAGCATCCAAAGTGCTATTGTCATTTACTACCTTGGTAGTACCATGGTATATCATGGTTTCCTACACTATTAGGATTCCTCAAGCTTGATACCTCATAAACCCTAAGGCATTCTCATATGGGTTTCATTACTTTTCTTGCCAAAGAAGAGCGTCTGAGGTTCTATCATCATCATTTTACTACATCAAGGACTAAACTGGCTAACCAAACAACCATTAACTCGTTCATCATACCTTGTTACATCTGTGTATTAGCCAAAACACATCCTCTTTCCAACCATATGGCTAGTCGAACAACCTCAACCTCTTCTAGCCTCTAGCTAAAAAACAAAGGCAGCTATATCTCAACCAGAGCATTCATTACCACTTCACCCCCTTAGGTGTCAGGTAATGTGACTATATACACCTCCATGTATTATACTTATCATCTCATCTCAAACTCTAAGTTGGTCTTCATCAAAAAACTCTGAGCTCATCCTCATGGTGATTCAGCTCAACTTTGCATTACTTGCAATTTCCACATATCTCATGATAAAACATCCTTACAAGATGATTTCCTTAATACTCTTAGTGTTAGTAAACCATCCAGGTACCATCCACTTCACAAGGGTATGTTATCATCTCTGTCCTCATACCTTGTAGCAATGTTTCAACTCGCATCATCTTTTATCCTTGGTGTATGGCATGCGTACTGTCCTATATCTCACTCCCATAACAAGAGGAAATAAGCATTTGGCTGCAGTCCAAATACAGAGTTCTTCCTGTTCCAAGAGTAGAGATGATACAACCCACCTCGCCCGTACACTTTCAAATCCAAGTTGAAACATGCAGCTTATGTCTCTATACCACAAACATCATGATATCCACATAATTTCCATGGAAAACTGGCCTCGAACCTACTTGAGTTTACACACAATCCTTGGTCATATCCTCTAGGGCTATAAGGTACCGGCACTTTTGGGGTCATCCCTCTTCCGATATGCACCAGAGAGTGCCCTACTCATTTGCCCTTTGGGTCACATGAGTTCATGAAGGTGATCAATCTCCCAACTCATGGCCCTCAGACAATGATAGTTGTTACCTCCTGACCCTATGGTCATGTGCAACTAGGGAATTAGGAAACTCCTACTTCCATCGGTCTTATCCCTCCCTGACCCTAGGATAGACTTAGGATTATATCATAGTACATGTTCAACATAGAACCTTACCCAATTCTTCATCATCTCTCTATGCATTCTTGACTGACTTTCATCCCTTCATAGGGGTCATGGCAACCTGCCTACCTTGGTCAGGTCCCATACCGGCTACCTCCATGGTAACACATCCACATGCACTTAGAGATGGTTATCTATGGGTTTAATGGTTCATTCTCGTATCATGTACTTTTCACTTAGCTTCTCAAGATCATATGAAACCTCTTTAGGTTACCTTAAAACTACAAAACTGGTATACATCCTACTAAAGGGTTCCTCTCCCAGGATGGGAGGAAACTACACCTTTATAACAAAGGTCACAAGCATCCTTAGGGTTTACATCCATATGAGTATGCTTAACTAAGGTACCACCAGGCACCTACAAAGCCAAGCTAGGTCACATCTGTCCTCATTCTCAACATTACATCAACTTAGTTGTGAGGGGTTCATCAAACATACCCTTTACGTAAGGGATTTCCTTTACCTCTACACATGAGGAGTACCATGCTCGAAACTATAGAGACTCAAATCTCACCATGAGCATTGGATACACTGCTTCCCCTCTTAGGCCTAGGAACCCTAGGTTCACCGTTGAGTATCCAACTGCATGCTCATTCTCTTAACTAGGAATCCAGCATGTCCAAGATATTTCATGTACCCCCATGATCTTTCTACTCAAGAAACACTTCAGAGTTGATTCCTCATCCTAGACAACCTACTAGGTATAAAGCCTCACAACTGGTGCCTTAACCTGCTCAGGGTCTAAAGCACTCTTTATCTCATCTTAGTAGGTAATCACTTATACCATAGGTACTAGAAGCATCATCCTCTCTCTAGAGTTTGGTTACTCTCAAGCTAACCAAGACATCATCACCCTTCAGGGATCAATCATAAGGCAACCACTATCATCCACTTAGGTCGCATCATTCTCGACTCCCATTGTTTCTCAAGTTTTGGAGCTTTAGTCTTACAACCTCCTTGGCCGAGGTCTTCTCCCTCTCTCTAGAGATAATCCTACAACCAACCTCTATATAAGAGGTCCTGTCTATATGAAGGATCAAGCTCATAAGCATGCCCCTACCTGAGTGAAGCTTGTACTCGAACTTATGTTTACTCAAGGTTATCTGTAACCCCTTATGCTTATCTCATAAGCCCTCCATCATGATCCCTTGACTAGGGTTTCATTTAACTATCAACACTACTGATGCACTCTGGGTGCAAGTTATATCCTACTTGCAAAAGTCCGATAGGTTCTTCTCTACCCTCATCCAGGAAGGAGTTACCCTTCGCTTACACATGCACGACCCTCTCCCGGGTTGGTTCGCCAAAGGTACTAGGTTATCCAACCTCTCATGGTTCGTATGACGATCCCAAGGCATGTCCAACCAAACACTCGGTCTAACTCATCATGTCATCTCTATCTCTAACCTTCCCTTAGGGTTAGGGTAAACATCATCCTCAAAGGATGTGCCATGTATCTACTTTTAATGGAGGTCTCCACCTCCCAAACTAACTCTCTCTACACATCCTCCTGCAAAGGAGGTCTATCCTCAGGTCTCTTCTGAGGGAAATGACATACTCTATTAATCTTATGTCCATGACATCTTATTTACATGCTTTTTATTAATTTGGTGGAGAATTCCTTAATCCTTAAGGTCCTTAACAGAATTTGAGTTGAGAAAGGATGAACGAGATGAGAGAGTCCTAAAAGGTATCTTATTTTGATTCATACCCTAAGACTTTGGCCAGGCAGTCACACGGATCTGGGAGTCCTCGTATTCTGACTAGCGGTGCGGAGGAAAATCTTTCCAGCCCCCGGTCGTGATCCTTTTCTAGACACCTCTGTCTTTCGGGTAATCCTCTAATAACTCCCTTGGGTTCTACGGAATTTGTAAATTTTAATAATTATTAAAGATTAAATGAGGAATCTATGCTCTGATACCAATTGTAACGACCCCGTCTCCTGGTAACCCCCAATTAAGATAGACCCGAAGGTCAGAGCCGTTATTCAATTAACATGATCAAAGGTTCGACAAATAATCAATAACAATTAATAAACTTTACCAACTAAACTGAAAACTGGTATAAAATAAAACCTTACTTACCTTGGAAAAATTGGGATTTCTAAACTTCTATCCATGAAGATGCTAAACTAACTAATCCTCCTGTGCACGTTATTTCTTATTTGATTTCCACATCTGCCACTTTACTATTTGTTCTTTTCATTGTACCTAAAATGCCGACAAGTGAAACTTCGGTCAGTATATCGAAATATACAGGTATGTGGGGTCAACCAAAAGTTTGCACATATGACTAAAAATTTAATAATAACAATCAAATTAATTAACAAGCCAATTTACACTTTTTATTATGACATTATCCACCGCTTTTTCCCTAACCCTGGCATACCCACCTTAGCGTGCCCTTTGCCAATGACTTAAGGCCACCTTCTCAATCCCGAGCTTGGTGCCTGGGGGTCACCACTCATGGTGCCCACTAGTCATGCAATATCATAGGCCACCTTCTCATTCCCGAGCTTGGTGCCTGGGGTCACCACTCAAGGTGTCCTTTGGTCTACCCATCTGGGTCTGACCTTTGGCATCATCCATCAGGGTGGCATGTAGGTGCGAGAATACATACTTCTATTATTAATGTGATAATCATAGTGACTTTATGATTTGCAAGTATGAACATCCAAACTGTTTAGTTGCAGTCAATGCAATTAACCATCCGGCAAACACGCGGGAAACTAATGCGGTTATTCATAAGCGTAACCACATACCTGATCCAGAGCAACTTGCTGTCCAAGCAATAATGATAAAGAACAAGTAACAAGCAATCAACAAGTATCCTGAAATTAATGCATGACATCCAAGTGTTATAATTTATCCAGAACTTTCTAAATCTAGACTTGGATTCCACCTTAGGTTTTCTAGACCACATTAGGGTTTTATTAGGGTTATTGCCTCCATAACGTTTTTATCATATTAAATGCTCTCTTAGTTCATAAACCCCAATTTCAACACCATAAGCCCAATTAAAGTTGACTATTTCTCTTTTATACCAAAACTACTTTCTTTATCCTTTTAATTTATTTCAAGGTCATTAGACTCAATTATCACCTTTAGTTTTTTTTCAGATTCACATCTCATAATTCATGATGGTCTAATTCAGATATGAACTCTATTCATTATTAATTCTACCTTGATTCAATCGGAAACCCTAATTTCTATATTAAGGTTATCTTTTCACAAATTAGTGACTTTAATGCTCAAAATAGCATATTCCAACCTTAATCATGAAATTAGTCAATTAAAGCCATTAAGAGTCGATTTTACCAACAGTAGGGTTTCAAGGCCCATTATACTCGAAATTAAACTAATTACATGCAAATTCATCCTTTTCCAATCTTAATGATCCTTTTTATCATTATCAGGCTAATATCAACTTTATATACTCATTTAACCCCTTTCTAACTCATTAATCATCAAAGGTTAGGGTTTTTCATTGATTACATTATTAAAGATAGTATCTCTATATATTTTTCGAATTGCATAAGGAATAAGGCTCCAATTTTATTTTTATTAGATTCCTCTCATTTTTCTGAGCAATTTCCATATTTTATGTGTACCCAACCGAGCTACGAATAGGGAGATACGAATTTTGCAAGGTTTTACTTACTTGAACCAATCAGAATATGCCACATCATCCTCGCCCATGCAACGTTGAATTGGAAACATAATTGAAAGACGCATTTGCCCCTGCGTAAGTGATTGGCTCTTCCATGCCTAAAGGGGAATAATCGTCCAAAGCGGTTCCTCCCTTCTTCTTCCTGCTGTAGCTCGACGCTGCCGCCCTAGCTGCCGCGCGCAGAACTAGGGATGGCTCTTGCTCCCGTGTCTTGGCACGAAACTCACCGGGGACAACTCCCTTACCTCCGTTGTCCTTTGCCACACTCAACCGTGCCTCATTCAGGTGTTCCAGAGGGTTGGGGGCACGACGCTCGGCCTGCTAGGTGTAGCCTTACTGCAGCCATCCGGCGACGATGCACACATGTGGGAGCAACATGATGTTGCTCGATCATCCATGGGTTGCCCAGGAAACTTCATGCCCTCACTAGGACGACGTCATGACCTTCGTAGCTCGCATTAAAACTAAGCCTTCACGATTAGGGTTTTTTTTCAAGAAGACGAAGAAGAAGATTGAAGAAAGGGTACGTGCAACCCCTCCGAACTTGTCCCTGAGCTCTACCCCTTTTATAGGGGAGGGTTTCCTCGCCCTAAGAGGCCTGTCTAAGAGGGAATACGCCCCACCTTCAATTAGGAATTCTATTCCTTCTATGATAAGCAAGATTTTCTCTCTCTCTCTCTCCTATCCTTTGATATTCCCTTTTCTTGTGATAATAGGATTTCGAAAATCCTCTCCTCTATCTTCTTATTACTTGCCTTTTAATTATTTATCACGAAATCATGTTTTCTTTTAATAGAGAATACTTCCTTTTCTCAATATTACAAAATTTATCAATAATATATCACATTATGCTCTTATTTTTTAATTATGGTAATTTCTCTTTCTTCTCCTTTATTGGGGCTCCTTGGCAGCCAAGAAACTTTAAGAATTCGAAATTCCTTTTAAAGGAATACTCATTATCTTTAAATGCATCAATATGCATTATTCTCATTATCTTGCCTATTTCTTTTTAAAATAATTTCTTTTTGAGGCTCTCTCTCTTATTTCTCTTTTATTTTCCTCATTAGTATTCCTTTTATCATCATGAATCCTTGGGATACGAAATCCCATTAAAAATTTTATATCTCTTTTCACCTATTTTCCCTATTTCATCAATGTTTTCAATTTCTTTATTATCAAGGAAATACTTAATTGCTATTTTCTTTTCTTATTGCCTTTTCTTTGCAACTTTGGGCTCCTTGGAACCCAAGGAATCTAAGAGGCACGAAATCCTCTTTGGATTTGCCTTCTAGAGGTTTCCACACCTTTCTTATCTCAAATTCTCAGTTATTCATTAATTAATTGAATATTCTTGTTATTGGGCCCAATGGCCAATAAAGCCCACAAATCAAACAACAAGACTATGAAATCCATTTATTCAAAATAGATTATTTCATTTATTCATTCAAAAATCTTTAATATGAGAAATTATATTTCTCAGCAAATGAACCCAAAATTGGGGATGTAACAATATTCATGTATCTTATGTGCCCTAAACCTGACACAAGAGTCTTATAAGTATCCTAACTAATGGAAGAAAGGATTCATGTTGTGGAGCAAGCCTAAGCCTTCCCCACAACATCAAGTTCTTCCTTACCTATGAATGTCTCTAGATTCACTACGAGGAAATCTACCAAGGTGATTTCATTCATCATCTACTGGCGATCTCCATATCTTCCCCTTACTCCATCAGTCAAGCTTTGACCAAAATGTCATACAAAACTGTGGGGTCACCCCTAAGAGGACTCTTAAGATGCTCCTCTTTGACAGTATAGAAGATTTTCAAAAAAAAAATCTATATGTGCCTTTACCTTATTGATAGAATCCTTAGGGGATATATGAAAGGGAAGAAAAATGTTCAACAATATGTATTTTAAAAGGTAGGATATTGCAATATGTCCATTATTGGATTGTTGTAGTACCATCTCTATCACAAACTCCACTATAATACTAAAAAAACCTTAGCAAAATTATTTTCATTTATTGGAGATCATGAAAAATCATTAAATGATATATTAACATACAGAAGTCCACAAAATACCATGAATCACAAGGTTTATTATTAGATTCCTCAAAAACGCAGACTAAAAATGAACCATGAAGAGACTTTTAACAAAGAAAATCCTACATAACATGATAATATACGAAACTAATAACTATCTAGAATGGCACCCTACTAGATAGGATTGGTAACTATCCTTGAGATGATGTTTTTGGTTCTATTTCTTCTTGTGCTCCTCACCACTGTACTTCTTGTCCACAATCACTCATTGGAAAAAATCTATCGGTAAATGGCATGAGTACTCTAACATATAAGGCACTAGAATAGTAAGAGAGTATAAAACATTCTTGAACATTATGCATGTAATAATAAATAGAAAATATTAAACATAAACAACTAATCTCTTTATATTCTAACTTCTCTACTTTTAGGTTTCCTTTCTAGAGATATGTATTATGGTACCTAGGTTTCATGACCTAAACTATGGTTCCAGGTTCATATGTCTGATTCGGCCTACACTCTAGTTCATGGGGCTTAAAACATGCACTTAAGGGCCTAGGCCATGCCATGTGAGTCAGCCTTCAGTATGGTGTTTGGGCCTCATGACCTACACTAAAGGCCTTGATCATGTCTCTTGAGTTTACCTACACTAAGTGTCTGGGTCTAAATCCATAATATAGTGTCATATTAATCCTTCACATAAATCATGATGCAATATGATTTTAAAATCTTATAATAGACTTTGATCATAAATCTTGATGATATAATATTGTGTACCCTTATTCATGAATCTTGAACAATACATGGAAATCTTATTGGAATATCTTAACTTGAAATTTTGAAACGTTCATTTACATGAATAATGAACTTCTTGTTTAGAAATAAGAAACATGTAAATATAAAATGGACAATATTTATCAGATACTCATGGGCATGTACTTCTTACCTATGCAGTAGCAAAAAAATCCTTCAAGATGTCTACTACAAACCCTTAATCAACCCTAAATACCCAAAAATTCTAATGTATGATCTATAAACCCTAATTAACACTATGTAAGAAATCTCATGAAAACCCATTAACCATGTCCATCAGAACGATATCAAAAAATAAATCAACTTTCATATATGGGTCGTCATCAACTGAGTTCTATAGAAAACTCTATGAATTTCTTAAGTTGGGAATATTATGACCAATGACAATGATGATAATTCCATCTAATACTTTACTAGTAAACTAATAATCAAAATAAGCTAGATAGTCAATATACATTTTACCTTTGCATCTCACACACAACATTAATTGTATGACATTGCACTTTAGTCAAAACATCATTAGAATAAATGTAGATGATTATGAATAAGTGAAATCCCTAAGTTATTGATTTGGCATGTTACGAACATCAAATAATATTATGGTAAAACTATAAACATATATGATTGATCCTTCCTTCTCCACAAATCCCATCAACAGTCATGTCATGGTTGTTGTTGGGGATCACCTTGGGATCCTTGATCAAGATGGGGTGTAATATTGGCCCTCAAAATATTACCTCAGCTTCGGTCATCCCCAGAAAGGTCAAAGAGCTCTTGTTCATGGTCTGTGATGGATGAAACAAGGATAACAGATGAAAGGAAAACCATTTCATGAAGCTTGGAAAACCAAATTGGAGCTACATGCCTCAATGAGGACAACTAACATCATAGCGAGATTCACGTCAAGGACAATATGCAACAAGACTAGTAGTTAGATGTGAGAAGTATGGGAAGCCCAAAATCTCTATGAATCATTCAAAGGAATAAAAATTTGAGATTTATGATTTGCCTCTCCTATGATGGGATTGGTCACATGTTAGATTTGTTGAGATTTCTATGTGAGTTCTCGATCCTTTATGTAGAAATATTTGGTTGGGCCTTTGCTGCCAATGAATCTCTTATACATTCAGATAGCTAGATTCATGGGGAGAAGACTTTTCCGAAGAACTTATTCAATAAATACTTGCATACTCTTCTTTGACTCTCTCAGATACTACCTAATGATTTAGTTTAGCTACTGCATCTACACTAAGAAAGCTCTGAGGAGTTGAAGGACGAAGACAATTTGGGTCTCAATGATTGGGCTCGAGGAATGAAATCAAAGAGGAGGACAATGGCTATGGTCCTTTTATGAATCTAAAAAGATTTTTTCTTTCCATTGAGGAGGGTGATTGGTCATCTGCAACTCACAAATAGAAATAGAAGAAATGGGAAAATTGGCCATTTCCTATATAGTTAGAACTAGAGCATGATCTAGGGATGAATTGACTTTAAAGGCTATCTCAAAATTGATCATGGAAAGAAAATTGGGAGACGTGCAGCATAGCAGGAGAAGTGGTCCATTAGAGTCATTGTAGTTTGTTGTTGGTTGTTATTTGTATGAATGCACTTTGTACTAGTAAGGAGACAAAGTCCCTCCATTAGATCTTAATCAAATTGTTGCTATCAAATGCGAGATGAAATGAGCGGACCACCAAAGCATGAAATGAGGAACCTAGGTCATTTAGTAAGAACTTAGTTAAAATTGTGATAATCGGATGCATTAATAGAATAACTAGGTCCTTATCCATGTATTTCTTTCTTATTTCATCATCACATTAATTAACATAGTGAGCATTATCTGATCTAAATGATAGTTGGCAGGTTTTCATAATTGAGCTTGAGGAATCCAAGTATCATCTCAGATCCCACATTTCAGTTAGGGAAGAATGTGTTTTACTTTGTGAGATATGTAGAATAGTTGATGTGTTAATGATAATTCAGAAGGATTTAAACTACCAATATTTGAGGAAAAATTTAAAGTATCAAGAAATGTGCAATTAACAAAAAAGCAATATATTATATGGATAAATGTGGGGTCATTTTCTATTTAAACTCTCATTATTCATTTTTATATAATTAGAAGTAAATAAGTTTCTAAATTTGACTTCTTAATTTATTTATTCTAAACAAATACTTTAGGAATGTTAGACTATTTCTTCACCATCCAACATCTTTTTTGTCTTCATAATGTTCTTAAATAATTTCAATAATCACATAGATGCTTCATCCCTCATACTTTTCCATATTTCAATGGGAATGCCATCTAGTCCACACGCCTTTCTCATTTTCAACTTTTTCAAAGCATACTTGACCTCAAATTGTGAAACTTCTTGAGTGTAAATTCTATCTCTTATATTCAAGTTACATGAGTCTCTTACATTATTTGTAGTGTCTCCATTGAAAATATTATGAAAGTAGTTTCTCCTTTAGTTCTTGATCATCATCCTTCACTAGCATTCTGCCATCTTCATTCTCAATGCGATGTACTTGAATCAAGTCTCTTCCGTTCATTTCACAAATATGAGACATTTCATGAATGTATTTTTCCAAGTATATTGTGTCTAGATTCTTATAAATCTCTTCAAAGTATTTAGACCTTGCATCTTGAATAAACGTTATAGCTTCTTTGTTTTCTTGCTTGTATCTCTGAAAAGTTGCATCATCTCGAGATTTGGGAAAGCTTCTATAGATCATCCTTTTTAGTTTAACAGTTGTATGTACTTCATCATTCCAACATCGATTCTCATTCTATGGAGGCTCACACCATTTTGACTCTCTTAAAAGCTCTTTGAAAAAATAACTTTCCAATATTTGAATAATGTTTGCTTCCAAAATTACATATAATTTTTTTTTAAAAGTCAAACAACTATTTAATAATATGGAAGATAAAATTATGAAAATCAATGATGTCTTGAACAAATCAATAACAATGAAATAAAAAATTATATGAAAATATCCATATAAAAACCTCATTTTTTATTATTATGGAGTATGCATAAATTCAAATACTACAATAATGGGAGACTTAGATATCAAATAAAATTACTCAAAAAAGAAGTTTATTTCTTAAAGTTTGAAACACTCCAAGACGTTAGAATTTGCAAAAAACTATATGATTAGTTCATTCAATATAAAGCAAATGTATACATAAAATAAAAGAATATGACTTCAAAAATATTTTTTGGCATTTAAGTAGGGGCTATATGAGGTCCAACACCTTCTATTGTGACATATGTGAGAAAAGGAATCATGGAAGGTTATGAACAAAAACATTAACCAAAATTGTAATCCCTCTAGCTCATGAGGTTGGAGGGCAGAGAACACACCTCTTACATAGATTGGATGCATTTCACATATCCATGCACTTTTCAATTTTTAAAGAATGGAGAGGTTTTGGTTAGATATTAGAGGGGTTAACAAAATTATGAACCCCTAATACATGTGATGGGAACTTAATACACATAGAACATTGTTCACCTTTTATGCATTGACCAAAGTGCTTCATATGATCCCCAGTGCTTATATGTATTTATAAATACATATTTCATTATGGAACATAGAACTAGGAGTTAGATGGTAAAGGGATGAATGAATATCTAAAGCCCTTTAACAAAATCATTTTCACTATAGTTGTTTGTACAAAATGAACATTTTTTCAATCCCACATAAAAAAAGTAATGAAATAGAGCAAGAGGTGACGACGACATATCCCCAAGTCTTTAAATATATCCTTGAAAGATTATGTGTCAAAGATAAATAGAAAGGGATACATAGTAGAAGGATAAGTCAAAATTAAAGCCTAACGTTATTGAAGAGAATAAAGTCCCCTTTTGCATGTGTTATGATGATTCTACAATTTTAAGCCATTATATCTCATCATGAAATAATTAATTTCAAGATTATATGACATACAGGAAAATAGAGGTCCTCTAATATATGATGATTACTGCCTCATTATAAGAATATATAAAAAAATCCTCTCCTATATTAATTCCATGGTGCTCATAGATGGCACTTCAACCCACAACTTTGTGTCATTACTTCTTTGAGGAATAAAGAAAGGGAGAGGTGAAGAATATAGGAGAGAGAGGGATAGGGTGTATGGTTGGGTATGGTTCTATTGGAAAGGTGGATGAATATACGGGTTGATCAAGAGTGTTATCCGATATAAAAAGCGAAGAACATACAGAATGGGGAGAGACATTGGGTTGTGATTTATAATGGTAAAAGATAATTGATAGAGTGGATTTATGAGCCTCAAAGTATAATTATCTGTATATAGGATTTACTACATTAGTATATAGGATTTATTGCTTCATGTTTCAGTTATGTTTTAGACTTGTCTTGTCATTAGCCTTTTCCTTTATCCCAAATCTCCTACTTTTGTTTCTCACTTACTCTCTTATCCTATAAAAGAGAGTGCCTTGTGTTCATTTTAAACACATCAAATAAATGTTTCTTATTCTATATGGTATTAGATGTGTTCAATCCTCATCAATTTAATGTTGTTTCTCCCCCACCCCCCTATATCAACAACCCCATATACCTCCATCTCATCATCCTCCACCAGTCAATAGACCATCCTGAACCATCAACCTTCAAACCCCATGGATCATTACCCCATCAACCTCTCCTTGCCTCTTCAACTTCCACCGCCTCATCGACCTCCCATCTCCTCTTCAACTTCCACCACCCTATTGGCCATTTCCACATCGACCATTACCCCATCAACCTCCCTTCACATCCTCAATTTCCACCACCCCATCAACCTCCCTTAACCCATCAACCTCCAAGCCCATCGACATCCACCCTATAGACCTCCACCATCGACCTCTACCACCTCTGCAACTTCCAACCCCCATCGACCTCCACAACCTGTTTGACATTCACCCCATAGATATCCACCTCATTAACCTCCACCCCTCATTGACCTTCACCCCATCGACCTCCACCCCATCGACCTCCATCCCATCAACCTCTCTTCCTCTTAATCTCTTCTAGCTAATATCAAAATAGCAAGTTGAGGACCCATAAGTAAAATCTTTTTTTTTCTAGACCACATGGTGGATTTTATATCACACAATGAAGGTGTAGGTCTTTACTTCTTCTCTCTACTAACCCTATTAGGGTTTCTCATATTTGTTGATCAAGATCTACTATTGCTCCCTATCGCCCCTATGCAAGTTTCTCAGAATTGTTGACCCATGTCTACTACTGCTCTTTACTACCCCTATGTGGGTTTCTTGGATTTATGGTTCTCAGTCTGCTATTATTCTCTACTATCCCAATGCAAGTTTTTTAGATCTGTCGATCCAGATATGCATCTTCTATTGTTGCATCTTCTTCTTTAAATGTGTCATCACTCCAACTTCTAGGACAACTACTTATCCTCCTCACTCTTTGTGTGTTATGATCATGAAACTTGACGGATCGAATTATCATATTTGGTCAACATCTTTTGAACTATATATCAAAGCCCAATGGTACTATTCCCATATCTCTACTTATGCTAAAATCTCTCATGATGCTACGGCTGATGAAAACATCAAACAAGCGTACACTAAGTGGTCTAAAGATGATTCGGGAGTTATGACATGGATGGTGAACAGTATTGAAACAAAGATTAGTCAGCCTCCCCTTTGCCTTCAAAACACCAAATCCATATGGGATCAACTACCCCTTGTGACTGATGGATCTCGAAAAGACTAATACAACCAATGCTTAACACTCTAGGCTGAATACAAAGTATATCATCCTTTTTATTTCAACATCAAAGAAGTTAAGTGACAACAAAATTAACTTTATTTAGTTTAGTTCATGGATGGAATCCCTTAGTCTCCCTCTTATGTTGTTGACCAGATTTTATCCAGTGATCCCTTACTCACACAAAGTGTTGTTCTCAAGTGTGTTCAATGTATTTCTTCCATGTCTCCGCTACCTACTACTTCTTCTTATCACTAGGTTCTTGTTGTCCTCTACCATGTCTCTGATCAAGGACATGGACTTGGTCATGGTGGCAGTCGGGGTGGTCATTCTTATACTACTAGATGTGGTCCTCATCTTGGCCCTGGACGATGCCAACATTAACTTCCTACTGATAACGGCTTCTGCACCTTTTTTGGGTGCATGAACCAAAATGAGGACCACTACTAGAAAGAGTACAGTGCACCTGCCTGGGTTAACTAGATCTCCTATGATACTTGTGAAGATTTTACTTCTACAGCCTCAACTTTTACTCTGCCAATGGTTGAGTGGAGTTGCTCATAGTTTGAAGCAGTCGTTCAGGATTGTCAGGAGAGTCTGCTTATATATATATGGTTTTTCTAATCTTTTTAGGGCATTGATGAAAACAAATCGAGTTCCTTGTATGGTAGTGGTTGATGGAACTCAGTTTATAGTACTTGGAATCGGAACTATATCTCTATCTAAAATATTGTCAATAAAATCAGTCTTATATGTTCCAAGACTTTAACTTAATATCTTATCTTTTAGGAGAATTGTTAAGAGCCTTCATTACTTAATCACTTTTTAACTCGAGGGTTGTGTATTTTAGGATCTCCACATGAAGACAAGGATTGGTTAAAGACATGAGGCACCTGACAGAATGTACTACCTGGATGTTTTGCAATCTACTACTGCTCTTCTATCATCTTCTGTGACTGGTCTGTAATGGCACTACCGTCTGGGAAACCCTTCTGCTGCTAGATTAAGATGTTTTTTTCCTATGATACATGATAAAACTTTTGTTTGTGAATCATGTAAATTTGGAAAACAAACTAGGATAGTGTTTCCTAAGAAAAAGGAGATCAGTTCTAAAGATCTTTTTGATATTGATCATGCTAATGTATGGTGCCTTTGCTCAGTGACTAGCCATTCAGAATTCCATTATTTTTTTACTTATATTGATTACTTTTCATGGGCAACTTAGTTTTTCTATCAAAGGATTGTAATAATAGTATGAAAACTATTACTACCTTCTTCACTCAAAATCCAAATCATTTCAATAAAAATGTTATAATTTTTAGAACTAATTCGAGATTGTGAAGTAGCAAGACAGATATGGATCAAGATTATACCACAAGAAGCAACCCTCTTTTTCTCCTGTTCCTGTGTTCCCTCATGGTTCGAATACATTCTTAAAGGGCTCCAACGGATCCCGGACTGGAAAACAAAATTTTCGATTGCTTGCTGGAGAATATGGAAGAACCATAACTTATTCATTTTCGAACAAAAGAGTATCCCGCCAATAGTGATGACAGTCAACTGCATAGCAGAAGCTTCATCTATAACCCTCTCTATGGCCCGAGCTTGCAATCCATCAGGAAATATGCCTATCTCCCGTTTTCCTACTCGTATCTCTACAACCATCATTTATGTTGACGCTGCAATATCATACAACACAAAATCAATGTGCTTATGTGCAACAGTCAGGAATACTCTTGGTCAATGGAAGAAGGGCTCTGCCAAGCTTTGCCTAGGCTCGGATGCAATGGAAGGTAAGCTCAAGGCCATCTTGCATGGCACAAAACTTGCTTCTCTCAACAACTTTGACGAATGCTTAATCATTTTAGATTCTTGGAATGTTGTACAATGGATTTCACTCCTACAAGACCCCCCTGACAAATACCATACTCTTACTATGAGGATTATTGAAATCTTGACCAGGGGAGGAATAAAGAAAGTGGTACACCAAAGAAGAAGTCAAAACAAGCTCACAGATGCGTTGGCCAAGTTTTGCTTGAAACAACTTTATCTCTCTGATATCCATTTGTTCCCAAGATTATTTCCTTTATGTCCTTGATGTAACTGGTTTACCAGTATAACAAAAAAATAATGCCTTAGAATTTATATAAAAGTGAATTTCTCATTTTTGTACAACTCGTGGTACCATTCTTCAAACTTCCTTCTCTTATACACCATAGAAAATGGTGTGGCCAAAAGAAAAAATCACTGACTTCTCAACATAGCATGTTCCATTCTTTTTCAGTATCATGTTCCTCGAACCTTTTTCCTTGAGCCTGTATTCAATGTGTGCTACTTAATTAACTATATGTCATTGTCTGGCCTAAATAATAAAGTACCTTATACTTCTTTGTATCTTGATGCACCTCTTTTTTTGTACCATTGTGCATCTTTAGAGGCACCTGTTATGTTAAGAATCTTCACCCTGGGATATCTAAACTTGATCCACGCTCAACTAAGTGTGTCTTTCTAGGATATTCTAGAACTCAAAAAGGATATTTATGTTATCATCCTTCCAATTGATAGTGGCTTGTTAGTGTTGATGTGGTCTTTTTTTTAACATATTCCTTACTACTCTAAACAAGGGTATGCCTTATCCAGTGATCTTCTTGATCCTACTCCACTACCTGAGGTTTTGAAAAATGAATCTCCTGATGAAGCTAAAGTTACTATTTTTCCTTTGAGAAGACACTAGGTTACATTTTCCTTCATGGCCCCTCCACAACCATCTCATTCATTAGCAGATTAAAACAACTCCCAGGTAACTTCTGATATAAATAGAGGAAAGATGTTTTCTTTTACATTCAACATCCAATTAGTAATTAGTGTTCTACTACTAATATAGGCTCTAGTTTTGTGTAATTTACTGCAGATATCTCTATTATCTCTATACCAAAAATTGTTATGCATGCTCTTAAACATCTTGTGTGGCTACAAGCTATGGATGCTGAAATGATTGCTCTTCTTGGTCGCATGACATGAGATCTAGTTGATCTCCCTCACAACTACCCTGATATTGGGGTGTCGGTGGATATTCACTGTCAAATATCAACTGGATGGCTTGAGTGATAGATTAAAAGTGTTCCTATTTACAAAAGCATGTATCAAACATATGGGGTAGATCACTTTGAAACCTTTTCTCTTGTTTCTAGACTTAACTTTGTACTGGTGCTTATAATTGTTTTAGTGAACAAAGATTAGCCTCTTTTTCAACTTGATGTTAAAAATGTTTTTCTATATGGCAAATTACATGAAGAAGTCTATATGGAACAACCACCTAGATTTATTGCTTAGGAGGAGAATTCTAAAGTTTGTAGACTTTAGAAAGAAATTTATGGCCTAAAACAAATCCTAGGAGCATATTTTGATAAGTTGAGCCAGATACTTCTTAAATTTAAATTGTAACACTCACTTTCTTCTCATTTTGTGTTTATTATAAAAACCAATTTCAGGCGTGTTATTTATTGTGTATGTAAATTATATCATTCGAGAGACTTCAAGCTACTAAACACTATCTAGAGAAAAATTTTGCTACAAAAGATCTTGAAAAACTAAGATACTTCTTGGGAATTGTAGTTTCTAGGTCTTCTTCCGGCATATGTCTTTCACAACACAAATATGTTCTAGATCTTCTGTAAGAAATAGGCATGCTTGGCTATAAACTTGATAGCACTTCTCTAGATCCCAATACAAATTGGGATGATGAATTTTCACCACCCTTTCCTGATAACCACCAATACAGAAGATTGGTTGGTTGGTCAGCTTATATATCTTACTATTACTAGAGATGACATTACTCCAGTTGTTGGTCTTATCAGTCGATATCTAGATATACCTCAACAATATCATTATGATGTTGTTTGTTATATCGTTAAATATCTTAAAAGTTATCCATGGAAAGGATTTTTGTATCAAAGAGACATGGATTGCAAACTCACTAGATATTTTGATTATGTGGATAGTAGATGTTACAAAAAAATCCACCTTTGGATATTGTACCTTTATTGGAGGCAACCTAGTTTCATGACGTAGTAAGAAGTAGACTTTGATTTCTTGATCTACTATTGAAGTAGAATATAGAGTTATAGCTCATATCTTGTGAGTTGGTGTGGGTCTAAGAACTCCTCAAAGAATTTGACATCTATGATGTTGATCCTCTTCCCATGTACTACGTCAACAAAGCCTCCATGTTTATTGCCAACAATACTACTTTTCATGAGTGGGCCAAGCATATCAAAGTGGATTGCCACGTTGTACGGGAATTTGTCCTCTCTGATTTGTACTTGTTATCCACAGACCAAAGACCAAGTTGCGGACATCTTCACCAAGATACTTTCCAAGGTGTGTTTACCACAGTGACGGATAGGGTGGGCATGTTTGACATCTATGCTTCAAGTTGAGCAGGAGTATTAATATATATACTTTATTACCTTAGTATATATGCTTTACTACTTTATGTTCCACTTATGCTTTAGACTTTTCTTGTCTTTAGCATCTTCCTTCATCTCATATTGCCTACTTATGTTTCCCACTTACTCTCTTATGCTATAAAAGAGAGTGCCTTGTGTTTGTTTTAACACATCAAATAAAGGTTTCTTATCCTATAATAATATAATGAGGGTTTGTTTGACAATGATGGATTAATTGGTAGATATAGATTTACGAGAATGATAGGCATCTAGGGAAACAAAAATGGCATGGTGTCCTATCAGTCTTGCTTGGTTAAAATAGAAATGAATACTATTGCTAACCATTAGTGAGGAACGATGGAAAGATCATATTTATAGAAATAGTTAATAGGGAGGTTGGATGATGGCATGTTGCAAGAGAATGATAAATGGTGGCCTCTCATAACTGCATATTTTTCAGAAGAAATAATTTGGATAGAAAATGTAACATTAATTAGGAAAGAGAAAACAATAGAATTGAAGTAATGACAAATGGAGAGGTAGGGACAGGTGCGATCTCTGAGCACCATGGCATTATTGTAGTAGAGGGGTTGTTATATGTACTAACCATGAGACGATAATCATCATATGCTAGAGGACCTCTATTTTCCTTTCTCTCTCATATAATTTTCATATTCTTTGTTTCATGAAGAAAATTAGAGGCTTGGAATTGTGGAAGTACTATAACACATATGCAAAATAAGGATGTCGTTCTCTTCATTGATGCCAGCCTTATCAACCTGATGGATAGTAATTTTAATATAACCTTATAGTATACAGCATTTTCTAATTATCTTTCACACATAATCTTTCAACAATCTATATTTAAAGACAAATAGAGATGATATCATATGCTCTTTGTCTATTTCATAGTTTTCTTTATGCAGGATGGACTGCTTGTATAGCTTATTACCAATAATCTTAGTACAAAGGATTATGTTTAAGGTATTTTAAAATATATTTGTCCCATTATCATTGAATCCACAATCTATGTTCCATAATGAAATACAGATGTATTGATACATATAACCACTAGAGCACATATGAAGCACTTGATACCGTGTGTAAAAGGTGGACATTGTTTTATGTATTATGTAGTAAGCGCTCATCATATTGATTAGGGATTCATAGTTTTATTAACCCCTCCAATATCTAGCATACCATCTCCATTCCTAAAAGATATACAAGTGCATGGATAAGTGAAATTTTTTCAGCCTATGTAAGAGGTGTGTTCTTAGCACGTCGACCTCATTATATAGAGGGATTCTAATTTTTGTTAATCTTTTTGTTTGTAGCTTTCCCTTATTCTATTTTGCACATAGATTTTAAGAGAATTCATCACACCTCATCTGAAGCCTAGTTAAAGACCAACAAATAATGTTTATTCATCTTCTATTATTTAGTGAATACATTTTCCATATATTTTACTGGACCAATCATACAATATTGTGCAAATTTGATTGGCTTGGAGTATTCTAAATTTGAGAACAAACTTCTTTTTCAAGTAACTTTTCATAAGATATCCCAGACTCCCATTATGATAGAATTAGAATCTATGCATACTCAATAATAATGAAAAATGGGTATATTTGTAGGGATCATTTCGTATATACTTATTATGTCACTATTATTGATTTTTTTCAAGATATAATAAATATCGATACAAGTTGTATCTTACATGTTAATGAATAGATTTTGGCATCTTTCTTTTTGACATTGACATGTTGTCTTGATGAAAACATGGATTGAAATATTCTAAAGTATTTAATATATTCAAAGAGGTCTTAAGGGAGTCCAAACGTGTGAACCCCCCCCCCCCCAAATGAGACTTGGGTAATGGAATGATGAAGTACAAAATGCTATTAAACTAAAAAGGGAGACCTATAGGAGCTTGCCCAAATATGAAGGTGATGCTACTTTTCAAACATAGAACCAAGCAAAGAAAGAAACTAAAAAGATTGTTCAAGAGGAAAGATCTACATACTTTAAAGATATTTATAAGGTGTTGGACACAAGTGAGTTTGAATAATATAGATATAAGATGGCTCATATAATAGAAATGAAAGGAAGAGACCTCAGTCAAGTACAATGAATTGAGAATGAAGTTGGTAGAGTGGTAGTGAAGGATGATGTTATAAAGAACCAATGGAGAAACTACTTTCATAAGTTTTTCAATGGAAACATGATGAATAATTTAAGAGACTCATGAAACATGAATATAACATATATGATTTACACATGACAAGTTTCAATATTTGAAGCCAAGTATGATTTGCAAAAGTTGCAAATGAGAAATGCATGCGGATTAGATGGTATTCCAATTGAAATATGGAAGATTATGGGGGTGAAGGATTTATGTGGTTAATGAAACTATTTAACAATATTATGAAGACCAAGAAAATGTTGGATAATGAAGAAGTAGTCTAATATTGTAACATACTGAAATTCCCGATGTACCTCTTTGTACTCTTTTCTATAAGTTTTGTCCTTCTTTTCATCCCATATGTCCTTGGTTTGATTTAATGGAATTATGATGGTTATTGGATAAATATTTCCTATATATTCTTATTACAGGGTTGCATGCACAAATACCTCAGTTAGATTTAGATAATGGGTCTAGAATGCAATTTCACATCATGTAATAAAAAGAATAAAATGTTTCGTCCTAGAACTTTCTAGCATTTCCTAGAATAAGAGAAATAAGAGAAAATCCGAATTTTATATAAGGGAGAAGATAAATGTAATAATTAAAGGTAATATGAGAATTAATGGGTAAAGAAGATAATTAGAAAGATTTTTGCACCAAATATTATAATCTGAAACCATCATGATAATTTGATAATTAAATTCATTTCCTTGAGCAAAAAGTAACTTAAGGTCCAAGTATCATTTAAAATGGAACCTAATTATAAATATCAATAACATTATCAAAAGAATATAGGAAATATGCCAATAAAGAGAAATAAAATACTTAATGTTCTCAAATCAGGAAAATAACTCCAAATTCGTATTCTAAACATAAAAATAAGCCTCTGTGCAAATTTGCAACTAATTTGGATAATGTGTGAATAATGAGTAAAATAGGAGAGAGAGAAAGTGTGTAGAATGTTCTATTTATTTAATAAATAAAAAGATAATCTCAACTTGTGAAGATAATTGCAAAATCGTGTTCCAATCCCTTAAGGAGACTTATGGGTGAAGTTACACTAAATTTAGATAATGTTATCACCTCTTTTGATGGAGGAAAGAGAAAATGATATAATAATTAATTCACCAATCAAACTTTCTCAAAAGGCAAAACTAACTCCATATTTGGATTCTACGCGTCAAAATAAATTAGGATATAAAATTTGGTAATTTTTGGGCAACGTTTGAGCCCCAAAATGAAGAGAGAGAAAAACATTAAAGATTTAAATGAGTTTGATCGATTTTTTTTAGAAATTCGATTTTCCTTCTCCCAAGCGCATGATCGGACGGCCCAGATTCTTTAGTGGACCCGCGTCCACCGATCCGACGGCACGCGATCGTCTTCTACCTCTAGCCGTATTAGGCAACAGGTGCTTTATTTCCGATTTTTTAAATCAACATGTCTCGAGTTTTACTCGACGATTTTTGCTCAAATAAGTTTCTTTGGATTCCTTGCGCGATTCCGCTCCGATTTATCCCAAAATCTTTGGGATTAGGCGAGTTTTCGAGAAACTCCTAAAGTGGTCGCCAACCTCCTCTCTTTGCTCCTACCTAAACCCTAACCTAGGGCATGTTGCCTATATATATCCCAGCCCCGATGACCGCCATCACCTTACCAACCTGCTCGTGCCTCCAATTTGGTTTTTCATGCTCGATCTGACCCCCATCTGGACGCCGAAGACGCCTGGCTTGCGGCGCCCCTCCTTCTCCAGTTGCTTCACCTCCGTTCAATCAAGAGGTATCACCAACTTCGGTTCTTCTTCCTCTTTCTTTTGGATGCTTGAACGTTTGATTTGGTCGTGTATCGCGGTTTTGCCCAATTTGGGCCGAGCAAGCTGCTCGCTGCTCGTGGAGATCGGGCAAGGGAGGAAGAAGACTCCCTGTCGTTTTACCTTTTTGCCCCTAGCCGCTCTCTTGGTTTGTTTTTTGCGCAAGGGACAATTCTGCCTTTTTCTCCTGCTTTGACCGCTTGACCCCGATCGCACGATCGGTAGCGGGCGTCCGCGAGGCGCGGGTCACCGCTGCCGAGCGCTCGCTACCGCACGGCCTAGTTGGCCTTGCCTACGTGGCAGGCTGCTATTGGTTGAGACGAAATATTTTCTATAAATTAATCTATTGGTCAAAAATTAAAAGTAGATAGTGTTTTGAATTCAGGAAAATGAGACCTATTCGTTAAAAATAATTTTGAGTCGTGATTTTGATGTTTGCAAAAACGTAATTTTTAGAATAGATTAATTAGCTTAAAAATCACTAAAATTAACCCTAAGAATCTGTATTTCCAAAATATACAATATTATATGTTATTTTGATCAGGAAAACCTAACTAAGATGGTGATGATGTTTTTGGAGTCTAAATCGATGATTTGCGTGAAAAGTTAGTGAACTAGGGTTTTCAATCTTTTAAATGAATGCATGTAATTCTAATTTATGAATATAATGATGTATTAGGGAAATTGGGTTTATAATTCGTGTGAAGAGTTGAAAAGGGAAATTCTAGAACACCTGAGGCTAAGGTATGTGTTTTGTTTGTGCATCTACCTTTCAGTTGGGAAAACATTAATCCATTACCCATACTTTCTTATGAGGTTTAACTTGATCTAAATCCTTAAATCTTGAAACCTAAATTTCTTATTGCCTCAAAGGTAGATGTAGTATTCTCTTGTTTGGGTATTCATACCCCACTGCCATGTTACATATTCATTTTCTTAACCTTGCCATAACTCTTTTGTTAGCATGTAATTAAATGATCTATTTAATGTTTAAGTAGTGGTACTTATGTACAACCACCCATAGAGGGCATGTATAAAATCGCCCTAGGGGAATGTTTATAATTCTCCCCAATATAAATTGTAGGTGATTGGAAATGTTTTTATTCTTCCCTCACCTAAGGTTAGAGGTCCGGTAGGTGCCTCAACCCTACTTAGTTAGGTAGACATATTAATTGACATGCTAAAACCCTTATTTATTTTGTTAATGGCAAGTTTCATTATAAAAAGCCTCATACTCTTTGATATCTCTTTTTACACCAAATATCTAGCCTAATTTACTTGTTACAACTTTCATTGCCATTGTTAGAATTTTCTTGTAACACATACTTCCATTGTTTTTCCCTCTTGCTGGGTGTATTCCCAACCACCCAGGTGTTGGTGATGAGCAAGGTGAAGGAAGGGCTTGAAGAAAGGTTCCTCTACAGTTGAACGTTAGCTTGTCAAGAAGGATGGCTAGGTTGCTATAGCTAGATCCTCTTATCTTATCTTTTCTTTTCTTTTAGAAATCATTCATGTGAAGCCATTAGAAGGCTTGTTATTTCTTTCTTTCCGCTACTATTGGCATTTTATTATGTATCTGGAATCATGCTTATTTATTTGGAATATTATGCAATCATCCTCAAGTCTCTAAATTCTTGTTAAAATTGTGGATGCTTGTATTTCCTTTAAATTTTAGTAAAGAGGTGATCTCGCCTCTTTACAGCATGGCATCAGAGCCTTTAGGCGACTATTAGGGCATGCAGTTGAAGCAAGGGTGACTAGAAAGGATTAGGGTATCGGGGGCTGGCAAAATTTTCTTCCGCACCACTAGCTTGGAATACGAGGACTCCCGTGCCCATATGATCTGGCATGGCCTGCGCCGATACGAATTGCCTGAAATAGTATGCTTTTAGGCAATAGCATTCTAGTTATCCTTTTTCTCATCTCTATTTCTATTCCCTCTCATCTATGATTCTTTACTCCTGAGAATTTAATATGTTAACCCTAATTTCAGGAGAGGTGACTTGTTTGACAACACAAACCAGGAGTCGACCACTGACAACCCCGACACTCCTGCGACTCCTGCTATTAACCAACCTACTTCTAGTGTTCCCGCCTTCACACCTGAGCAAGAGCTGGCGATGTTGCGACAGTTGTTGTCCTCCACCATGATGGGACAACTCAACACCATTACTGTTGTTGCCACCAAGCCGAGGGAGTTCACCCTCACCGATTTCATCAAGATGCAGCCACCCTACTTCAAGGGTGAGAGTGAGCCTAACATGGTGGAGAAAGACGACGATTGGGTGTTGGCCCTGGATCGGACCTTCGAGGGTATGGCATGCCCTCCTCACCAGAAGGTTCGGTTCGCGACGTACGTGCTGGATGGACCGGCGCGCGTTTGGTGGAACGGTGTTGCCCGCACTCGGGACACCTCCTCCATGGAGTGGACCCAGTTCCTAAAGTTGTTAAGAAAGAAGTACATATGCCCTGCTTTCCTGAGGAAGAAGGAGGCTGAGTTTTACAGTCTCAAGCAAGGAAGCATGAGCGTGGCCGACTACGTTCAGAAATTTCTGTTGTTAGAACGTTACGCCACCGACCTTAGAGCTGACAGAAGAGCGACCTTGTTCTTGGAGGGCCTGAACTATCATGTTGGTCGAAGCTGCATTCCACAACTACCACTCACGTTTCAACAAATGGTGGACAAGCCTCTCGCCATTGAGTCTTATCCGGGGTTTCAAGCTTCCAATGGCTTCAACAACAAAAGGAAGAATCCGAACCACCATGAGAACCGTGGACGTGATCGCTGCAATAGATGCAATCGCCACCATCCTCCTGGAAGATGCCCCACCAACAATGCACCTGCTCGTAATGGCAACCGCCCTCCACCAACCTGCCATGAGTGCGGCCAAGTTGGGCATATCCGACCCAACTGCCCCCGTTTCCAGCAAGGGCAGAATAATGCCCCACAGCCGCAACAGCCGAGACAGAACCTGCCGCCGCGGAACAACAACAACCAGAACCCGAGGCGTCCGCCAGCTGAGAGGCAGAATGGGAGAGTTTTTGCTCTCAATGCTGAAGAGGAGGGTGAAGGCAATGAAGTGATTGAAGGTACACTGCACCTTTATATGCATCCTTTAAAAGCCCTGTTTGATTCTGGTTCCTCCAATACCTTCATATCTAGACAGTTTGCCTCTATGCTTGAAATCGAATCTGCGTTTATGGATCATGTGTCAGATGTAAAAACTCCTAGTGGTAAAATATGCTCCTCGTACCTCCAAACTCCTACCTTGAACCTCTGTATATCCGGAATAATGTTTCCCACAGTTTTTGTCTTGCTTGATATGACCGTCTTTGACATCATCCTGGGTATGGATTGGTTAAAGAAGTATAAAGCAGTTTTGTACTGTGAGGAATCCAAGGTTAGTTTGTTTCATCCTGTTGAAGGGAAAGTGTGTGTCAAGGGCAAGAAGCGAGGAGAGCGACAGTTCGTCATCTCTGCCATCAAAGCTGAAAAACTCGTCTCGTAAGGGTGTAGAGCCTTTCTAGCCTCCATAGTTCTCGATGCTACACCTCCTGCTCTAGAACATGTTGATGTGGTGAAGGACTTCCCAGATATCTTTCCTGAGGAGTTACCCGGGTTGCCACCAACTCGCGAGGTGGAATTCTCCATCGAGCTCATACCTGGAACTACACCAATATCGAAGCCACCCTACCGCTTGGCCCCTGCCGAGCTGGCGGAGTTGAAGAAGCAGCTTGAAGAGCTTCTCGACATGGGCTTCATTCGCCCTAGTGTTTCCCCATGGGGAGCCCCTGTCCTGTTCATGAAGAAGAAGGATGGCTCTTTGCGGATGTGTATGGACTACCGCATGCTCAACCAGGTGACAGTGAAGAATCGTTATTCGTTGCCGCGCATCGACGACCTATTCGATCAGCTGAAGTCATCCACCGTGTTCTCCAAAATGGATCTGCGAAGTGGTTACTACCAGATGCGTGTAAAGGATGATGATGTTCCGAAGACAGCATTCAAAACTCGCTATGGGCATTATGAATTTATGGTCATGCCTTTTGGTTTGACGAATGCCCCTGCTGCGTTCATGGACCTGATGAACCGAGTATTCCGCCCATACCTCGACAAGTTTGTAGTGGTGATTATTGATGACGTTTTGGTTTATTCCAAGACGTTGGAACAACATCGCGAGCACCTGCGGATTGTACTCAGCACATTGCGAGAAAATCAATTGTATGCAAAATTCTCAAAATGTGAGTTATGGATAAAGGAAGTTATGTTTCTTGGTCATGTGATTTCTGCCGGCCATATAGTTGTTGATCCTGTGAAGGTAGAAGTTGTGACAAAGTGCCATGCTCCGAAAAACCCATCAGAAATCCGTAGTTTCCTTGGTCTAGATGGTTACTATCGGAAGTTTATCAAAGGGTTTTCTGAGTTGGCTTTACCTTTGACCAAGCTGACTCGGAAGGAGGTCAAGTTCTCATGGACCCCTGAGTGTGAAGACAACTTTTAGAAGTTGAAGATGAGTCTGACTTCTACTCCCGTGCTTGCTTTGCCTGTTGAGGGCATACCCTATGTCATCTACACTGACGCATCCCGACAAGGCTTAGGGTGTGTTTTGCTGCAAGATGGAAAGGTGATCGCCTATGCTTCTCGACAGTTGAAACCTAATGAAGCTAATTGGCCTACGCATGATTTGGAGCTTGCTGCCATAGTTCATGCTTTGAAGATCTGGCAACACTACCTCTATGGTGAAAAGTTTGAAGTCTTTTCTGATCACAAGAGTCTCAGATATCTGCTGACTCAGAAGGATCTGAACTTGCGACAGCGGAGGTGGATGGAATATCTTAAAGATTACAACTTCACCATCACCTATCATCCTGGTAAAGCAAATGCCGTAGCTGATGCTTTAAGTCACAAGAAGGATGTTGTTTGTGCTGCTCTAAGATGTTCTGTGTGGGAAAACCTTGAACATGTGGCCAGTTGGAGACCTCAGCCTGACGATTTTGTGGATGAAGATAAGTTGTGTGTTCATATGGCCAGTTTGACCATTACACCAACCTGGATCTCAGAAGTCGTGACTGCACAGTTGGAGAGTTCCGATCTTGAAGAGTTGAAAGCTTTATCTGAGAAACTACAATCTGACTTCTCTGTCGGAGTGGATGGTGCTATCCGCTTCAAACAAAGGTTGTGGATTCCCGATGCTGGTGATCTGAGACAGAAGGTTCTGAGTGAAGCTCATGGGTCCAAGTACACTATTCACCCTGGCACAACCAAGATGTACAAGGACTTACAGCGAAGCTTCTGGTGGAAGAACATGAAGAATGATATAGCTCTGTTCGTAGCAAAGTGCTTGACATGTTAGCAAGTCGAGATTGAACATCAACGACCTGGTGGTCTTCTTCTTCCTCTTGAGATTCCAGAATGGAAGTGGGAGAAGATCACAATGGACTTTGTTACCGGTTTCCCTAAGTCCAAGAAAGGATATGATGTTGTTTGGGTGGTGATTGATCAGCTTACAAAATCTGCTCATTTCTTGCCTTTCAAAACCATGTATAAAGTTGCTGAGATGGCTCAGTTGTATGTGGAGTGGATAGTTCATCTACATGGTGTCCCTGCTATGATAGTTTCTGATCGAGACCCGAAATTCACTTCTCGCTTATGGGTTCAGATTCAGGAAGAGATGGGTACTGATCTGCATTTCAGCACTGCTTACCACCCGCAAACCGATGGTCAGTCCGAGAGAACAGTTCAGATTCTGGAGGACTTGCTACGTGCTTGTGTGATGGATTGGGGTGGTGCCTGGGATCGATATCTACCATTAGGAGAGTTCGCTTACAACAATAGCTACCAAGCCAGTATTGGTATGCCACCTTTTGAAGCTCTCTATGGTAGACCTTGTCGTTCACCTTTGCATTGGGATGATGTTGGTGAACGTTCCCTAGTAAAGACTGATGACATGCAGATGATGATTGAGAAGGTACAGTTGATGAAGAAACGGATGAAAGATGCTCAAGACAGACAAAAGATGTATGCTGATAAAAAGAGGTCTGATGTAAGCTTCTTAGTGGGAGACTATGCTTTTCTAAAGATCAAACCTATACGTTCTATTGTAAGATCTAAAGTAAAAGGCAAGTTGAGTCCTCGCTATGTTGGACCATTTGAGATCTTAGATAAAGTGGGAGATTGTGCATATCGTCTAGCTTTGCCTCCTGTTTATGATAAGATTCACAATGTGTTCCATGTTTCTGTGTTAAGGAAGTACGTTAAGGATCTGTCGCATGTACTCACCATTGAACCTATGGAGATTAATGAGAATCTGACTTATGAAGAACTACCTGTGAAGATCCTTGACTCCTGAGTAAAGCAGCTGAAGAGTAAGGAGATAGAGTTAGTGAAGGTTTTTTGGAGATACCATGGTTTAGAAGAAACCACTTGGGAGTTGAGAGATGAGATGTTACGTACTCACCCTTCCCTCTTTGTATGAGATTTTGGGGACGAAATCCTTTTTAAGGGGTGGAGTGTTGTAACATACTGAAATTCCCGATGTACCTCTTTGTACTCTTTTCTATAAGTTTTGTCCTTCTTTTCATTCCATATGTCCTTGGTTTTGATTTAATGGAATTATGATGGTTATTCGATAAATGTTTCCTATATATTCTTATTACAGGGTTGCATGCACAAATACCTCAGTTAGATTTAGATAATGGGTCTAGAATGCAATTTCACATCAAGTAATAAAAAGAATAAAATGTTTCGTCCTAGAACTTTCTAGCATTTCCTAGAATAAGAGAAATAAGAGAAAATCCGAATTTTATATAAGGGAGAAGATAAATGTAATAATTAAAGGTAATATGAGAATTAATGGGTAAAGAAGATAATTAGAAAGATTTTTGCACCAAATATTATAATCTGAAACCATCATGATAATTTGATAATTAAATTCGTTTCCTTGAGCAAAAAGTAACTTAAGGGCCAAGTATCATTTAAAATGGAACCTAATTATAAATATCAATAACATTATCAAAAGAATATAGGAAATATGCCAATAAAGAGAAATAAAATACTTAATGTTCTCAAATCAGGAAAATAACTCCAAATTCGTATTCTAAACATAAAAATAAGCCTCTGTGCAAATTTGCAACTAATTTGGATAATGTGTGAATAATGAGTAAAATAGGAGAGAGAGAAAGTGTGTAGAATGTTCTATTTATTTAATAAATAAAAAGATAATCTCAACTTGTGAAGATAATTGCAAAATCGTGTTCCAATCCCTTAAGGAGACTTATGGGTGAAGTTACACTAAATTTAGATAATGTTATCACCTCTTTTGATGGAGGAAAGAAAAAATGATATAATAATTAATTCACCAATCAAACTTTCTCAAAAGGCAAAACTAACTCCATATTTGGATTCTACGCGTCAAAATAAATTAGGATATAAAATTTGGTAATTTTTGGGCAACGTTTGAGCCCCCAAATGAAGAGAGAGAAAAACATTAAAGATTTAAATGAGTTTGATCGATTTTTTTTAGAAATTCGATTTTCCTTCTCCCAAACGCATGATCGGACGGCCCAGATTCTTTAGTGGACCCGCGTCCACCGATCCTATGGCACGCGATCGTCTTCTACCTCTAGCCGTATTAGGAAACATGTGCTTTATTTCCGATTTTTCAAATCAACATATCTCGAGTTTTACTCGACGATTTTTGCTCAAATAAGTTTTGTTGGATTCCTTGCGCGATTCCGCTCCGATTTATCCCAAAATCTTTGGGATTAGGTGAGTTTTCGAGAAACTCCTAAAGTGGTCGCCGACCTCCTCTCTTTGCTCCTACCTACACCCTAACCTAGGGCATGTTGCCTATATATATCCCAGCCCCGATGACCGCCATCACCTTACCAACCTGCTCGTGCCTCCAATTTGGTTTTTTGTGCTCGATATGACCCCCATCTGGACACCGAAGACGCATGGCTTGCGGCGCCCCTCTCTCTCCAGTTGCTTCACCTCCGTTCAATCAAGAGGTATCACCAACTTCGGTTCTTCTTCCTCTTTCTTTTGGATGCTTGAACGTTTGATTTGGTCGTGTATCGCGGTTTTGCCCAATTTGGGCCGAGCAAGCTGCTCGCTGCTCATGGAGATCGGGCAAGGGAGGAAGAAGACTCCCTGTCGTTTTACCTTTTTGCCCCTAGCCGCTCTCTTGGTTTGTTTTTCGCGCAAGGGACAATTCTGCCTTTTTCTCCTGCTTTGACCGCTTAACCCCGATCGCACGACCGGTAGCGGGCATCCGCGAGGCGCGGGTCACCACTGTCGAGTGCTCGCTACCGCACGGCCTAGTTGGCCTTGCCTACGTGGCAGGCTGCTATTGGTTGAGACGAAATATTTTCTATAAATTAATCTATTGGTCAAAAATTAAAAGTAGATAGTGTTTTGAATTCAGGAAAACGAGACCTATTCGTTAAAAATAATTTTGATTCATGATTTTGATGTTTGCAAAAACGTAATTTTTAGAATAGATTAATTAGCTTAAAAATCACTAAAATTAACCCTAAGAATCTATATTTCCAAAATATACAATATTATATGTTGTTTTGATCAGGAAAACCTAACTAAGATGGTGATGAGGTTTTTGGAGTCTAAATCGATGATTTGCGCGAAAAGTTAGTGAACTAGGGTTTTCAATCTTTTAAATGAATGCATGTAATTCTAATTTATGAATCTAATGATGTATTAGGGAGACCTCAGTTGGAGACCTCAGCCTGACGATTCTGTGGATGAAGATAAGTTGTGTGTTCATATGGCCAGTTTGACCGTTACACCAACCTGGATCTCAGAAGTCATGACTGCACAGTTGGAGAGTTCCGAGTTTGAAGAGTTGAAAGCTTTATCTGAGAAACCGCAATCTGACTTCTCTGTCGGAGTGGATGGTGCTATCCGCTTCAGACAAAGGTTGTGGATTCCCGATGCTGGTGATCTGAGATAGAAGGTTCTGAGTGAATTTCATGGGTCCAAGTACACTATTCACCCTGGCACAACCAAGATGTACAAGGACTTATAGTGAAGCTTCTGGTGGAAGAACATGAAGAATGATATAGCTCTGTTCGTAGCAAAGTGCTTGACATGTCAGCAAGTTAAGATTGAACATCAACGACCCGGTGGTCTTCTTCTTCCTCTTGAGATTCCAGAATGGAAGTGGGAGAAGATCACAATGGACTTTGTTACCAGTTTCCCTAAGTCCAAGAAAGGATATGATGCTGTTTATGTGGTGATTGATCGACTTACAAAATCTACTCATTTCTTGCCTTTCAAAACCACATATAAAGTTGCTGAGATGGCTCAGTTGTATGTGGAGTGGATAGTTCGTCTGCATGATGTCCCTGCTATGATAGTTTCTGATGGAGACCCGAAATTCACTTCTCGCTTATGGGGTCAGATTTAGGAAGAGATGGGTACTGATCTGCGTTTCAGCACTGCTTACCACCCGCAAACCGATGGTCAGTCCGAGAGAACAGTTCAGATTCTGGAGGACTTGCTACGTGCTTGTGTGATGGATTGGGGTGGTGCCTGGGATCGATATCTACCATTAGCAGAGTTCACTTACAACAATAGCAACCAAGCCAGTATTGGTATGCCACCTTTTGAAGCTCTCTATGGTAGACCTTGTCGATCACCTTTGCACTGGGATGATGTTGGTGAACGTTCCCTAGTAAAGACTGATGACATGCAGATGATGATTGAGAAGGTACAGTTGATAAAGAAACAGATGAAAGATGCTCAAGACAGACAAAAGATGTATGCTGATAAAAAGAGGTCTGATGTAAGCTTCTTAGTGGGAGACTATGCTTTTCTAAAGATCAAACCTATATGTTCTATTGCAAGATCTAAAGTAAAAGGCAAGTTGAGTCCTCGCTATGTTGGACCATTTGAGATCTTAGATAAAGTGGGAGATTGTGCATATCGTCTAGCTTTGCCTCCTATTTATGATAAGATTCACAATGTGTTCCATGTTTCTGTGTTAAGGAAGTACGTTAAGGATCCGTCGCATGTACTCACCATTGAACCTATGGAGATTAATGAGAATCTGACTTATGAAGAACTACATGTGAAGATCCTTGACTCCCGAGTAAAGCAGCTGAAGAGTAAGGAGATAGAGTTAGTGAAGGTTTTGTGGAGATACCATGGTTTAGAAGAAACCACTTGGGAGTTGAGAGATGAGATGTTACGTACTCACCCTTCCCTCTTTGTATGAGATTTTGGGGACGAAATCTTTTTTAAGGGGTGGAGTGCTGTAACATACTGAAATTCCCGATGTACCTCTTTGTACTCTTTTCTATAAGTTGTGTCCTTCTTTTCATTCCATATGTCCTTGGTTTTGATTTAATGGAATTATGATGGTTATTTGATAAATGTTTCCTATATATTCTTATTACAGAGTTGCATGCACAAATACCTCAGTTAGATTTAGATAATGGGTCTAGAATGCAATTTCACATCAAGTAATAAAAAGAATAAAATGTTTAATCCTAGAACTTTCTAGCATTTCCTAGAATAAGAGAAATAAGAGAAAATATGAATTTTATATAAGGGAGAAGATAAATGTAATAATTAAAGGTAATATGAGAATTAATGGGTAAAGAAGATAATTAGAAAGATTTTTGCACCAAATATTATAATCTGAAACCATCATGATAATTTGATAATTAAATTTGTTTCCTTGAGAAAAAAGTAACTTAAGGGCCAAGTATCATTTAAAATGGAACCTAATTATAAATATCAATAACATTATCAAAAGAATATAGGAAATATTCCAATAAAGAGAAATAAAATACTTAATGTTCTCAAATCAGGAAAATAACTCCAAATTCGTATTCTAAACATAAAAATAAGCCTCTGTGCAAATTTGCAACTAATTTGGATAATGTGTGAATAATGAGTAAAATAGGAGAGAGAGAAAGTGTGTAGAATGTTCTATTTATTTAATAAATAAAAAGATAATCTCAACTTGTGAAGATAATTGCAAAATCGTGTTCCAATCCCTTAAGGAGACTTATGGGTGAAGTTACACTAAATTTAGATAATGTTATCACCTCTTTTGATGGAGGAAAGAGAAAATGATATAATAATTAATTCACCAATCAAACTTTCTCAAAAGGCAAAACTAACTCCATATTTGGATTCTACGTGTCAAAATAAATTAGGATATAAAATTTGGTAATTTTTGGGCAACGTTTGAGCCCCCAAATGAAGAGAGAGAAAAACATTAAAGATTTAAATGAGTTTGATCGATTTTTTTTAGAAATTCGATTTTCCTTCTCCCAAGCGCATGATCGAACGGCCCAGATTCTTTAGTGGACCCGCGTCCACCGATCCGACGGCACGCGATCGTCTTCCACCTCTAGCCGTTAGGCAACAGGTGCTTTATTTCCGATTTTTCAAATCAACATATCTCGAGTTTTACTCGACGATTTTTGCTCAAATAAGTTTCGTTAGATTCCTTGCGCGATTCCGCTCCGATTTATCCAAAAATCTTTGGGATTAGGCGAGTTTTCAAGAAACTCCTAAAGTGGCCGCCGACCTCCTCTCTTTTCTCCTACCTAAACCCTAACCTAGGGCATGTTGCCTATATATATCCCAGCCCCGATGACCGCCATCACCTTACCAACCTGCTCGTGCCTCCAATTTGGTTTTTCGTGCTCGATCTGACCCCCATTTGGACGCCGAAGACGCCTGGCTTGCGGCGCCCCTCCTTCTCCTGTTGCTTCACCTCCGTTCAATCAAGAGGTATCACCAACTTCGGTTCTTCTTCCTCTTTCTTTTGGATGCTTGAACATTTGATTTGGTCGTGTATCGCGGTTTTGCCCAATTTGGGCCGAGCAAGCTGCTCGCTGCTCGTGGAGATCGGGCAAGGGAGGAAGAAGACTCCCTGCCGTTTTACCTTTTTGCCCCTAGCCGCTCTCTTGGTTTGTTTTTCGCGCAAGGGACAATTCCGCCTTTTTCTCCTGCTTTGACCGCTTGACCCCGATCGCACGACCGGTAGCGGGCGTCCGCGAGGCGCGGGTCACCGCTGCCGAGCGCTCGCTACCGCACGGCCTAGTTGGCCTTGCCTACGTGGCAGGCTGCTATTGGTTGAGACGAAATATTTTCTATAAATTAATCTGTTGGTCAAAAATTAAAAGTAGATAGTGTTTTGAATTCAGGAAAACGAGACCTATTCGTTAAAAATAATTTTGAGTCATGATTTTGATGTTTGTAAAAACGTAATTTTTAGAATAGATTAATTAGCTTAAAAATCACTAAAATTAACCCTAAGAATCTATATTTCCAAAATATACAATATTATATGTTATTTTGATCAGGAAAACCTAACTAAGATGGTGATGAGGTTTTTGGAGTCTAAAACGATGATTTGCGTGAAAAGTTAGTGAACTAGGGTTTTCAATCTTTTAAATGAATGCATGTAATTCTAATTTATGAATCTAATGATGTATTAGGGAAATTGGGTTTATAATTTGTGTGAAGAGTTGAAAAGGGAAATTCTAGAACACCTGAGGCTAAGGTATGTGTTTTGTTTGTGTATCTACCTTTCAGTTGGGAAAACATTAATCCATTACCCATACTTTCTTATGAGGTTTAACTTGATCTAAATCCTTAAATCTTGAAACCTAAATTGCTTATTGCCTCAAAAGTAGATGTAGTATTCTCTTGTTTGGGTATTCATACCCCACTGCCATGTTACATATTCATTTTCTTAACCTTGCCATAACTCTTTTGTTAGCATGTAATTAAATGATCTATTTAATGTTTAAGTAGTGGTACTTATGTACAACCACCCATAGAGGGCATGTATAAAATCGCCTTAGGGGAATGTTTATAATTCTCCCCAATATAAATTGTAGGTGATTGGAAATGTTTTTATTCTTCCCTCACCTTAGGTTAGAGGTCCGGTAGGTGCCTCAACCCTACTTAGTTAGGTAGACATATTAATTGACATGCTAAAACCCTTATTTATTTTGTTAATGGCAAGTTTCATTATAAAAAGCCTCATACTCTTTGATATCTCTTTTTACACCAAATATCTAGCCTAATTTACTTGTTACAACTTTCATTGCAATTGTTAGAATTTTCTTGTAACACATACTTCCTTTGTTTTTCCCTCTTGCTGGGTGTCTTCCCAACCACCCAGGTGTTGGTGTTGAGCAAGGTGAAGGAAGGGCTTGAAGAAAGGTTCCTCTACAGTTGAACGTTAGCTTGTCAAGAAGGATGGCTAGGTTGCTATAGCTAGATCCTCTTATCTTATCTTATCTTTTCTTTTCTTTTCTTTTAGAAATCATTCATGTAATAAACAATGAAGCCATTAGAAGGCTTGTTATTTCTTTCTTTCCGCTGCTATTGACATTTTATTATGTATCTGGAATCATGCTTATTTATTTGGAATATTATGCAATCATCCTCAAGTCTCTAAATTCTTGTTAAAATTGTGGATGCTTGTATTTCCTTTAAATTTTAGTAAAGAGGTGATCTCGTCTCTTTACAAATATCCCTAAAGTTTTCATTAAGAATAGATAAAAGTAATAAGTCTAAGATAGAAATGTGCATAAGTTTTAGTTATGTAAAACTATAATATCATTAATACTCATGATGATTCAACCTCATATTACATTCTGATTTTTTTACATGACTTAGCCTTAAATATGCAATAATTACTAATGAGGGTATAAATAGAAAATGACCCTACATTCCTCCATAATATGTTCTCTTTTTTATATTTCAATATTTCACAATATATAAGATATTTCATAACATTTTGGTAGCTTAACTCCTTGTGAATTATCATTAATGCATTAACTATCCTAGCTTCCTAACCATGTAAAAACACATACTTTCCTAACTCAAATCTAGGATTTGAGTTGATATTTGCATTACTCATGCTCAATTAAGAAAACTTTCACATTTTTATTTGATTCAAATAACCCTAGCAATGTTATATATTTTGTAATGATGAAAAGGAAGAATTACATGCATAATGGTTGTGGTGAAGGAGACAACACTTGAGAATAACTTCCCACCCAATTCAAAGGAGAAACTACCTTGTGCTCCTTGCACAATTAATTCTATCACGACTAGCATGGTTTTTAGTCGTGTTACATGTAGTTCATAATACACACATATCATTTTATGGAACTAGTCACTTAAATAAATGAGTCTCCATTTCTTTGTACCTAGGTAATATGAAAGATATAGATACACTACATGCTTCTGATATGTTTGCGGTAGCCGAAGGAGGAGACTTGCACAATGACTACCAGCTTGACTCGTGACATAATTCGAGGAACCATTGGAAGTGGTTGCAAACAGCACCTCACACCAGCTAGAGCAAATGATTGTGCAACAGACAACATCAAGTCTTTGGTTGGAGTAGTATAAAGTGTTGATTTGGGTACCACACCATAATATGAACTAAATAATATGTGCCTTGGAGCTCATTATGTCAAACATACTACAACTTCAATTGTGAAACTCTTACTTTAATATGTAATGATATCAAATGAATTTTAGTATGTATTTTATGATGTGAATGGGGCCATTTGATGAATGTAGGCTATATGTGTCTGCAAATGGTAGTATAGGAAGATTCCTATATATAAAGTATATCACATCATCTAGTAATACGACTTGTCTCCTGAGAAATTGTTTTTCTTTTTTTCATCACAAAACTAAGGTTCTGATTGGTTTGATGTAAGTCATAAGTTATGTGGAACTCAATTTCTGAGAACTCTAGTTCAATTTTTGAAACTTAAGTTACATTTACTTCCATGTGATTGATTTGTTGTAGTGTAAATATGAAAATCAACTAAAAAATATTGTTTATTTTATTGTGTGATATATAATAAGTAAAGACAGCAAATAAATAAAGAAAGGATCATATCCATATATAATCATAATATTTTTTTAATCATAATAACCTCAACAAGTGGTTATAATGTGAATGTTGCTCCTTTAAAAATATTTAAATATGAGATAATTACAATTTTAATAAAAAACAATATGGTTCAAATTACATCACAATATTTTTATTTCAATTTGTAAGTACAAAATATTGTAATAATATCTATAGTTTATGCATTTGTAAATATAAATTCTGGTTCATCATTATTTAACAAAATGTAAAACTTTTTTTGTACATATGATTATAGTTAATTATTATTTTTATATCATTTTTTTAAAATAGCTCAATCTCATTAAAAGTAAGCCATGCGGCATCTACAAGATAGACATCTCTCATCAATTAACCAAGCAGCAACTCCTTTTGCGGAAAGACATAACACAAGGCTCAGATTGGGATGTGATGGGTACGCTTCTGCACCGTCCACCTCTTGTAGTGGCTGACTAAAACAGCTATCCGGGATGGAATTCATCAATCTACACGAGCCTATGAGTACATCGGGCGAGGAGTTTGCATAGCCGCTGGCAGAGGTTACCATCTTGAAGATAACAAATGATCACCTGAAAAAGAGATCGACACAAAGAAACAACACAAACACAATACCACACAAACAGGACTAGATACACAACTACCAGCAAAAATAAAATAAAACAAAAAAACTGGCCAAGGAGCCACCCAAACAACACAACCTTAACACAGAAAAAATGTCGAGCACTAAGGGTGCACCAACCGAGAGACCTGAACAGGAGGCCAAACTCCAACGTTTCAAATACAGAGGAAGGATGGCTCATGCGGATAGAACGGTGGGGAGTAGAGGGTGCCGGAAACCCCACCACCACTCCCGACCACCACTGCGAGCAGGGGGCAGAAGACCCGCACGAAGCACAGACCAAGCTTAATCCTCCTCTGCCTGAATTACCTAAGGGTGCCCGAGCTCACCGTCCGCCCAAAAAGGGACCCAAGGCACGAGACTGACCACAGGCTGACGAGCAGCAACTAAGAAGGCAGATGACACTTCCCCAAACAAATGACAAACTAAGACTCGGAGAAAACAAAGAAGGGTTAGGATGAGGCTACCCGTACGGCGGCAACTCTACCACCAGGAAGCAACCGGATCCAACCCAGGCCTCACCAAGGAAGACGTCTCCCCTCCCTACTCAACTCCAACTCCATCGATCGGTTCGGACCAACAGCCGTCGAGCATCGAAAAAGAAGGTTGTAAGGAGACGCAACGGAGAAACCCCTGCAACAGACCGAGTAGTCGACGCCAAGGAAGAATAGCCCAGGGGGACAGGGATGACGCTCACCGGTGGCTGAAGCCTCCCCCCCCCCCCCCGGCGTCGCCCAGTTGCCGGAGGGAGCCCTAGTCACCCAAAATCGCCAAAGCGACTTCAGTCGACACGCTTCGCTCTGCCTCATTTAGTTACAGGATTATGATGTTATAAATATAAAGAATAAAATTGTGTTAGATAAATTACATTTTGTGTGAGATGGTGTGGTGTGATTACTTTTTCATAGTGTTCATATACTTTACTTTATAGGTCACGGTGATAATGGTAGTTATAGTGTAAAATATTTTACATGGTGTTGTTTATAGTGTATAGTTTTTTGTCACATTATGTTATGATTTCATTAATAAATAATATTCATACTGCTAACATTCTTACT
Source organism: Alisma plantago-aquatica (assembly GCA_963693085.1). Classification (NCBI taxonomy): domain Eukaryota; kingdom Viridiplantae; phylum Streptophyta; class Magnoliopsida; order Alismatales; family Alismataceae; genus Alisma; species Alisma plantago-aquatica. Next base: position 338,696,227 of record OY856409.1, on the reverse strand, counting down.
CATAAATATTTTACATATGTCATTTATGAAAAATGAAAAATTAATTGTTTAGGAAATATTATCAATTGTTCTGGTACTCATTTTCTATGCTTTTTAAGAGGAACTTAGGAGTTCGGTTTTGTATGTAACTCTGTAACTCGTTGGAAGTCACGAAACTCAATTTTCAACACTTACTTTAAGTCAATCATGAAAAGTAATTTTAAGAACTCTAATATGTAAGTTTTTCGAACCAATCACAACAAACCAATCAGAGCCTAAGAAAGAAATAGTTAGTTATTTAAAAACTACAAATTATACTTATTGTAAATAGGGAATGTGAAAGACATAGAAGTAATGCATGTTTCTGTTCTAGACGTCCCATTTAAAAAGCAACATGAAGTGACTTGTGTGGAAAATGATCATCATTTTTCATCATACATTTTGATATCTTTGGGGTGCTTGTTGATGATGTTGATTTTCTTCTTTGTATCTTTTATACAATATTGACATGAAAATTATGTTACCATTATCTACATCTAATAATTATATTTTGAAATCCATTAGTTTTCACGTTCATAAAGGATTCACAACTCAAGTTCTCGTTCCTACTTCTAGGAAGGCATTTTTATAAAAAAAATTATTTAAATAGTCCTCTATACTACTTCAAGAACTGATGAATCATCTACTCTCTTTTTTACTCATGCCATCAAAACTTTCTTATTTTGAACATTTTAACAAAAAAAATGTAATAATAGAAGTAAACATTTTAAGTGAAACCAATGAACATACTTGCTACCCAATAGATGTTTCAGTGGGGGACTACTAATATTTGACCTTAGGTATACATGGAAAGAATTTTTTCTAAGGTGTAATATGGAGGGGAATATTTGTTGTAGGATAGAAAATATTTAGGCAAAAGGGCCCTTTAGGTTTTTCTTATGGTTGGGATGTAACAACTATTGAACCATTATTTTTAAAGAGGTTACCAGCAATGTAAACGTTAGAAGTAGCATTTTCTAAGTTTCATTTAACTTTAACTTTTGGCGATGCTTAATTCAATTGAATGACACTATTGCTTGCTTTCAGATGGTATGAAAAATGAATATTGGTCATATCCCAAAAATAGATTGAGAATAGACCTTGTGCCGTAAAGTGACATAATTTAGTCTTTAAGCAAAAAAATCATAAACCATGTTTTCATCAAATTCCTCGTTCTCTTATTATAAATTTTTTTATTGGCTACATTTGATCGTGCTTAATAAATTTTAGGATAATTGGCTAACTTTTCTATTTCATGGGTTTATTTTTTGACAATATCAAGTTACCAAATTATTTAAATGTTGTTCTTCTTGCAGCTAATTAATAGAATTAAATTTTATGATGAATGATGAAATGCTAGTGCATGTTTGATTTTTTATGATACGACAATGGGGCCAATTAGCAGTTACTACATTGAGATGTGTTTGATATGTCATCTAAAGATTTGTTGGTATAGATGTGTTATATATAAATATTCATTTCCTCGTTTCAAATATTACTTGATAAGATAATTCATCATATTGAATGGAAAAACAATTGACCATGCAAATGCCTTTCTGACTGAAATAAAGTGCAAATAATAATTTTCACCTATTCGGTTCATTTGGTTCTCATTTTTTAGCTTTTATTTTAATATTATATTAGCTACATTAATTATTATCACCTACATTTTTAAGATAAACATGAACTCCAACCGCAATTACCCATATTTATTATAAATAATATTTTCATCTTTTAGGTGGACATGTATTTGTTAAAAATGAAGGTTGTCGTTCCCCTTGAATAAGTACCCGGATATTATGTTATACTTCATATTAAAACTGTGTTCAGCCAGTATTCTTTTGGAAGGGGAATTGCATTTGAACTTTGTAATTGTTGTTGTAATTTTTCCTCTAATTGACTCGAAAATTCATGTGGCACACTATAGTCATAAACTTTATTTACACTAATATGTAACTCCTTTCCATATTTAATGTTTTATAAAGTGGTGATCAACAATTATAAATTCATCAGTTATAACATTTAATTTCATCAATCCGGGACTCCGTTTTTCTGCAGTATTCCAAGATTAATGACAATATTGTATATTATTCTCTTTTCTGAAAACCTTCATTGTAACAAGGAAACTTGGGGTATAGAGTAACATGTTGGCTCACGGTATCTTTTTTGTCTTTGTTACGTCGTCAAATTAAGAAAAAGCCTATCAATATCACGGGAGGTATACTTCATTCATTTCTAGTTTCTCTTCACGCTGCCATGAAGATCTGATAGCATTTTCTCGAAAGATCAGCCATAATAGAGGCACCTTCCTTTTATATTCACAAACCAAAGACGTCAAGGTTTACTAACTATAGTGTCGCACGGTATATAGAGGAGTCATGGGATTGCGTAGAACCATTGGTGCTCCCTCTTTTCATGGTTCTAGATTTATCACAGCCATTGCAATTGGATTACTTATGGGATGCCTATTCACAATATCATTTCCAGACATCTTATTCTCTCACTGCCCGTCTTCTAGTCAACAGAGACGTAAATTAACCATTATGTCATCGACTGTAAAGGTAAAAACCATTCCGAATTTCATTTTGTTCTTATTTTTAGTATCTTTTAACATATATAAATACACACATGAACAATTATACATAAGGTTAATCTGTATCTTATATAATGATTTGGACGGTTGCCCTCCTAGTTGGACATTTTAGTATTTTTTTTCATTGGAACAAGCTCATACATATTAACACCCCCACATACACTGAAACACAAAAAACATAAGCATTAATACATTATCCAACTCTTCTTTCTGTACACTTGTCTTCTCACGCTTTCTCAACTTATTATTTTGATAAATCAACCATATTTGTTGCCTTTTTCCTATTTTCTATTTTCCAATTTGACACCACTCTGCCAAATTTAGTTACTAACTTTTCCCGTGTAAGTATAATATTATAAACTAATTGGCCTTACCTTGGAGTTTGCTATTTAAAATTTTGAATGTATATATTCTTGTATGATAAACACGATTGAGTATTGTTTAATTGCTAAGTTAGAGAGGAGACTAATAGAAACGTAAAAAAACAACTACATGAATCATGGAGCTAGTAGAGTTTTTGTTTTCTTTTGTTCCTTTTACCTTTTCTTTATGGATCCAAAAAAAAAAATCAATAAGAATATGTAAGGAGAGTAGTTTTCTACCATTGAAAATATAGGATAACAAAAAAGAGAAAGACTAAGAAGTGAATAATAGAAGATTTACATTTTTTTCTCAAGACGAATTTGTGTTGTTAGTTCAATAGACAAGTCAGAACGCTTTATTACCTATAAGTTTTGGATTTGATATCTAATTGGAGTGCAAGAACTACTCTACTCATAATGGGAAAAATATCATAAAAAGATTAAAAAGAAAAATATTTAGCACATCATATATTATTATTAACATCATATGATCAACAAGTACACATGCTTCCATTTACATATTTTCTATTATTTTACTTCTCTTTTTTACTTTACTTCATTAGATGTTCTACTAATTAGAAAAGAAATTATGGGTCACAATTATCAATGAATGTGGAGTTAGTACTTTCTATGTAATGTTTACATCTCTTCAACAAGTATTGTTCAATTAGGCGTTGTTTGTTTCTCTTTTCGATGTCCTTAGTTCGCTATGGAGTGAATCCAAATTGAATCTCCAGAAAAATCATATTAATCACAAGGACTTCAAGATATGGCCTTGTTAAGTGTAATATTTTCATATTGGTAATTATGATTGATTTAGTTGCATTATGTTTTGCATTATATTTCTGTCTTATACTATATCTTGTGGTGTTTTTGGTTAGTGTTAGGGCTGGACCCATAAACCAATTTAGAGAATTCATCTTAGTAGAAGGCATGGTCTAGTCAAGTCTGATTTGACCATAAAAACTATACACCAAGAGTACACATATTGTTACGTATTCCAAACTAGACTTACTAGTAAGCAGTGCCTGAACCAAACTTACTACCAAAGCGGTGGTAAATTTTGAAGAATATAGATCTGAGACCTATGACAGTTACCTTATTACTACTACATTTAAATATAGATCAAGCTTATAGAAAAAGTCCAATATGAATAATCTTTATTTTGTTTCTAGTTATTAGTGGTATTATAGTTGAGGTTTTCTAGTTTAGTTTCATGACGTAATATTATTTTTACATCGATGAAATGGGTGTTATTGTGTATATCAAGATGCAATAAATAGATATAAGTTATCTTTATGTTTTTGTCTCATGAGGTAGGGAGAACAATCTCCTATGCATATCGACTAAACATTTCCTCCTCTAAATGTTAGCAACATTTGTTGTGATAATAAGTAGGAAGGTTTTGAGCCACATCTGGAAACTTGACAAGTCATAGTTCTTGACCATTCATGGGGCATAACAAGAGTCGGTCAATGGAAGGGAATAGATTTGTAAAGTTGTTTGTTTTTTATCAATAAATTGGGATGATCAAAATTTATCTTGCATAATATGAATATGTATACATGTGTATGTGTGTATGTATATATGGTATGTATTTAATACTCGCCCCCTATTTTGGTTATTTTCTTAGAGTTTCTTACTTTTGACATGTAGAGGGTTATTTTACCTTGCAAACTGTTACTTTTCATGCATAG